>OY728162.1:599566764-600804416 GCA_963277665.1 Viscum album | reverse complement strand
TCGAAGATAAATGGAACTATAAAGGAATGTTGAGGAGTATTAAAATAACATTTTTGTATATTTATTTCAAATTTTTATTATTTTTTCTAATTTCCCAAAGTTACTAGCCACATGTTCTTTGGGTATTTTATTAATTATGTTTTTATGTAATAAATCATGAATTAAATCATATAAAACAAATAGTCTTTCATAGATTCTTTCATAGTAAATCCTAGTCATTTATGGTAATCATGATTATAAAACCTTTGTAGATCCTTAGTCTATGAAAAAATATAGGAAAAAATAAAAATATTTTGGTGAAGTATGGATTAAGTTGTTTCCAAGTGATAAAATATATGTTTGGATACTATAGGTGGATGTGGATCTGGAAAAACTATACTTAGGGGGTAATATACCTGAAAATAGAGTATTGGGATTTGACTCGATCAACACATATTTGATGAAAAAGATTAATTTCTAAACACCGTTTTTTGACACTTTGAGGGGAATTTTTTAGAAAATTCAAAATCTCTTTACCAACCACTCTGATGGGAACAAAAATGACAATATAAGTTTATGATAGGAAATACAACATATATAACATTGATTAAAAATTAGATACTCATATTTTAAAGAGAATAAGAAATTTATGAGTTATGTCTTTGATGATAATACTTTATTTTTTATTTTTTTAGTATTTTAGAAATTATTATCTATAATGTTACCATTATTTTTAGTCAATAGATGAAAATAGTAAAAACTGAGTCAATAACTAATATGAGAGATTATTTGATAGGTACTAAAATGAAATTTTCAACCTAATAAGAGTAGGAATTGAGAACTTCATAAGAAAAATTTCTCAATTAACACATGTTTTAATTCTATAAATAAATATTTAGGAACATCCAAATCCCCCTAAAAAAGAGAGAGTAGCAGTTGAGACATTTATGTGACAAAGGCTCCAAAATTTCAGTGGGTGTTCCGATACATTGATCATGGTACAATGCATAAACTATTTTTAAATGGTCTTATCTATCCATAAAAGCTCTCAGAAATAGAAGTTCACGAGGTTAGTTTATTATATGGATTTGAGAAGTTGATCACTGGTGGAGGTTGATAAATAATATGATTCTTTAGTAAGATATTGAAGAATTGAAGTGGAAGTAATTCCAAAAGATATTTTTCAATAAATATTTTAGTTTCACTATCCAATATAAAATGGAGAGAGATTTTATTTCCCATAAGAAAATGGATGAATAATCTATTAGGTCATATGGGGAAAACATCCCAAGACTTTAATGATATATCTATTTATTTTTTATTGACACAAAAGGTATTGTTAACTACTTCTTAAGAGGATAAAGGAAAACATTTGAATAAATTTAAAACATAAAGACCTTGATTGTAGAAGGAAATTTTATGATATTCCATAAAAGTAAAAATGTATATTGGTGAATCCAAAATGTATCATGGGTTAGGATACATAATGTAGAAAATGGATTTTAATTCAAGTTATATGATGGAAAAATCTCATGGTAGAATGAAATTCCAACAACCCACTTCTCCAAAGTGTTGGAAGAAGGTGACTATAAATTTTATTACATGGAAATGTAAATTATTTAGGAGAAGGATAGAAGGGAACCAAGATAATCAATGCCAGTGAGAGAAACCCAACAATGTGAAGGAATTAAAGAATTATCCAGTCAACCCTCATCCATATATTCAATGTTTCAATAATTACTAAAAAAGGAAATTATGAATATAAATTCACTAAGCGAAGGGTTTTTTTTATATCCAAGGATAAAAACCTCAAATTTTATTAGATAAGGTGTGAGTGCGTTTCATTAAAACTATTATGGTGGACCATAATAATGATGTAATGAATGGTATTCTAGTCATTACTTCAATAAAAGAGAATTAAATATTTGATTTTGGTTCTCCTCATTCTTTTATATAATGAATGTTTATTATATATATTCAAACACCACTTCACAATATGGAAGTTGAGATATAAGTGAAAACATTGGTAAATTATTGTATAAAAAGTATATAAATCCTCCCCTATAAATATTTATTCATTGATAATCCCCAAAAAACTTGTGATACTCCCTTTAGTGGAATTCAGTTCAATTCTAGATATAAATTTCTTTTCTTTATATAGAGCCAAAATAAATTTCTAAGAGAATTAAATAAACCTCGGTATAATGAATCTCCCTCTGATTATATACAAATATAAATAGAGGGATGTATCTCCATTGTTATCATCATCTCAGCTAGGGAAATTATAGGCATGTGATCAAGAAAATACAGATTAAATTATTAAGACTAAGGAAAAGATCTTCTACGATGACATGAACCCTATGACGGAATAAACTAACGTTTTTCACTAATATATTAATGTTATTCCACCAATATGTGAGGTTGAGTTCTCAATTTAGCTTATATCTAGAGATTTTTCAATATCTACAAACCCATATAGAATGAATGTTGTTGAACATGAATAGTTTAAAAAGAAACTTTAAGGGATTCTGGATAACGGTTTTATATGCCCAAGTGCATTATTGTGGTGAATATTACTTATATTTTTCAAGAATAATGATGGGTCAATGAACAATTACATTGATTATCTTCAGATTAAGAGGATATTGAAAAAGAAAAATTATAATATTCCATGGATTGATGATAAGTTTGGCTATATTTTTGGATCCTAGTATTTCCCTGAGGTCGGTCTTTGTTTAATATAATTTATATAAGGGTGAATATGTATAATATCCCCAAGATTGATTTTCATACAAGGTACTATAAGTATGAGTTTATAGTGATTCCATTTAGAATCACTAATTCTCTAGAAATATTCACTGACCTAATGAATAACGGTTTTAGGGATTACCTTGAAAAATATTTTTCAGTCTTTATAGATAAAAATATTATCTACTCTAAAAGTAAGGAGGAACACGAGGAGACTTTGAATACTATATCAAATTACATGTAGGAGGAAACGTTATATTAAAATGACATTAAATTTGATTTTTCTCCGAACAAGTAACATTCTTAGGGAATGATGTCACCAAAAAAGTGATATCATTGGATCATTTAAACATAGAGGAAATTGAAGGATGTACTGGAACAACATCTATGATGAAATTATATAGTTTTCTAAGATTATCTATGTTCTATCGTTAAATTTTACGAATCCTATCATGATGGAAAATCCCATTTACAAGGATAACTCATAATGGAGTGAAGTTTTTATGGAATGATGAATATGAGGAGTGAATTTAAGAGTAAAAATAATAGGATAATTACAAAACCTATGATCACATTACCCACTTACGGGAAATTATTTTTAATCTATAGTAATGTATTCAAAAAGGGACTATTTTTTTACTTATGCATGATAAAAATGTGATTTTTTATTTCACCCACCAAATAAAGATCCATGATAATGACAACCCAACCCAATTTCTTGAAGTGGCTGCAATGATCCTCACATTAAATATTTGGTGACATTATCTCTATTGTGGGAAGTGTGACATAAAATAATACCTTAAAAGGATCATGTATAATTTCACAAAAAAGAATCTCAATATGAACTAACTAAAGTTTTTTTTAAAAGGTTGGGGCCGAAGCCTCAATTTATTATTTGAAAGTAATGACCTCTTTAGACTGGGTAGAGGGAGACTCATTACATTGCCCGAAGGACCAAGGCCAAGTGGCCTCAAAACATGACTTGAAAGCCCATTTTAATGGCCCAAAAGACCCCTCGATGAACTGTAATGCTACAGTACCTGCACTGCTACAGTAGCTGCTACAGTACCACCACCGCTACAGTCTCTGCTACAGTCCCTCCACCGCTACAGTGCTTCCGCTGCTACAGTGCCGCTGCTGCAATAGTACCTGCTACAGTACTACTACAGTACCTGGGAAATTCAACCCTTCCTGGATTTGATCCTGGGTCTTTTGGATGCCAAGCAGGAGCCTGTACCACTAGGGTACAGGCTCGTTGGCATGAACCAACTAAGGTAATTAGAGCTAATAAAGGAATATGATTATTCAATCCATTACCATCCCAAGAAGGTGAACAATGTATTAGATACTCCAGGTTTAAAGGATCCAACAACCCTATGCATGATGAGAAGTGAAATATATTCAATATTCTTAGAAATTAATTGAATGAAAATGATAATAATAAATTTATATTCATTCTAAATTTTCTAAAATAAATTCTCAACCATCCATTCTTGAGAGGATCATTGAGTACACAAAATATGATGGGTTTTTGAGGAAAATGGAAATGAATATTATTAAGATCAATTTTGTTAAATATATAGTTACAAGGTTTGGTTTCTAGATATATATCTCATAAAAATCATAATTGAATAGGGAACTTCTGGATGATGTACATAGCTTATCATTATCTATAAAATTGGGGAGCACTATTTTTTTAGATATTTGAATTAAAACAATTGGTGGGATAACATGAAGATTGGAATTACACAATTGGAAACCCAATTCATGGTATGCCAGCATTTCAAGGCTGAACGATAGATGTATAATGGTTTGATGAATACATTACCCACACTAGTATAGGAATTTGAAAACATAACCACGGATTTTTTTATATTAATCCTCAAGACATATAAAGGAGAAGACACCATCTAGGTGGTAGTATACTACCTTATAAATGTAGCACATTTCCTAGCTATAAAATAATATTTTCCTCTTGGATGACTCACCAATATATTCATAAGGGAAGCTATCAGAATGAATGGAGTTCCACTCTCCATCATATCTAATGAAAATATATGATGTTACCAAGAGGTTATAGAGAATCGTTCATTAAGAATGTCATATAAAGATGAGTTCAATACTTTTAATCACCCTTAAAAGGATGGCTAGTCAGATAGAACCATTCAATCACTGGAGGATATATTGAGTTCATGATTAATGTATATCCAAGGATTTTGAGATCAAAACCATCACCTAGTGGAGTTCTCATATAAAAATAGTTTCCATTCTAGCATTCAAATAGATCCTCATGAGGATCTCTATGGGAAGGGGTGTTGGAATCTGACATGCTTGTATATAGTGGGAGAAAGTAAAATGAAGGGACCTGATGTATACCAAGAGATTATAGAGAGGGTTTAAACCATTCAACATTATGTGATATATTTTTAAGGTCAATAGAAAATAAATATAGAAAGTTTTTTACATGATCTAGAGTTTGATATTAGAGATAAAAAATTTATTCATATATCCTTGTTGATGATAATCTTGAGGGTTAAGAAGAATGGAAATCTTATCCCAAGATACATCGTCGCATTTGAGATCCTTGATCGCATCAGATATATGACTTATTGACTAGAAATCCAACCTAAATTATCTCAATTACACGATGTGTTCTATCAATCCCAATTGAGAAATTAAATATCAGACCCCTCATATGTACTAAATCCAAAGGTGGTACCCTTGGAGAATAATATTTCATAAAAAGATAAAATCAGTGAAGATCTTAGAACATAGAGACAGATTTATTCAAAACAAGACAACTCACTAGGTCAAACAATTATGCTTGCATGAATTGTTTGAGGAAAATAAAATGGAATCTATAAGTGGTGATAAAACCAAGGTACCATTATTTGGTTTTGTGGTTGAAAATGAAATTCCATGGTGAAATTTATGAAGGGGAGGAAAATGTAATGATCCAATATTATATAAATGAAATTATCTTATTGAATTAGTGAATGTGTTATTAAGTAATGTGGTTATAGAGAACACATGAACTACATTTGTTATTTTGTATTCATATAGCCTGCTAGATTTTGAATACCATTTAGCACCAATTTTTTTGATAATATATCAATTTTATAGTGATCACTATTGTTAGTATATATTAAGGGTTTTGATACATTCTAATTCACATAGATGAAATAAACGATGACATTATCCAATAGGATCATAACCTATGAATCCCATATCATTAAGAATTTACCATAATAAAGACCAAACTATTATCCAAGAAAAGATTCATTAGGAAACCAATTTATGGGAGAAGTTTATACTTAGTGACATCAAACATGAAACTATATTATCCTTACCACCCTAAGAAAGTGTCACTACCCCACGCCTTACCCTTCAAGAGTACACATATTTAATAAGGGTTTATATATCTAGACCCTACCTGTATGAGTTTTTATAACTTATTTAAAATAAAATAATGAATATTTTTATTCATTTTTCATTATGAATATTTTATACTAGTAGTTAAAAATTATATTTTTTTACGAAGAAACCAAAATTGTATTTTTTAAAAATATATGGTTTTAATTAAAACATATTTTTTGATGGGTTCATGAATTTTTAAATAATTTTTATTTTCGTATAATATTCTTATTAAATAATATTTATCAATGTATAATTTATAATATAATTTAATTAAGAAAAATTTAATATTGATAAGGTTTAAAAAACTATCATCATAATAAAAACTTGTATTTTTTTAATGAATTGGGATTTTGGTTTAAAATTGAAAAATTATTATTTTTAGAGATTTTTTAGAAAAATAAATATTTTTTTTCGAACCAAATTGAAAAAATTATCTAGTGGTGAATTTTTTTTAATTTTATTAGATTGTCAAATTTTTGGGTAAAAATAAATATAGTGTAAATATACATTATATACTACAATGACATAATAGTCCAAAAATTATGTATGAAATACTATATGGAGTATCCATGACCAAAATTGTGTTTCCCATTTAGAATTATTTGTTTTTAAGTTATTTAATTAATTTTTTAATCCTTTAATGAATCCTTCAAATCCGACATTATTTTTTAGGATTTAAAAATCAATTATTTATAAGAAACATTCCTCATCAAGAAGTGTATTAATTTTATTATTTTGTTTTCTTTCCTTTTATAATGTTTAAAACAGCTTTTATTTGGAAGAAACCATTAGAAACAAATATGGCATGGTTTCTTGTTTTTATTATTTTATTGTACTGATAAAAACCATTATTTAGAAATTAATAAAGAATTAACCATTAATTTTTTATAAATACCCACACACCACGCCCTCCAATTCACTGAAAGAACAATTATCATGAATTTACTATGAATATTTCTATCTTTATACCTCTTACGGTATCCCTATGATCTTTTGATGCTCATCCCATGCTTTTAGAAGAACCATCTCAATGTTATGGATCCTCTCTTCCACCTCTTTATTCAAGAACATTATTTGTGGTATGACTTTCGAATTCCATTATATTATATTGGAATATTTTTTGATACATCCATATTATTGTTCTTATTATGTCCATGTAATGGGAGATCCCATTTCTTCTTAATAAATTATTCCATGAATCTTTATGCACACCTATTATATGACCGAAAATGTCATATGAGTTTTCAATGAAAAACATTTTTTAGTGAATATCTTTCCCCATGTCCACTCAAAGGTATTCACTATGATGTACTTATAGCTCATTTAATGGTGAATTTTTAATTATTTAACCAATAATCCTAACTCATGAGGTTATATTTTATAAAATGAATTATTATGTTGTATGATCTATGTTGAAAAATTATTCCCAAACATGATATGAATGTGTTGGGTGGGACTAGAATAATATAGCTATAAAATTCATTGAATATTATTTTTATCTCATTAGAAACAAAATATGGTACATGAGATATTATCCTAGTCACAATATGTTGAGATTTCTAGGAAGTAATAATTGAATTATTGATATGATTTAATGTTTTAAGTTGTTCTAATATTCCCATATTTCATTAATGTTATCATCTTATACAATGGTATAATATTATAAACATTAGTAGGTTAACCCATACAGTTTTATTAGTGTAATGGAAATATAAGAGAATGTTGTGGTGTTTTTAAATAATGTCTGTATATCTTTGTTTCATTTTTATTTCTATATATCATATTTTGAGAAGAATCTTGGGCTCCCTATAATCTAGGATTTTATTAATAATGTTTTTATATAATAAATAACGAATTAAAGTATGTAAAATAAATGGTTTTTCATAGATACAAATATTTTCACTATAATACCTTATGATAAAACTATAATGGTTATCCAATTTGATGATATGAAATGATCCACTGACACCTAAAAATGTTCTATATGGTGGGAAATTCTCAAAATAATGTTTCTTATAGAAATAAGAATGTATATCAACAAAAGAAAAGTTTTATTATTTTCAAACAAACATGAAAAATAGTTTTCCAAGAAGAAATTATAAAAGATATATTAATGAAAACCCACATCTATGAAGTCAAATATGATGTGGTGACTTATCAATATATATTAAAATGATAAGACACTAGAATGGAGCACATGAGTAAGATATGAGGAATTTTTATCGGCTTAATCATTTGAAATGATGATGGATGATGAGTTAGAAGCACTATTGATGTTGAGTTACTTACATAATAGAGAATACACATTAAATATGTTAGTTAAAAATACCTATCATGATAAAAATGTTATATTTTACATGGTAATGAAAAAATATTTAAGGAAAAATCCTTTAGGAAGGATGATGAAAATAATCTTGAATGAAAAAATCATAACACATAAATACACAGGTAATGAAAATAGAATGGAAAAAGAAAATGAAAATAATATAAGGATGATCTCAATAAAGTGTGAAATAATCAAAATCTATATCAATATATATCATCATGTGTAACCATTTTGTAATCATAAACACATTATCTGAGTGATTAAGTAATTAAATATGTAGAAAAGGGAAAACAAGATATACCTTAAATTAATGATGCAAAAATTTTCAATGATTAAGTAATTATCAATCAAGTCAATTCAATATTTCAAGCCACCATTTGAAATGGGTGATTTATTCAAGTACCTCATACCATATAGTTTCGTGTAAAGGATTCTAGACAAAATAGAATCACTATCTAAGCCAAAAATTCCATCTAATGTGGGAAATAATCTTCAAAATAAATCTATATCACCACCATGAAATATTTATCCAATAAATAATATATACTAGTTATTTGATATTTTATAATAGATCTCCCTGGATATAAAATTATAGATATGCAATAAAAATAAGAACCATGTAATAGATACTCACCAAATGACTATGCCACGTTCATTAACAAGGGAGAATAAAATAATTATAATTGTTTCACTAGAAGTAATACTAAGATATAGTAACTAAAATGTTAGAATAATGAATTATAATACTTATTTAAGAAACACACATTACTTTTGATAGAGTTACCATATAAAATGAATGTATTCAATAAAAATTGGGAATAAAAATTAAAGGTGAAGATGATATACCAAAAATACTCCTAATAAATGAATTATTTGTGAATGTATTAAGAGAAAATAGTGGTACTAAATTTAATGAATTTATATCTCATATTATAATAAGGTATTTTTTTCTTCAGTTTTCTTGTTCTTATAAACTAACCTCAACCTAAAGGTATAATTACTTGATATAAAAAATCTATTTTAATATGGTAAAATTGATGTAATGATATAAATAGAATAAAATAAATATTTCAATGTTAATATTAATGAAAATAAGTTCTATAAAATTTAAAAATTACATGTTCTGAAATAGGTACAATAGAAATGGTATAATAAGTTCAACACATTTATGGAAAAAATGTGTGTTAGGGACTGGTCAATGATAAAAATGATTTCATAAAAAGTTTTTATGGTGAATATTTCATTATTATGTTGATTTATTTGGAATAAAAAGATTTTATAATATAATATATCAGTAATATAAATATGTTAAATAATGTGTTGAATTTGTATTTTGATATTTTCATTACTATGACTCGAGTATTTTTTATTTTCTCACACATACTACCATAAATACGGTCAAGACCCCATTAATATATCCATTCATGTTGGGAATAAATTATTTAATAATAATGGTAAAATATTTCAATTCTAATGTTTAAATATTACTAGGTATATATGTCTTTTTTTCCTACAAGTATATCCTTGAAAACTGTATCTCAAAGATAATTTTTGATGCTCCCTCTGCAAGTGGTTTTTCATTATTTGTGTTTTCCATGTAAAACCCTAGTGTTATCTCTTTCTTCTTTCGCAATTCTTTAGTGTTTTTAATTTGAAAGATTATACAAAAATGTAATCATAGAACCAATTTTGATCAACCTATATCAAATCAGTTATTCATGATATGAA
The DNA here is from genome assembly GCA_963277665.1 of Viscum album. Classification (NCBI taxonomy): domain Eukaryota; kingdom Viridiplantae; phylum Streptophyta; class Magnoliopsida; order Santalales; family Viscaceae; genus Viscum; species Viscum album. The sequence goes on along the minus strand of OY728162.1, from coordinate 600,794,218 downwards.
GATAATTGAAATATCTGATATAATTTTATGATCTTATTTCTCTTTATTATGATGGGAAAAAACATGTTTAACATTCTAATTTTGGATTGGAACACTAGATTTTCATTATGAAAGGCTTATATATGAGCTGTTATAACATAGATAGATCTTGATGATGAATTATTGGGATTCTAAAAGATGGATGAATGAGTTACTGAAAACCAAAAACAATTCAAGGATTGTAATTCTCCCTCTAAAATCCAAAATCATATATGAAATAAAATTTTATATTATTTTTTCAGAGAAAAAATACTGATGTGTCACAATTGAAATTGGATATGAATTGTATAACTCTGAAGAATTGTCATAATAGTACGTTTCATCTAAAGAAAATGTTTTACTTCCAACATAAGTCAGAAGGCACATCTATTGAAAATAATTTAGGTGTTTTAAAATAAATTGTTTTGGATCTAGAAAATATGAAGGTCACATGTAAATAATACTATGTGGGTTTAATATTTCTAGTAATTTTCCTCCTTTGTATGGGAAATTCAGAGATACAATCTTATATAGTCAGGATAAACATTATCTCGATGAGGTTTGTGACACTTTATTCTCAAATGAAAATTTAAAATAGATTTCAGCTAGTTCTGTATCCTAGGAAACAATTATTTATGTTAGAGGAAAAACAATAGAAAAGATTTTTTTTGAATCTTTAAAGGGAAGGTCAACATTTTTTGATGATAATAAGAACTATGATTACATTAAAAAGAACAAAAATATTCTGTTTAAGTGTTTAAAGATGTAAATTAAGAAAAACAATAATATACCTATTAATTGGGATGAAAAGTAAACATAAAATTATATTGAGGTCAATATAGAAATGTATAGTCATAGTGATGGAGAAATATTTGTTGTTAAGGATAGTAAATATAAATTTTATTATGATTTGATTCTTGATTCATTTTATACTATTCATATTAATCTAAATATAGACATGATTTCATCAATTAAAATTATTAAATATAATATTTATTGATAGAAAGTAATGAATCTTGTATGATTTATTGAATTCAAAACATCAAAAATAAAATGTTTATGTTGTGAGAACTCTTACATATGGGAAACGTGTCCCTGATCTGAAAAGAAATTAAATTTCTTTGAGTACACTTGATATAAATGGGTTTAATAACACCGATGAAGGTATAGTTTTGGAGACTAGTAAAGAAGCACATCTTGTGTTGAATGAGAAAAAATGGAAGGTTTTATATTCCTTAAGGATCGACTGACATTGGTTATGGAGATTTTATACTCCTTTATTTTATAATTATATTTCAAAATTTTAATTTTTTAACATTTTTATATGATAAAAAATTGAATTATTAAATTGGGTTGGAGAGGTCTTCCTACTGGAATGTGTATTAGAAAGCAATAATTTAATGACCAATATATTTGGTAAGTAGAAAGAGAAAAAAATTATAATAGACACTCACAATTTGATGGGGAAATTGGAATATATTATTTCTAATATTTTCGGTGTAGCTAGAGTTACTTCTAAAGGATATTCAAGCTATATGTTAACCATTATTGAACATTTTTCTTAGATTTTGATGGTTTTATTCTTGAAGTTGAAATATCTAGTCTTTCAAAATTTTATGCATTGTTAGATTATTAATGAAAAGCAAACTCGGATAAAAGTGAAGCATATTTACATTGATAATGGCCTTGAATTATAATCTGATGAATTTAATTCATTTTCAAAGAAGAAATAATGTGGATGCATTCATTTATTCTCAGTAATCTACAACCAAATATCTTGGTAGAATGCATGAACAAGTCATTGATATAATTTTTATGATGTATTATCTCTAAATATCATTTAACCATTTCATTTTTTATTGAAGCTACTATAATTGAATCTCCATATATTAATCAACCTCCTTTAACTACTATTTTAATAAATAATTCTGATGTATTATGGTTCTGTTATCTTGAATCACACACTAATTTGAAAATAATTAGATGTAATACATATGCTAAAGTTGACGATTGAAAATTAGAACCCAAATCCATAAAATTTATATTCCATGGTCACAAATTTGGGCTTAAAGGATAGAGGTTGTGGTTTTTGGAAGACAACATTGTTATTTTTAGTAGGATTGTAATATTTGATGAAAATTATATGTTAGGTCCCTCACCTTCTGATGATTTGATGCAATATAATTCCTAAAATCATGTTATTGTTGAGAATCAATCATATATTCATTGAATTCATTATATCATAATGAATTTCATATGTTTGGTGATTTTATCCCCTTACTTCACCATCACAACATTATATTAAAAATAATAGGATTAAAAGAAATATTAACCACCAAATTGGTATGAGGAGGCACACTTATTTACATATTCACTAAATCTAGTTGATGATATTTATTCAAATGATAAAACTATGAATTATTTAGATGTAATTAGTTGTAATGATACTTGTAGATGGATTCTAGTTACACAAGAAGGTATTGAGTTGATTTAAAATAATATACATGGGAGTAAGTGAAAATACCTTTGGTTTACAATGATTTAAGATGAAAATGTCTGTTTAATAAGAAAGATGGAATTATACAAGTTGATAGAGTATGATATAAAGAATAGTTATTTTCAACCGAATATAGTAAGGTTCCCAATGATAAAAAATAGATGTATTGTCTACAGTTGTAAAACATAGCTATATTCGAGTTTTTTTTGGTGTTGTGGATTTATAGAGTCATGAGTTTGAGCTGTTAGATATGAAGAAAACTTTTCATCATAGAGAGAATGAGGAAGATATCTATATGTAGTGTCCAGATGATTTTATTATTTTAGGTGAGTAATACTATGTATGTTAATTGAATAAATTTATTTATGGATTAAAATAATCACCAAGATAGTGGTATACATGGTTAGACTCTCTTATGACCTCATATGGTATTTAAATGTGTAGTAACGATCATCTCATTTACTATAATTTTTTTGATCAAGATTTTTTTAATTATTTCCCTATGTTGATTTCATTTTTATAATAGATATGGATATGAAATATATTTGAATGGTTAAAGTTATTTTTAATTTAGTGTTTTAAATTAAATAATTGATTTGTGAAAAAAAATTCTTGGCGTGAAGATATATAATGACAGAAATTTGGGCCTATTGTTTCTTATTCAGAAATGACACATTGAAATAGTTATTGAAAGGATTATTATGAAGCGTTACATGATTTTATGTATTCAATTACATATTTGTTTTAGATTTTCATCTTTATTATTACCCAGAAAGATGTTGGAGTTGAGTATATGCCTCAAGTGCCATATTCTAGTGTGGTGGATTCATTGAGGTATTCAATAGTTATCACATGTCCATATTTATCCCATATAGTTAGTGAGGTTAGTAGATATATAGATAATTATGGAAAAGAACATTGGAAAACATTATAATGGATAATTAGATATCTACTTTGGAATAATGTGGTTTTCCTTCATTTTGGAGATCACCTGATGGTGTGATTGGCGATGAGGACTTTGATTTTTTAGGAGATCTTGACCAATGATGATCTTTTATAAGATATATATTTAACATTGTAGGGTGTTATGTTAGTTGGAAAACCACATTACAGAATAATATTTCTTTATCTACGCCTGATGCTACATAAATGGCCATCACAGATGCTATTATGGAATCTATTTGGTTTAGAGGAATGAATTTTGAACTCAGAACAAATCTATATATTTCTTAACTTTTTCATGAAATTAAAGTGTTATATTTCTCAAAAATGATCTTATGTTTCTTGATAGAACATGCACATTATTGTGAGAAACCATTTCTTGAGAGATTTTATTTCACCTAGTGATATTTGTTTTAGAAATGTTATTACTCATGATAATACAATATATTTTATGTTAATGGATCTTCATATTTTCATGTTCAATCATTTCTCAAGAATGGTTGGTCTCTCATATTTTTTTCCCAAAAGGGTATTTAATTGAAGATGTTGATTTTTTTTTTCTCAAGATTAGAGGTTTGATGTGTCATGATGTTGATTTAGATAAAGGTGGATATTTTTAGTGTTGAAACCCAAATAATTTTCTAAAATTAAACACATACTACCACATATATAGTTGAAACCCCCTTTTTATTTCCATTAATGTTGAGAATAAATGATCTATTAAATTTGGTGAAATATATTCACTAATATCTAGAAAATTTCCTATATATATATATGTCTCTTTGTACCCCTGTAAGGAATTATATAAAAAACCATCTCAAAGTGGACTTTTTGTGCCCCCTCTACCTATGTTCTTTCACAATTTGGGTTTTCCATATAAAATTATGGTGTTCCCTTCTTAATTTAATTATTTTTTATGGTTATTCATTAAAAAATATCCATAGTTGATATAATGAACATTAGAGAAGTTAAAAATAACACTGACATAACAATTAAAAATTATATAAAGAAACATATAATTTGAATATCCCATGAATTATGTATTTCTAGTGTTATTAAAAGATTAAACATGATAAAATTGTAACCGATTTTATCTCCATATTTTATTCATTTGAGACAAAAAAATTCAGATCCTATTAACTAAGGTGTACCAATTATATAAGTGAATTTGTACTTATCCACCAGGGGTTATTAATATTATTTATGATATGGTGTACACTAGAACATATATTTAACCCACTATTAGTGTTGTTTTGAAAATCTTATCAATTTTTGTTATGTAACACTAAAGAAGAACCAAATGGATATTATGGTATCAAGAAGGTACTTTCAGTCTTTTGTTTTTGGATGGAAAGTGATAATATTTTTTATGGATATGATAAAGATATTCCATAAATTCCTTATACATATAATGCATTATGGCTATATCATAGTTGATAATTAGGTGTATCATATGGAATTAAATGAATTATTCATTCCACAACCTTATCAAATCATAGTGTTTGATTGGTTGATATCATATGTGAATTATAAGAATAATAATAATTCTATACAATAAATAATAAAATCATAAGATCTTGATAGATAAATGATAATAGTTATCATTTGAGAATCGTCCATTATTAGCTATCCTTAAATGGAGACATCCCATGAGATTATTTTTTTTGGAGAGTTGACATAGATGGGGGGTCACAAAAAATTTATAAATTAACTCAAAACATATGAGTTAATGTAGGTTTACTAGTGGAGCATCCTCATTGGACGTATAAAGGGGATTTAACCCTATGAAGCTTATTATGAAATCTTACCCACGACTTATCCAAATATTCCAATCTCATATCTCTCTTCTACATCCTTTTTTACACTATGAAGGATTACCATCCCATGAATTGTGGAAGAATATAGTTGTATGATGACTAATTCAACAAAAACGATTGAAATATATGAAAAAACGATATCATCTAGCTTCCTATCCTATTATCTTTATAAATAACACCATATAATGAAAAATATAGCGTCTATATTTAGTGAATGTCACATAGTTTTATTATTTTATTATATACATGCTCTCAGTTTCATGTATGGTCGATAATGAATTTTGGATTCTTAAATTATTTTGATCTATTTAAAGAGTTTATTAAGAACCTATGAAACCCATAACTTGTATTATATCCTTATCATGATTAATTCATGAAACCATGCTGAAAATATTGTTTTTGAAGTCATAATGGTTTTTAATATTCCTTACCATTAAATATGATTGAATATAAAATTACCGTATAGGATATAAAAGCCAACAACTAAATAAAAATCCCTATTTATTTTATTATTCAAGGTATATGACATCCTGATATCATATTTAATGATAGAACTATGTCATAGATTAAAAAACGTGTCTTATCACCTTAGAAATATAGATTACAATCCTAATTTTTTTAAAACATTAGGTTTTTACCTAAATATTAAAGGATTTTTCCTTAATAAGTATGACTATTTCCTTTAACATGTAACTTATAAACCTTATATATACTACTAATCATATGTGGTGATTACAAAATCAGTCATAAAATAAACCCGATATCACTAAACTGATTTAACCATCACAAGAATATCATTCTTATTATAGAATTCCCCCAAGACTGTTAAATACTAATTGGGATAATAAATTAGATTTCCAAAAATTCAATTATGAAATGACATATAATATTTATAAATTGATTATAAAATATATTAAATTTTTTTGGATATTTTTTTAATTTATATCATTTTTAATATTAATTATTTTTATAGTGTTTATAATTAATTAAATAAATTTTTATGGAATCTTTATCAATAAATATTCAATAATATTATGTGTTAATATGAATATACATTTTAAATTATATAGATGGAGTTATAATTGAGATAATACATTTTTATATAGAAATTATAAGGATAATTATAATGTGTTTATAAATTAAAAAATAATCCATGATATAAAAAGTGTTTGTATTTAGATAATGAATTTTTCATAATTATTAATGTCAATTGTAGAAAATAAATGTTATTTTACCAGATTATTTAAACCACAACAAAAGGATTTTCTAGGATTGAATTAATCAAGGTTTAAATTATATTAAATTATATGATATTTAGATTATGTAAATATAATATGTATCACCCCTTAAGAGGAGTTTTACAGCATTGTGGGAAAAATTAAGAGATGTGTTGATAAAATCACAAACACAAAGTTCATACAAAGAAACAAACATTTCAAAATTTTACAGAACATTCAACCCATCATAAATTCCACCTAATCAACCTAAAATTTATTGAATTATAGGTTCAAGTGAATCCTTCCAAGGAACTCAAATTGAAAATAATAGAGAGGATTCATAATACTAACATTCTGAAAATATTTATAAAATGTATTGTGGGTTGTTAAATGAATTTTCATGAAAATAATTCCATGCGTTTATGGGTGGTTAATGGTTGGGTGTGAATGAGCTCTAATATGGATGGAAAAGTGTTTTTTATAAAGGTTCATCATTTTCCAAGGACAATGTAATTCATCTCACACTGTAGGGAAAAGATCATTTAGAAGTTTTTTTCAAAAAATCTATTAAATTCCCCATTACTTTTATTTAGTGATGGTTATAAGAAATATCTCTTATTCAAAGTATTTTTTTAAAAACCCAATATATTTAGAAATGCCTATTTATTGATGGTTAAAGCATCACTAAATATGAATTTAGTTTTTAATTTTTTTTAATTTTAGTGATGGGTTTTAAAGTCCCAAAAATAGTAACCATTAGTAATTAAAAATTAATTATAAAAATAAAAACTAGATTAAATTACAATTACTTGTTAATTATTAATTTTTAATTATTCAATATTTTATCTTTATTGTTTATATATTTTTTATTTATTATTTAACATTTTTATTAAATATTAAACATTAATTATTATTTATTTATAAATATTATTAATAAATTATTTAAAAACTAAACTAATTATCAAAAGAAATTTACTAATTATCAATTATTAATTATCATTAACTATTACGTATTAATTAACAATTAGTTATTACTAACTGTTATATTTTTGGGATCAAATTATTGGAAATTTTTATTTATTAGATAAACATAATTTTAACTTGGTTGAGAGGGATCCATTACATAGATGGATTCCCAGATTATAGGGCACAATAGCCCAAAGGCATAGAGGCCTTAAATTTTCATAGTCCCGACTACTTAAAAGAATCCTCTCCCTAACACCACATCGATTTTTTATGCGTAGATCAACACCTAAATATGTGGTGGTATTTCCCTTACTCTATATAAAGGTGGGGATTTCATAAAACCCATGTTCTATTTACCTTGTATTGCTCTTTCTACACCCAGTTAGCTTCTGCAAGTGATTGTTACCACCCAAGATCCATTTTTATAAGGATTACTTAGTTTAGTTGAACTGCCCTATTTTGATATCCCATAGGCCCATTGGTATGGAGGCACAAACCATAACCAAAAATCCAAATTTAGGTATATTATATTTCTTTTATAGCACCCCAATATATTACTTACTATAGTATCCACACATTTATAATTATGCCATAATACCTTTTAAAATATAATGCCACCCATTTTTTATAAAAGAAATCATGTATGATTGTATGGTATCTTTTCCATTTGGGTGAGTATCAAATTCTTATTAATTAATAATTAATAATTATTTATAATTATAAATTATATGTTACTTAATATTTTTAATAATTTATAAAAGTAAATTATTATTTAATATTTATTATAAATAGAATTTTAGTTAATAATCATTTTTTAATAATTGTTTAATTAATTTATAATTAGTAAATATTATTGATTAACAGTTATTAATAATAATTATATGGAAACTTTCTAATAGTGCTATTTTCACCATTAAATATAATTACTTGTGATGAAAAATTAATTATTAATAGTGTCTAACAAGGATGGGTAACATTTGATTTTAGAAATAAGCTTTCTGTTGTATGGATGAATATATCGATGGAAACTCATTAAAACTTGTTTTTAATTAGAAATATGTATATTGTAACAATATTATTATGTTTTCATGTTGGAATTCCATCAAAATTTATGCAATGATTTTCGGTTTTTATAACACACTTGACTTATTATTGTGGTTAATTATTTATGTTTTTTATTATTTTGAGGATTCATGTGACTTTTTTTTTGGGGTGTTTTCGGAAATTCTAGAGCTATACACATGGTTTTAGATAGTTTCACCACGACCATGGGAGGCTATGTTCTATCAACCCTATGTATATATTAATTTTCAATTTTATTGGGGTGTTTGGGGTAATTCAAGAGCTATACACATGGTTTCAGAAAGTTTCACTATGACCATGAGAGGCTATGTTATATACACTCTCTGTATAAAATATTTTTCACTTTGGGTGGTTACCTCACTATAATTGTTATGGCTACACTGTGTTGTTTTATGGCATGGGGGAACCATGATTTAGTACTTGGGTTGTACTATGGATGGGTCCTAAATGGCATAACTTTCACGACCCGACCCGACCCGGGCTCGAGCCACAACTACCCCAAGCCCGCCTCCATCGGCCAGGGGCTGGAGACCAGTGCGGAAGGCAAAACAACTCAGGGAGGCCTTTGCCTATGTACCTATACACACACACACACACAGAGCACACTCAATAAAAAAGTGCAGAAAAAAAGGAAAGTAAGGTACCGACTTCTATAAACAACCACAAAAGTGCATCGACCTCTAAACAGTACAAAGCATGTGCTAAAGGTAAACAGGAAAGAAAAGGGGAAAAACACACTCCCAACCAGAAAAGTGCCATAACCCGACAACATGTAAAGAAAAGTAAAACAGCTGGGAGCATCCCACACCTTGAACCCAACTATGACCACTGCACGTGGTCTAAGCTCCCGAACTCCTAAGCTCCTCTGAAGTCACGACCAACCTATCCGTTTTCTGCTGGGTCACAACAAGTGTGGGAAAATCCCAAGTAGGGATGAGTATAAAAATACTCAGTAGGATACCCCGAAGGGTCGAGGGAGAAACAAAAGAGGTACCGATGGGTGAGAAGTAGATCGAACAGGGAAAAGTAAAGGAGTAAAACCGAGAGTGCAGAATGGAGTACAACAAGGAGTGCAGTAGAGTAACAGTAGAGAGTCAAGCACAACCCAATAAGAGAAAGGAGGAAGACTCGTCCAGACATAAGGAGCTAGAAACGGCGAGAAGATGAACTTCTCGTCGAGTCTTCTCTACCTATAGTAGGTGAGTAGACTCATCCAACCACGAGAAGCTAGACACGGAAAGCACGTGGCATAGCCCGTGCATCTTCTCCTCTCCTGGAAGGAGAGTAACCAAAACCCAAGGGGTGGGTTCTAGAACAAGGTATATATATATCAATATTCTCAGTCAAGAAGCCCAAACAAGATCGTAAGGGGATCTCCATCCCGTAGCACAACCCAAGAAAGCGAGTAGCCAACAGTCCCAAAAGTAAAAACCATCGATACCCAACATCCTGCACATCTACCCCAAACTGCAAGTCAAGGGGCTCAAATAACCACACCGTGACAGAATATACTTTGGGCGGCACTGACTCACCTGCACGGGTTTAGGTCACTTCTCAAGGATGCTTCTCGGTGGGGAAAGCTCCCCTCATACTTGAGAGTTCTGGAGAACGTCAAACCACACCTCGTCACTACCCCACATTCGAGAGGTCACCTCAAAGTCTATAGGTGACTCCCTGCCCAGACCTGTTGGAGGGTAATCCCTGGAAGTTGATAGGTTCTCACTGGAGGGAGACCCACCAAAAGTCGACGGGTGCCACACTGTCCAGTCCCATAAAAGTGTAATCCACTAGAGGGAGACCCGACTAAAGTCGTCGATGAGTCACAATGCCTAATCCCATAAAAAGGCACTCTACTGGAGGGAGGCTAGGAACCGTCATCGGGGACAACTTCTTAGCCCATCTGGAGGTAAAACCGGCATCGGGGGCCACTTCCCTATCCCGCTGGAGGTAAACCCAGAACCACTCTGTTCATCCCTGCCGGATGGTACAACTCGGTGAACACCACTGTACTGGCCATCCCTGTTGGATGGTAACCCACTGGCCATCCCTGCTGGATGGTACCGCATTGGCCAGCCCTACTGGAAACAACCTCATGGCCAGCCCTACTGGAAACAACATTCTGACCAGCCCTACTTGAAACAACCTCCTGGTTAGAGGATCAGTGCTCGCGTAATGTATTGGTCACACTAAGTCCAAAATAACATACTATGGAACACGAAGGGATGTGAGAAACTCTCCGGCCTCTCAGGGAGATCGCGGTCCAATCCGCTGAGTCACTGCCGAAGAAGACCGAGAAAACTCATACCAAAAAGTGGGAAAACACCCACGTTGTACGAGAACACATAGTTGTAAACAGTGCCACAGTCCGGTGAAAGGACACAGTACTAAAACCCCTCACAGATGAAGAAATAGAGGAACCAAACCATCTCTGCCGACCAAACCATCGAGAACAGAACTAGGGGAAAACCACTCAACCCTGCTGGTCAAACAAACGAGAACAGAACTAGGGAAAAACTCAACCCGGCTGATCCAAAAAACGAGAGCAGAGGGACCCTCTACGTAGTGAGAGGTCAAGGGTATGAAAAGAATAACACGACACACACATGGGGCCCACACGACATGTGGCCCCAACTCAACCCCAACCAAGAACACAAAAGTTCTCAAGTACAAACATCCACATGTACCTCCCAGCGTTCTTGCATACTCCCAGAGTATGCCAAGTCTCCAGCCCAAAGGCTAACGTGCTCACGGCCCCCGACGTCAACGTGAAGGCGTAAACGTAACAACTACAATTTGCTACCTCAATAGCTCAGGCACGACCAACCACATCTCTTCAATCCTTAATTAACTAAAATGAGACTGAATGCGATCACCCGCCAAGGGTCTGATACAAACACAATAGGATGAACCAATATTGGATCACCTTACCTGCTTCTGCTTTTAATAAGATCTATAATGCGGCACCGCACCTCTAAAAAGATCATACCGCTGTAATACTCACGAAAAAACATGCTTATAGACTATTTACTCACCTCAAACAGATATCCAATGGAAAAGTCATCCAACACCACTTTACTCCCGAACAACATCCCATGATCCCGAGCCTCGGCCCTAAAAACAGTCGGGCGCATCGCATCATTGCGATCCCATTGGGAAAACACGTCAAAAGGACTTCTCACTTGAGTGGAATGGATATTCAAAGAAAAATATGCATTCCACCGTACCGCACAAGATCGGTGCTTCTTGGGACCCGCATCTCGGTCTTGAAGTGAATCAAACTAATTACACCATTGCGATCCTCTCAAAAAAGTACACAAGATGGACTATTCACTTGTCCAAAACAGACACCCTGTGATAAAGCTGGAAATCACCGACAACTCCCAAAACAGACCTCATGAGGAACACACCAGTGTGCTGAACTAAAGCGGATGGATTGCACCATTTAAATACCCTCGACAAAACACCCAAAATCGACTACTCCCATGCCCCGAACAGACATTCGATGAAAAAGTTGTAAAGCGTTGCACACAGCTCAAAAGATGAACTGTGGGGCCCATGCCTCAACTCCGATTTCAAAGCCCGAAACCACACTGGAAAACTCCGTCTCAACTAAAGGGTAACAACGCCACAGACGGTGCTCAAAGCAGAATTTGTATGTGTCCACGCCGCCCAAAACAAGAATCCACAGAAAAACGCCAAATCACTTAAAGGCGTGTCGCGCCTCCATGACCCCTCATTTCGAGAATTAAAAATTCCTAAAACTATCTAAAAACGTTCGTCTCAATGCTAGGAAGGCACTGCCGTAAATGGTACATAAAACATACACTCATAGCAGAAATTCTTGGGGTTTGAGTCGAGGGGAAAAAGCCCCTTGGGATGGATCGTCCTGGGCCGGCCGGTCAGCCCGGCCTAGGCCGGCCCGCTATTCGGCCGTGCGGGCTGACCGTGGACCCGCAGGCTGACTGTGGACCTGGGGTCCATGGTTCCATCGACCGGCCTCGAGGCAGGTCACTTCTTCCATGCAGAGACCCGCCAATGGCGGGTCTCGGTCTAGTCGCAGGGTCACGCGGCACGACCCCGGTCTCCACTCCGCGCCGCGGAGCGTCCCTGCTCGCCATCCGCGAGCCCCGACAGCCTAAAGCCTGGCCGACACCGCTTTGCCCTGAATACTGCCACCGCCTGGAGCTCGCACCAACCGCCGCTACCTTGCTACCGAACGCCCGCGCCGCCGCCACCTTAGACCACTGGACCCTTGCCGGAAAAACACAAAACGATCTCCAAAACCCACAATCTTCGTCGGACGTTTGCAAGCTCCTCGGAACACAGATTTACAAACCGAAACCGGAGATGGAAAGCTCAGAAATATTACTACGCAACTGTGAGATTTTCTCTGAAATTAAACAGCAATTCGATGCCAAAATTTAACTCGAAAGAAAGGTTTAGAATTTAAAACGCAAAACCGAAAACACCTACCTCTTTGGGCATAGCCCGGAGCTTCGTGATCATTCTTCCTTCACCGGATCTACAATCGCCTTGCAGGAAAAGAGGTGATATTGGTCTTGAGGTTGAGAGCTCCTTGGATGGGGAATGCTTCCTCTAGGAGGTGCAAACAAAGAAGAGGGGGGGGGGGGGTTGTTTAAATAAGGAAAATTAATTAAAAATTTTAATTAATTAAAATTCCCTATTTAACTCACATGCGAAACCTTCCACAGAGTCGATTTTAAGCCTCCCCTGGGCCAAAAACCTCCTCCCGAGCATAACAGAGGTCTGAAAATTTTAATCCGAGCCTATGTTCGAATGTTATAAAACTAAACGCTCGAGGCCACTAAATTACGAAAACGCCCTCGAGGCCATTTTTCACTGACAGCCCATGCCCGCGAAAATTACACACCTCCTAGGGTAAAAGGAACATTAAAAATTCAATGGTGCCCTCTGTTTCCCCATCCGAACAACCGTTTAAGAGATACCTGCGTTTAACCATCAAACGAATTAATCAATTAATTTAATTACCCGTTTAGCATTCCCCTAATGGGCGAGGGGTCAAAACGTCCCGCACCGACAAGCTTTATGTCGTTTCTAGGGTAAAAACCACATTTCAGACCCATACGTACACTCATATTTCTGATCCAGATCAATTTTTAGGATTTATCCTTCTTATTTGGCGTGCCCAGTGTGAACGCACTAACAATATAATTCTAGCCTTACCGGGGCTCAGAATCGCAAGCTGTCTAAAGGCACTGCTCTTGAATAACATAAAGAATATTCCAAAGTATTCTATAGAGAAAACCAGGCTCTTACATCATTCCATCCTTCAAGATTTTCATCCCCGAAAAGCAAAACCAGGGAACAAATCAGGGTACTAAGCCCGCACTTGGCTCTTCCGTACCTAGAAGAACACCTGCACAGTCCCACTTCACCGCACACAGACCAAAGGATTTGATATATTCACGCGATTTCTTCCCCTACCGATGACATGCATAAGAGCACGCACACATCTCCTCAGGTGAGCCACACGAGAGATGTCATGCACCCACTCCAGACTTTGGGGGGAGGGGGGGTTAGGGAAAGGCGGTAGGGAACCTCGCCATCCCTTTGCATAGTCTTTAATAGCCCAATGGACCTCGGGGGTAGCTCACCTCCCTAATCGAACCTTTACGTCGCACTCTATGACTGGAATCACCGATTGGACTTGGGACAAAGCCTAGTGATTCCATCCTTCAGAATATTCATATGGTGAAACACCTAAGGATATCTGGTCACGCAAGGTTTCATAGTTGATGTCCCCTAACCCAGACTCTCTTTCACGCTCCGAGAGCGAAGGAGACAACACCATCGACTAAAGAAAAATGTTCTATGCATTTTACCTTACCAACATAGGGTTACACTGACGCCCCGTGCCACCCTGTTAACACCTCAAGCAGGGAGCAGGGAGAAAATAATTTCATACATAGATTCTAACAATTCTACTTTCAAAGAGTAGAAGAGATGTAGAGCGTACCTTTTACCACCTCATGTTCTGCAAGATCGTAGACATCCAAAGCTCACGACTATCCGTGGTCCCAACTTTCAGCTCCCTATGCCTGATGTGGACTGCCTAGTGATGATGGTAAGACCTCGTAAAGTCGTCCCCCACTACCAGATCCTCCTACTCCTCTACTAGCACCACATCTTAGGGTGCTACTCCGATCATGGTGCTGCCTCCGCCGCAGTGGTGCACCTGCTGCCAGCCCGATGTTCTCAGCATGCCTGGTCGGGCAGTCTCATGCCAGGTGACCTCACCCGTCGCAAACATAACACCGACTCTCTACAGGTTGTACTGGTGCCCTCCGACGCCACTGTGGTGTGTGACTACGCCCCTGAGTCCAATTTTCCGAAAGCCACTTGCGTAGAGGTTCTGCATACCGATTCCTGCTAGCTGCGGCAGACATCTTGGCCCCATCGTGCCTACTGTCATCACCAACCGTAAAAAATTACACGAATTTCTTGGTCACCAGCGCCTTCTCTTGTAGCCCGACAGATGTGGGAATACCACAGGGTAATATGATAACACGAATCTATCAACATAGACCCCGCTCAAACTCCCACACTCGGAAGTTTCTATCACGGACCAAGTCCGGGTAAAAGCGTCCACAATCTCTGAAACTAGCCGCGTACTCAGCCACTGTCATCCCTCCTTGTTGAAACTACAGGAGTTCAGGAATCCGAATGGAGCGTAAGAAGGAGGAGAAAAACTCCTCATGAAACAACAACTAAAAGTCACCCCACGAAAGTGACGACTCGTCAAGAAACTGAGTCACCAGACTCCACCAACGCCCAGCTGCTCCATGGAAAAGGCTGGCGGCCAAAGCCACCATAATATCAGTCGGCCTCTGCACAGTCCTAAAGAGGAAAACCACTGTCTGTAGCCAAACCTCCACTACCTGAGGGTCTGACTCACCACTAAATCTTAGTGGAATCTGTCGCTAGAACTCACGAAACGTGCTCAACCTGTGCTCAAGCTCAGCCTGCTCTGCTGAAGCTACCTGCTGCTCACCAGGTGGGGTTGCTGCTACCTGCCCACTCGGAGAAAGGGACTTGCATGATAGGTCCTGGACTGAGGCCTCATAGCTCAATGGGTCGTCGTCATGAAACAAAGCTGGTATCCTGGCTGGCTGTCTTTGCGAAGACATCCTTAATATTATCTTGGAGTGTCATGATCAGATGAGCATATATGTATATCACAATAAAATAAAAAATGGGGAGCTGACCCAAGAAGGACAGTCAAAGACTCAATCCTATGTGATGCTCAAACCAATTTCCCTACAACGAGTATCTCGGCATGCCGATTCAACAAGCGGGTTATCAGGGTCCTAGTGAATGGATACGTCGGCCGCCACACCATCACTAGACTCCATAGCCGGAGAGCCACTCTTGAGAAACATTGAAACTTTTGCCTTAAATCCCAACCAATTCCTTTTTAGGGACGTCCGAACAATGTCCCATGGAATGAACCACCTCTGATAACAATTTTTCATGACCCGACCCAACCCGGGCTTGAGCTGCAACTACCCCAAGCCCGTCTCCATAGGCCAAGGGCTGGCGACCAGCGCTGAAGGCACAACAACTTGGGGAGGGCATTGCCTAAGTACTTTTACACACACACACACACAGAACAATCAATGCAAAAGTGCAGAGAAAAAAAAGGAAAGTAAGGTACCAACTGCTATAAACAACCACAAAAGTTTATCGACCTCTAAACAGTACAAAGCAAGTACTGATGGAAAACAAGAAAGAAAAGAGGTAAAACATGCGCCCAACCAGAAAAGTGCCACAAATCGAAAACACGTAAACAAAAGTAAAACAGATGGCAGAATCCCACACCTAGAACCCAACTACAACCACCAAACGCGGTCTAAGCTCCCGAACTCTTATGCTCTTATGAAGTCACGACCAACCTGTCTGTCATCTCCAAGGGCACACCATGTGTGGGAAAATTCCAAACATGGGTGAGTATAAAAATACTTAGTTGGATACCCCAAAGTCTTGAGGGACCAACAAAGGAGGTACCGAAGGGTGAGAAGTAGATCAAACAGGGAAAAGTAAAGGAGTACAACTGAGAGTGCAGTAAGGAGTATAAAATGGAGTGAAATAGAGTAACAGTAGAGAGTCTAGCTCATCCCAAAAAGAGAAAGGAGGTAGACTCATCCAGACACAAGGAGCTGGAAATGGTGAGAAGATGAACTTCTCATCGAGTCTTCGCTACCTATAGCAGGAGAGTAGACTCGTCCAACCACGAGAAGCTAGAAACGGAGAGCATGTGGCATACCCCATGCGTCTTCGCCTTTCCTAGAAAGAGAGTAACCAAAACCCAAGGGGTGGGTACTGGAACAAGGTATATACATATCCATATACTCAATCAAGAAGCCCGAAAAAGATCATAAGGGGATGTCTATCCCATAGCACAACCCAAGAAACTTAGTATCCAACAGTTCCAAAAGTAAACACTATCGACGCCCAGCATCTCGCACATCTGCCCCAAACTGCAACTCAAGGGGATCAAATCACAACACATTGACACTATCCTCTTTGGGCGGCACTGACTCACCCACACAGTCTTAGGTCGCGTCTCAAGGATGTGTCTCGATGGGGAAAGAACCCCTCGTAATTGAGAGTTCTGGGGAATGTCAAACCACACCTCGTCACTACCCCGTAGTCGAGATTTCTCCTCAAAGTCGACAAGAGACCCCCTGTCGATCCCCGCTCTAGGGTAATCCCTGGACGTCGATGGGTTCCCAATGGAGGGAGATCCAACAAAAGTCGATGGGTGCCACACCGCCTAGTCCCGTAAAAGGGTAATACATTGGAGGGAGACCCGACAAAAGTCTTCGACGAGTCCCAATTCCCAGTCCCATAAAAGTTTACTCCACTGGATGGAGGCTAAGAACAGTCATCGGGGACCACTTCCCAGAACAACTGGAGGTAAACGTGGCATCAGGGACCACTTCCCAGCCCCGCTGCAGGTAAACTCCGAACTGATCTGGCTATCCCTACTGGATGGTACTGCTCGGTGAACACCACTGTACTAGCCATCCCTGCTGGATGGTAACCCACTGGCCATCCCTGCTCGATGGTATCGCACTGGCCTTCCCTACTAGAAAGAACCTCCTGACCAACCCTGCTAGAAACAACCACCTGGCGAGCCCTACTTGAAACAACCTCTTGGCCAGCCCTATTGGAAACAACCTCCTAGACAGCCCTGCTAGAAACAACCTCATGGGTAGAGGTTCAGTGCCCGTGTAATGTGTTGGTCACACTAAATCCATAAGAACTCTACAAGGGAACATGAAGGGATGAGAGAAAATCCCCGGACTCTTAGGATGATCACGGTCCAATCCACTGAGTCACTGTCGAAGCGGACCGAGACAACTCATCCTAGAAAGTGGGAAAACACCCATGCTGTATGAGAACACGTATTCGTAAATGGTGTTGTAGTCCGGTGAAAGGGAATGATACTAAAACCCCTCACAGCTGAAGAAACAAAGGAACCAAACCATCTCTTCCGGCCAAACCATCGAGAATAGAACCAGGGGAAAACCACTCAACCCTGCGGGTCAAAAAAATGAGAATAGAACCAGGGGAAAATTAAACCCAGCTAGTCCAATGAATGAGAACAGAGGGACCCTCTACGTCGCGAGAGGTCAAGGGTACGCAAAGAAGAACATAATACGCACATGGGTCCCACACGACGTGTGGCCCCAACTCAACCTCAACCAAGCGCACAAACGGTCTCAGGTATAAACATCCACATTTACCTCCCAGCATTCTCACATACTTCCAGAGTATTCCATATCTCCATTCCAAAGGCTAACATGCACACGACCCCCAATATCAATGCAAAGGCATAAACGTAACAACTCCAACTTACCACCTCAATGGCACAGGCACGACCAATCACATTTCTTCAAGCATTACTTCACTCACATAGGAGTGCATGCGATCACATTCCAAGGGTCCGCTACAAACACAGTTGAAAGAACCACCACCGGAGCACCTTACTTGCTTCTGCTTTTAATAAGATCTCGAATGAGGCTCTGGTCCTCCAAAAGGATCGTACCGCTGTAATCCTCGTGGAAAAACATGCAAGAGAGACTATTTACTCGCCTCAAACAGATATCTGATGGAAAATTCATCCGACATCGCTTTACACCCGAATGACATCCCGTGATCCCGAGCCTTGGCCTCGAAAAGAGTTGGGTGCATCGCACCATTGCGATCCGCTCGGGAAAACACGTAAAAAGGACTACTCACTTGAGTGGAACATATTTCTAGAGAAAAAGATGCATTCCACCATACCGCACACGAGTGGTGCTTCGTGGGACCCGCATCTCGGTCCCGATGTGCAACGAACGGATCACACCATTGCAATCCTCATGAAAAAGTACACAAGATGGAATATTCACTTGTCCAAAATGGACACCCAACTATAAGGCTGGACATCACCGACAACTCCCAAAACGGCCCATGTGGGGCCTGCACCAGTGTGCTGAATTAAAGCGGGCAGACTGCACCATTACAATGCCCTCAGAAAAATAACTAGAATCGACTACTCACATGCCCCGAACGGACGTCCAATGAAAAAGTTTTAAAGCGCTGCACGCAGCTTGAAAGAAGGATCGTGGGGCCCAAGCCTCAACTCTGGTTTCAACACCCGAAACCACATTGGAAAACTCCATCTCAACTCTAGGGTCAGAAGTTCACTGACGGTGCTCAAAATGGAATCTGTATGTGTCAGCACCGCCCAAAACAAAAATCCCCAGAAAAACGCCAAATCACTTAAAGGCGTGTCGCGCCTCCAAGGCCATTTGTTTCAGGAATTAAAAATTACCGTAACCATCTCAAAACATTCACCTCGATGCCAGGAAGGCACTGCTGTAGATAGGACGCAAAACAGACACCCGTAGCGGAAATTACGGGTGTCCGAGTCGAGGGAGAAAAGCCCCTTGCGCTGGACCGGCCAATCCGCCCAGCCTGGGCTGGTCCGCGGTTCGGCCGCGTGGGCTGGCCGTGGACCCACGGTCCATGATTTTGCCGACTGGACTCTAGGATAGTCACTTCTTTCATGCAGAGACCCACTAAAGGTGGGTCTCGGTCTGGCCTCGGGGTCGCGTGGCACGTCCCCGGTCTCCTCTCCACACCGCGGAGTGCACCCGCTGGCGCCCGGTCGCCGTCCGCGAGCCCCGGCAGCCTGAAGCCCGACCGACACCACCTCGCCCTAAAGACCGCCGCCGCCCGGAGCTCGCACTGACCGCCGCTGCCCTGCTTCCAAACCCCCACATGCCCAGCCTTAGCCCACGCCGCCGCTGCCTTAGACTGCCGGACCCTCGCCCGAAAAACACCAAACGACCTCCAAAACCCGCAATCTTCGGCAGATGTTTGCAAGCTCCTAGAAACATGGATTTACAAACCGAAACATGTATTGGAAAGCTCAGAAAAATTAATACGCAACCGTGGGATTTGCTCAGAAATTAAACAAAAATTAGATTTCAAAATGGAACTTGAAATAAAGGTTCAGAATTTAAAACGCAAAACCGAAAACTCCCACTTCTTTGGGCATAGCCCAGAGCTTCGTGAGTGTTCTGCCTTTGCCGGATTCGCAATCACCTTGGAGGAAGAGAGGGAATCTTGGGCTTGAGGTTCAGAGCTCCTTGGTTGGGATCTCCTTCCGCCAGGAGGTAAAAACAAAGAAGAGGGGGGGGGGGGGTATGTTTAAATAAGGAAAATTAATTAAAAATTTTAATTAATTAAAACTCCCTATTTAACCCGCATCCAAAAACTTTCACAGAGTCGAGGTTAAGCCTCCCCTAGGACAAAAACCTCATTATGAGAACAACAGAGGTCTTGGAATTTAAATCCGAGCCTCTGTTCGAATGTTATAAAACTTAACGCCTAAGGCCCCAAATTACGAAAATTCCCCCGGGACCATTTTTCATTGACGGCCCGCGCCTACAAAAATTACACCCCTCCTAGGTTAAATAGAATGTTCCGGATTCAACGGAGCCCTTAGTTTCCCCATCCGAGCAACCTTCTAATAGATACCTACATTTAACCATCAAACAAATAAATTAATTAATTTAATTATCCATTTAACATTCTACTAATGGGTGAGGGGTCCAAACGTCCCACACCGACATGATTTATGTCGTTACTAGGGTAAAACCTCCATTTCAAACCCATACATACACTCATATTTCTGATCTGGATCACCATTTAGGATTTATTCTACTTATTTGGCGTGCCCAATGTGAACGCACATAAAATTTAATTCCGGCCACACCGGGGCTCGGAATCGCTCACCGTCTGAAGGTGCTACTCTGGAATAACATAAATAATATTCCAAATTCATTTATAAAAAATACCGAGTTCTTACAATAGCCTTAGTTATAATAAGGGAAGTCACATTTCATTGTGTGGAAGAGGTTATTCCATAATGGTTGACCTCATGGTTATAGTTTCTTCCCAATCAAAGGGAACAATGTTGTAACCCTTAGGGATACCTCATGGTGGATGAATAGAGAGGACCACCACATCACATTCCATAGAGTATATATCATAGTGTGGTTTCTATGAATGATTATTTTCCAAAACCACCATTGTCATTTTGTGGATGAGATTGGCCCCATTTGTTTATAACAGTGAACTTATTATCCTATACCTACTCATTTTAAAACAATGTCCACTAATTCATCCAAAATTCATTCTAACGATTAGTTGTTCACATCCTAGGGATATCTACTCGCCTAATTATTTGATTTTGAGAATTTGAACATCGAATTTATGGTAATTTCTCAAGGCAAATACCTCAGTTTCTGTGATTTATTTTTAATCATCATCCCTCTTCCTTTCTGTTTGTTTTTTTCTTCCAAAAAACCAAATTCCATGGAGGACAATATATGTTTTACAATGGGGTTAACATAGGGTATTCTTATTCCTATGGGTCAAATATGGATCCTCCTTACTCGATTTAACTCTCTCCATCAACATAAAAGTTTTATAACTCATATAATGAGAATTAATCTTCATATTATATAGGTGTTTTTATTGACTTCATTAATTTTACATTTCATTTGATGGTTGTGATTTTATAATAAATTTATTACTAAATTATATTAATATTTAATAGTTATAATGGGTTTTAGAATTTTTTTTAATATATTCTTCTCTTGGGATAGAGGATGTTAAATTGTTTTCCAATTTCAGAGGTTTTTTTGAGTGTTAAGTGTTTGTGACAATTATTAATACATATGTTTCAAAATGAATTCGATGATTAAAGGTATTTGACCTTATTTGGGTCATTAAGTGAATAAATTTTTTGTTTATATTGGATTTTTTAAATGTAAGTGAATATATTTATTACTCAATTGGATTTTTAGGAAAAGGGGTTTTGTTTTATATCTTATCAACAATGGACTGTAGAGTTTGGTTTTAAAAATCCCCTTAAAGAGGATGTAATATGATGTAAAATGGCTTGGAATCCTTTTTCTTATTTTGAAAAGGCCAATTTGAGTTATATTACAAATGGATTCCATGTAAAATTTAAAACCCTAAAATTTTGCTTATGTTTTCCCTTATAATTTATGTTAGCGATATTGATTATTGAAAAATTCATGTTTCTAGTGAGGGTGTTTGAGGTGAAATGATATCTTATTTTTTATGTTGTATTATTTATCTTTGTAATGATTTTGTTATTAACTATTTATAACAGCGTATTGATTTCATTCATTGGAACCCTAGGAACTATGGGTGTAGTCTAGATTTATTTTACACCAGTTTAGGGAATACACTATTTTCTTCCCAATAGCGTGACTAGATCTATGCTAGGGGTGATCTCCCAAGGAATTTGGTGTGAGTCGAATCATGTGGATTGCATTAATTTTAGGAAAAGTAGGCCTCTTGTCGATCTTGTGTGTTATTTAGTAATTCCTTTCACCCTATCACCTTGAAATGTAATGGGATTCCCATGCTATTAAATGATTTATATAGGGAAATCTTGTTTCTTGTGTTCCCTTACTAAATATAATCTATGATAATGTGACATGTTGTTGAATTTTGTTTACATGCATCCTATCATAAATGATATGTATTTTTAAAGGACTTCGATAAAATCATTAGTGGTTCCCTAAATGGATATGTTTTACCCACATCCTACATACACCATTAAGTTTATAAATCTCTCATGTTTTAATTTTATGTCCCTTGGCAGTGATCATTTCCCCTATTGGTGTTCATGTTGTTATGAATGTTGATGGTAGGGGATGTGGAGTGGCTAAGGGAACACATTGGCATGGTAAATTTCTATAGGGGTCTGGTTATTGGATTTTATTTTGGGATGCATATATATCAGCCCTAGCTTTTAGATTAGTCCAATTTATTTTATTTATTAATTATATGTTGTCTATTAGTGGTTTTAAACATATCTTGATGACCTTTGACATTTTTATTTATATTTTATATGAACCCCCTTTTTAATAGTTTTAGGGGAAACCCTTATGTTAACAGATATCCAAGAGGCTCAAAGCTATGTATGTGACCGAAAGGCCCATATAATTGAGTACATTGGATAATACCCACCCCAACATATAAATCATTTATGGTTCTATGTATGCCACATACCAAGGATAATAAACTATCATTGCCAAAGGAAGATACACATGGTTCATGGTAGTGATGGTAGTTACTATACCCTCTTGTCTCTTAAAATCTGGTTAGATCTACTCTAGTGGGTGATACTTGGTATGATTCATCTTCATGGGCCTTCTCTAGTTTGGTATAACCTTGACATCATCATATCTTGAAGGATATGTGGAAACAAGGCCACAGGTGGCATGAAGGTCCTGTGACCTGAAGGCCTATGGTGGCCCAAAGGCCCTTTGACCTGAAGGCTAAAATTTGTTTCCCATAGGACCAAACTATTTTGTGGTTAATTGTATCTGTTGTTGAAATCGTTCTCAACTGGTTATGTACTGATAACATGGATGTTTTCATGATAATTATGCGATCAATAATTAACCTTGTCCCTTTCCACTGACTAATTTGGGTTCCCAGATTAGGGGTAACCCCGAAGGTTTTGTGAAAAAATGGTATCAGATCCCATGTTGATATTTGGGTACACATGGGTAGTAAAGGGATGTAAATTTTAATTCATATTGAAGATGTATATCATAAGTAGTTTTTGATAATTAACTTTTCTAAGGAAACATGAGTTTCCTTGTGTAGTTTTGGTTTTAGTTTTGAGTTGGATTTTAATTTCATATGGTTTATGGTTCTCTAAAATTTATGGTATGTTTAATATTATTATTATATTTGTAGTGTAAATTAATGCATAAAAAAGTTACTCAGATAGCTCAAATGGTCTATAAAATCAATTGGATCCCATTCCCTATGATTCTATATTTTTATAAAATCCAACACAAGATTTATACAAGGCCTTATAAAACCCATGGATAAACCATGCACAAATCTACATCCCATTGGATTTAATTCTCTACCTTTTTTCTCAAATGGGGTGTCAAGGTTCCCATCATTATTTTGAGATAAATCCATGGTATTTTTATTGTTCATTGATGAGATAATTCTGAGATATGTTTGATCGTTTTGTTAAGTTCTTAGTTTGTGTATTTCAAATTTTTTATGGAATGGTAAAAATGTTTCATGAAATAATTTAATCTAAATGATAATTTAATGTGGTCTTTGGGTTTTTTGGAGAATTATATTTTTTTGGGTTAATATTAATATTAACATTTTTTTGAATCTAATCAAAATATGAATGGTTTTATGTTAAATTTGGAAATACATTTAAATATTGGATTTCCATGAAAAATTTTATCAAGAATAATTATTTTCAAGGAGTTTATTTTTTTCAATGTATGTATGTTTTTAAATGAATTTTATGGTGTTTTTTCTTGGTTTCATTATGTTTTTGAATTTTTATGGGTTTATAGTGGGATCACATTATTTACTTTGTGAAACATGAACTAATTGAGAAAGTGTTTCATACTTTTTAGTGTATTCCTCCTTTAGAGTCCTTGAAAAAAAGTGGAAAGTATATTCAGTATAAAAAACTTTGAGGTGTTTCCTCTCATATCTTATGAGTTTTTTCCTCACATATAGGCTTTACATGGACTTTAGATTAAGTGGTGTAGGTGGAATCCTCCCATTATTCATACCCATTCCATGTCCTTCTACATATTGATCACCTTATTCCAATGGTGCATGCTTTATTTTTAATGAAATGGAGTGGATCTATGATATTTTTGGAATCCTTATAACTTTAGAAACTCTTAAATCATTAAGTGTTAATTCCATTTTCATATTATTTGAAAGTCCTAGTAATATACTTTGGGATAATATAGTTGCTACAGAGCAGCATGAGGACTAGTATTTTGGAATTTTTCAATGTGACTTTAACTCAACAGATTTATCTTGGGGAAATTTAAGAGGTGAAACCCATTAACGTAATGATCCTTCTGTCAAGTCAGTAGTTAGTGAAGGATTATTCCAATAACTTCCTATAGTTCATAGTCCTCTCTCATGTCTAGTAAAAAATGATCTATAAAGGCTCATTTAATTGAATGGGGCTGTTATCCAGATCATTGAGTTTTTGTATCTATGTTTGGCTTGATATATTATAAGGATGTCATTGTGTGGGGCCTCTCAATGGTAGAATATCACTAGGGTGATCATTGGAGAGTGGTGATTCAATTTCAATAGATTTAATTAAGGTTGTCCTGACTAGTTGGGTATAGAAGGTGGATCAACACACATTGGAATAAAAGTATTTTAAGGGACAATATGCATAGAAGAAGAATTGGAGACCTATCATGTGATTCCTATTTGGAACCCCTAGGAGTTATTGTTTTGTTTTTTTTGGAGAAATTTTTTTAAGAATATAAAAAGAAAACATTCTAGAAGGAAAATTCACGATGGATAGAATTCGAAATAAAAACTTGGGAACCTAGATGGGTACATTACACAAAAATCATAGTATTTCTAGAATGAGGCTAGTGAATAAACCGTCATTTTAAGAAGATATATGAATGGATTTGAACATATTCAGAATGATTGAATAAGATTTTACACAAAATATCATTATATGTCAGGTTTAGTGGAAGCATGCTGTTCATAAGTAGTGTAGTGGGAGGTCTATGTTGGAATATAAGTACCAAAAGGGGTATATTCTGGATGAGCTTGAACAAAATTGGTTATACCCGTGAGGAATGTAGTGATGTGTATGAAAGGGGTAGATTTTGAATACTGAATGAAACTACTAGAGGGTTTTAGTTAATGTTATTTTTATAAGATAGTCTGATAATAGTACACTAAAGACTATGCACATGAAGTACACCATATAGGTTTGTGATATAAGATATTATAGTGAATCACCAGTGTGCAGTTTGAATGGTGACATAAACTATTCAATCAGTGTTGGTAGTTAAGGTGGTGATTGAAACAATAAATCAAAATTATATAATGTTAATAGTTGAAGAAAAATATGTTTTAGTTGGTGGTGTTGACTTAGTTTCTTGTAAGGTCCCTCTTTAAAATGTTTATTCAACATCATGTGTTGAGTATGACCGAAAAATGAGGAAGGGGAATAATAATGTTTGAGGTGGATCTACTTCCAATGTACATGAACTTGGTTTACACAAGTTCCAAATAATTGAGATCAAAATGAAGAGGTTATGGATCAGAAAGGGTGATGATAAGAAGGAGAGTATAAATATAAGAAACATATGAAAAAATTAGTTAGAAATTATCTCGTAGTTTCAGTAGGATAAGAAAAAGGTGTAATTTTCCTTATTAGAGAAACATATTCTTAAAAAAATATATACCGAATCTTTTCTATAAGTGTTGGGAGAAAATTTTGGATCAACTTTAATATGTATTTTGAATTTTTATTATGTTTTTTATGAATTTTTATATGGCGGTTGTGTGATTTTTTATTTCACAGATGGTGAGAAAGAGGTGGAATAAAACAAAATGGTGACATTCCATGGTATGGTGGATGGGGTTCTTGGAATTACAAATATCCAAAGAAAGAGTCATTAGAGAATACTCCAAAATTTTGTTTAGAAGTTGTGCTTCCTAGGGTGTTGTTGATTATTTTAATGTTATGGTCAAAAGTATACACACCAATTTTCCAACTAGTGGTATCAGTGGGAATGGTTGTAGAGTTTGGTTGACAAGAAATGAAACAATGTTTTCTAAGAATTATTTCATCACTGTCCTAAACGGAAACCACTCATAAGTATTAGTAGTTCCATAGGGTTTCTAGATATTAGAAATATTATTTAGATGATGGAGTCTTGAGGTGTGTTTCTTTATTGATGTGATGTTTAAGATCTAATTATAGTATGATATTATTTTTAAAGAATTATTTTTAAGAATTTGATTGAAAACTAAATTTTTAAATTTTTAAATTTTATTTTCTTGAATAAATATTTTTTAAAATATGATTATCAAAATAAATTCATGGTGAAATATTGTTATTTTTTTGAAATAATTAATTTTTTATGGAATAGTAAGAAATACTAATTATTAAAATACCATTATTTCTTCTCATTAAAAAATTTTTGTTTTAAAGTCCCATTGTATTTTTTATTTGGTATTAATACTAAATATGATCTATTTTATTTACAATAATCTATTTTTGTTCTATAATTTTCTACATTTTGATATATGTTATTTTTTATGCTTGAAAATACAATTTTCAAACTAAATAGTTTTTTCTGAATTTTATATATTTATATTAACATCAACATAATATAATTATAGAAATTTAATAATGGAAATGAAAAAATTTATTATATAGGGCCATTTTATTTTTAGGCTTCATAAATTGTAACCATACTAAATATTTCTCACCTTGGAAATGGTAAATCAAGTAATTAAGGTTACATTTATTGTCATAATGTATAAAACTCTACATAACACTTGTGTTTATATTATTGGGTAATATTATCCCTATCACTATAATTAAATAATAAAAAAATTGGTAATTTCTTGGGAAATTACTTTGATTAGAACAATTACATGGTCTTGAGTAAGTATATTGTAAAAAACACACTCTTTTTTTTAATATCTATAATATTATTTTGATGGACACAAAAGACATATATTTGGTCATAATTTTTTATTTGAGATATAAATTATTTTTAATCAAGGATATTTTTTTAATTTTTAGTTATAAATTATTTACCTTAAATGTTTATGAAACACTAAGAAAAAATTTATTCAATTAATAGAAAAATAAAATAAATTATTTTAAAAATTATAATAGTAATACTTTTGGATGAGTTATAGTGATGCATGAATTTTTTAGATAAGATGAAATATTTAATATGTGCTAAAATTATATATTTTAATTACATATTTTTAATGATGTATTTAATGTTAAACTAAATTAATTGTGCTATAAAGAAATTATTAATATTTTGTGAAAAATAATATTTTATTAAATAATTTAAAGATAATAAAAAAATGAAAGTGAAAAATTATGATTAAAATTGGAAAAAATTTCATTCATTTTAAATTTATGAGAAAATTATTACTTTATAATTAAAATTATAGGCCATTTAAAATTGAATGAAGTATTTAATATGGTTAAGGTTAAAATTGTTTAAAGAAGAGGTAAAACCAAAATATAAGGTTTACAATACAATATAAACATTTTGATGTTTACTCGTTAAAGGTATTTCAACCATATCCTATATTATCTTCAAAATCATGCCCAAATTGTTCCAATTTCACATGAAAATGAATTTATTTTATTTAAAACATTCAATTTATTCCATGCTTGCATTTTTATTCACTATAATGGCCCCACCATTCATTTCTTCAATACACCACCTAGAGCCTCCTAGTTCAACCAAACCCTTAAAAAACCTCTTTTAAACATCCATATCAATGTTCTAAATGTTTTGGTATTCATAAAAAACTAACCCTTGCATCCTTAATAAGTGATCCAATGGAAGTTTCTCTAATAGAAGGTAACCATCTTAATAAATCTCTTTCATTTTTTTACTTCGTATTTTACTACATTCAATAATATCATAAACATTAAAATACAATAACATCAGTATATAATTAATACATAGATATAATTATATTGATATAATAATATTTATCCCTCTCCTTTACCATCAAATGGAAAACAAAACAATCACTTGTGTGTATGGTGGATTGGAACCTCGCGAATTGATGTAATTTGATTTCCATAACCAACTCAGATGGATGGTCATAATGATGGAAACAATGAATATATATGATTCCAAGAAATAATATTTAATTTTTAAATTTAATATATCTACTTCTTAACTCTTCATACCATTTAAAAAATACATCGTCACCCATGCGTATGTATGGATTATTGTCTCCAAAAAGTGATGCGATTAATTTTCCATATACACCATTCAATAACGATTCAAGAATTAAATATAATGAAAAAATATGATAGTTTTAACATTAATATAATACTATATATGATGAAACTATATTCTATAGAAAATAACAAGAACATTTGTGACAATACATGCATGAAAAAAATAATTTGTTAACACAAATCACAATGGTAATAATGAAACATTGTTGACAAAATTGTGATAAGATAACATTAGAGGATCATATATGATATTATAAATATGAATATGTTTTTTGTATAAATTAGTTACTTGTGAAAAACCATTATGTAGGATGTTAAATAAAATTACACTATGGGGAAGCGTGAGGCAAGGGATATCATATCAATTTCCTATACATTGCGACATATTTGGTATTTTGAACCAATTTTATTTTATGTGGTTCATATAATACAACATTGAGGTATTTAACATGAATATTTATTTATACATTATAGATAATTTTTTTATTTAATTCATGATTTATTTCTAAATGAAAAGGCAAAATTATTTCCATTTTGATTAGGTATATTTTTCTTCATTATCGATATTTTTAAAAATTATTTTTTAAAAGCCCCTTTTATTTAATAAAAAGATTTATAAAATAAATTTTATGTTATGTGTGACTTTTTAAAAGTATTTAAAGGATTATTCCTATTTTTTAATAAAAATTTCATTTACAACTCTTTTACAAAAGTCAAAAGAAATGTTTTATAACATATATGACATTAATGTATTTTTTCACCATTATAATTGATTTATGATATTTAGAATCATCTACAAGTATTATATATTTATTAAAAGAAAATTATTTAATGAAATATTGTTTTAATATTTTACATCAATTTTCCAGAAGACAAGATATTACTATGAAACTTGTATTTCTGAAGAACTGAAAGTTAACTGTCATTTATTTTAGGTTTGATAACATTATCTTGAAACATCAACATTCTTATGTTTATTTTTAATTGGACATTAAATTTATCTTAAATAACCATATTATTAGTGTCTTGGATATAATTATTTTTTGTAACAATTAACTGTTCCTACATAAAATATTTTAATTTGAATGTTAATTGATTGATTGGGGAAATATTAATTTTTCAAATTATTAACACAATATAGATATTTAATGATAAGTAATATCATTTATGAATTAAATTGGTCATTAAATATATGAGGAATTCATTGGAACTATGGTGTTGGTTGGGGCCTAGTTATAAATAGCTCTTCTATGCATTGATAAGTCTCATCAAGAAAATAAATTTTTCAAATTAAATGGGTTTTGGTGTATACCTAATGATCAATAATATTGTCTTGGAACACATCCTTGATGGTAGGGGTATCATTATTTATAAATTAATTAGATCCAATATTATTTATTTCATTCATTTTGAATTCAGTTATTATTATTAATGAGATTATTATATTATCATTATCCATGACTAAATTTTTTTATTAGGTTATTCATTAAATGAAATGTGTTTTCCCTTATTTAACTTTTGTCATTGATTATATCTTATTTACTCATTATTGCCTCATTTATACATACCCCTTAATGATCATTTAATATCAACATTATTTTTTCTACATTTCCATGGATATGAAGAAGAATCACTAAATGAGTTTCAAGGATCAAAATAATTTTACTTTGTTATGTTTAATGTTTTATTTACAATGTAAAATGGGAATAATATATCTATTTGGTTCTTCAAGGAGAAAAAACTAAATGGTCCTTCTAGATGAGATCCATTGTATCTTGTACCAATGTAATAGTTTAGATAATGAAATAGGGTTACTATAGTTGGGTTTGTTACATTTTTTATTAGAGAAAGTTTATTATAAACATTGTGAGCTAGATTTTGAAAAATATATACCAGGTAGCATAACCCAATGGAAAAATTAAAGATATGTATAATTATTGGATAACACCATAATTTTTTTTATATGGTAGAAATTATATGATTTTCAATATAAATACATCTATGTCGTGATACAATAAGTGGATGTGGTTTTGGCATAGATTCATCTGGGAATAATAACCCTCAAAAGATTTGGTCGAGTATTTCCTAAGCATCATTTTGTTATATAGTGAATGGGAAATTTCTTTTCACCAGGCTTGAAACTATTGGGGGATATTTATGTGTTAATTAATATTTTCGGTAAAATCCATTATGAAATATTTGATAATATTTATTTTATTTAAGGGTAGTCCCAAAGAAACTGAACTTATGATTCCGAGACTAACAATGCATAAATTATCAATTTCTGTTATGCTTTATATGATATTTAGAATAAAATATTATTATTTAAAATAACTAATTTTATAATATAATGAAGTATATTCCACTATTTAGAAATGGTTCCTTATATAAATAATTATATCAACACTCATAGACAATGTAGATATCTCATTGTTGAGAAAGCCAATATATATGGTATTTAAATCAAGACGATCATGGATATATTAGAGTAGTTGACACAAGTTATGACTAATAAAAATTCATAAATGGAGTAACATGTTGTTAAGTGACATGATAAACCTAGTTTGGACCATTCCATATAAATGAAGACTCTTTGTTTTAGTGTAACTATTAATTTAGTGGTAGCTAAGAAATGAATTAAGTCCCTTGAAAATATTTTTATCACCACAAGTTGTGATTAAAGGGATAATTTAATACTTTCAATATATTTTCTTAAAATATATGTTGTTTATTAGTGTTCATTGATCCTTTATAAAAGTGTGGAAGAATAAATATAAAACAAATGAAATCGACAGATTTTAAATTATCATAATACTATAAATATTTCACTAATGATTAATGAACTGAAATGAATAGAAAGTCCCTTATATAAATAAATATGAAGAAGATAATGTTTTAGATTATGTGGATTATGTTATATGACTATAAAATTATTCTATGGATTATATACATGATTTATATAACAAGACTGATTATTTCATTGAAGGGATTAATGAATGTCTCATAAGGGTAATTGTTTCTCAACATTTTTCAATACATGATGAAATAATATTATATTCCATAAAAATAGGGAATTAATATTATATATATTATATATTAATGTGATATTATGAAAATTATATGATAGATAAACATCAAGAAAAAGTAAATAAAATAAATATAAATAAGATAATGAAGAAATTTCAATCTTATAGAAAATATGAAAAGAAAAATTCTGGAAAATTCATTAATGATATGGGAGTTTGTTACAAGTGTAGAGATATGGGCCATCGAGGAAATGAATTAGAGGGGAATAAATAAACCAATGTTATATAGTTCTTCAATAATAAATAAATGGGGAATTATTCAAACTAATGTCCCAAGAGTCTATGAATCTTATTGGAGAGGAGGCTAGAAAAGATGGCAAAGATTATGTGATCAAAGAAACTAAGGTTGAAGTTTCTAATGATGTAGTGGAAGGGTCATTAATAATAGGAAAAAATTTATCTATTTATATATTTTATTCAATATATTTAGATTCTTTTATACCTTTAATGTTTTCTAAGAAAATTATATTTTTCCCTAGAACCCTATGAAGTACATTGTCTGTCAAGACTCCTAGTTGAAATATCACCTCTATAAGGATTTGTTAGTTAGTTTCCATTGTGACACATAAATTTTCCCTGTTTAATTAATTTTTTATTTTTCATATTGTTGTATTTGATATAATAATTTGTATGGACTAGATTTAATATTATAATGCAATAATTTATTATAAGAAGAAGAAAATTATGATCCATAAAGATGATGTGGAATTTCTTATCAATAGATGGGAAACTTCGTTATCTTGGTCATGTAAATATATAAATCTAGTATATCTTCTAATTTATATTCATAGGGAAGAAGATAAAAAACAATCTATAACTAAAAAAGATAATATTATAATTGAAGATATACCTATTATATATGAATACATTGATGTATTTCCAAAGGAAGTACATGGAGATCCATAGGAACATAAAGTCCATTTTTACATTGATTTAATCCTTGAATAAGACCTGTATAAAATGATCCTTATGTAATATAGACATTGGAATTAGTGTAATTTAAGTA
The DNA here is from genome assembly GCA_963277665.1 of Viscum album. NCBI lineage: Eukaryota > Viridiplantae > Streptophyta > Magnoliopsida > Santalales > Viscaceae > Viscum > Viscum album. The sequence continues at coordinate 600,761,170 of OY728162.1, read as the reverse complement.
AATTCTAGAGGAGTTGTGTGAAAAATGATATTTACACCCAACTATTCAACCTTGGGGATGACCTTTTGTTTTAATAATAAAATGATGTATTTATGTGTTAATGCATTTATCATAGGGAAATAAATTATGTCCTGATAATAAAAAAATATCTTATACCTCACATTAATTAACAACTCAAATAACTCCACTTCGATCAATATTTTTTTTAAAAAATGGCAATTATTTTGGGTATCCTAAATTGAGAGTAAATAAAGAATATATTCTAAAGAAAACATTTAATATGAGAAATGTACACTATGAGTTTGTATTAATTACTTTCTGATTGACTAATGAACCATTTTATGTTATAGTTATAATGAATAGAGTATTTACGTAATATCTAAATCATTACTTTCTCATATTTATCAATGATATTTAGGTCTACTCAAATCTTATGAGGACCATGAGAGGCACTTGCAGATAATTCTTAAGACAATTTGAGGAAAAGATTTTTATGGAAAACATAGTAAGTGTGAATGTTTTCTTGAGAAAATTTATTTTATTGGACATATTATTTCTTGAGACGAAATCACAATTGATTTAGAAAAGGAAATGGTAGTGAATGAATGGACTACACTAATGAACATAACTAAGGTACGCAATTTCATTAGTTTGGTAGGATACTATCAGTGATTTTTTTAAAAAATTTATCAATTGGATAAGACTTTAACTAAGCATAAATTTAAAGTGGTTATATACTAGGGAAAAAGGAATTTGAAGAAGTCTTTGATGAATTGAAAAGGATATTAGTAAATTATTTTATTTTAACACTATCATCAGGAAAATATAGATTTGTGATATGTAGTGATGCATTCAAGAATGGAATTGGATGCTTTCATATTAAAAATGATAATGTTATTTCATATGAATCATGTTATTAAAATATTTATAAATAAAAATATCCAACCTGTGATCTTCAGTTTGTAGCTGAATATTTGTTTGAATATATTGATAAATTATCTATATGTAGATTGATGTGTGATATAAACATATCAAAAAATCCTAAAATACATGTCTTCGTAGAAATACCTTAACAAGGGGAAAATTAAATCACTTGAGCTACATAGGAGTTATATTTCTCAACACACTACAACCCAGGGGAGGTATGTAATGTAACAAATTCATTCAGCAAGAACGATCATAGAGTTCTAACCAAAATGTGAATTAATAAAGACCCTATGTTCAGGGATTTAGTTAAGATGTATATAAGAATTATTAAGGAAGTGGATATAATACACATTTTTAAATGATTTCAAAGCAGTGTTTATTATAAAAGTTTAAATATTGTTAACCTAATAATGAGATTTTACAAAATAAAATTATAACCATGGATGATGGGAAATTGGAAGAATTCATATATGAAGATGGACTTCTTAAATTTGAAAATATGATATGTGTTATATCTATATGTGAGATGAAAATGGAATTATTAGATGATGCTTATAGCTCTAATTTCTTAACACACCCTAGTAGAACTATGATGTATAGAAATTTTATACAACATTTTTGGTAGGATAATATTATGAATGAAACTGATGATTATGTATCAAGATACTTTGATTTTCAATAGGTGAAGGTTGAGAGACAATATACTAGAGTATTCAAGAAACCTCTATCAATTCCTATATGGAAATGGGATGATATTTCCAGATGTTTTTTCACTATATTACCATATGCACTTAGAAATAATAATGTAATAGTGGTTATTGTTGACCCCTAACCAAATATACACATTTCCTTGATATAAGAGATGATTTAACTATCGGGTACCTTGCACAAATCTATATTAATTATATTGTAAGAATTTAATTTTCATCTCCTCCAATTGTGTTTGATCAAGATCCATATTTTTCATCAAAATTATTCAAAATTATTCAAAAATCTCTTGATAAAACTCTTTATTTTAGAACCACTTATCATCCCTAAATTTATGTATAATCTAAAATTATCTTTCAATCGTTATAAGACATCTTGATATTATTATATCATTGCATTCCTGTTTTGTGGGATCATTATTTACCATTGTAAGGGTTTCCATGAAATAATAGTTTCCATTATAAAATTATAATGGAACCATATGAAGCATCATATAGCAAGAGATTTCACACTATACCTTTTTGGGAGGATGATGGTGAAAGGAACTTATAGAACTAAAACATGTTAGTGAAATGTTCATAAACTTAAAGGCTATTCAAAATCAGATTAAAGATTATCAAACCTAGAAAAAGAGTTACACTGATTACTAATGAAAATATTTGGAATTTCAAGAAGGAGATCACATTTTTATTATAGTATCACTATAGAATGGTTTTATATGGTCTGATAAAAAATGAGAATTGATTCCTATATAAATCAAATCCTTTGAAATTCAAGAATAAATTAGATTCATGGAATAAAACATGTAATTTCCATAAACTCTTCTTAATGTACATGTTGTGTTCTATATCTAATTATTAAGGAATTATATGAAAAACCCAGTGCATTTGATCAGCTTTGACTAAGTAGAATTACTTTTTGATCTATCATATTGTAAAGATCCTATATAGATTCATGACACAAGAGAATATTTATTGTGAAACTAAACAAATAATATGGTATAGGTAATTTAGAGAAATCATAAAATAGAGGAATATATATGGGTTCTTAAGGATTCTATAAAGAATAATCAACCCCATTTTAATAAAAATTATTATGCATGAAAACATTGAGGATGAATTTTTTCAGGGATAGGAGAGTGTGACACCCGAGTTCAAATTATAGTAAGATTATATTTTGAATGAAATAATAGCACAATACACATAGTTTTATTAAATAATCTGACCGAAACATAAATTATCAAAATTTATGAATTTTATTTTTTAAAATAATATCATTTTTTTAATTAAGAATATTAAAATTAACTTTGGTTGAACTTTTTGGATTTTTAGAAATAATTTATTTTTTAGTGAATCATAAAAAACACCGATTATTAAAATAAAGTCATTTATTTTCATTTTATAAATTAGTTTAAAAGCCCCATTATATTTATGATTTGGTACTAATGTTTAATATGATACATTATATTTATAATAATATAATTTTCAATCAATAATTTTCACAATTTTGATAAATGTTAATTTTTATACATAAAAATTCATTTTTCTAAAAAACTATTTTTCATCACTGTTTACATATTTATATAAAAATTAATTTTTCCATTTATTGTAATAGAATCGGTATAAATTGAAACCCTAATAAGAATTAGAAATTTAAAATCAGGTAAATTTGTCCATTATAATTTTATGCACTATGAATTGTAATAGTAGTAATTATTTGTCACCCTGGTAAGGGTAAATAGGGTAATTGAGGTTAAAATATGTTATAAGGCCTAAAAAGATAGTGACCCTTTATTTTTATTCATATATATTAAATATTAATATATTAATATTCATTAAATTACAAAAATACACAGACAAGGATTATAGTAGTGTAGTGTCTTGCAAACCATGGATACCTAAACAACAGGTTCATAAGTGAACTTCATCATCTCCAACCATGTTCTTCAAAACTACAACCCTTATTGGATATATCATAAATAATTTAAAGACACTTACCCTAGTTTCCAAGAGCCAGAAACATATTTTATTACTTTATAATATAAAGAGGGAATTCGTCCCCCAAAGGAATGAATAGTCTAGTAGCGTTGGAAAACTAGATACATACTTTATAGTTTCATTGCAACTTGAAATGAAGTACATAATAGTAAATATTTTAGAAACACAAATAAAACTATTGATTATACTCACAAGTCATTATTAATATAAATCTTTTCATCTTGGGAAAATATAAAACATATAAAATGGGTGAGCTCAGATTCTCCACAAGGTTATGTAATACTACGAGATAATAAATATAAAGCAAGGTGAATAATTAAAATTAACCATGCCATTGAATGTTAACTTGAGTATAAAAAGGAAAGAATTAAAAATTGATAATTCTAGAATAAAACATAACCATGGATATTATACTAGTCAAATAATCACATTTACAAATAATTACTTGCTTTATAATGATTAAATGCATAATGTCGAATATCATAATCATGTTGTCTAGGCCTCAATCAAGATACTATACATAATGGGTAAAAACCTAGGCTAGTCCTTCTCACGAGACATACCAATACATCGATGGGATATAGTGGGCCCCACCCATCACTTACTTGAAGTATAATGAATTACTGATATGAAAGGGGAGAAAATAATCAACATACACATTCATATTGAATCTATCATATAAAATGTAAATAAATTTCCCCAATCGGTAAACATAAACACTTACCATTCAGAGTAATATGGTGAACAATAGAAAGATAGAACATCCATATTCAATGTAATTATAACTCATGAAATAAAATATGTTTGATTATATCATAAAATATTAATCATAATTAAGGATAATAATCAACAAGAGTGTTGACATAGATAGAAATACTCTTATTAAATCATTGAGTAATACTTGAGAGAAATACTCTTTTACTTTACAAAGAAGAGTTCTTTTGGAAAAATATTTTCATAAAACTAGAAGTTACTTAATATAGTTTTTTCGTAATAAAAATACCGATTTTAGAAAAATAATTTAGTTTTAAAACCTATTATAGAATGCACTTTAAGATAATTAATAATTTGAGAAGTTCCCTTGAATTAGGCTTTTTTATCAAGAATATTTTGAGAAAGATCCTTTAAAATATATAAATAACCATTAAATAAAGATAAATTTTGATAGATAAATATATATAACATTAAAATAAAATTTATTATGAGTAAATAAGAACAATTACGATTTATATTGGTGAAAATTGAGAAAAAGAGTAACTCGAATGAAATTGGAGGTTCAGGTAGAAATCCCTTACCCTATATCCGAATGTCATCTATACTTGACCTTAATGTCCTTAATAGTCAATTTAAATACATTAATTAATTAATTAATTACCAAATATACATTTATTTGTTTTATAATAATTTTATTAAGTTCATTTATAGGCTTTCTGATGAGTTTATAGAACACAATTTTATTTCTTAGGAGCATTCGTTTCCTTGGTTTTCAGGATTTGAATAATTATATGTGAGTAATGAAGTTCATGTAAAATGGTTATAATTCTTCATAATTGGAATTATATGTCATTAATGAAATAAAAATAATTTTAATTGGTATCAATTATTATTGTTTTTCATATATGAGTATTAATCATTAGATAACATGTTAATGATAACCATGTAGGATAATTTCAGTGGTTCTCGATCATAATAAAATAGTTTTCTTCTATAATTTAATATTATGTATATAAAATGGTTACTAAACATTAAATAAGATATAATACATATTTTATAACCAGGTTCAAAAATAAAAATGTTTTCATTACCAGGATTGATGGAGAAATTAATGAATGAATGTTCGTCATCCACAATTGCTGTAAATCTTCACCACCCGAATAATGATTTTGATTTTAAAATAAAATAGAGGGTGAGTAAGCATATTGATAATTGATATTACATTAATATGATATAATTATAGTATATTGATGACATTTGAGTTATCATGATCTTTTTTTAGAGGAGGTGAGGTGAGGATAAGGAAACTAAATTAATTGAATTGAAATTAAATGAAAATGGAAGTGGATTTACCACTGGAATTATCAACTTTGATAACCTCTTTAAGGGAATGGGTTTTGTTTCTCTTGAAATTCCAAGAGATCATAGACTTTGGGAAATAATAGGGAAGAGGATTTAGGAAAAAGTTGGACCAGCATCAAGGATTAGGAGTGTGAGGAGAAGTGGAAGTGAGGGGTGGTATTTATAGTGGAGGAGAGGGGCGATTTCTAATTATTTTTTCATTATTTTCTAATTTTTCTCAAGACAAGAAATATTGTTGATTCTTGTAACTAAATATAATAATAATTTCTTGTGAGTTAGAACCAAGGTTTTGTACACCAGCCATGACTCAAATAATAGTTTATTTATCATAATGTATTTATATTGCAAATTACTGTATTTTTACTATTCACTATAAATTCAAGTATTTCATAAAGATCCCAAAAAATTACCATAACCATTTTAAATGTGTATAAATAAAAAATGAACTCCATTTTATGAAAATAATTTTCTAGATAAGATGAATTTGATTTTAAATTAAAATCAATATTTAGTTGAAAAATACATTTTTACATTTATAACTAATTTTATATCCCTTGAAAAAATAAATTAAGGTCTCATAAAATTATAATAATATCAGAAAGCAACAAAATATTTATTTATGAATAATTTTTATGAAAAATAAATTTCATTAAAATCATTTTATATATTATAAAAGTGTAATTATATATTTACGACATACAAAAATACCAATACTTATATATTTATTTTTAAAATATTCAATTACTTACACTATGATATAATTATATCATAATTTCAATTATAAGATGGAAAAATTTTATTTATAATTTTATTGGAGTGGTTAGTATTCTTTTTTCCAGGTTACTATTCATAAGTGTCATGTTACTATTCCTATGATCAAGTAACTATTTCATCAGTATAGGTTTCTTAAATTCTATAAATACCTCTTATTTCTTTCATTATTCATTTATAAAGTTTTCATTATGTTCTATATGTGATTATATATGATCTATACTATATGAAATAAACATAAGAAGGGACAATAACTGATAGAGTTCTAGGTCATTACATTCTCCGCTCCTATAAAAATTTCATTCGTGAAATTTCTAGATTTTTACCCCACAAAAATATTTTTGTAGTTCTTCATCATAAGCTCCCCAGGATCCCACATCACCTTTTCAATTTTATGTTTTTTCCAATGTACCTTTACCAACCATGTCATCCGATTCCTCAACCATGTCATGTACCAATTATATTCCATCATAAGTGAGTACATGTGTTGGGTGTGACATATACTTACATAACAAGGATATATGGAACAAATTTTCTTCCTTAGAAAGGCTAGGCCGAATTTCAAATTGATAATCCACAGCATTGATTCCCTCCAAAATTTCAAAAGGACTAATGTAACTGGTGATCAATTTCCATTGGTTCCCAAATAATATAACACCCTTCCATGGAGATATTTTCAATAAAACGTGATCAACCACATGAAATTCAAAATCCTCCTTTTAATTATCTGCATATCACTTTTTACTTCTTTGAGATGCTTTGATATGGGTTGAAATAGTATTTACCTTTTCTACTATTTCCTCTACAAGACTTGTCCAATAAAATTCCTCTACCCGACTTCATCCCAGCAAGTTAGTGTATGACATATCTTCCCATACAATGATTTATATAGTTCCATTTAAATACATGAATGGAAACAATTATTGTAGTAAAACTTCACCAAAGGTAAATACTGATCCCAAATTCCTTTAATGTTAAGTGAACATGATCATAACATGTCTTCTAATGTTTGGATCATCCTTTTCAATTGCATGTTATTTTTAGAATGATAAGTAGTAATCAAATGAAGATCAATATCCAAAGACTTCTAGAGACTTTTCCAGATTTTTTGGTAAACAATGGATCGTGATTAGACACCACTGAAAGAGGTGTTGCATGAAGTCTTACAACATCATTGATATATAGTCGTGCAAGACACTATAGTAGAAAATATCCCCTTATATCAAAGAAATGTGACTATTTGGTAAGTCAATAAATAATTACCCATCTTGAATCACAATTTATTGTATTTTTTGGTAATATAGTGAATAAATCCATATTTATGTCATCCAATTTCCATGTATTAATAGGGAGGGTTGAAGACTTGTCTAGGATGTTGTCTTTCAGCTTTCACTGGTGGATATACTAAACATCTTGATATATAATTAGCAATCTACCGCTTCATATTACCCACTAGAAATGTTCCTTCAGATCACTATACATATTAGTTCATCTAGGGTGTATAGAGAAATTATAACTACATGAATCATCCTATAACTCCCTTTTTTAGCTTGGGTATAGAAGTAACACAAAGACTTCTACCAAATTTCAGAATTCTATCCTCACACCCGAAGTCTGAAAAGTTTTCATCATTTACACCTTTACTTTTCTTTTGAATATTATCATCCTCAGTATAAGAACATTTAATATATTCCAATAAAGATGGTTGGGGAACCTAATGAAAAAGTAATGATGTTTCAATATCTCTGATAATTCTTATATCTATCTTTTCTAGATCTATATACACAGAGTCCTTAGAAATCCTCATTTTTCTAGAACTCCAGGATCCTTTCCACTCAATGCATCAAAAACCATATTTTCCTTTCTTAGGTGATAATATATTGAACACTCATAATCCTTGAGTAGATCGAGCCATTAAATATGCCTCATGTTGTCTTATTTTTGTGAGAAGATATATTTAAGGCTTTTGTAATCTGCATGTATCTCACATGTTTCCCTATAGTGATAGTGTCACCATATCTTTAAAGAAAACATTACAACTTTTAACACAATATAATGAGTTGGATAGTTTGGTTCATGTAGTTTTATCTACCATGAAGCATACGATATAAGTATATCATTCTTCACAAGGATGCAACCAAGTCCTTTCATTGATGCATCAATATAGATCACAAATCCACCCATTCTCGATGGTAGAGTAAGGATTAGAGAATTCAAAAATCTCATATTCAATTCTGCAAAATATTCTTTACATTCTACTTTCCATACAAACTTAACCCCTATATGAGTAATCTTGGTTAACGGGTTGGCTAATCAAGTGAAGTTATGAATGAAACATTGATACAAAAATAATACAAAAGTAAAACTATGTATGTCAGTTATGTTCGTTGGTGTACGCCATTCCAGAAATTAATTTGAAATTACATTAACAACTACAATTCCATCCATAGAGAAAATATAGGCTAGAAATGAAACTTTTCGAATATAGAATTCACAATAGCTAAAAATTCTACATAAATCATTCCATCTAAATGTTTTTAGAAAAATACATAAGTGAATCTCAATAACATCTTATAATTCGAAGTATAGCAATATATAATAAAGAAATACCACAAAAATTTCATCAAGATATTAGTTAAAAAACCCATTCATTAGATTCATGATAATAGAGGGTGCATTAGTCAGTCCAAAAGGTATTACTATGAACTCATTATATCCATACCTTGTTTAAACTGTTTTATTTGGAATATCTTCTTTACTAACATGTAACAGATGATATCCAAATCGTAGCTCAATCTTCAAAAACTATTGATCTCCATGAGTTAGATCAAATAAATTATTGATGTGAGGTAGAGGATACATGTAATTTATATTAATATCATTGATTTATCAATAAAATATTCACGACCACATGGGTACATATTTATTATTGAAAAAGAGAGCATGGAAACCCTATGGAGAAACACCAGGGAAAATAAATCCTTTAATACACAATTGATATTTTTGTTTCTTCAGTATTACTAATTTAAATGTGTCCATTATATAAAGAGTCTTTTGTATAGGCATTGTAAAAAAAATTAAATCAATATAGAAATCAACTTTTAGATTTGGAGGATGTCTAAGTAAATCCTCTATAAATACATTGCAATATTTTTTCACAAATGGTACATCCTCAATTTGAGGATTTATTTACTCACCCATAGATATTGCATTCTCATCATCCCCAAAAATTTTATTTAGTAGAGATACTGGGGGTGGGTTTATATAAGAATTATAAGTCAAGGTTTTTCATCGAAAGATAAGTGATTTTACATCGTTTTCAAAAATAGTAACTTCCTCTTCTGTCAATAGACTTTCACATCATAATTTGAAATCCAATCCATATGGAGTATTATATAAAAATAAATCATGTGTATAATGATAAAGTGGGTAACTAAATCTTGTTTTTTGTGTTATAAATGGGAAAATTTGACACATATTTTTTGCAATGATACTTCCCTTAGGAGTTTTGACTGACAACTCCTTTATTAAATCAAAATAGAAATGTATATTTTTATTTCAAAAAATGGGAAGATACAAAAGCATACAATGATCTAGAATTAAATAATTAATTGGATAAGTTTGTGGAAAAAATAAAGGTACATTCCACCAAATCATTAGGAACTTCAACCTTAGTAGTTATGAAAACATAAGCTTGGCCTTATTCATATAGCAATCATTTGGGAACGTTTCTTTGACGATTAGGAAAACAATTAGCATAATATCCCATATATTTGTAATTATAGAACTGAAAATTGTTAGATTCTTTCTTTCCCTTACAATCATGGTCTTGGAGGAATTTTATTCTACACTTATAGTAATGAATCATACCCTTTATGAAAGTGTAGGGGTGTGTTTTCCCACAATTATCACAAGATAGAAAATCAACACTTCCCTTATTACGATTTTCCTTATGGCCTTTTCTAGAGTGTTCAACATCTTTCTTACTCTATTAATTTACATTAAATTCATATTAATCTGAAAACTCTTTCTCTTTCTTGATATCACTTGAGAAAATATATTCATATTATGAGACACATTGGGAGACTAGTTCCCTTCAGAGGAATGGTTTTAAACTATAAAAAAACCAATCCATTTTTTCATTGGATTACGTTTGTATTCCGTTGAATTCCTTGATAACCTTTTAATTTTGGATTCATATTTTCCACATTTTCATCCTCTTTCTATATCATACTGTATAATTTTTCTCTCCATATCTGCTCATTTGTAATGAGGAAAATATTTTTCTTGGAGAATTTCCATTGTATCCCTCCATTCTATATTTCCAGTATCTTCCTCATCATTTGTGTCTTGAATCAATGACCTCCACTGATCCTCACCTCCTGAGAGATGATAAAATTCCATGATAACCTTCTCCCTTTTATTACATCCCATGGAGGAAAATATCATCTCCAAAGGACTTATCCATTACTCTTCTATAATTGGGTTTGTAGTCCCATTGAATGATGATGATTGTTTTCATATAAAGAAGTCTAAAATTTCTCCTCCACATTGTAGATCAAGATGATCCATATGGGTAAGATTATTGTTCATAACCCGAATTGGTATCCCCTATATAGTTATAAGTTTAGAACAACCAACCGTAGCTCTAGTACCAATATCATTATATTGCATAATAGGGAAATCTACACATAGAATATGCGCACTGATACCTTTTCCATTCCTTCTACTAGGTTCCACATCCAAAAAATGTCATACACTAAATTTGCTAATGAATCATAGGACATAATCTTGAACTAGAAATACACTTAAAATTAATTGAAATATTTTTCACATCTAATCTAGTAATCATAAACATGGTTTATTTGAGGAAAAAATTACTTTAAAATCCTTCATTGTATTTTGTAAATAAAATTTGAATTATCCTAATAACATCCCCTTGGATTGTAAAACTAGGTGCGTGGTTAGGCCCATTTTTGTGTACCGTGTTACCCCGAGTCAGGCCCCGAACACCTTGTTAGAGTTGTTACTACATGGTACATATGTAACATAACTACATCCACATATGGTATTCAAATAGTAATTTATTTATAGGAATATTCAAATAATATCTAATTTACCAAATTTTATGATTTAATTTTATTCTTATTCAGAAATACTATCTTAAAGATTTGTTTTTTAATCTTTGTTTTCTAAGTATATTTTACAGGGTTTGTATTAAACTTCGTCCGATACCAACTGTAAAGGCCTTGAACCCAGTTTCCTAGATCTATTGCCTTATTTTATTACATCAGAATATAAACAATTAAGTCTTATCCCTATGTATAGAATATTTTAGTAGCATTGGAAAAATAGATACATACCAAATATATTCATTACAATTGTAAATAAAGTACAACATAGTTACTATATTGGAAACACCAATAAACTTCTTAATTATCTTGAAAAGTAAATCATAAAAAAATGTTGCATAATGGGAAACATAAAACCAAATAAATGGGTGATATTAGATGCCCAGTAAGGGTATTTAATATAAAATATGAAAAAATATAAATCATGGTGAATAAGTATAAGAACACATTCCATTAAAATTAAACCTGTGCATAAAATTGAAAGAATTAATAACTGATACTTCCATAATAAATCATAACCATGGATATTATAAAAGTAAAATAATCACATGGACAAAAGAATACAATCTTCATAGTGAGGTAACTCATAATAGAAGACATTATAATCATACCATCAAAGCCTCGACCAAGACACCATATGTAATGTGAAAAAAGACAGTCTAGTTTGTCTCACGAGACCTAAAGATTCATAAATAGGATATATAAGGCCCCATCCATGACTTACTAAGTCCAATGAATTCCCCATTTGAAAGGAGATAATCATAATCACCATACACAATCACATTGAAACAAATATATTAAATGTAAATAACTTTCCGCAATTAGTAAACAGAAACACTAACCATTCCGAGTAACAAGCTAAATGGTATCATGTTAGAACATCCACAATCAAATTATTCATAAACCATTTAATAAAATATTGTAGATGATACCATAAAATATTAGTCCAAATTATATATAATAATCAACAAGAGTTTTGAAATAGATGAAAATACTCTTATTAAATCATCAAGTAATACTTGAGAGAAATAATCTTTTACATTGCAAAGAAGAGTTCTTTTAGAAAAATATTAGTATAAAACCAAAAGTGAAATAATAATTGTTTTTTATAATAAAATGTGTGATTTTTTAAAAATAACGGTGGATTAAAACATAATATTTAATACACCTAAATATAGCTTAGAATATGAGAACTTCCCTTGAATCAGGTTTCTTTATTGCGAAGAATTTGAGAAAGATCCTTTAAAACATGTAAATACCCATAAAATAAAGAAGGATTTTGATTCGTAAGTATATAAATAATATTTAAATATAATTTAATATGAGTACATGATAATAATTTAGAATTTAATTGGTGTAAAGAGGTAAAAGAGTAACCCAAATGAAATTGGAGGTTCGGGTAGAAAACCCTTACCTAATGTCTGAATGTGTTCTAAACATGAACTTCACATCATAGATAATATAATTAAATACATTAAGTGATTAATTAAGAACCTTGTATACATTTAATTTTTTTAATTATAATTTAATTATGTTTATTTATGTAAATTTTTATGAGTTTATAAGATAAAATTTTATTTCTCAGGAGCGTTCGTTTCCTTGGTTTTCACAATATGTATACCTATATTTGAGTAATGAAGTTCACGTAAAATTTGTATAATTCCCAAGAATTGTAATTACATGTTAATAATGAAATAAAAGAGTTTATTTTTTATTTTTTATTATTTTTTATCCATATATGTGGATGAAACATTATATAACATGTTAATGATAATCATTTAGCTTAATTTTAGGGATTTTTCAGTCACAATGAATTAGTTTTATTCTATTATTTGATATTATGTATATAAAATGGTTCCAAAACCTAAAATAATATATAAAACATATTTTTTAATCTGGTTAAACCATAAAATTTTTTTAATGACCATCCATTAAGGCGAAATTAATGAACGAAAGTTCATCGTCCATGAAGGTTGTAAATCAGCAGCTCCGGACGATGATTTAATTTTTAAAATAAAGTAGAGAGAGTAAACAGTTTGATAATGGATATTTCGTTAACATTATATCATTATAGTATATAGATGATATTTTATTCATCCTTTGTAAATAGTATGTGAGCATATGATAATAAAATAAAATATATTGAAATGAAATTAAATGAAAAAGGAAGAGGATTTACCTCTTGAATTATCCTCCTTGAGAACCTCTTTAAGGGAAGGGGTTTTGGACTTTTCAAATGAAAAAGTGCTCATGGAAGTAGAAAGGGACCAAGAAAGAGGATTTGGACTAAATTTTGAGAATAATAAATTCTTAGAGGTGTGAGGAGAAGTGGTGGTGAGGGGTGGTATTTATAGTGGTGGAGAGGGGTGATTTCTCTTTATTTTAGTCATTATTTTAATATTTTTATAAGATAAGAAATAGTGTTGATTAATGTAACTAAATACAGTAATACATGAATGTGAGTTCCAAATAATTTTTATAACATCATCCATGACTCATGGAATAATGTATTTATCTTATAATATATTTATATAATAAATTACCATATTTTACTATTCACTATAAATTCAAATATTTGAGAAAAATTGAAAAAAATTAACCATAACCATTTTCAAAAATATATATTTCAAAAATGAACTCTATTTTATGATAATAATTTTATAATTATGATAAATTTATAATTTAATTGAAATCATTATTTACTCAAAAAATAAGTTTTAAATTTATAACTACTTTTATAACCCTTTCAAAAAGTAACTATGGTCTCATAAAATTATTCTAAAATCATAAGATAAAAAAATATTGATTTCAGAATAAAATTTATGAAAATTAATTTTCTTTTAAATAATTTTTAATTAAAATATTTTAATTAAATATTTATGGTTTACAAGAATACCAACATTTAAATATTAATTTTTGAAATATCCATTTATACACACTATGATATATTTATATCAGAATTTAATTTATACGATGGAAAAATTTATTTATACTTTAATTAGAGAAGTTACTATTCTATTTTCTAGTTCACTATTCATAAAGGGTTATATTAGTATTCTTAAGGCCATGTCACTTCTTTATTGGTAAAAGTTCCTTAACTTCTAGAAATACCACATATTTCATTCACTATTCACTTATGATGTTGTATTATCTTCTATAAGTGATTATATGTGATCTATACTATATGAAATTAATATAAGAATGTAAGATCATTGATATAATTCCAGGTCATTATAGATAATAACTTTATTCATAACCATGGGAAATGAAACATAACAAAGGGTGATCTTAGATGCTGAATAATGGTAAACAATAGAGATGTGTAAACATGACAAGAGCAAAAGGGTATTGGAACATAAGAGTAACATTTTAAAATCAAACCCTGCATATGAAAGATCATAATCATGAGTCATTATATAAATTTTTTTATTTCATCAAACATGCATAATAATGGAATTTAATAACATAATTTTTCACGAACCTAGCCAAGATTCCATCTCACCTGACACACGACATGGTCCGCAACATGGCCTGAAGGGAGTTCCCGACCCCCATGGGCTAGAAACTAGTGCTAGAAATCATATATATAAATCAAGTGGGAATTATTTCATCCCAATAACCAGGATCGAATAAACAATCTAATAAAAATGGGAACGTTACAATAACCCACTATTGAACATAAATAAATAAAAGCTAATCTAGATACAATATGCAACTAAACAGACTGAAGACTAAAACACGAAAAATGAAATAGAGAACAAACTAAAACTGGGCCAAGACACTACTATCTCAATGTGACATCTTTGTCACCTCCAACCACAAAACTAAACCTGCTCCAACCATGACCACTTGATCCAGGATACATGAACAAATAATGAGCCTACAAAACAACTCGGTTCTACCGACACAAAGTGGTATAGGTAGGGTGTGAGCTAACAGCTCAGTAGAAAATCACATAATATTCCAATTGTTTCCTTTCCCAAAATATTCTATTAACACTAGTTTGAAATACATTTATAAAAAAATATTTTTCACATTTTATTAAAAACCCACAAATTTACCATTTCAAAGGCCAACACATGCCACAATCCATTTTTCACGAAAACCATCATTTTATAACAAGAACCAAACCCAAATAATTCTAGTAACAATTTTAAATTGAACAAATTTAAACCGAAAACAATTTCAAATAATTATTATTAAAATAAAAATCACTTACTTTATAAATTACCTTCCCAAATGACCGTATGTCGACAAGAGGTGAAATATAATCATTGAGCACTAGTCACAGGAACACCATTAGGCACTAGCTAATGTGGGCCCTAGGTACCTCATATCTCAGTGTAAGAGTAACCATAACAATTTTTTCTCTCTTGGTTGATCCACTAGTAGGTAACATACCCATAAACTAGTGGTCCCAAAATAATCATCATTATCATTGTTTAGTTAGTGTTGTCATCGTCAAACATGCTACATGAAACAGGGGTCATGCCCCATAGGATCACTAGCATACTAGTACCAGTCCACCACCAAAGATACCAGAGCATCCCTTTTTGCGGTTAGTAAAATTTCACACATCACATGTTACCAGATACACCGTATATCAACCAAACTGAGTGTCTCATTTCATAATGCTCCTCTTTCACATAAAAAACCCATTCTCGATAACTTATGCACACCAAAACATTTACATATCACATATAAAACCATGAGGAACACCACATACTGTAGAATTTTCTAAAAAAGCCTTTCCATATTTTTGGAAAACCTGAAACTATAATAACATTCCAAATTGGGATTTATTCTTAAAAAATCAAATATATTTATCAAAATATTTACAATCCATTTCTAAAACAATCTTAAAATTTGCAATGCCAAATGGCCCCTCAAGCCAAACATTTTCCAATACACACACACCAAAAGCCAAATGAGTATACCCCACATGGGATTCTATTTTAAACCATCTTTAGTAAACCAATATTTCAAGGAACACCCAAAATCTATTTCCACAAAAACCAAAATTTTCATTAAAATCACATCCTACCATCCACATTATTTAAATAACATAAAAAAATCCCATTGTAACCAAAAAACCCTTTTTACAACATTTTAACAAATTTGACAAGATAAATCATTACCAAACCATAAAAACAAATCAATACCACAATAACAAACAACCAAACTACCATAATCAAGGTTAAAAATTTCATAAAAACCCCCAATTTAACTTTAAAGAACAATATCATAATAAACAATAACCCTAGGTGGAATAATCCTAGGTATTTCACCCAAATCCCCTTGAAAACCTATTTTTAGTAAATTCTACCAACACAAAATCACCGTTCACATCAATCCATAAATCTATTATAGCTGGTAAGGACATATAAAAATTAATAGAAAACACCCAAGTGCTTGTGGAGTTTTCCAAAAAAGAAAAGGTTGGAAACCCCTACCTCAACCATGCGCAGATGAGATGAAACTTCAAGGGGGGAGATATCTAATCCCCACAAACAATTCACACAACCTAGATCCAAATAAAAACGAACCAAACATAAAACTTAGACAATAGGGTTTGCCCATGGAAGAAAAACCCCAAAGAGAACCCTAGAACCAAGGGGGAAAGAGAAGGAGAGAAGATTTGGTGAAGGAAACATGATGAATCCCCAAAAATTATTTCTATGTCGCCCCGAAATCACCCCAAATCGAAGAAATAAGGAGGGGGAGGCTCCTCTAGTCGCTTCCCAATAGATAGGGATTCATTTTTGAGGTGGAATTATCCAAATCTGGGCTTCACGTCAAAAGTTATAAAGTATGAAAGTGGCTGTTCGGTTTATCGAACAGTGTGCAAACCATGCGAGGGCTTCGAGAAAACTCCTACAACTTCGCATTGTAAGTTTGCATAGTTTTTCCAGGCCGTTCTCAAACTATGAAACCCCACAAATTGGCAGAAAACCACCAAATTACACCACAATCACTAGGGAAGTTAACCCAATGATTCCTGAATGTTTTTAACACAATGTAGTGACATTGTGGGTGTCACAAACTCCCCAACATGAAAGTTTATCTTAATACCAACAATAATAACTACTAATAGGTATAAAATGAAACTAAAAACCAAAAATACATAAGGATATTTGTTGGGAACTGAACCCAAACTTGAACCAAAAGACCCAACATCAAGGAAAATATAAAATAATGAAGTATCTGTCGTTGGGGTGTTACAATTTTCCCCACTGTAGATACTTTCTACCCTTAGAAAGTCACCAAACCAAAATTAAACCAAATATCCAGTCCATACCTGAAAAAACTAAGGGGAAACCATGAACAATGATATAACTATTCACTCTACAAGTCACAACCAACCGATCAAGAAGAAACCGCAGCACACGAATGAGGATGAGGGGAGAACAAGAGAGGGTTCTCCCCACTACAAGAACTCAACTAATACGAACAAAATTTAAACCCCAAAACACCCTCACTGCAACCAGGAACAAGGGATTTCAACATTGAAACTTTTTATAAATCTCACATGGTTTAGCCACATGGTTTACCAAATTTTTTGCTAACCATGTGAAAACTACTGGAAGGAAGGGGCACCCCAGATGACTTGGCCGACGGGATTGAAAACTGTGTGCCAACCATTCCAAAAACTTTTCCCAAAAAATAAAAAAAGTCATATAGTTATGAGACCTATTGTAATTTCAATCATTGGACTTGCAGTTGGTTATGTCCGCTTGGCTGGGGCTATTCATTTTTGACTAGCCATGCAGTAACTGTGCTTCAATTGAAAAAAATATCTCGAATATCCATTAACCAAAAACCTTGACTGAGGTCAAACCTAAACTTTTATATAAAAGTTAAACACTACCACCACCAAAATAGGGAACCTACCAAACTAATCGAACCCACAATAAAAAATTTCTACAAAACTAAAGCATCTCAAAATGAGCAGTGCTGAAAGATATAACCACGACCAGCCTACAAAATGGAAAGACACACTCAAAGGAGAATAAAAATTTTCAAAGGTCACATTCATATAGACTCAATTGTTTTGGTTATAAAAGATCTAGCTCATATAATGATTACCACAAAAGGTTAGCATACAATATCAAGGAAAAAAGAACAAGTCCATGTTGAAAAATTTCATCCTAATATAGAAATCAAAACTAGGTTGGGTATCACACCCCCTGTCACTACTGACTGTGTGCGAGCTTCACCCCAAGACATGTGCTTGGGGATCTTATGGCTGAAGAATCTCCTGCCTCAGAGCCAGAAAACACATCCTCCGATCAAGACTTCTTTTTCAGATATCGCTTCATTCAGAAATTCTCCAAATGACCCAAATGTACACAAAGTCAACAAATATTTCAATGAATATGACAATATGACATTGAGTAAACAACCCAACCCCACTGAAAACATACAAGAAAACGGGCTGAAAAACTGGAATCCAGAGTCGACAAAATATTTTTTTCATCAATTGGTTCCCCTCGAACACTCTACTTTAAATATGGGGAACCTTGACGAGGACCAACAACCATTGGATGCACCCCAAAAATCCAACTCATCCATGAATGCATCATCAACCAACCACTCAAAACAGGTTTCACTAGATGAGAGCACTTTCTCTGTAATTTCCGGATGAAGACCCCAGAAAGAGAGAGGGGCCTTCATATAATCCTATAAAGCTACTTTCAAAGAGAATGAAACCATATCTTTATAATATTCAATGTAAGAATTTACTAATCGCTGGCCCTACCAAACATCCTATAGATCTTCCACCTTCCTCTGATTCACCTCCTCTGTTATGAAACTTTTGATGAAATTTGTCTTAAATAACTCCCATGAAATCTCACCTTTCGTCAATGATGATATAACCAACTCCTACTAGTCCAAGGTTAGACCCTTAAACAACCTTTGCAATTCTTGAACTCTAAAAAGATATGGAGTTCCCAATTACTTAAAGACACATTCAATATCCTCCAACCACTCCACATCCTCAAACGAACCTTGATCACCATAGAAAACCAAAAAAACTTGTGAAGGAAAAGGAACCGAGCATGTCTCATTAGGAACATTTGGGACCTTTCTGGTGGCATTTTTTGAACAAAATGAAAAGAGAAGACCAAATCCAACATCAAACTGAGGCACAAACAAATAGGAACACCTCAAACCAAAACCAACTAGCTCAAAATCCTAGTAAGAACAAACACCACCATAATGCCTTTTTTTCAAAACCATCATTTTCCTTTTAAAACTCAAAACTACTTTCTTCCAAGGCTAATTATCATTAACAAATAACACATTTTTCAAGAAAAAAAAAATTCTCGAAATAATTTTCTCATTGAAATCCACTTTAATAACACTATGGGAAACATTTAATTCCAAAACCCAACCCATGGTATCCGATGAACCATTACATGTGCATCCGTACATTTCCATCCTCACATGATAGCACACACTCCTCACACATACCCATACACAACTCAACATCTATAAGAAATACCAAGGGCCACATTCAATTATGATTCTCAAACCCCAAACACCCTCAGTGTTTGAGAACCCACTTTACCAATTTAAAACCATCTCATGGAAAACACTTTCGTTTTTAAATGCATTGTCATTTCAAAATGCACATTCATTTTTAACATACACATACACCAACTGAATCCAAAATTAAACCCAACCAACAATGGGCCACCTGAATGAGGTACTAATGCCTTTTCCTAGCCTGAAAACAAGGTGGAAATCCATGACCCATGTAAGGCATAACACCAGGAGGGCCCTGAACTGGGAACCTAGACCATACATGGGTCACCACCCCACGTAAGGCCACAACATAACCCGACTCTCCTCCATTGTCATCTATCAATTAAAAAACAACACTAGACACAAAAATCAATCTCAGACCACCAATAGTGACTTGAGGATCAGAATGAGAAAGTGTTCATGATGCCGTTCCCACAACTACCTACCGAGTCATGACAACCCTATTATCTATCTACCAGACACCCCAAATATCATGATCGTCATCTGAAACCATTTTCTCATTATCCAAGAAGAGATTCCATCTGACCCGACACACAACACGGTCCGCGACATGGCCTGAAGCATGTTCCCAATCCCCACGGGCTGGAAACTAGAATCAAGAATCATATATATAAATTGAGTGGGAATGATTTCAATAAAATAACTAGGATCAAATAAATAAACTAATCAAAATGAACATGCAACAAAAACCCACTGCTGAAAATAAATAAACAATGATTCTAATCCAGATACAATATGCACCTAAACAGATTGAAGACTAAATCAAGAAAAATGAAATTAAGAACAAAATAAAACTGCACCAAGACCTCTCTATCCCCTTGTGACATCTTGGTCACCTCAAAACCCAAGTACAAACTCAAGACAACCATGATTACCTGAACAAGGATACCTGAACAAATGGTGAACATGAAAAACATCTCGGGTCTACTGACACGAGTGGTATAGGAAGTGTGCAAGATAACAGATCAGTAGGGAATCACCACATATTACAAGTGTTTTCTTTTTCAAAATTTTCCATTATCAATAGTCTGAAATGCAATCATAAAAATAGATTTTTTAGATTTTATTAAACAACTACCACTTTACCATTTTAAAGGCACACACACGCCACGATCCATTTTTCAAGAAAAATCTCAATTTATCACAAAAACCCAACCCAAAAAATAATATTAACAATTTTCAATGGAATAACATTAAATAGATAACAATTTCAAAGAATTACACTTCATATTAAAAGCACTTACTTTTAAAATTACCAACCCAGCTTACCATATACGGATGAGAGGTGCAATATAATCATTGAGCACTTGTCATGGGAACAACCTTAGGCACTAGTTTACTATGGGCCCCAGGTACCTCGTATCATGGTGTAAGAGTAACCCTAACAATATCCTTTTTCGTGCATGAATCACTAGTAGGGAACATACCCATAACCTTGTGGTCCCCAAAATCATCATCATCATCATAGTTTTGTTTCGGTTGTCATCGTCAAACTTGTTACATGAAACAGGGGATAAAACCCACAAGATCACTTGAAAACCTGTACAAGTCCTCCCACATAGATAAATGAGCTTCCATTATTGTGGTCAATAAGATTTCACATATCACATGTTACCACATACACCGTATATCAACAAAACCGTGAATCTCATTTCACAAGCCACCACTTGAACATCACAAACGAATTCTTGAGAACTTATACACACCAAAACAATTACAATTCACTTCTAAAACCATGAGGAACATCACCTACTCAATAATTTTCTAAACCTGACTTTCCAAAATTTAGGGAAACATGCAACTCTAATAAATTTCCAAATGATCCTTTATTCTTACAAACCCAAGCACAATTATCAAAACATTTGCAAACCATTTCTAAAATTATCTTAAAATGTGAAATTCCAAATATTCTTTCAAGCGAGGCATTTTCCAAAACACACACACCAAAATCCAAACGAGCATACCCCCCATGGGATTAAATTTTCAAAAAAATTTAGGAAACACCTATTTTAAGGAACACCCATAAACCATTTCCACAAAACCCCCAATTGTTTTTGAAACCACATCCAACCTTCATATTATTTAAAGAACATAAAACAATCCCATTATTAACCATAAAACCCTTCTTACAAAATTTTAACACATTTCACAAGATAAATCATTTCCAAACCATACACAAAAAATCCAGAACACAGACAATAAACAAAAATACCACCATAATCAAGTCTAAACATTTCATTAAAAACCCCCAATTTAACTTTAAAGAGTAATGTCATTTTAAAAAATAACCCTTTGTGTAATAAAAATAGGTATTTCACACAAATCCCTTTGAAAACATATTTTTTGTAAATTATACCAACAAAAATCACCATTCACATAAATAAATAAATATATTAGAGGTGATGAGGACATTTAAAAATTAATTAAAAACACTCAAGTTCTTGTGGAGTGTTTCAGAAAGAAAAATGTTGGAAACCCCTAAGTGAACCATGTGCAGATGCAATGGAACTACAAGGGAGGAGAGATATGATCCCCATAGAACTTTTTAACACCATAGATCTAAAGAAAAGAGAACCAATCATAAAACCTAGACATTAGTGTTTTTTCTATGGATGAGAAACCCCAAATAAAACCCTAGATCAGAGAGGGAAAGAGATGAAGAGAAGATTTGGTGAAGGAAACATGAAGAATCACCAAAATTTCTTGATACATCACCCCAAAATTACCCAAAATCAAAGAAGGAAGGAGGATCAGGCTTGTCTGGTTGATGCCAAGAAAATAGGGCTTCATTTTGGTTATGGAAAGACCTAAATCAGAGCATCATGTCAAAAGTTATAAATCCTACAAGTGGATTTATGGTTTTTCGGCATGGGTTGTCAAACAGTGCACAAACCGTGTGAGGGCTTCAGGAAAAGTCCAAAAACCATTCATGGTTAGGTTTCACGGTTTGGCCAAGCCATGCACAAACCGTGCAACCTGAAAAACTATTTATAAACAACTAAATTACAACCAAATAATAGGGTAGTTCACCACATGATACCTAAATGTTTTAAACACAAAGGAGTGACATTATTGGTGTCACAAACTCCACAACATGAAACCTTGTCTTAATCCCAATGAGAATAACTAATAATAGGTACAAAACAAAACCCAAAACCACAAAAACAGAAGGACATTTATTGGGAAGTAAACCATTGCCTCAACCAAAAGATCCAACATCGAGGAAAGAATAAAATAATGTAGTATCTATGGATAGGGTGCGACATAATCCATGAGATAATAATATTAAAATAAGACATATAATTGTTTAATTAACATAAAAATAGAAAATAATTTACATTATTGTTAAGGATCACATCCATGGATATCAAAATGGAAGGGGCTCCCCCCCAAATCATTATACCTATCAATGTTCACTCTAAAGATCATTATAGTGGAAAATGTCCCTTATTGAACTAGGGTCACTCCAAATTTTTTTCCTATCTATCTCATGAGATTTAAATATTTACCTAATGAATTGGGGGAAGATATTTGTTCCAACCATCTTGTAATGATAATAACACATATGTATTCTATAATATCATAATACATTCATTATATCAGAACCCCTAAAAAGGGAATGGTTTCATAATCATTTCATCATATAATAACATTTTAAAAAGAGAAGTGTTTCATAAAATTAATTTCATCATAAAAATAATCCATAATGTGAAATAATAAGGATGTTATCATTTGGTGATATCCTTAAAAAATATTTTATAATATTAATGATTTTCATCAAATATGTAAAATCATTTTATATTATTACTTGGGACATTTCCTGAGGAAAATAACTAATTTGAAATTGAAAACAAATTCATTTTAAACATGAAAATTTACAAAATATTATTGAAAAATATTCACTGAAATTAATTGAGAATAAATTTATTTTTTTTTCAATGAACTAAGTGGTTTTGATGACATAAAATTATATACATAATGTATGTGTTAAAATAAGGATTCCTTCTACAGTGTTTATAAAAGTTAAAAGATATTGTTTTGATAAATGATAAGAAGGATCCTTTTAAATAACATTTTCAAAGTATATAATTATTAATCATGAATTTAAAAACTCATGGGATAATGTTTAATTTTTTTGAAAACATTTTTGTTAGACACAGATATGGGAAAAAGAGTATTTTCAACCGATTGGTGAAATAAAGTCAGTGTTTTGATAAAAAATATTATTTTTAACTATTGAGTAATTAATGTTACTAAAATGAGAGTAATTTTTTTTTAATAATAATAAATAACCATGTGAATAGAAAATTAATGATAATTATAATAAATTTGACCATGAGATCTCAAAATTGAATACTTAATCATAAATATTCCCATTAAATGATGAGGTTGTAACACGAAATCATCACCACATTGTTAAAATTTCAATCTCAATACCCATGAAATAATAACATTAAAAAACATATTCAATCATGAATAAAAATTAATTCATGATATAAAATGTCATGAGGTAGTATATATAGCTTGTAAAAGAATAGAGGTGCATAATATAAATTATGTCATGAGAAATTAATTTGAGACAAGAATCCCTTAATGATTTGGTATCTTTTGATTGGTAAACCCCATGAAGGAGAGATAATGAAATATATATGTAAATCCAAATACTTTTAATGATATGAGTCATAATATAAATCTGAGGTTAGTATATATTCTATATAATATAAACATGTGGTTATTAAAGAAGTTGTATCACCGAACTCAAAAGTGAGATGAATATCCCTTACCTTTTCTATTTAAATTATTCACACACATTATAAAACTATTTATAAGAAATAAAAGTTTATTTTAGATCTATAAAATAATATAAAATTTATTATAATATCATATTGGATCCCCTTATATGTTTCTATACTATTAAGTTAATAATTCTTTATTAAAATGTCAATTTCTGGTTATTAAGTGTTTCATTTTCCATGTTTTTTTGGATTGATAGATCTAACCCTTGAACATTGATAATAGTTTAATAATATAAATAATTATATTAATGTTATAAAAATCATATCAATTAATTTTATAAATAATTAGATTCATCAAATATGTTACAGATAACATAATGAAATACATCGTTTATGGAGACGGTAGACCGTAAGTAATAATGAATGTTATTCCCATTTTCGAAGGATATAGTAGAAGAATGGTATATAAAAATTAACCATTAATGTGTAATTATAATATAATATATATATCACATACACTCATAACTATTATCCTTATTATGTTCCTTATAAAGAAAAAGTGAAAAACAAATCACACCGCTTTGTGTGGCAGTAGTCCGTTGTACACACAATTAATGTTATCGTATCCCCCAATAAATGGAGATTAAAAAAGGTATATGTAATATTATATTGAAATATATATAAATATATTACAAATATATATATATATATATATATATATATATATATTATATCCATAATCATTCCAAAATATGTATACTGTTGATGGGAAATGATTCACATCGAATTGATGAGGCAGTTGTCTGTCGTACACATGAGCGACGTTATCATTCCCCATATAAGGGAAGTGGAAATGGATATAGATAAGTACCTTAATATAAAAACATATTAGTATATTAAATATAATTAAGTGATTTTATAGTAATGTCATAATAATAATTGAAGGAGGTGGAGGAAGAAATAAAATAGAAACGCCATTTGAATAATGTTACCTCTTCTTCAGGTAACCACCTTAGGTTTGCACCAAAACCCTTACCTGATAGGAATTAAAAACAATTTAATGATATTTTGTGGTGATAATGGATTTAGGGAAGGTATTGGAGTTATTGGTTTCTGAAATAGTTTTTTTAAATTGTGCAGAGTGGAGGAGTGGGGTTGGCTATTTATAAGTAAGGTGAGTGGAAAACTTGTAATTTTTCTAAAATAATGAACTCCACCCACGTTTTTTACATGTCACAAGGATCGAGATTGGATAATGTATTATAATTAAGGATATTAGGTCTAAATATTTCCATTCATTAGTACTTATTCATGTTTTTGTAATTTTCCACCCATATCATTTTTGTTAAACCCCTTGGTAAACTCATTTTCACATGAACTCCGAAAAATA
The DNA here is from genome assembly GCA_963277665.1 of Viscum album. Taxonomy (NCBI): domain Eukaryota; kingdom Viridiplantae; phylum Streptophyta; class Magnoliopsida; order Santalales; family Viscaceae; genus Viscum; species Viscum album. Next base: position 600,734,883 of record OY728162.1, on the reverse strand, counting down.
ATTTTTACAGTTTTCAATATTAATTATGGTGAAAATCAAATTTAAACTTACTAGATAATATAAATTATGAATATTAAAAATATGTAATCCATTTTCCTTATTCATCTCAAATAATTTAAAAATTTTCATTTTAAATGATATCTTCATGCATGATGAAAAATCGTGTTTTCAAAGAGAACATTTTCATAACTGTAAAACGTTTTAAGAAAAATATTAAACATTATATATAACCCAATGACCTAAATTTAATTAATAACTACAAAATTGGAATAATTTTACTTTTAAAACCAACATAATATTTTTTTAAAATCATTACAAAAAATTAATTTTCATAACAAAACTAGTATATTTGATTATTCCAAAAAAGATGTATCTTTTAATAAAATTATCAAAGAATAATCAAAAGGTAATTTAAAAATTATTATTTAAAAAATGAATATTATTTACTAAAACTAATTTTATTAAGTTGGGAAACAAATATTTTTAAATCAATTGTGCAAAATATGATGAAACCACTTGTTAAAAAAATAATAGTTTTTTGAAAATATTTTCATTTTTTTAACTAGTTTTTATTTTCCATTATAATTATTTTATAAAAAATTATTTCATTTTATAAATGTGTAAAACATAAATTTTCACAATTTAGTTAATATATTCATAAATTCCATTCCAATGTCTAGGTGATAGCTATCATATTTAAAAAATAATATTAATTGTATATTTTAATTCTATAAAAATAAGTCTTTAATGTTGTGAAATAGATCAAAAAAACTCATTTTTTCATATAACATATGATTTCAAAGAAATTAAATTTATTTAATAATAAAAAATTATTTCATAAAATCTCATATTTTTTCCTTATAACCCCCTTAAATTGAATTTCCCCCATGATATTACATCACCACGATATAAATAACTATAGATACTTATACCTCATGATATCCTCATGTTTTTATATTGTCTCCTAAAATTTGTGGTTTCACCGTAAAAATTTGTGCAGGTGAGTAGTCTTATTTCATAGACCATTATATCTATGAACAATAATCTCTATTGGAAAGTCCTCATAATAAAGTGTGTAGTCATATGATTCAACCTTTGAATTCAATACATGTGATAAATCATGTATATACTTACTCTGAAGAGATACATGAAGTACATCAGGGACTTGATAGAGAATTGATGGGATTTCCAAATGGTATTCTACTCTCCCAACATTATCAAGAAATGGAAAATAGAAAATATACACTGGGATCAGCTTCTCATTATTTTGGAATCCTAAAAGCATCATCCATAGAGAAATTCATAGAAACACATTCTCACCGACATTGAATTATTTCTCATGTTGATGGTTATATATCTAAATTTCTTATAGAGTTTATAGTTCCACTATGGTTTACTTAATATATCTAGCCTTCTCTTAAATTAAATCACCCTCTTCTGGTACCAATTGATTTCGGTCTCAAGCATTATTCTAAGACTCCAAATTTATAAACATATTTCGATAAAGGGATTTATAATAAGCCATATGACTACTTGAGTGAGATCTATTATTATATGAAAAATAAACTAGAAGAATGTGTTGATCACAACCACCTAGAAAATCCATAGAAAAATGTTATATAATATCATTTAGGTTTTGAATTATTCACTAAGTCTGACCATTTATCTATGGATGATATGAAATTATGAAGCTTAATTATATATCTAGATCCTGCTAAAGACATCACAAGAACTTATAGGTAAACCTCAGATCATGTTCAGATTCAATTGATAGGTGTACTCCCTAAACTATTACCACTTACTTAATGTATATCATGGAACTATGATCCAGAGAGAAATATTATCTGGTAAAAATTAAGTGTGTTGACTTTGTATGGTGATCAACCACAACCCATATAAAATTATTCCCTTTATATGTTTTGGGGTGTCAGATGACTCAGTCCATGGTTGTGTTTTCCCTTTCGCATTCTTGAATGGGTAATGAATGTAACAAATACCTTTGATTTTTTCTCTCATCCTTACTACCTGACATACCAAGAACCAATACACTAACTCAAAAATATCTCTCTTTAGTCTATCCATCCTAAAATAATCTTTCCAATTTATATACATATTTGTACTTCCATGATTAACAATTAATGAATAACTATGTGCCTACTCCAGTATATCCTTTATCAAATTTTGATTGGAAATAACACAAACAAGATTCCTAAGATTTATCATTCCAACAAAATCAAGGTTAAACTCAGTAAAATTTCTCACTTTCTTCTATAGATCTATGTCATCCTTTTGTGTCTATTTTACCTATACAATGATGGATAGATGAGAACTCAATTATGAAAGATACGATCTTTCCCATTCCTTAAATATTTCAAGATCCATTCCTTATAAATTTATAGATATTAGATCTTTAGTGATCCTCATCATAGAAAATATATATTGATCCTTTCAGCTCAAATAATCATACACCTTATTCTCATTCCCAGTTTGGTAAAGAACCAAGAAATAATTATCATTGATCATGTATAACTACATTCTTTGGTTCATATTCAATTCCTTCCGAGTGAATATATATTTCAAATATTTAATTGAAATACATTTGTCACATATTTCCTCTAAATATAATACCACAAAATATTTAATCCAAATATCACTAAATATAACTAAAAATCATAATTTGGGTGATATTTCTCATGTAACTTCAATTTTGATGATGCATAAGCCAAGAACATATCATTATTCATGTAAATTAATCTAAATACCTTATTAGATTTTTCACTATAGATTATATACCATTCTCCACTATAGGATAATGTGGGCATATGTTCACTAAATAATATTCTCTTTAGTTCATTGAAATTATCTTCACATTCATCCAGACAATGGATGTTTGAAACCTTCCTAGTTAACATGGTGAGTGGTTTGTGAATTCATGAGAAATTATCCACAATAAACTAATAATACCCCAGTGAGCAAATAAAAATTATGATCATAGTCATTGTGGTTGGACAAGACCATCATTAAATAACTTCAATATTTAATGGATCAAAAAATATACCATCTATTGAGATTTTGGGATCCAAAAATGTATCCTCTTACAACCAAAATTCACGATATATAAATTTTTTAAACATGTTCTCTTCTATCAGGGTCTTTATTATATTCCTATATTATTTTGAAAGTTCTTTTTTTTTCTTTGAATATATAATAATATCATGTATAAATTCTACAAAACAATTGACCAAATTAATGTTTAAAGACACTATTCATTAAATCCATCAAGAGATTAGGGGATTAGTAATAAAAAATGCAATCAATATATACTTATAGTGTACATTACATATTCAAAATGTTGTCTTAGGTATATCCCCATTATTGAACCTCAATTAATGATATACATAATGATGATCATTCTTAGAGAAGTACTGAATTCTACAAAATTGATCAAAAAATTCAATAGTATAAGGTTTATGATAATTGTTCATAACTTTTACCTTTTTAATTTCTAGTAATCAATACAGAATATTATTGATAGATCTTTATTATTAACTCACAAAAGAGGTAAGCCATATGGTGACACACTTGGATGAAAGATTCCATTATCATGGTCCTCGTGGAGTTGCTTCTTCATGTCCTACAACTAAATATAGGACATTTTATTCAGAGTATTGGAAATTTGCGAGGCAACAGGTATGAGTTCTATTCAGAAATGAAATTCATTTTTCAGTGGAATACTAGGAAATTATTTGAGAAAGATATAAAAAAACTACTAAACAATAGGCATATTATAAATGTTGCGTCTCTCCCCAACCATATGGGACAAACACCCTATTTTAATAGAAATAAATACCCATATAATAGATGATATTTCCATCATAATTTTATATCTATCATTTCATAGATTAGTGATCATAGGGTCATTTGGAATTTAGAATGTGACATTCCAACCCCATAAATTTATGTCATATATATTTGGAGAAGTATAATACATGCATAAAATAAAATCAAATTCCAATACAAGTATGATAACAATATTTGTGTGAAGATAATTCCTAAAAACATCAACTTGGGAATAATAAAAAATTGTTTTTAGATTATCAGACAATTTGGTTGTTTTATTTATAATTCAATATTTAATCATTGTTGTTTCATAATTATACCCTTCTAAAATTATTTAGATATAATTGAATGGGTATATCCAAATTCAAATAATACATTTTATGTTCTAAGGTAGATATTATGTATACCTTTGGCCACATCATTATCATTCACCTAATCAAAAAAATGGTAATCGTATGAGATTTCATTTTACCTCTTGGATTAAGAGGTTTCTGACTTCAATCATTACCATTACACTCAAATTTCATTGCATGTTATCATAATTCCAATTCAATTTACACATGATGCACTATAGTGTGGGTGGTGCATTTTTAGAGCTCTCTCTATATTCACAAAAATAATTAACATTTTCCCATTACATCGGTAGCCGATTACCCAATGACCCTCATACCCACACTTCAAAAAATTTATATTCCCCTTAGGAAAATTACAACTATGTTTCATTCCACTCTTTAAGAATAATGGTAGGATTATATTCTTTAATCCATGGTTTTAATGATTTCAATTAAATTCATTCTTCAACTTATTATCAGACCCATTATATTAATGTGTAACTCCAATCACCATTTCCACCATGATAGAAAATCATACTAATTATTCCTAACATCTGAAGTATCTTATAGATAATTCAATTTAGGGAATATATTTTAAACCACTGATTAATTTATAAATAGTAATTTCAGGTTGGATGATATTACTAGAAGCATACCATGAAAGAATTGTAAAATCATATTTACAGGTACCAATTGATTCACCATCCAATTTCCTAAAATCAAAAAACTACCTCTCCATTTTCATATGAAGAATATGAAGAATATACTTATTTAAATTTACACTCTTGAAATTTTCCCAATGGATAGAGTCAATTTCGTCCTATTTCTTTATATTCTTTTTAAAAGTCCACATTTGGTTTGCCTCACCTTCCAAATGGTTGATAACCAAATTTACTTTCTCATGTTTAGAAAAATAGAGAAAGGAAGATATATTTATAGTGGTACTGATCCATTTTTCATAAACTAGTGGATTAGATTACCTATTGATGGAAATTAGATATTTCCTCAAGAAGGACTCAATATATTATTACTACCTCCTTTTCTATTTTAGATGTATAACACAATTCATAGCTTGATTAATTTTTGTGATCATTGAAAAATGATTTTTCATTCCAGATCTGGTAATATCTAGTTTCTCGGGAGGAAATGTTTTTCATTGTTGATCAAATTATGTATTTACATGATTTATACAGGTTATAAACATTTACTAAAAAATTAATAATTGGAAAGACATTAATTATAGTGGAAAAATTGAGAAATCACATAAAATTACTTATTTAAAGTCTAAATAAATAAACTTTCTTTAAAATATATGACTCCCTAGGTTAATCAAAGTCTTTTCATGGTTATAATATATTCATGTCCTTTATAATGGTTTATAAATAAAATGTGGATTAACAAAATCATATCCCCCATGAGTGTCAAACTAGGTGTGTGTTAATGCCCTTGTTCATGTAGCAGGTAACATTCGAGTCCATCATAGAATGACTTTTTGGGGCTTATTAACTTTATATACATGTGTTTCAGATCCTTAGCCACATTTTGTATCCACATATGTATTTATTTCAGGGAAAACCAAAATTATTTCTTAATTACAGATTATGACATTCTTATATTCCAAGGATTATCCTCAGGGTTCTTAGTAGTGTTTTCTCATGCTATTGTCCAATGGTTAACTAAACCTATCCTTTGATACTAACTATGTTGACATTATCTTTTCATACATTGATATTACATCTTAATTGATGAATACTCATTACATTGAACAAATACACACATAAGGATATCAATATTTCACTTTATTCAGAATCGTGGATAAATAAAATGACTTTCTATAAGTTAACTACATCATCAACCATAATATTTTTCATTACATGACAGGTAAAAAGAAATATCATGCATTATAACATTATTTATAACATGGGGAAAGGAAACATAAGATATGGAGAGATCAAATGATCAATAATGTAAAATAGGGGCGACATGGAATAAAATATGTAATAAAAGTGTATGAAAACATGAGAATAAAATTTAAAAATCATACTCATCATATAAATCATAAAAAATCTAATTCATGGAATAAATATATAAATTTAATAAGTCATGAATAAGTATGATATTAAAGAGAAAAATCCATGGGGCCATAATATTGGCATAACACATGGAATTGTGTCATACACATAAGCATTGAAAATTATTTCCAAAGTATCCAAGGCACCTAAATAAGGCTATCTTAATGGAATGGGTCTAACCCAAAACCATTATAGTAATCAGGGATCACTCCCAAGACCATAAAATTTTTAAAATACTCTAAATGAACTTGGTTCACCCCTCATTTAATTCCTGTATAAGTCAGGAGATATAAATCTATACCCAATGAATTACAGGGAGATATAAGTCCCACAATTCTCATTATGAAAATAATACACATATTTTTAACATGATAATAAATAATTAATCATATCAAAACCAATAAAAAGAAATGGGTTCTATAATTATTTGATCATACCATCACCTGAAAACAAGAGTTGGTTTTCATAATCATATTTTTAACATTAAAATAAACAATATAGAGAATGGATTAGGATGTTATCATTTGAATATAAATTCAATAAAACATATGTAATACTGAGGGATGTAATCTATGATGGAAAACGATTTTGAAAGACCACTTGGAAATTTTTTGAGAAAAATAATTTTTTTATTTTGAAATAAATGTATCATTTAAAACATAAAAGTTTTCCAAATACAATGAGATTTTTTTTGAAAATTTCTATTAGAATTTTTAATAGAATCATAAAATACTTGTGTTTTCAAGATTCCTTAAATTTCTATACATGGTGTATGCATTAAAACAAAATTTAATTTACAATGTTAGTAAAAAGCCAAAAGATTCATTTTCTATAAATGAAATAAAGGTTCCTTTAAAATAAATTTTGGAATGTCAATCATGGTTAAAAATTAATTTAAACACTATTGGGATAATTTGAATAAAATTTTAGAAAATATTTTTGAAATCCATGGATATAGAAGAAAAATACTTATCTACCTTAAAGAGAAATAATGTGAGTTTTTCAATTAAAAAAGTATCATAGAATCTTAAGTACATAAAGTAAGAAAAATTATATGAAACCTGTATTATAAATACATAAATAGAGGATTAGAAAATTCATGATAATTCATGACAATAAGATGAGGTGATTTTTATACTGAAGACTAAATCATATTCAATCCCGATAAACAATGAGAATTTAACATAAAATCATTACCACATTGGTAAAATTTGAATCAAAAGACCCAATTAAATGATAAAATAATAAAATTATTTCAATTAAAAAAATAAATTGATGATATAACATTTCAAGGGGTAGTATACAGACTTTAGAAGAATATAGGTGCATAACATATCTCGTATCCCAAGAATGAGATTTGAGATAAAAATCCCTTAACACTTTAGTATATTTTTAATTGTTAACCCCATGAAAGAGGGTTCTCATATGGAAATGAATATATCTATAATTTTAATGATAATAATAATAATATAAATATTTGAGTAGTATATACACCACATAAATGAAACATGCAGTGAATATGGAATTTTTATCACATAAAATAAAAGTTATATTGGGATCCCTAACCATATGTATTGAAATTTTTGCACAAGTTTGGACCTAATGTATAATAAATATAAGGTTATTAGAAATATATACCATATTTATAAACATTCATATAATATTATATGTGATCACATTATAACTTTTCAGCACCCTTTTGTTAATAATTCCTCAATAGAATCCTTATTTCTGTGTCTTAACTGTTTTGTTTTTTGTGATTGTTTTGGTTTCATAGATCAGGTCCTTTTAAATTTATTATATTTAAACCATATCCATATTTTTAATAAATTAATGAAAATTATGCATATTAATTATATAAATAAATTTATTTATACAAAAATTTATAGATAACAAGATTAAATACACCGTTTATGGGGATGGTAGGTTGCACGTACCCATCAATGTTGTTTCGATTTTTTGACGAATATAATTAAATGAAGTTATATTTCATTTAATATTTATAGAATCATTATTATGTAATATAAATCATATAAATTAATTATATTTATCATTATTTCCTTCAATTTAGAGAGTAAGTGAAATAAAAATAACATTGCATCACTAGTTAGTAGTCCACCTTACACACTGTCATTGTTATCGTATCCCCCAATGAAAGGAACGAAAAACGTTATATGTAATTTTTTTTCCAAAAGTATAATTATGTGAAAAATATAATATATATACATTATATCCCTCATAATAACCAAAAAATAAAGGTGAATATGTAGAACGATTCATATTAGTTCCATGAGGTAGTAGTCCTCCCTATACTAGAACGATGATATAGTTCCCAATTTGAATGAAGTAAAAATAAAATTAGGTCATGAAATTTATATAAATTTTTTATTTATATTGAATATAATGGGGTTATTATATTATCATTTATTAATATGAATTTTAGGATGTGGAATATGAAATAAAATCGAAAAATTCATTGAAGAATGTCACCTCTTTTTCAGGTAACCACTATTGGTATCCACCAAAATCCTTCCTAGGTTAGATTTATGAACATTATAAGGATTATAAGATTGTATTATGGATTTAATTAAGTTCTGTTTTCCATTATATTTCAATGAAAATTGTATTTAATGTTTTAATTGGAGATGATTGGGGTTAACATTTATAACTGAGGTGAGTGGCACACATCTAATTTTTGAAAGGAAAGAATTCCACTAATATCTTTATTACATAAAAGGGATACCAAGTACATATTTTATATAGTAATAAGTTACATTGTCTATATATGACCATAAAATTGTAATTAAACAAGTTTTATGTAATTTGTAACCCTTATTATTTTTGTTTAACCCGAGCTAGACTTATTTTAACCTTGACCGCATTAATTGTTTTTTCATTATTCATTATTGTTGAAAATTAATTTATCCTCATTTGATGATAAAAATTACTCTAATTTTAAAAATGGAATATATTTTTATAAATTAAACTCAAAAAAGTAGAAAATTTTTATTTAAACTTAAACCCAAAAACATGATTAAGAAGTGATTTTACAAAGAGAAACTTAACACAAGTATTCAGTGATTTAATATAAAAATTTAGTTATAAAATGTAGAAAAATGACCTAAAATGGAATAATAAATTAAATTTTTTCTTAATTTTACTTTTAAAACCATATTAAAATAATTTTTATTTACTTAATATCATTAAAATAAATATCAATTCAATATAAAACTTAGTATTTTTCACTATTCACTAAAAAATTTATCCGTTCAAAAAATAATAAAATTTCAATCCCTAGATGATATAGACAAGTGGATTTGAAAAAAAAATTCTTATTTTATAATATTAAATTTCTATAAGTGAAAAAATTAATTTTAATATAAGTGCATAAAACGTGATGAAACTGATTTTTAGAAAAAATCACTTTTTTTATATAACATTTAATTTATTTTCAATAGGTTTTTATTTTCATTTCTACATTATGTTCAAACAATGAATTAATTTTCATAATTTTTGTAATCACATTAATACCCTCCATTACAATAGATAAGGGTTAAATTTCATATTTAAATAATAATATTAATTTTGTATTGTTGTCTGGTAAAACTAGATCATGTACGTAGTGAAATCTATCAAAGAAAACTCATTTTTTTCATATAAAGTAAGTTATAAAAGAAGTAAATTTTATTTAAGAAAAAAATTAATTTAAAAACTTCTTGGGTGTTACAAAAAATCTCCATAAAACTTGTCTTTATCTTTTTAGATATGATTGTTTTGACCTTTAGAAATCAATATAACTAAATTTAAAAATTTCAAAGCACTTTCCATTTATTAAAACTTTTAAATTAATTTAAGTAAATATATGGTCCAAATTCTACTATATAGGTTTTAATATCTATAATAATGTTTTATAGGGATAAAAAAAACTTGGTTATAAAATTTTAATTGAGATATAAATGATTTTTTATTATTTTAAATTGTTTGTAATATACAGTGATGAAATATTTACCCTAAATTCTTATGAACATCCAACTAAATATTTATTAATATAATATAAAATTATAATAAAAGGATCTAAAAACTCTAAAAGTAATTTTTTGGGTGAATTATATTTACCCATGGATTTAATAGATAGAATTGAAATATTATAGATCCGTTAAAAGTATATATTATAATTAAATATTTCCATTTATTTCATGGAATTAAAACAAAATGAATACTCTAAAAATATCATTATTGATATTTTTTGAAGATAATATTTTGTTAAATTATTTAAAAATCATAAAAATACTACAATTGGACAAGTATGACCTGATATTGTGTAAAATGTTATTAATTTTCCAGTTATTTGAAAATTATTACCTTATATTTAAAATAATGGGCCTTTAATATTGAAAAAGTAATTGTTGCCTTTATAGCTAAAATTCTTTAACGAAGTAGTTAATCTAAAAGATAAGGTTTAAAATATGACTTAAATGAGATAAAATTTTATTAGTTCAATGTCTTTTAGTAATATCATATATTTTCTTTGATATTACTTCCGCATTTCTCCACCTTCACAAGAAAATAATTTTATTTTACTAAAATATTTTTATTAATTCAATGTGTGTCCTTTCGTTCACTATAGAAATGAACACCTATTAAATCTTATATAACATCATGAAGACTCTCAAATTGACCAAACCATGTAAAACCCTCTTCTATACAGGTATTTTTTTTGAGGTGTTGGTATTCTAAAAAATACCAACCATTGGGTGCTTAAAATGTGATCTAAAGGAGGTTTATCTAAAAGAAGGCAATCACATTAATGAAGCACATTATTTTTTACAAATTATTTTACTACCTTAAATTATGTACTAATAATAATTATTTAGTAATGTTATTATATTCAATATATTATGATGTTTTTATATTAATGGAATAATATTTATCCATCACCTCACTTTTAAATGGAAGGCAATATCACATTAGGTGTCTATGCTGGACTACCACTTCTTAAAACAATGTAATTTATTTTCCATAAGAAACTAACAAGGATTGTAATAATAATGTAAAAACTGAATATATATATTAATTATGATATAAAAATAATTTTCTAAATTTAATATATCATATACATTATTACCCTTAAAAAAATTTAAAAATGATATCATCGCTCATGTGTACGTATGACTTAATATATCAATAAGGCCACGTGATTCGTTTTCAATGTCAAACAAAAAGAATGATTATAAAAATTCATCCAATTATTAAATATGATATTTATGAAATCTAATTCCTTCTTTAGATGATGAAATGAAATCATAGGCTAATTAATTGAAACATCCCCACAAGACATGCAAGAAAAAATGAAGTAGTCAATACCCAAAAAAATTGGTAAAAATGAATGATTTTTAATGAATTGGTGATATGATATTAGAACAGGATCATATATTATATCATAAATATAAATATAGATCTTTTATTAAATGAAAAACTGTTTAAAACCATTATACAGGAGGTTAAATAACATTCAACTAAGGGGAATGTTAAGGTAAGGGGTTTCGTCTCGATTTCTACCCTATTGAGAAATATTTGGTATTTTTAACTTATTCAGTTTTATGGGGTGTATATAATACAACTTTTATTGATTTAATAAGAATATATATTTATTCATGTTGATTAATTCATGTTATTATTTCAATAAGAATATTTAAATGAAAATTCATCATGATTTTTCTTTTCATTTGGTATATTTTTCTTCCACATACATATTTTTTAGAATAGTTTATGTGAAAACATTTATAATTAATAAAATGGTTTATTAAAAAAATATGCTTTTATTGAATTTTTATGAGGTTTTAATATAATATTTGTAATGTTTCCACAAATTTCATTTCTATCACTTTTTACAAAACTCAAAAGGGATGTTTTTTAACATTTACATCATTAAAAGATTTTTCAATCGGCATAATTTTTTATCTATTTAGTTAACTCTATAAGTATTATTTAGTTTATAAATGAATAATATTTACTAAGCAATTCCATGATCCTAGAAATTCTTGTCCTAAAAACATATTAAAGGAAAAGTGATGATACAATATTAGGAATTATAGGGGATTTTACAGATGCGGGAGTGAACTAGTCTGTGCGTATCATCATCCAAAGTTGATGCACAATATTTAGGAGCTCCGAAAGATCATAACATATTGGTTTCCAATATTAAACTATTTAACAACATGTATTCCAACTATTTGGCTTCCCTACATGTGTGTGGGGCAACCAAGTGAAGATGGGTTCCCTATTTAATTCACTCAATCCAATGATTTATAAGACTCTATAGAGCATTCCTAGCTCTTTCTATTAAGTTAATAACAAAAATTTCGAAGTCAGATTCCATCAATAGTGTATTATAATTGAATTTTATTGCATATTTTATGGCACACATCATTGTCCATAATTCAGCTTCTTATGTAGTTCCATTTCCAATGTAGTGATAAAGAATCCTTTACCAAATCCATAGAGGGTTCAGAAAATACCTCCATATCTTGAAGGATATGGAATGCTGATGACCGCACCATTAATATTGGCCTTTATAAAGGATTTAATTGGAGGGACCCTGCTTATATAATTGATCAAAAGTTTTTTCCTAGATCTACCTAGAACACTTCACAGCCTTAATGTAATCAAATCATTTAAAATATAATTTGTTGTAAAAATATGCACCATTTCCCATGAATGAACATCCTAATTCAAGGAAACTGCTCTCGCATTAATAGAATTTTTTTGATCATCAAATAGTATTCCATTTCAAGCCCTCTAGATAAAAGAAAAAATTGAGGTTGTAGCTTCTAGGAGACGATTTTGAACCTTCTCATTTTCCTTAATATTAGTGATAAGAAGCATGAATTCATCTATAGGTGTGTTAATATACAGATCAAGGTTGAACAGTCGACATTAATATTCTGAGAGATTATTGGAATCTTCATAGACGTGGAATAGGTTTTGAACATTATATTCATCTTTTAAATGTATGTGGAAGTGCGAGAAAATACATTGTCCAACTTTATTAATTTTACTGTGTGTTGGAATTATATTTTTCCATATTCTATAATAGATTTTTTCTAGAGGGATAGATGAAATCTAATCTACATTTGGATATCCATGATGGTACCATTCTAGAGATTTTAATTTCTATTTTTTAGTACACCTTAATAGTGAAATTCATTTTGTTGGTCAGATTCTAGACAAGTACGTCAGTGTCCAAAAAGACATGTCTTTGAATTTACATCACAGTGTGTAGTGGTAAGAAATCAAGAAAGTTAAATTTATTTAGGAGTTTAAGAATATTCATATGCAATTTGTTCAGAGGAATATATAAGACGAATTTAAGAGGACATTCAAGAAAGTAATTATCCCATTAATTTTGACCAGATTGTTTGAAAACCATTCTTTTGATATTCCAAATTATATAATTAAAGGAGTACTTGGATGAGGGCAGACTGATGACCCAAGGTTGGAAGAGTTTCCCTCCAATAACCTTCCCTTAAATCAATTGATAGGATTTTACATGAAGGATATTCAAAAGATATATAATTCGATGTAAATTTATCTATAAGTCCATCATTAAAAATTTTATGATCCTTGATTATAGGTCCCCCAATTTCAATGGGATTGATGCACTCCTTCCATGATACAATTATTAGTTTTCACTCATTAAAAAAATCACATCCACACAATGTTCCATGTGATGACTTTCAACTCTTTTATGAGACTTCTTAGACAACTATAAATGGAGAAGGAGTAATCAAATTTAGAAGTGATGATCGAATTAAAAAGGAAAACTATCCTAGCTTGGGACATGGATTTCACTTTCTATCTAGCCAGTTCATTGGTGATTCCAAGGCATATTCCTACAAGGTGTAGACTCTTCACATTTCACAGGAAAAGTATCATGCCAATATAAGTGATTGGGATAGGGTCATTTATCACTCCAAGAATTCCAGTGATCCTATTTTTTTGGCTAATATATGTCCCATTAACAAACACAATGAAGGATTTCCTCTAACTAATGGCCTGCCCCACCACTTTTTCAAAGAGATATAAGAGATCCTGAATGGAATCTATGTTTTTCGTGGAAGCCTATCCAAATAAGAGGATATCAACTGCATATAACTTGTGTGAGGGAATGACCTCACCACATATAGAATTTATTTTCTTATATAATCTAGTATGAGAAAGGTCATCTATGCATCTACATAGGTAATCTTCAGATAGGGAATATGAAATACCTGATGGAAGATCCCTTTGACTAACACTCTTGGTGAAATGAAAAAGAATAATATGGGAGAACCATTAATTAATATGGAAAGACTTTTAGAAATTATTATGGTGTTAATTAATCATATAAAAGAGTCTGGAAAGACATACCTTCTAATAAAATTGTGTAGGTAGCTCTATTTTAGGGTATCAAAGGCTTTAGATATATCAATATTAATGGGAAAATTCCATCTATTTCATTCCTATTTATTATGTTGATAATTATTGTGGTTGTGAATAAGAAATTTTGAATTCATCTTATAAGTAAAAATACCTTATTATTTGAGGTGATCTGATCTTTTATGATTTCCCCCATACTCACCATAATAATTTTCCTGATTATATTAGTAAGGGTATTCCCAATAGCAAAGAGTCTAAAATCCATTATGTTAATGACATTGTCCTTCTTAGGAATTAAGAAAATGGAGTTTTAGTTGATTCCCTAGGGAAAGGAGGAATTTGGGAAAAATTCCATTATAACACTGACTAAGTCATCCAATAAAAAGTTTAAATATAACATAAATAACATGTTTGAAAAACCATAAAGACTATAAGAACACTCTATATTAAGAGAGAAGATAGGTTTCCTAGCTTTCTCATTATATGGATGCATGAATAGAAATTGTTTTTTTTGGTATTCAATTCATGGATTGATGTTTCGAATCATATTTTATGTGTTATCCAACCCCTCATCTACATAGAGTTCACAAAACTATTTTAACAAAACTTCTGAGATATCTTCCTCTAATATCTATAGCTATCCAATAATTATGATAACATGATTCCCTTCTTTGGATATCCTTTATCTATGGAGCCTGTAACAAAATATTCTGTTCCAGTCTACCTATTTCAACCACTTCACATTCAATGTATTCCTATAAAACATCACATTGATTGATAAAAGATTATCCTTCATTGAATGAGATTTAAAAACCTCCCTATAGGGGTGGTTCAGATTCATATTCCTTATATGAACATATTCATGATTTTTTAGATTCGTTAATTTCCTAGTCATTTTTGTAAAAGGATAATTTACTGTATTCCTTTAGAAGCCTTTTAGTGTGTTTTAATTTCTCAGTGGGCCTCTTAATTTGAATTCCTAGTGTCACGATCTTCCAGGCCTCCAAGATGATTTTCCTACATCCATGAATGACACTCCAACAATTATTAAATCAAAAATAGGGAGGATATAACCTTTCCATGTTGGAAACCTCTTTAATTATATGGTTGTGATCAAGAAAATGCTTGGGAGAATGTTACCCATAAAAACATTGGAAAAAATTCTGTCATCTATTTGCATAAAACATATATCAAGATTTCAGGATTTTTACCATTCAAATAGTACCTACTATATGTGAAATAATCAAAAATAGTTGGAAATTATATAAGGTTACACTATTAAATAAAATAATAAAATTCACTGATATTTATCCTATTAAATTTATATCCTATTTTCCTCAAGTTCAACGACAGTATTAAACTCACCCATAATCAACCATTTGTGATATGTTTTTCTATATTTATCATCATGTTCACTCCATAAATCACTTCTCCCTATCTATGATGTATAAGCATACAAAAAAATCATAACAACGTGGCCATACATGTTAAAGGTGACTTCGACACTCTAATATTTTTTAATACATTTTTAAACATGATAAATTTCATGCCTGAGCACCCAAAGATGACCGTTGTTATGATTTTGAAGATTCTGAGAAACAAAATTGTATCCCAAAGCACATTAATTTCCTCCAATATCAAACAACATATTCAGTTCAGATATTCCAATAACAATTGGTTTGATAGACACAATAAAATTATTAAGGTATTTGGACATTATGGAATTCCCTAGCCCTTTGAAATTCCATTAGAATAGATTCATTGTTTTAGGGATTTGAACCTTGTAAAGGTTCTTTCAACCTCTACTATCTTTTCATGGACTTTTTATTTTTCCTCTCTAACTTTATTCTTTACATCCTTCATAGATTCCTTCACCTTTGATCCCTACATACTTGTAGATTCCCTTGTAAAGGGTTTTTCAACATTTTCAGTTTGTGTAGGGCATTGTGAGTTCTCTACTTCATCAGCTTAAAAGCTACCACTTAGTGATGTGAATGATTTTTTGGAAGGTAATGCCTAAAATTTTTCATTTGTTGAAGTATTTATCCTGGCAGACATAGAGGGTGGAACAAGTGATAAGGATTCCTCCCTAGTATTAATATAATGCTGAAAATTTCGATCACCATTCTATATATACATATTTGGTTTCATGACATTTCATTCCTTTTTGTCACTATGACTATCTAATGTGCTTAGGCATCCAATATCTACCTGTTGTTCATGTCCGCCATCTTACAAATCTATTATACTTCTTTTGTTTCCCTAAGGATAGACCACTATGAGTATCTCAGGTGAATCCTGTGCAAAAAATCTATGATCTTGTTTCCCAACATTATATGGGGAGATTTCCTATGAAATTTTCATATTCAAATGTGTTCATTTAATATGCATAGTCTGTGCTGGAGATCTATATTTAGAGGAAAACCTTTGGGAAATATCAGTTGATATTACATTAGTAGAATTATATTGTAGTTAATCACACCATTATGTGTTACCTGCAAGTGTCGCATCAACTGCCACATTATGATTGAGATGATAGCCAGCTGACTCCATCTCACCATACATTTTTGATCTATCTTCTATTATCCTCTCATGATGAATCAAAACTGTCCCAACTCTTTATGTATATTTTTCAAAATTTATGGAATGTGAGGTCCCAAAATGACCATGAATTATATCCAATGATACTTCAATCATCTTTTTAATATTTCGAGTGATATTCAAATCCTATATATCTTTGTTAGGTAATACAAGAGTGATCTAAGAAGACTAATCACATATTCCACCAACATGATTTACCACCATAGTTCGATCATTTGTCTTATAAACCCTATAAATCCAAAGGGTTACATTTCCATTTTTATCAAGAGATAGATTCTTATTATTTACTTTCATCTTTCTGCAATTGGAGATAGTATGAACCCTCATACTGAAAAGGTCACAGTACTTGTCATTATTGAATTCTGAGAATATGTTTCCAAAGAACATTAAATTTGTAATGAAAACTGTATTTATTTTTTATTGGATCATTAAATTATTAATATCATCCCTTGTGGTTAACATTAATTCCTCCAAAATTATGGAAGACATGTAAACATAAACTTGGATGTGTGCATAATTTCTAAAGGGTGGATTATTTGTCTTCCCATCCATTCTGATCAGGTTACCCTAAAAATATGTTGTCCCAACGGATGCGTATATTCTAGTAAAACCAATTCAATTTGCATATATAGATCCACACCTATGTGTGAGTTTTTTTACTATATCGAGATTGAATTTTATATCCCCCTCTTGAATTACAAGGAGTTCAGGCTTCAAGGAGAGAGACACAAAGCATTAGGCCCTTCATTTGAATTCATCATAGGGTAACAAAACATGTCATTACCCATTCCCCATCGCTATAATTTTCCAATATCTGAATCCCCACACCTCAAAAATTATTATCATGTGGTTATTAAATTTCCACATCCTTTCTCCTTTCTTGATAATTGACCTTGCATTAATAGAATACCAAATGAGATAAACCCTTTCTTCCATAGCCTCTTATTTTTTAGTGACATCTAATATCATACATTTTTTTGATAATCCTCCCAGGAGGGGGAAGATAAAATTCAGTAATGGAAGGGTTTTTAGTAGACATAACATCTTTTGAAATTATTTTCTTTGACCCCATGATATTATTCGGATGGTGGCTTGCCACTTTTGAATTACCTGAGGCAAGGTCGAACAATATTTGTTACCAACATGATCCACCATAAAATGAGTCCAATGATTTTAGACTAAATTTAGCTTCTTGCACCCATTATGAACATCAAAAATATGGGTTTTCTCATTCTCTTATTACGTCTCTATACTCCTTACTCAAAAGAAAACTGTTTAATGATACCATATTATAATATTTCATTTCCATTTTCCAAATGAAATGATTTTTCTATGAAACCTATATTTCAGATAAATTGAATGTAATCTTTCATTAATTTAATGGCCATCAATTTTATCTCAAAAGATTCATTATATTGTGATATATTTTCATTGTGGAATAAATTTATCTTAAATATCCATTTCTTTTTCATCATGGATGCGATTGTTCACTAAAAAATATACCATTTATATATATAGTTTCATACATTGGAAGTCATTTTATTAACTTGGGAAATATTTATATTTTTTATTCTTTACTTAGTACATATATTTCTTGATGATGAATATCATTTATGAATGAAAATTTTCATTCAATAAAATGAGGTATTCATTGGACATTCAGATACATGTGGGGCATGATTATAAATAGACTCTTAATGCATTGATATGTAAAATGATACTAATTGGTTTTCCAAATTAAATGGGTTTCATTGAATACCTACCCATCGAATAAACTATTGTGGAACTACGAATTGAAGGTAAGTACATCATTTTTTTTGAAATTATGACATCCAATATTAATCATTTCCTAAATTGAAAATTTATTTATTATTATCCATGATATTATTATGTTGATTTTATCCATGATTTTATATTGTGAACAAGTTATTGATTAAATGGAATGTGTTTTCTTCAATTTATCATTAAATAATGATTTTTCCTTTTAAAGTAATGATAGATTCAGATATATATAACCCTTACTGATTTTTAAGCTCACACTTATTCTGGTTCCTTTTCCTAGTATATAAAGAAGAAGTCTTTGAATGATTTTCAAAGTTTCATACCATTTTATTTTGTTTTTCTTATATTGAAAATGGGAACCATTCATGTATCTTATTCATTAAAACTAAAAAACATATTGTCATTTTTTTATGAAATCCCTTGTATATTATAAAATTTAATAATGTAGACAGCGACTTCAGGTTATTAGTGTTGGGGTTGTTATGTTTGAGGCAGTTGTTCAATATTGGATGATATAATACTTGTTTCATGAAATGATGTGGTTTTTATATATATAGATGATGTTATATGAAGGATAGTGTCAGTATAATAGGTTTTTTTTATATTTTTCGAAATATTCTATCCGTAAGTTTCATATACCTTATTCTACAAATTGGGCGGCACTACAATTGTTGGTAGAATACTGTTGATGTCCTAATAGTGGCTCATAATGAACTAATGTGTTAACATTTTGGTCATGGAGAATGATGTTGATTATAATCCTAGAGTAGTCACATATTATATTAGATTGAGATGTCAATAAAAAGAAAGAGAGTGAACTTGAGGTTGTAAAAATATCACAAAAATTGTTCTAAAAGTTGTAATATGAGGTTGATGCATATTCTTAAATGTAGGTGTCATTAGAATATGTCAGTTATTAGTTAATGGAAATATAGTATGGTTATCTTCAATCTACATAATGGACAATATGGAGAATTTAGATTTCAGTAATACTATGGGAGATCGAAATACCCATTCATGAAGAAAAAATTGTGTAAATTCTACCAACCAGCCAATAAAGATGGTGGGTAAAATAATTCCAATTGTTCACTTGAGACCATATCGAAAGAAGGTAAGATGTGAAATGTTTACCATGTAAAATAGAATAAAATAATATTGTACTGAACTAATTATAGAGGATTGGTATTCATGATGGGTGATTCATGGTTATAGAAATGTGTAGTCAAGGAATCTATCTTCATAAGGAGGCGTTCAAAATGTGGGTTGTAATTTTAAGGATTGGAAAATAGGAAGAAGAAATCTGAGGCATGGTTATCATGAATTTATTGATGTGAGAGATTAGGATGGATGAAAAATCTTAGTAATGTGATGTTTTATTGTATCTTAGTGGAAGCGAGTTCAATTTTGGTGGTTGAAACTGATGTTCAATGTTCTACGAGTTTCTATCATTGATGGAAATTGTAATGAAATTTACATTGAATTATATGAAAAATGATGTAGGTGGACTAGAAATTGGTCTAGAATAGTATAATGTTGAGTTCATGGATTTTTGGAAGTAATAAAGTTAATGTTTCTCTCATCTGTTATGTATTGGTATGGATTTGACCACAACCATGTTAAAACCCAATGACAGAGTACCCCATGTACTGGGAACATTTTTATTTTCATAGTAGTGATGAGGAATTTATAAGATTTAATATTTTTGGAATGGGTATTTTTTATATCATCAATGAAATGGAAGGAACTCTAGTATAGGTATAAGTTCCTTGAAATGATCATGGACATGTTAGGGAAGTGGGAGAAAAGGACCATGGAAAGACTTAGTTCAACTAATAGATGGTTCAGTTGGACATCAACTTGGGGATGAGATCATAATTCATCAAATTTTGTAAATCCAGATGATGTATTTTATGATGATTTAACTAATTATTTTCATACTAGAAAACTTTTATGTTACAAAAACACATAAAATCATTATTTTTGAAGTAGACAACTGATGGATGGAGTCCATGGACCTGATGTATGGTGCAACATATTGACCAAAAGATCAATAAATATGGATGATGAAAACATGGTTTCTTATATAATTTATAGAAGATAAATTGAGTAATTTAATTGAGTTTCATGTATATAGTCAAATTAAATATCATGGTTCTAGAGGTTGAAGAACGATTTCCTTAATTTGGAGCTGAGATGATAACAAGATAACAACCATCACAGAACCATAAATCCACTATAACATATGAAGTATGAATAGATATTTAACTTATGGGAATTTTTTGTGAGAATGAGAATGTTATTTGAATGTTAAATTATTATAAAAATACATTGAAATCAATTATCAAGTAAGAGATTTTGGGTTTAGTGTGATAAATGTTTTTGGGTAAAGTATTTGAGTTTTCAGAAGTAAAGATTCTGGAAGAAAAGGTTCTGGATGGAAACAATTTAGAAGACACACTTGGGAACCCGATTGGAGACATTACACCATAATCAAAGCATGGTCATAATGATATTTATAAAATAACCTTGATCAGAATAATCTGAATATATGAATTTAAATGGATGCAACATAGGTAAACTAGTGTTCACCTCATTGCGATTTGGAAGTTAGGTTGAACAGAAGAGGGATGATGTATGTAATCTAGTGGAAGGTGTATAATAGAATCAGAGTATTGGATGAGGAAACATAAATATGATCTCAAAGAAACTAGTTCATATTCTAGATAAATTTAGTGAATTATATATAAGGGGAATCATTAAAATTTTTAATAAAAGTTCAAGAGGTTTTTCACTGAAGTATTTTTCAAAAGTGACCTTGATGATAAGATATAAATTTCAATAATTGGAAGATTACATTATAGATTTGTAGAATGAGGTGTTGTGGAGAATCATTGTTGGGTAGTCGAGAAGGTCATAAGAACTATTCACTAGGTTTTGGTGGCTGAGTTGATGAGTGATACATGTTATCAAAGGTATCTCATGATGTTTTTTGGTTCCCATATATTTTAAAGTATGACTCTAACTAGGAGAAGATTTGGGGCTATATAGAAGAGGGCCATAGGAACACTAGTATAGAGTATGAATGGTGAGAATAGTTAGGGCCTGATAAAGTCTAGAGTGTATCCCCTTTGGGGAATTTATCATGGGAACACACATGTTAAAGAGGTTCTTGATCCTAAGGCAGATGTTGAAGATCCATTAGGATTGTGGCCAGAAATAGATTAATGGACGAAGTAATGGACATAAATGTCAATGAAATTTATTTTAGTAGTTTATGTTAGGAGATTAAATGGTATTAGTTTCCTTGTAAATAATTAAATAATTGATTTTAAATAAGTGTTTCTATTCTACCACGGATATAGGATAAATGTTTTGAACCATGTTAACCATTATTGTTCATTTTTATTGTGTTTTTAGTATCATGTTTGGGTGGATGTCTTGTTTTTTCCTTTTTTGTATGGAGAACCAGAGGGGGACCATGAACTAATGGATAGATAAACATAGGTAATTGTTAAGGGAGTATAATTTTGAATTTCAGAATAAAACATTGTTAGGTAATTACCCAAAATCACTTTTTGGACTTGTTCTTTTGGTGGAGTTGTTGTGCTTCTGATGAAATGATCAAAATTATACCACTTGGTTTCCAAAAATTCTATTTCATCTTGAGAGAAATATGTCATAGATTTTATTTAATGTGTATTATGGGTCCATCTTCATAGATTTTGTAAGATTATTTATTGGAACTAGGAAATGTTATTGGATTATTTAGGGTTTAGATGATTTTTATTTTCGGTTTTTTTGATGGGTGTAGAAATTATTGATAATATTGGATTTGGATTTATTATTTTGATAATTTTATGAACTGTTAACATATTGAAAATATTGATATAATTTATGTGTATTCGCTATTGTCCAATTATATTTCTCAAAAAAATCGTTTAATAATTTTCAATGTTAAAGATGAATAATTATTGGTTGGACATTAGAAAATCCATTTATACACATCGAGTTGAGAAATATGGGTGATTCACGAGTTTAAATTATTCTTTCACTGATGTTTTACATATGGTTTTATTGGTTCTTCAATGCATGATGTTTTAGATTTGAGATCCTATATTATCCTCTTTTTGTGGGACCCAATGTTGGAACTAATGTTGTTTATTTGAGGTATAGTGGCAGTTTGTTCCTTTTTTCCATTTTGGATGTAGAGTTCTAGTTGATGTGAAGATATTTTTAGGTGTGTGGCCATTTTAGTTTCTATATGGTAATTTTTTTTGCGATGATTAATTTTCTTTCATTAATGTGTTTTCATATTTAGTGGAGATATAACTATTCATTTTCTATTTTTTGGTGATATGATTCTTTTGGTGATGTTTTTTTGAGAATTTCTTCCCTTAAATATCACTATTTTAGATTAATTATAAATTCTAGTAAGACCTATTCTAGAAATCCATATTTTTTGTGTCATTTTAGGTGATTGTGGTTGCCTTGATCTTGGAGAGATTCATGAATTTTATGGAAATAGTTTTTTCTAGAAGGACTATTCATGTTAGGTGGTTCTCATACCTTAGTACCTACTATAGTTAGTTTCCCATCCACCCACTTCTTGACATGTGGTATCATAGTTTCCTTCATCCTCACCTATTAAACTTTTACCATGGACATTTTGGTGGATGAAAGTGTCATGTTTGGTAGAACTAGAACACCACCAATGTTATTATTGTGCTCAATTATTTAGTTCTGGTTTGAATTTAATGATTTGATTTTTTTTATTTTCTTGGTGTTTTTGGTGGATTTAGGTGAGTTGTAGGTCATACTTCTGAATTATATTCAATGACCATTGGATTTACTACCATAGAATATTCTTGTACTTTTTACTTGTTCATTTGGAGTTATTGACCATGCTATAATAGGTGTACTATGCAGTGGTGGTTTCGTGTGTGTGGGGGGGGGGGGGGGGTATTACACCACAACAGTTGGACTGTGTCATATAGGTTCCCCAGTGGGAAAACCATGGTCCTATCCTGAGAAATCATATTGTGTCATAGTGTAGGAGGCCATACAACAATTAAAAGCCTTTGGGTTCTAGTATCCACCCAATCAAAGGGAACAACACCAAATTCCGTAGAGTCTATGTCATGGTAATGTGTTTGAGAAGGGATATACATCAAAACAAACATGATCAAATAATATATATGATTTTCCTAATTTTTTTAATTGGTGAAATTATTATCCTACAACATCTTATTTTATTCCAATTTCCCATAAACCCTTATTTCTTTTGACCAAGTGGGACATAGAAAATATGGAGATCACCCACCACAATACATTTATTTTAGATCATTCAAAACATAGATTTAAAGGGGTATATAAATGTAAATTTGTATGTTTTATATGATTCTCTTTTCCTCTACCCCATCCTTCTTTCTATTGGTTTTTTATATTCTCCAAAAAACCTTTAGTACAAGGGGCTTGAATTTATGGATTGAGGTGTGTTTAATTAAGGTTCCTTTGATGTCAAGGGATTGTAGAGTGATCTTCACTTTTGGTTTAGTGATCTACACAAAAAATGATGTGTTTCAACTCATTACTTGGGATTTATTCTAGATTTTAAGTAGGTATTTTTTGTGAAAATTAATAATATAAAACTTAATTGGATTATTGTGGTTTTCTAATACCTTTTTAATTAAATTAAATTAATTTTTCATATTGGTAATTTATTTTGTATATTTTTTAGTGTTATTATTCCCTTGGAACATTGGATATTAAATGGTTTTCCAATATCTAAATCAATGTTTTGGATTCAAATTGTTGGAGAAAAAACCTAATAGACTTGTTTGAAAACAAATTTTATAATCAAAGGTATTTGATCACTTTTGGTCATGAAATGGATAATAATATGGTTTTAATGGGGTTTTTTTAAATTTAAGGAAATTGATTTATTTCTTTATTGTTTTTAATGAAAATGGGATATTTTTTGTATTACATAAAAAGTGGTTTCTAGTGGTTGGTTTTAAATAAATAGTTTAAATAGGATTTTAAATAATGTAAATAGCTTGGAATCTCAAGTCATATTTTAAAAATGCCTATTTTGTACATTTTTAAAACTATTTTCCAATGATAATGTGAAACCATTTTATATTCCCCTTACTATTAATTATTCTTGATATTAATTTATTCCATTATGGGGGATATTGAATTATGTTGTGATATTGAGGATGTAAAAAGGGGTTATTTCATATAATATTGTTAGATGTGAGTTTAGATCTTAGTTATCTTAGTTTATTATTTATGTAGATAATGATCCTGTTATTCACTATTTCTCACAAACTATTGAATGCATTAATGGGAACCCTATGAATTGAGAGTGAGCTCTAAATTTATATATCATTATTTCATTCCACACACTATCTATTCCCCCCAAGTGTGATTGGATATTGGCTAGGACCATGCCCCCAAGGATGCTGGGTTGACTGGAATCAGCTGAAATATGTTACTTTTAGATGAAATAAACTAAATTTAAATCTTAGGTTGTATTTAATAAATTAAAAAAAATTACCCACCTTATGATATATGGTGTTTCTAATGATATTAAATGATTCAAATTGGGATTTCAATTATCTTATGACGCCTAATTCTATTGGTATATATGGTTCCATGACTCATTATTTCTACATATTTAATTCCATATTAGTACTTATGGAGAGACTTGGTGGGGTATTTTATCATCCTATTAGTTTTTAAATTTTTATCTAAATGTGTTTAAAAATGTTATTTTCAAAGTGGTTCTAAAACTGAATGTTTTAAAATGGAATTAAATATAATTACTGATGTTTTCTAGTGGTTTATATTTATAAATGAACACTAGTGTGATATTTTAAATAATATATATATATATATATATATATATATAATTTCAAAATATATTTCAAACTAGAATAAATGACATTTCTTTTGAAAATAATTACACAAAATCATTGGAATTATCTTATTGTTCTTGGATTTAATAACATATTGAAATCATCATTAGGTGTATAAAACACAAATGTTTTTCTTTTAGGGACATGGGTATTGATATCTTCCTTCTCCATTGTTTATATTGGTTTGGTAGTGGGTTTTAATGGATGTGGAGTGAATGAGGGGTCACATGGTCATGGTTAGTTTTTGTTTATGTTTGTTTATTTTATTTTATTCTGGGATGCTTATGTGTTGGCCTTATTAGTTTTTTCACTATGTATTGTTTTTTATTCAAGAGATATAATTTTTTTATCATATAGATTATAAAATTTCATTGTTTATTTATTTCTTAAATTATATTTTATTATCCTTTTTATTATTATCCATTTTATTATATGCTTTTATGTCCAATATATCCATGAGTCATACTAGATTTACTGTTGGATAATGGTATGTTATTAATTCTTGTTGAGGATAAAATCATTCCCACCTAGTTATGTTTTGATACCCCAGAACACATTTCTAGATTAAATTTATTAGGAATAGACCTCTAGGATTTCCACAAGATGGTTAAGATTCCAGATTTAGGGGTGAATCGGGTTGGTCCATGGATGTTTTTATCATTACATAGGAAGCATGACTAGCACAAATAATTGTTTCTCATTTAATGAAGTTAGGGGATGATAATTTATGATATTAACACTCTTTTATTGTAATGGGTTCAAAACTATAATTATGTTATAGTTTTATTAACTCTTTGGAATACAAGAGTTAATGAAAAATATATTTCTAAGAAAAAAAAACAATAAAAAGAATAATAATAATAATAATAATAATAATAATAATAATCATCATCATCATCATGAATGACCTTGAACCACGAGTTTGGGAGTCCAAAACCATGTTCCCATTTTTAAAATAAAGGAATAAGTTTACAACGGAAGATGGCATGTCGTTATAGAAACACGAAAATCAATAAAATTCCAAGAAAACAATGTCCCAATATTTAAAGGATAATAAAATCCCCAAAATACAGTGGAAAAATATAGATCATATTTTTTATTGACTTCCCATGCATTAAAAAACACTTAATTTTTATGATGTCGAACCCTCTCTCTATTGTTGAAGAGGTTTCTATGGAAAGATGTGATTATCCCAATGATAAGCACACCCATGCGGTGGTAGGAAATGACCTCAGTCACCACCTTAAGAGTAAGCCTACTCACAATAGGAAAAAACATCTAAAATTTTGGAAGATCCTAATATCATTTGGTTTTTAAATTTTTTTCTCCATTTTTACTTCCATCCTTTATTATGATATCTACTTCCCAAATCAACGTTGTCACCTCCAAGGAACCAGCCCAGAAATGTTGTCAGAAGAATTTTTATAAAATTATTTTATTAAAAAATTGGAAATCCTCATCGATTTTTAATATATATTAAAATGGGTTTTGTAAAGTGTGATTTGTATTCACACATCTAGTGAAATCTATACAAAAGACAATTGAACACAATTAATGCATCTAATCAGGAAAATTATATAAAAGGAGTCACACACTCATTTTTCACATTCTTCACCTCATAGTTTACAATGGATATAAGATAGATTAATTTCTTATTCTCAACTTATTATTAATGGTCTTTAGGAAGATATTATTGGTAATTTTAGTTTTCTAATTAATTTAAGTAGTTTGTTTGTATGATTTATTTTTTTTATATTATGTCATTATGAATGTTTGATTTACATTACATTTTATTTATAGGATTTAGATTATGTTGAATGATTTACAAAACCATAATATAATTTTTGGAAAAATTAAAATGTGTTGTATTACTATTAATTTTTCAAAAAATAATATTATTTATATTGTGAAATTATCATTAATTTGGGGAATGAATATATATATATATTACAATATTAATAACTAAAATTGAATATATAAATATAAATATATATAATATTATATAATATATTTACTTGAAAATAAATTTACAATATATATTTTTTGATATATATATATATATGAATTAAATTATAATATCTAAATATTTTTTTAAAAATATTTTTTTTCTATAATCCCAATGTCATTTAATTATAATAACATAGTTGAAAAAATATTACTAACCAAAATTAAATATTAATATTAATATATATATATATATATATTTTATCTTTTTGTAGTTTATAATATTTTAGTTGATATATATATATATATATATATTTTTTATTCTTGATGAAATTTTATAAAAATTACTATTAATTTTTTACAAATTATAATAAAAAAATATTGTGTAATTAATTTTCGAACAAAATTATTTTCATATTGAAAAATATAATTACATAAATGTTTTTATATATTATACACCTGTTGGGGAGGGGCGGGGGAACATATAATATTTTCAAGAAATTATGTATAAAATAATATTATTTATATAAATATTATTTTGTTTAAAAATATTAATAACTATAATTGAATATAAATATGTATATATAAATATAAATATAAATATATATTATGTTAAATATTATATTAAATTTAATATAATTTATAATATATTATTTTTTATATAGAGAAGTAATGTAAATTTAATTAATTTAATTAATAAAATTAGTATTGCATATTTACAACATTTCTATTTTTTTAGAAATATATATTTAATATTTATTATATATAGTTTTAATTAAAGTAATAATATATTATTAGATAGATATGTATAAATATTAATAATATCCTTAATTAAAGGTAAAAAATTTATCATTTCTTATTGAAATCAATAATTACACACAATTATATATATATATATATAAACTTTGAGGATAATGAAGTGAAATTTAACACACACACCCTTGGGCCAATAAAGATATATCACCCCCTTCCTTTAAGAGTTAACTGACCCCATAACAAGCCCATGAGAATTATTTATGTTCGAAGGCCCACCATTTGATTGATTGAAGGCCCCTTCTTAATGGCCCAAAGGCCCCCTACCTAAGCCTTGTGGGGTGTCATTGCCTTGCATCAACATGTACATGGTACGTATGCCTACATGAATTTCCCACTACATTATGGACCACTACTGGACAAGATATCCCCCAATGAAGGATGAAAATATTTAAACTATGATCATATGTTGAATTACAAGGTCACTTTACAACTCATGTGATACCCTAAATTTAATGAACTATTGGTAATGACGTATTGGCAGGCACCTCACCATGCATTTCCTGGGCGTGACCCACAACTTGTGCATTATCCTCTACCCAAATAATAAGTATCCACTATTATAGGTAGGGGATAAAATCCCCAAACCCACACACCTAGGAAACTGAACTGGTCAAGTCTCATCCCTCCCCACATGTAATGAAAAACAACCACTTGACCTATTTTATTACATATTAATGTTGTGAAGGTTCAAGTTTTTTGATGGTCAGATGTCCTAGTAGATGTATCGTGATATCCCTTGATGAAGATATCTTGAGGCACATGTGATAAGCAATTTAACACTTTGAGACTATAATAATTATCAAAAAACAACCCTCTTCTCAGCAGCATCATATAGTGTTGCACCATCATACAAATAGTTGGTCACCCATTCATTCCACATCAAATAACCATGAGGGTATAGGGTATAGTGATGGGTGTAATGACACCCATTTCTATTTTGAGATTCCCATCTATAAACACATGTATGTTTTTATGTTGTGCTACTTACCAATCACACGACATCATCAGCTAGGTCAAACAAGTAGCGGTGTTACGGGTCAACAAATGGAATTTCCAATACCCATAAACCACTAAATATTTTCTAGATTTTTAATCAATTATTTGTGATGGAATTTAATAAAAAATGTAATTTAAAATGGATATCCATCACAAGTACTTTGTTGTAAAAAACTATTTCACAATTATTAGAATTTATGATAGATCCCTAAAAAATAGCCTGACATAAAATTATTTATGATGGATTACCTATTCAATATCAAACACTTCGATAAAACTTTTCTATGTTGAAATATTAAATCTATATTAATTAATGAATTATGAAGTATTTTCTCATCCATCTCAAAATATTTAAAAATCTTTAAAGAAATTAAAATATATTGATTTTTCATTAAAAACCATGCTTGAATTATTAAATTAAAACGAGTAATTTGTTTAATAAAATAAATAAGTAGAAATGAAATTATATTGTCACTAAAGAGGTGGGGGATCAACTATATCAATAAGAGGAAAATATTTCCCTAAACCAAATATATATTGGCACATAAAATCAATCATATACTCATTCCACTGATCCTAATATCATCACATCTATATCTACTATTATTATTGATCTTACTTATCTCTAGTCAATCTCTATTTTAGATTATCTAGAGCTCATATCCTCTAATCATACTCTATTGATAAATTATTATTATAGAGATCCTACAGATGATCCCTTAGAACCATATTAGTACATCTATTTTGTGATATAATAACTATTTTTTTCAATCAAAAAACTATACGAACCACTTGGAAATTATGAATACCTCTTTTCATTGCTTGTATTTATGCCTCCTCTTCATAATATGACTCACATGATCCCTTTACATCACCAACCCATGTCTCAACCTAACTCACATGCATACAATAAACCTATGCCTCAAATGTTTCATAAAACCATTTAAATATAAATTAATTAATAAAAATATATAATATTTTAATATAAAAACTATTAAAATACTAACCACAATCTATCACTAGCTCTCGAAAATTAACTGTCTAGTTATAACAACCCAGATTCCAAAAACCCAGGTTCAGTAATTTTATTACATTATTGGTAAAATTTAAAACAAGACCTAAAAGATGGAGAATATTTGTCGCCTTGGAAGACCAATACATATGTACATTATTCATTAAAACATAAGATACAACATGAACATATTGTGAGAAAAATATTACCCCTTCCATCAAATAACTGTAAATTAAAAATAGTCCTCCTCTAGGTTTCCTTGTGAAAATAAAATAAAAAATGGTTAGATCAAATTCATGGTAAGAAATATCATACAACTAAAGCATACATAACATAAACATTGAATATGTTATATGGAATAAATTAATGAACAACATGAATCCATAATCAACTGAAACGATGGTCATTCTATATCAATGAAAATAAATATGAACATGTATAACAATAATCATTGATCTCATACATATTGAAAATATATATTTGTATATTAAAAACATGATGTTAAGGCCCCAATCTAAGAAATTTTACTTTTCTTCAAGACTGAAATCATGAAATTATTCTACTATGGGAAGAGGTATACAAGAAAACCCAACCTGTTTTGTCTCATGAGAACTATTGATGCATTATAGGGCTATATTTTCCAGGTCCCACTCATCGATGGAATAATTACAATACATTAAACATATAATTCTTCAAAACCTTACATACCATTAACTGAGGGATCTCTAACTAAAAAAACAGATATCCATATAATGTTATCCATGGATATTAAATATATCCCCATTAAAAATAAAAATGTTGATGCTAAGGAGAACATCCCTTAATAAACATATAATCCATGAGGTGTCATCCAAGTGACATGAGGTACCCATATTAATGAAATATTGTGGTGAGTATACATAAAATTTGGTAGGTTATACATGGAATATAATAAATTGAAAAAATATATTTTAATGGTTGGAAATAAAGGAAATGGTAGAAAAAAATATTCCTTCATGGTTCATTATGATTATGTGAATATTCTAAATCATATCTGCCATGAGTGTATCAATATGTGTGTAGTCCTAATCCATCTCATTGTGCATTAGGCTGATGATTAAATAAAATCTAAACCAACCCTCTCTGGGGTAATTACCTATTGGTGAATTTTTTCTGTAGCCACATACAATTTCTAGTGTCTAAATAATGTTTTATTTCTTAAGTAATTACAAACATTTATAAATTACCATAACCTATTATAATTTTTATTCCAAGGAAAAGGAAACTCTTGAATTTATAGAATATACTAACTAGATAAATATATATAAAATCAACTACTATAAATATTATGGGTATCAAAGGGAATTTATTACATTATAGTGTATCCCCACAAAAAAATAAAAATGGTGTTGAATACTACAAGAGTCTCTGATAATGAAAAATAATATCAAAAACCAGACATATGGAATTAGAAGAAATTAAACCCGATCCTCCTAAAAAATGGTCTTAAAATTAATCTTCAAATACATGTAATAAAATAATTTCCTGATATATAATCATAAATAGGTAGTATATACACCGCATAAAAGAAATTGTGTGCATATTACAAAACATGTCATTGGGAGAGGAATTTGAGATAGAAAAATAGTTACCTCTTCTCATGAATCCCACAAAGGTAATTTAAATTACTATATAATAATAATGAATATTTTAATTACTTAATTAATAAGACTAATAGTACCCATTTTGTTTTATACATTTCATAAATATTAATTCTATAAATAAATTATTCTAATTTTCCACATCAATATTTATCGTTTTGATCATTTCTATGAGTTTCACAGTATGGGTGTTCATATTTATTATTCATCCAAAGTGTATTATAAATATGTCATTATTTATAATTTTATAAATAATTTAAAATAATTTATTATCTTTCAAATTCCCTTCATGAGTTTTTAAACCTTATCATTGTAGATAAGACCAATAATGATCATGTTTTGGAATTTGTTGAAAAATAAAGGGTGTTTGCTTAATTGAAAAATTAGATATTGATTTCGTATCTCCAAAACCCAAAAAATAATTATTAATAATTTACAAAATATTTTACTATTAAATATGTTCTCATAATCATCCATGATGTAAATGTATAGTATTATTCATGTAGGTGGTTAAATTGACCCAAACATGAAACTACCATTATTAGTAGATGATTATTGGATGGGTTTCGTATAATATAATTATCAAATTATTATAATAATATTATTTAGTATTTATTAGTGTGATATTTCATAACTATATGGATTTATTAGGTAAATTAATGGATATTAAAACATTACACAATTTGAAAAAAGATTACCCTCTTAATAGGCTTGTCTTAAAGAATTAAAATAATAGCGATTCTTTGATGGTCATATCAATAACAGGTTAGTAATTTTTTTATAACCTAACATAATGATATCATAAAAATCATACACATCACTTAATAACATTCTTATATCCATTTTTAAGGTGTTTAACGATAACGAAACATGTGGCATTATGGAGGTGGTAGTTTTCACAATGCTCGAACATTGTTTTTGTTTTCCTTAAAGGATGTGGTATAAGAATAAATAATGATTATAACCATAATAGAGTAAATTTAATTTATATAAATGAATTTGTTATCATTATAATAGGTTTTATATAATAAAAGTTAATGATGATAATTAGGAATGAAACCAAGTAGTTGATAATACTCAAGTTAGAGAATTGGTTTTTCCCTATAAGTATCCTTGAATTTGAATGGATTAGGATAACTATGAATCATTGATGTATTATGTTTTTATGATAATTATTTAAATTTATAATTAATTTTAGTGTTTCAAGGATAAATTCTAATGGTATTATTGTCTTTAAGTGGTGATGATGTTCCACTTTTATAAGTGAGGTGAATGGCATTTATTGGAATGCCTTTTCATTTTTTATTAATGCTATGGAACCCTTCAAGGTTAAATAGGTAAAAAATGTAAAAAATTGTAGGTGAATTATATATTAGTCTAGAAGAATCTCAACCATTATATTAAATCCATGTTTTTAATTTTTTTAGACTTTTTCACTAGGTGAAACTCAATTTACCCCATTTAAATTATCATTGAAAATTAATATCTTGTCTTCGAAACTAGTATTGACAAAAAAAATATTATTATTTGGCATTTTAAATAATTTTATACTTATAATTTCATATTTCTAAGTCAATTTTTAATATAAAATTATTAAATGTTCGAAATTTTATTTTTAAAATAAATAAACATCGTCATATAAAAACAATTTA
Source organism: Viscum album (assembly GCA_963277665.1). Taxonomy (NCBI): domain Eukaryota; kingdom Viridiplantae; phylum Streptophyta; class Magnoliopsida; order Santalales; family Viscaceae; genus Viscum; species Viscum album. The sequence goes on along the minus strand of OY728162.1, from coordinate 600,700,858 downwards.
TAGGGAATTAGCATTTTATAATTTAAATTTATATTAAATGATAAATTATTTTGGTTACTTATATTCATGAATTAATTTAGTTCTTTTTTAAAAATAAATTTTATGAGTAATTAAAGTAAATATCAAGTATAATCTCTCTTATAAAGACATTATTCAATAAAAAGGTTGAAAAACAATTTTATACTAATGTAATATTTTAATAAGTTATAAAAATTGTTTCAATATATTTAAAATGTTAAATGAATTTGGTAAAATGTATAATTTAATTCAATATATTCATATTTAATAGCCTAAAATGGTTTCTAAACTTTTTTTTCATTCTTATATAATGGTAATTTCATACAAATTATATGTTTTTTGAAAAAAAAAACTTCGAATACAAATACAATTTTTTAGAAAAATATAAAAAATTCATAACGAAATAATTTATTTATGATGAATTAAAAAATGAAATTAGTTTAGAAAATTTCAAAATATGAAATTTAACTTTTAGAAAATGTCTTCAATGAAGCTTATTTAAAACTTGGATATGGTAAATATTTCATGATAGTGTATTTACCTACAATAATAGAGTTTTGGGTGTCACATTGTCCACCTATAAAGATTCCATCCATTAAGGTGTGGAATATATCATATATTGATTAAAATTGTATACTTATCATTTATAACTTTATATGGTACACATTTTTACACTTCTTATTTCTTATTTCACAAAAGGACATTAACCAAATTGGTTTCCCAATTTCATAATAATTTCTCATTCATGTAAAGAATATGGATAGAATAATTCTTTAAATTTCTTTTATAATTATTATATATTACCTCATATGTAAGAAAATATGTTGGATAAATCATCTATTTATTTTGTAAGGAAATATGGAGGAATTCAATTACGTTAGAATGGTTGGGGGAAAAATACAATTGGTAATAGGCATCTTAAATTATTTCTAATATTTTAAAAGGCCCAATATCCCTATTGAGAAACATAACCTTTATACCAAATCTTGTAAATCCCATCCATGTTGAAACCATCAAGAATACAAGACCCCAACATAAAATTACATGTCCTTCCATTTATTATCAGCACTAGTCCTTTATAAACACTTGCATTCTTTAGTGAAAACTATAATTGTTTGCACATTAATAGTTGTATCCACCATAAGTACTAGGATGACTAGATTTATTTCCCTAACTTCATCCAAATAGGTTTATGTATGATAGATCTTCCAAAGTAATTCCACATATAGTTCCATCCATATTCTCTAATGAGAGAAATTATTTTACACAAACTCCACCAATATTATATTTTGAACCCCTGTACTTTGGAAGTCATCAGAAAAAGTTCTCAACATGTCTTCCAATGATTGGATAGTTCGTTTATATTTCCACAAGTTTTTAGAAGATAGTTTGTTTTTATGAATATCTTAGTGTTTGGATCTACCTAAAATTTCTACATACATTTTTATGTAAACTTAGGGTCATGATTAGATTCAATCGATATTGTTCCTTGTAAAGCCTTATGATTTCATTGATATAATGGTGGGAAAGATGCTCAACGGGAAGATCTTCTCTTATAACTCATAAATAAAAATACTTATTTAGATGATCAATAATGACCCACATTACAACCTTATTCCATAGAGTCTATGCGAGTCTAGTGAAAAGGTAAAATGTAACATTTTCCCACATCCATATATGTATTGGAAGAGGTTGCATGAATCCATTAGGATGTTGTATTTTGACCATTATCTATTGGAATACTAAGCATATAAACACGTAATATGGAATTACTAAATTTTTTCCACCCCACATGAAATGTTTAATTAAATACCAATTAATCGTTTTTATACCATGGTATATAGAGAAGATTGAGCTATTTGCTTCATCTTGAAATTCCCTCTTCAATTTCAGTATCGATGTAACACATAACATCTTCAAAAGTATCAAAACATAATCTATGTATTTTAAGACTATCAATTTCTTATCACTCAATGGTTTAATATTCTTATATACATTCTCATCATCCTAATAGGACCTATTAATTATTTCTAGTATTCATGGTTTAAAAACATAATGGTAATGTAATTATGGTACCCCTTTCCCAGAAATTACCATATCAATATTTACTTGATATATGCATATGTTATCATTGTTAATACATATCATGGACAAAAATCCATTGTACCTTCTACTCAATGAATATTCCACATTTTTTGACTTCCCATAGTTTTAATTTTTTGAGAATCACATCCCTTGATCAGTTTTGACAATCTTCAATTCCTTATATAGAGCTCCTTTTGAGAAAAGATATACATCAAGCTCTTTTGGTATGTATATATCTCATATCATTCAAAATAGAGTTAGTGTATCCATTATAGTTTCCATATCAAGGTCATGATTTGGATAATTTTTTCATGTATTATCAATTTCAATGATGCGTGTAAAATCACACTATTATTCTGTATATGGAAACAACCATTCCCTATCTTTGATGAATCACTAAAAATTACAAAACCTTCCTCAGTAGATGTATGAGTTAATTATAGTACCATAACTAGAATCCTAATAATCTCATCAAAACATTACTTAAATTCCCTTAAAAATATTAATTTAAACCATTTATGTGTTAACTGGGTTAACAGACAGCTGAACCTGGGGATGTTTCAAAAACAAATCAGAAATAATATGCTAACCCTAGGAAACTTTATACCTCATTTATATTATTTGGATTATTAAATTCATTGAATAAATTTTTTCTTAATATTATAATGTATATCACATTGTATGAGAAATGTTTTCTATGAAAAGAAACATTATTGAACCAAAATTTAAACTTATTATGTATTCCATATAAATATTTTTTCTTAGGTTTTTATGAATTATTTGAAACTAAATCATATTCTCTTCATATATACTATAGTATATCAAGATATCAAGAATTAATATCATAATTATGTTCTAAATATACTCATTGAATACTCTATTCATTAGATCCATAAAGACCAATGGTAAATTATTCAATCTAAAATGCATTACTATAAGCTCATAATGTCTACACATTGTTTGAAATTCCATCATCAATATATCATCCTTCTTCATCCTTAAATAATGTTGAATAGTGCAATGATCAATATTTGAAAATTATTAGTCTCACAAAAGATGATCAAATAATTAATCAATTCATGTAAAGGTTATATAGTCTTTATAGTGATGGAATTGATCTCCCTATAATTGATACACATTATCAAAGACCTATCATACTTTTTCGTGAATAAAATTGGGTCTCTTCATAATGAAACAATAAATAATAGTAATCCATTATTAATCAACTCCAATAGATATTTATTTAACGGCACCAACTCCATGTGTGTCTTCCTATAAATATTTATAGATATGGGTATTGCATCAAGAATGAGTTCTTTGCAGAACCCAACTATAATCCCTAGTGGACGACCAGGTAAATCATCTAGAAAAAATCAATTAATTTTTATCTTATTGGTGCAACATAAATTCTTAGTATACATTTCACATCCATATATATAAATTGATATTTATATTAATATTGAATATTATTAAGGATGTCTACAGGGGTTGGATTTAGACATGATCTCACTGATAAATTTTTGACCCTAAAGACAAGAAATTACACTTCACAATCACAAATCATAGTCTCTTTCCCTTCGAAATAAATTATAGAATTATAATTTGAAATACATTTCATACAAAGTGTCCTATATATTTCAACCATAGTTATATTAACCAAATTTTTAAATAGGGTATGCCCATGCATCATAATTGGAACCTCATAACATCTGTTTTTTCAATGAGCATCCCACTTGGTGACTTAATTGATAACTCTATTACTATAGTTCTTGAGAAATATCTAATAATTTTCTTTAAAATTAAAATATGTAAAGGAGTTCAGTGATCTATAATAATATAAAACTGTATCTATCTATTAATAAAAGATAAAAGTACCTACCACACATCATTAGGATCTAAACATTTTCCATAATAACAAGTAACTTTTGTCCTTTATCCCATATAATATTCTGAGGAAGTTTAGTTCTTTTTTGGGGTATGTGTTTATATAATATCCCTTATATCTATAGTTAAAGCATTGAACCTAAACATCTTCGGTATTTCCCTTTCGTTGTTGAGTTTGATGGAATTTTTCTCTACACATGTAATAATATCCGATTACGTTCTAGCATTCCACATGGTGTTTCATCCCATAGTTATCACATGCGGGAATTCATATTCTTCCATTATTACCATTAGCCACATTATTCTACCCATGATGATCAACATTGATCTTATTTTCCTAATTTTCATTGAATATAAACATCCTAGTGAAGTCCAATTCAGTCTCAATGGTGATTGAGAATAATTTCCTAAATGAAAAAAATGGAATGAGTGACCAATTCTATTTAAAGGAATTTCTTTAACTTATTAAATAGAAAATAAATTTTTCTTTATACTTTATGAAAGAGTATGCAGTGTTCCTAGAAAACATTGTAATGTTATCATCATAATTAGAACCATTTTTCTCCTCCTTTTGGCTATGGTTGATAAACTTTTTTTCCATTTATTCTCTATTCTCATAAGGATATTATTTTTCCAATAATACCTCCTTAAATGTTTCACATTACATAGACATGAGCTCATAATCCACTCTAATATTTTAAATTAACAACCACCAATGTTATAAATTTCCTTTTAGGTGATAGTACAGTATAGATACTTTTTTCCTTTTCCCTACAACCCAAATCTGGGACGATCTTATATAGAGATTTTTTCAAGTGTTCAAATTACAATCGAATAAAATTTCTAGTTAATGGTTGTTAATTTTATCCCATGAAACAATAAATCATAGATTAACCATGTAATTGATTAGTAATACACTCTATATGAGTGAGATTATTTGTTAAAATAAGGCTTAGCTACCCCAATATGGTTCTAAACTGATTAGCCTCAACTCCAACATCATTAACTTATTCATGTAAAATATTTATGCAATGAATATGAGTGTTGTTAAAATTCCCATTCCTCCTAATATATTAATTATTTATATAATATTAATAACAAAATTCACTCTAGATATTGTAAAATAGAATTCCTATTATGTTTTTCATTAGTGTTTCTATGAAATACTAAGAGAATTTCATAGAACATGTGATAAGTGACACGGTTTATATAAATCCATTCTTCAAGGTTTCTACTAAAATTCCATCAATGCGAACTGTAAAAAATCAGAATCCATTAAACATAAGCTGGTAGATATATCACATAATTAGTAAAAATTACATGAGTTCCCAAAGGATCAGACCTTTGAGTAATATTATAATATATGATACATACATATATTACACTTGAATAACATAAGAAATAACATGAACATTTTATGAGATCATGATTATCCTCTATATCATATCATGTATGATTAAACATAATCGTCCTATATTTTTCTTATGGAAAGGAAAAAAATATGTTGGAACTCAGATGTCCAGTAAGGTGTAACATATAACATAATATTACTTTAAATAAACATGGAATTATAAATTTTGAAACAATAAATGAAAAACATGGAGGAATAATAAATTTAAATTAAGGGAATTATATATCCATGAAATTAAATGAATTCATGGATAATAATAATCATTAATCTCATACTGATGGATGCATAATTATAGACATAAAAAACTAGTAGCCAATTCCTTATTCCAAGACACATTACATATCATCAAGAATGTTATCATGTAATTATCCTATTATTGATAGAGGTATACACCAAATTACCACTTTTTCATCTCATGAGTCCCATCTATGCATCAATAGGCTCTATAATTATAGGACCCACTCCTCACTCGATAATGTCCAATTAATTTACTATATGATATATCATGACCTTTCATTCTTTTCCCTGAGTAACTTCTTTATGAATAAAACAAGTATATCTGTATAATGAGGAACATGGATATAAAATAATTCCCCAACCAATAGATTAATTTTTATGTCTTGGAGTACATGCCATAATAATATAGTAATTCACAAGGTATCATCAATGTAACATGAAGTACCCATATAAAATAAATATAGTGTAGAGGGTATATAAAATGATCTTGGTTATCCATAGATGTTACTAATTGGATTCAATTGATTTACTTGGTGGGAAACTAATGAATTAGACAAGGGAATGGAACCGTTCTCGCCCGAAGATCCCCCTAGAGTGATTTTATCCCTTTATAGCTTTTGTTTTCCCCTAAATATGGATTTTCATTTCTGCCTCTATTTCCTTATTCTACTACTTCTTATCCATTTTGGTTCTTCCTCAGAATCTTTTTTTATGGCTATTCTTTATCTTCAATGATCTGGATTTCTGACATGGTTCCTCGACTATGAATCACAACTTCTCTGCTGAGAAGATCCTCCATGTCGGACTCCATTTAGTGTTTCTTAGCATTCCACATAGTGGTTTCAGATGTGTTAGGGTTCATTGTAAATGGTTCACTGATGATTCTTCCTAGTTCTTCCAGTCACTTTTTTAATTTCCTTGTATTTTGATGATTTTGATCCTTGATGTCGATAGATTCAACAAGTGATGGTGTTTATACTACTGGTTCTTTTCATATTGAATGTTTTGATTTTTGGTCTGGTCTCCAGCAAAACACGACAGTATGTTATACCCTTCTACTCAACTCTGCCCTAGATTCTAAATCCCATGCTACTATCCTATTTGGACTAGTGTGTTGGTGTGGATGGATCTTTGGGAGATGTTATAGCGACCCAAGCCTTTTACATAAAAAATTTCATGATTTTAAGCATAATTAATCATCAGAGTACAAGGAAAGGATTGTTAAGTCTATTGTCTAAGAAGACTAGGCACATATAACATAAAACATGGGACTAAAAAAAACTTCTTTATTTAATCTCCATAATGAGATTCTAACTTCCTTTGAGCTCTTACATATGCATAGGGTACCCTGGGGAACAAATGAACAAAGGGATGAGCTGAAAAGCCCATTAATGGAATGAACATAAGGATACATCTCAAGCACACGAGTTAGAAGGCATGAAATAATGATATCCAAAGCATGAAAATTATAATATCATTTAATAAAATCATGGGATCTTATAAACATGGAATCATATAAATGTGACAGAATCATAAATCATATCTTTAGTATGGGTCAAGGCTAACCGCCAATCCTGTTTCCCATTTCAGTACGGGTCAAAGCTAACTGCCAATCCTGTTTCACATAGCATCTCATGAAAATTATACATACCCAATGCATTGGAGTGCTATTTGGGTGCACCCATCTCAAAATATTCATGAATATTCTTTCCACATAAATAATCTTGCCACATAAATACCCATACATAATCAACCATACATAAACATAAGGTTATCCATGGAATGATTTGGGTACCACAATCATGACATAAAACATATCCAATGGGTGTATCATGAAAGTGTCCATGAATGGAAGGTATTAGAACATACATGGAAATTCATAGGGAAAAATATGCATATAACATTGTAAGTGGTGTCAAATATGAGTGACAACATATAAGAAAAATTTATTTTAGAAACAGTAGCATTAAAATATTTTTGTGTGTTTTATGGAAAACACTCTAGAGGTTTTCAAATAGAAAAGATGAAATTCTTTTATATAAAAACATAATTGAACAAAAAATGTTTACATAATAAAATAATTATTTTATAAATACAATGGTGTTTTAAAACATAGGATAGAGTGCACTTGAAATTTGGTTAAAAATTTGTGAAGTCCTCTTAAAACAGGTTGGCTTATCGGAAAGTTCTAAGGAGGGAATCTTTCAAAATCATGTATATACCTGAAAGAATGTGATGAAAGGGTATTTATATAAGAATCTTGTAAAACTAATAAGAAGTCATAAGACTCACTTATATAGATAATATAACCCCATTTTTAAAGAAAGATAAGGCAACCCGAAAGAATAAAGAAGGTTCGTGTACAATTTGTTACGATTTTTTCGGCACGGTGTCGGGTGTGACCAAGAGTGATTGATGAGAGAGAAATGGGGTTTATAATCACTTATAAATTTATAAGGAAGTATGGGGGGGTTCTTAAATATAACCCATCATTTTATAGAACACATATAAAGGTATATTGTAGAAGACAATCTGGATTAAGAGAGAAAAGGAGAGTATCCCTTAACTAAATTCCAGTGGTGTTCTGCACTTATTATTAATGACATGAATAAACAAATCAGGATTATTAATTAATAAGTTAAGAAACTATTATATATGTAATTTATTTATTATATCCCTTTTTAGTTCATTCAAATCATTTTTTATTAGTTATAATGTTCAATTTCATTGTCTGGGCTCGTTTGTTTACTTGGCTTTAAAAGATCGTTTAACTTATATTTAAGTTTGGATTATATGGAAGGTGAAATTGGTTTTACATAATTGAAGTTACATTATTTAGTTCATATCTATGAGATTAAAAGGTTTTAATTTTATTTTGGTTACTTAGAGTGATGTCAAATTATTATATATATAACCTCAGTGATAACCGTTTTTGTTAATCGGTGGATTTGATTACAACGAATGTGTTTTTCATTATAACCTAATTCCATTTGTACCAAAAAATTATAGAACCAAAAATAGGATATAATACATATATAATGATCTGGTTCAACTGTAACAGAAATGGTTTCATGACAATAATTAAAGATAATAATAGAAATTGATAAACCATTGTCCTTGAATGTTCTAAATTAGCACATCTCAAACGGTGCTTTGATTTCTTTCAAATAAAAGCACGGGGAAAGGGGAGAAGATAATGAAATATACCACTAGAATGAATAAATTATAGTATATTTATGTTACTGTATTGATCATACTATTATGGTGAAGGAAGGTGAGGAAAAAAAGAACTTATAAGAAAAGAAGAAATTTGGAAAGAGGAATTTACCTCTTGAGACTTCCTCATTTGAGAACATCTTAATGGGAGAGGATTTAGTATTTTAAGGAGGCTGAGAGCTTTTGGACGTGGTGGGGGGGGGGGGACCTTGGGGAGAGGTTTGGGCATAATTTAGGGAAGGATTGGTTCTTTAGAGGAGTGGAGAGAAGAGGGAGTGAAGGGGGGTTTTTATAGTGGAGGAGATGAGGGATTTCATGATATTATAATAATTATTTTATTATTTCTTCCCAAGACAAGAAATATTAAGTATTCCATGACCAATAATAGTAAATGGGTCATGTGAATTCGAACAAAGTGGGCTTACATCAAAAAAATCATCATCTATGACTCAATTAATCCATTAGTTATCATTTATTGTAAATTATCTGATTCTAGTATTCATAAAAAATTCAAGTATTTTAGAAAAACCCAAAATTTCAACCTAACAATTTTTCAATGTTTAGAATCCAAAAATAAAGTCCAATTTTCAAAATCAATTTTCTAAATATTATTATTTTAATATTTAATTAAAATAATAATTTATTAGAAAAACTAGTTTTAAAATATTCATTAACTCATTCTAAAATTTAGGTATATCCTACTTCCAACTTGAATATTATTTTTATACCCCCATAGACGAGGTTAATATTCATTAGGGTATATCATTATTCAGAAGTGTATGTTAATTTTCATTAGGGTAGGTTACTATTCACAATTTTTTTATTAGACTCCAAAAATCATCTTGAAAACAATTGCGTATGCCTGATTTTGGAAATTCCAAACACAGAAGTGAAAAAATTATGTTTATAGGTCACTTATCACTTATTAGTTCATTATATTGTGGTTTCAAGTGGTTTTATTACATAAATATCAGAAGGGAATTTCCATTGAAAAACTTGCGGTCGTTACAGATGTTGTTCGAGTGGTCGATATATTTCATGAGGCACTCTACACGTGATTCTCTTTTTTTCTTCTTATCTGGTGATGTTTTTGGACTTTTTTGACTCGTGAGGGCCTTATGAATTTGTAAAGGTTGATTTATTCTTGTTTTTTTCTCTATGTTCTGTGTTTTTGAGTTAAGGATGATAGTTCTCAATGTCGTCTACAATGGTTCCAGTAGATTATGGTGGCTGTCAATGTTGTTTTTGATTTACAGTGGTGAGTTTCTCTAACAACTGCTGTGGAATAGTGCTGACATTGAGCCTCATGATGATAATGGATAAGTATACATTGTAAAATTGGTAGTTGTGGGTAAACATGGCTCAATGTCACTTTGCATGATCTGAATTTATTTTCAAATTTTGAACTTCTTTTCTTCTGTTTTGAACCTGTATCCCATGAATTTCATGTTGGTTACTACTAACCATAAAGTAGATTATTTTAATATAAAAAAAAGATAATTTTAGGATGATACTAAGGAAATGGCCGGAAAATTACACCATTATTTTTATTAATAGTATGTGAATATTCCAAAGTATATTCCCTAAGTGTGTCACTCCATGTGTGCAGTCATAGAAAAACTCCTCACGAATTAGGGTGATGATTTAGTCAATTCTCTAAAAACCCGTTTAAATGGAATTACACCTAGGTGAATCTATAATATAGCCACAACCATGTATTAGTATCCAAAAATAGATGTATTTTTATGAAATTATACATAGTTTCACATTGATGAAACAACAGATGAGTTTTCCACCATAGAAATGGTAACTCTAAAAATAAGAAGAAAATCATAGAGGATAAACAATACAGTCTTATAAACCCATAAATTTTTTGAGTAACCTGGAAAAATATTCCATGATTATGTATGCTTGAATCAAAATAAAATAGTTGGTGATTACAACTTGAGACCCATTGAAAGAAAATTAATTTGAAAACCTCCAATTATGGCTTGTATATAAATACAATCATAAATTATTTAAAAAATGATTTAATATGTTCTTAAATTATAATTAATGAAATAATTTTATGAAATGACATCCAAAATAGGAATTATACAGACCCCAAAAGGGAATTAGGTGCATATTACAGAACATATATCAATGAGAATAATTTGAGATGAGAAAACCATTGCGTTTTTTAAGAATTACATGAACATACATTATCCTCTTGTATCATAAACATATATATATATATTAATCACTAAATTAATAACATTAATCATTTCCATTTTCTTTTATACTCTCCATACATATTCATTCCCTATAATAATTCTTTTAATTTTCAAGAGGAGTTTTTATAGTTTTGAACGATTGAACGAGTTTCATAATAGTGTTGTATCCATTATTCATACAATGTGTTTTCTTAAATGGACATTAAATATACTATTACTGTTGATTTATAATAATTTATTACGTTAAAATTTTATTTCATGAGTGCTTGATACATAATCCCTGAACATAAAGTCGAAAATATGTATGTTTTAGTCATTTTTGATGAATTAAGGGTGTGTTTTAATTGATATATTATGTATTGAAATAATATATCTAGAACCAAATAATAATTATTTACAATTTTATATAATATTATAATGTTAAAAAAGTTCTCATAGATATCCATGACATAAATTTATTATATTGTTCATGGAGGTAGTTAAACTGGCCTGAACATAAACCTACCTGATTAGTGGACAATTATGAGATGGTTTTGTTGAAATATCATTATAGAAGTAATATATTAATATTATTAAGCCTTTATTAGTGTTATATATAATAATTATATGAAAATAAAATAAGTATTAATGGATATGAAAACATTACACAACTTGAATAATAGTTCATCTTTATAGTATGCATATTTAAGATGATTGAACAAATGATGACAGATTGTTGGTAATTTAATTAATTGTTTCTTAACATTAACAGATCAAAACCTAAATTATTCTCAAATAATAATATTTTTACTTTTAATACAATCTGTATAATTAACCTTATAATTTTGTTATGGAAACAAAAATTAGTAACATAAGGGAAGTAGTAATTTAAACAAAATTAAAACAATGATTTTCTCTCTCTGAATGGATGATGTATTTGAAAAAAGATGTTAATAAACTTAAAATAGTAACATAATATTTAAAATGTGATAATAATATAATTTTTTTAGATATTCTAGAATAAATTATAAATAATATAATTAAGAGGAAAACCAAGTTATTGATAATACCCACATCAAGTACTTCATTTTTATTTGTATGTCTCCTTGTATTTGAAGGTATTAAGATAAACACAAGTGATCCAAGGTTAATTTTAATTATAGGGGTTATAGGGAGGTAAATTAAAGAATATTTTCAAAGAGAAATTCCAAATTTCAGGTGTGTATTGATGTAGTGAAGATGTTCGCATTTTATATGCGATGGAAAGGGTTGTTTTGGGCAAACTATTACATTTTTTAGTAATTTCATGGATCTATTCAAGGTTAAATGAATCAAAAATGGAGAAACAAAGTGCTGAGACATGTATTGGTTGATATTAAATCTCAAAATTTCAATTCAAGGTGTGTTTTTTAAATGTATTGAGTCTTTTACAATAGGTTAGCCTTAAATTTTCCCATTTTGATTTATTTTGGTAATTAATTTTTAATATTTTTAATAAATTGTAATGAAAAATATTAAGATTTACAATTTTAAATACATATATATGTACAATTTCTTTTTATGAAATAATTTTTGAAAATAAAATTTATAGAGGTGTGAAATGTTAATTTTTGGATAAAAACACTTAACCGTGAAAGAATTGTTTTTGGAGACACTATGTTATCCGGATTAAAAATTAGATATAATGTAAATTTATTTTGGTTACTAATTTATTGAACTAAATTTAATTAGTATAAAATAAATATATCTGACAAGGATGTCATTTCAAGAAAACAAATATCACTTAAAAATACTTGATTTATTATAATTTGGAAAAAATAATATTTATTTTAAAGTTACATTTTAATTAGTTCAAGAAAATTAAATATGTTATATATATTCAAGGAATATTTTAAAATGTATACTTATTCTTGTGAAATTTTTATTTTCTTACATTAAATATTTTATAAAATTCTTGGTCATTCATATATAATGGTAATGTCGTTCAAATTCATGTTTTGTTAACAAAATAATTTTCAAATAAAAATAACATTTGGGAAAATGAAAAAAATTAACAATAATATGATTTCTATATAATGAATTCAAAAATGAAATTATTTTACTAAATTATAAAATTCTAAAAGTTAAATTTTAAATAATGTATTGAATAAATCCACTGTAAAGGGAAATTTTTTCTAGAAGTTCATGATATGGTATTTACCCACTATAGAAGAGTATCAAGTGATAAACTAATATCATCTCTATACATCCTCTTGTACACATAAAACTCTATAATGGATAGATCAGCTACAGAGTCCAATAATTTATCACATGAATTTAATATTATAATATATATATAATTCATTAAATAATATCACATACCAAATTTTGATAATTTATACTGAAATTAGCACCCTAATATTTGTGTATGAAATACATTCTCCCTAATTATATCAACCAAAATAAGACATCCTCAAATAATTCTTGCTAGTCTACTATGGGTGCAATACCTCTTATTCCTTTTTGGGGACATAATCAAGTTCATTAGGATTAGAATAATTATCAAATACATTCATAGATTCTATCAACATTGTTATCCTCTTATGGCTATGTAGAAGTTAGCATAAATGTTCACATATACAATACTTTCATGCCTCCTATATAAAATGTCACATATTCTCATCAATATGATAAAACAAACACAAAAAATATTTTATAATATAGGAAATTAGAAATTATATTAATTTATAACAAATAAAATCATTTCTTTATATGTACCATATAGTGATCAATTATATAATGATGTAACTCTCTAAGAACATGTTCCCGTGACTCCGATGGAGAAAAAAAATAATTCCAAAACAATTCACTCGCCTTAATACTAAATATATATGGAAATATGTAAAAAACAATAATTTGTAAGATAAGTATTAAATTAAATAAATTTTAATGAAAACTAAATTAGATTAATACTAATAATTAATTTATCTAATGAAGATTAAATCCAAGAGTGGGACACCATAATGGAACATGATCTAGAATCATCAATGATGCAAGGCCTTGACCTTTCATAGTTTCTAGTGTCATATCAACAGCCTTAGCTTACATACCAATATGCTCATTTCCATGTTTCTAATTAATGATCAGTATATATATTAAGCCATAAAAAATCTCTTTATCCATCTAAATAATATAATTAATTTTATAACAGAATTTGTATTTTATTAAAATATAAATAATATAAAAATTAAATAACCTCTTTTGGAAAGTGACTGGGTGAAAATAATGTTTCCCAAAAATAATTGTCAATATATATATATAATGTGAAACTCATAAAGATTTATTATGAAACAAAATACATAAATCATCATATTTATTTTCATCTTCATCTTTAAATTCATTTTCATCTTCATCAATGTCAATGGCTTCATCTTCCTCTACAAGAACATAAATTTCCATAAGATCTTAAATTTAATCATCACATGTAATTTAAATTTTTTTTGTTACATCATAAACATTAAAAATAATATTATCATATAACATGGAAGTATCTTCATCAATATATGTATCTATTCATGTAATAAATATAATTGATAATATTTATTGATAAATTTTAGTCATTCCAGTAAACATATCCATATTCATTTTCTATGAACAAATTTATATGGGGTTTTATTTTTATTACATTCCACCAAAAATTTAAATCACTCAAAGTATCATAGTATTTTGAATACTAAACATGAAATGCTTTATATAAAAAAAATTGTTTTATTTACTATTATATTATTTTTATATTTACAATAATCAATCTCATAATGTATATGAACACACAACACTTGATCTACATAAAATAAATGACATTTAATAATTGTTCTGTAATTCATCCCCATATAAAATAACTCAATTTTTTCATCCAACATGCTATAAAATTAATCTTCATATTCTTTGTCATGATATCCTTTAAAAAACATTTGGTCATTGATTTTCTTGATTCTGAAGATGTGAATTTATGAAATCAAAATCCATAAAACACAAACACATTATAATGATTTAATTTTTTTATGGTGGATAACTCAATTCTCATAATTAAATATCAATTTTATTTCCATGTAGTGATAAATATATGAATAATAATAAGAATAACATATAAATAAATGTTTTCATATGTATGATCATAAGAAATTTATGTTAAAAATCTATGATAACATAAGGTAAAACTATATTATCCATGTTCATTAATAATAGTTATTATAATTTGTGGGAATTTAATTTTGATATAAACTTTATATAATCTATAAAACAGGTAAAATAAATTTAATTTTTAATTTTTTTAAAAGTAAAATTAATACCCACTTCAAAAATTGTTTCATTTATTCAAAAGTGATTAGAACATATGTATGGGATTTTTTTAGTTCATCATCTAAAATTAATTATTCATTATGAATACCATACCCAAGTCTATGATGATTATACACCAACAATATATGGGGTGTAACATCATCATCATTTCCCTAATTACTAGTCATTTGATTATGTTTTGATGGATACTAATTTAGAAAATAATAAGATCCAAAATTTAAAATTTCCATCTCCAGGTAGGTCTCAAAAATCGACCCTTCAAATGATTATATATTATATACAACATCCTACAATTTTCACATACATATCTTTAATGGGTATATCTATCTGCAATTTTCTGGCCTTTGAAATTTTGAATCATAAAGAAAATCCATTATTAAATGTTTCATTGAGCCAAATAATGTTTGTGGAATTATGTTTACAAATATTTATAAAATTATTGAATTATATTTAAGTATCATACATTGTACATCAATGTATTTTTTCACTAAAACAGTGTATTGGAAGAAGTATGATATTTTAGTGTCCACATCCCACAATAAAAAATTTAAAAACTCTCTATGTCCCAAAGGTTGAAATATTTCATTTATGACCTAACATTCATGAATTTTTAATATGGTAATATGTCTATTTCAGATTTGTTTGAGATAAAATAGTAGGATATCCATCTAATAACATAAAATATATGATCATCTCATAGAATAATAAAGGAACATATTTAAAAACTGGTTATGTTTCTTTTGGATTCATTAAATTTTTTATACTTTTATTTTTGAATAACTCAGGTTAGGGATGACTTCTCATATTGGAATGATAAAATTGTTATTTTATAGTATCTTTGGTTACTCTAGGTGTGTTTAACAAAGTATAAAATATTCTATCAAGGCAGTCCTTTTCAATTTTCATTATATCTAGCATATGAAAAATCACCAGATCACACCAATATAGATGCTCTCAAAAAGTACTTTTATTTATGAAATTGTTACCTCTTCCAAAATAACCTATTTTTTTCTATATAATATTTCAATTCATAAACTGAGGTAATGATGAAACAATGTATTTTACTTGAATACCTAATATAACTATGGGAGAATTATCCATTTTAATTATACATTTTGTAAAATTATATCTATTCCGTTCATATAGGTGTTGTGTGAGAAGAAACCTCTAATTAAAATAAAAAATAGGACATTATTAAATTAATAAGATTAATTTTTTTTTATTTTTATCCAAGCAAGAAGGATATTATTTTGGACCAGGGAACTCCATCCAAATAAAATATCATACTCTGTAAAGTCACTATTTTTCAACATTAATATAAAATTAGGTGTAGAACAATTATTTTTGACTACATCATATACCAGTATATCTTCATTTTATAATAATAGAAATTCATAAATCAATGGACTCAAATAAAAAAAACCTATTCCTCTTTGAGTTTCTTTTAATTCATAACCCCAAATATATGTATGGTTTCATCATAAAAAACTAAAGAGTTATGTTTTATGGAGTTATACAAGTAGGAAAAAGAAAGAATACAAACATCCATAATTACAAATTTTATAGAATTATTTTTTAAAATGACACAACAATTTGTTATTGGGTTCTAAAGAAAATAATTGATGCATCTGATCAAGTTGTTTCAAAGAATTACCATCATAAAAATGTTTTATGTTTTTACCAATTATTTTTTTACTTATGAAATGTAATAAATTCTATTATTAACCCATAACTTTATTATACATTAATTCATCATTTATTATATAAAATAAATCTTATTAAAACACATAAGATCAATAATCCTACTGTATTTGATAGTTCAACACAAATCATAAAAACTTGTTACATATATAAAAAAACATTACTGATAACATTATTAACATGCTTCTAATATTCAATAACACACTTAGAACTACACGAGATAACATGGGGAAACACATGTGAAATGGGTGAGCTATAAAGCCTAGTTGGGGAATAAAAAAAATGGAACATGGAAAAGTAATACATATGGGGTAAAGGGAATAACAATGTATGATGAAAGGTGATAATAATAATCATCAATAATAAGGCATCATTTAACATGGTAGCATAATGGTATCATGGGAATATTCTAAAAACATTAAAAATGAAATTATATGCATAAGACAAGGTTAACAACTGTGAAATAAATACATAATTTTCATTTGATAAACTCCCACGTACCACAAATGGCATCAATAATATTAAAACATTACAAAATTCATTTGATAACTATCTGGGTAAACCTATCAAAATCATATCATGTTCATGGATAAGTTTTCCACATAGATGATATAACATAAGAATATATCTCATCACATTTAATCCCATTCAGAAGGATTTGGGGTTAAATACATTCAATTACATATTCAATGATGTATTGGTACTACTATGTGAATACCGTTGAGTGAAAATCCACATGGGTATACAGTTCACAAATTTTTGGCCTGGAAATTTTAGGAAAATATTGCACTAATAAAAAATTTACCTATACCAACGGTTTGAAGCCATTGGTATAGGTCCTCAAACCATTGGTATAGCCTATACCAACGTTTTGGGAAGCTGTTGGGTGATTTGGCATGGGTATAGATGTATCCCAATAGTTTGGGGAAAATCGTTGGGAAATACCTACCCCAATAGTTTGAAAACCACTGGGAAAGATCTATGCTAATGGTCTTCCAAACCACTGTGATAGGCCTTTTCCAACGGTTTTCCACAAACTGTTGGGACAAGTTAATTAAAGAAAGTCACAGCAGAGGTTTGACCCCACAACCTCTCGCATAAATATAAAATTACTTTACCACTATCCTACAATTACCATGTGAATATATTTGGACAAATATATATACATATATTTAATTTTTATTTTTATTTTTATTTATTTTATGATATTCTGAAAAATAATTCATAAAAAATAATGATACCTATCCCAACGGTTCTCAAAACTGTTGGGATAGGTCTATACCTACATTTTTGAGAACCACTTGGATAGGTACCCACCCTCTTCCAATGGATTTCCCAAACTGTTGGAAAAATTGGCATCAAATGGGGCTTTCTCAATGTTTTGGAAAAGCCTTTGGGAAATACATACCCTTTCCCAAAGGGTTTTCCAAATGATTGGGAAAATTGTTCTCAAAGAGGGATTTTCCCAATGTTTTCGAAAATCTATTGGGAAAGACATACCCTTTCCCAACAGTATTCCAAACCATTGGGAAAAGTTGTCTCAAAGAATAATTTTCCCAAATATTTGGAAAAACCATTGGGAAATACATACCCTTTCCCAATGGTTGTTCCAAACCATTGCGAAAAGTTGTCTCAAAGAGGGATTTTGCCTACAGTTTGGAAAATCCATTGGGAATGTCATACCATTTCCCAACGGTTTATCCAAACCCTTGGTAAAAGATGTATCAAAGATGGATTTTTCCAAAATTTTGGAAAAACTGTAGGGAAAGAGGACCTATACCAACTATTTTTACAAATCATTAGTATAGATGCGTTGGTATTGGTAGGATTTCCAGTAGTGTCAGCAACATAATAGGAGAACATATGGTATTAATGGGGGGATTAATGAGAGTGAATGGGGTATGTCATTACATGGTCATAATAAGGGAAGTAGTAGGTATATGTATGAATATAATAAAACATGATAAATTTTGAATTAAAAGACATAAGATAAAAAGGGTTCTGGAATAATAGCTTGGTATAAAAGCTCACTATGAAATTTCAATAGCATAACTGTAGTAATTGATGAATCATATAATGTTTTAATGAGATATATAGGGGTATATAATCATATGGAAACTCAAAATTATAGTAATATGGATGGGGAAAAACATATACCATCATTAGGATATTTAATTCAAAGGCATAAAAAAAAGAAGATTCATTAATAGAAAAGAAAAGAGAGAAACATCCCTTATAGTGAATCATTTCTTCGTAAAACATGAGGGTTGAACCTTAACAGCTTAAGGAAACCTTGGATGGATCCTTTAAGAGATTAAATAGCCATTAAATAATGTATTATAAATTTTGAGTGGAGATGTATATATAATCGGTGGTATTTATACTTGATGAGGGGTGCGTTTTAAATGATTATATATTGATTATTTTATCATATAGTCCATCCACTTGTGCGAAAATTGAATGAAATTCAATTTTATAGATAATTATTTATATTGATAACGTTTTTGGATGTTTGAGTCCTTAAAAAATAGAACAAAACCTTATATCTAACACAGTAAATGTTCAGAATCTGGAAAATAAATATTATTTCTAAAATCTTTTTTTTTTGTTTTACGAAAAAAATGTATAAATGTATAAATTTAAATTGATATTTTTAAATATGATATTATAATTATTAAATTAAATTTATGTTGATAACAATTTTTCATAAAATCATTAATCATGATGACATAATAATGTTTTCAAAAACTAAAAGAGCTCATAAAGCGACAAGTCTCACTTTTTTTCCCGAAATTTACCTTTATTGGAAAATTCCACAAAAATATACCTTAGATAATTTTGCCAAGATGCGTCCAAAAATTAAATTTATTTCATCAAAATAAATTTTTAAAAATTAAAATATTACATTTTAAATAAAACATTAATTTAATGAAATATAACAATTAAATAGAAAAATCAAAATTCTTCTCTCTTGAAAAATTAATTTGTGATTCATTAAAATATATTATCAATTAAAAAAATTATAAGAACATTTGATGAAATATATTTTTATTTGAAATTTCTAAAAATAATAAAAATTGAAAATAATATGTTTATAGTCTCTAAAAATAATAATGTTTTGATTATATCATTAAATAATCTTGGCGAACATTTAGATGCATCTATATAACCAAAAAAATAATGACCTACTATTTTTTTGTGTAATGGAAATAATTTCAATCGCACAACGCTAGATGAAAAACATAAAGGATGATGATCTTATTTCCCTAGAAATACACCATCATTCTTACCATTCATCATTCACATTGATTCTAGTTAAGGTTCAAAATCATTTCAAAAATTAATATTTTATTACAATATTTGTGTTTATCTATTGTATTGATGTTCATGGGTGAAATAATTATAAGGAATTGAAGCATCACAATGTTTTATGGTTAACTTTATATATACTCCATTTTGTACCCATTATAATATTTGTTATTATTTTGGGTATTTTTTTAGAATAAATGTTAGATTATTAAACAATTCTATAAAGAGTAGCTTGTCTATATTAAGTTTTTATATCCCTTTACTTTTACTAGTTATACTATTTAAAATCAACACATCTTGTTCAATGTTTATAATAAAAACAAAGTTACTTCTTTTTTCTACTGTTTGAAAACATTATACAATTTAATGAAGGGCAAGAGGACCATTATTTAAAGAAGAATATTTTTCAGGTCATGAATTTCTTCACCATTAATGAAATTAAATCATAGAATTTTTTTATTATTTATATAATAAAATATCCTTAATATTACATTCCATGATTCACTATTTAGTTTATTCATGCCTTTGATGTGGTATTTATATTTTCATGTTGGAGATTCCATAAAGTGGTGATGGTTCATGTATCACAATGGCACCTCATGATAGTTCCCATTTCATCAGCTCATTTATCTATATTAACATCATCTATCATGAATTACATCGATGAAAGCATCGATAAATCAATGAAAAAGTATTTATAACATATAATTTTGAAAAATCATAATGAACTAGTATTTTATAAAATGACTTTACTAATTAATGTACAAAATTTTCTGAAATTGGTTTTCCTAACTGAAATTTTATATTTTCTAAAAGACATAAAACTATAATTATATACATATAGGCTACAATAATGTCTCCATATTCCACAAAATCTTGAAAATCATTAAGTGCTTCATGTGACTTAAATAAAGAGAAGAATCTAAAATTATCTTGATGGTACTTCCCACACATAACATGATGAGAAATTTTCTAGTGATGTAATCTATAATAGATGATATATGACCATACCAATAATTTGGGGATGATAGAGGTATTATATGACTCATAAATTTGTTTTCATGTAACATGGATATTATAAAATGTTTTAAAGTAATGTAAGTGTAACATTAGGATAATGCATTCAAGTATATCTTCAGGAAGAGAGAGAAGAATTGTTCATGATACTCCTCCTTACATCTTGGAAAAATAACATTAATATATTTCTATAAATTATAATTATAACATTAAATAAATTACCCACAACCAATTTATAATGAAATTAAATACATTCTTTTTGTAGTATTCAAATCATACTAATATAGTTAAGCATGAGCGATCAACCTTATATTAATATAATAAAGTATATAAATTTGAATTAATTGATCTTATGAATGTATAAGGTTCTACAATTGTTGTCTATTCACCTTTCATTTCATCATATATCACTCTTGGGTAAATCTATATTTATTTAGGTTATGTTTTTCTCGGCAGCGCGGTGAACCTTCGTGGATGCGTTCATACACTTGCAGTATGTGGGTCTGCCTTTTCTCCTGTGAGCACGTTGGGGTTTAACCATGTTCGATGTGGTCATTCTGTTCAGTGGCGATGAGACCTTCTGATATTAATTATGGTGCACTGTAGGCTTTTTCCTTTCTTCTCCAGTTCACGTCATTCTGCGGTGTTGAGAATCACAATGATTTTCTGATGGAAGACTTTGATCCGAAGCTACGGGTTGGGGTTCCATCTTGGGTTTGTTTGGCGTTTTTTAATCTGTTTTTTGGCTTTGATTTTGATATTTTGTGTATTCATGAACTTTTTTCGAGTTTGTTCCTCAATGTTTAGAGGAATTTTTTATTTCATGTTTGGTTGCGTGGTGTTGTTGGGTATGTGTTTGTCATGGCATATTTGATGTTTTTGTGTTTTGATATTTTTCTTCTAGTAATTTTTGGCATGGGACGGAGGCAACACTCCGGTGGTTGGGTTTTACGGCTCTCTATTCTAGTGGGATGCATGACAGATGGATGTAAGGCTTGAGGAGGCAGTGCTTCACAAGGCACGTGGTGTACGATGTATCTGTTAGAGATTTGGTATGATATTGTTTTTTTTTATTTTTGATATTGGATTTTGGATGTGTTTTATGGATTTTGGATAGTTCAATGTCTGTATATGGGTACCAGAAAACCAAAAACAGCCTATTTAAAAATGAAAAAAATGATTTTCATTTAGATATGTCTTCTTATGTTTAGTATTATCACTAAATATTTCTACAGTCTTTTAAAAATATATTCCATAAATAACCGGACTTTACTTTGATAACAGATATGAAAACCCATAATGTTATTACAAATTAAGTAATGATTTATTAAAAAATCACACTTAGTACAATGAATATTACTGGTAAGCCTAGTTTATTTGATAATTATGTAAAAATTAATACAAAATGTCAGAAGGATGAAAAAAATTATTAAAACCTTACTTAAAATGGTTATTATATCCCACTACTTATTGGAAACTATAAGGGATAATTTGGGGACATACCTAAGAAAGGTGTAAGAAATAAATCTTAGTAAGGGAATAAAAAAATAATTGAGTAGGGTAAAGAAACAGAGATGGTGAAAGAGTCATAATAATATATCATAGGAGGTGAAAATAAAAATCCTGAATAATGAGGCATTAAATAACCTTATAGAAGAAAGGTAACATGGGAATGTGGGAAAACATGAAAATCAATGTCTTTACTATAATTCATGGTTAAACACCAAGATATCATAAAATAGTTTTATGAGAATGACCTCCCATGAACCAGACATGGTATCTAATGAGATAAAACCATTATCCATTGCATTGGAGATCCATCTGGGCACACCCATCGTAATCTTATCTTGAACACGCATAATTTTTCCACATAGATCATATAACATAAGAAAATATATCAAATCATTTAATTCCATGAAATGGATTGTGGGTTACGTACATGTAATCACATAATAAATTAATTATTGGTACAAATTGGTGAATTCCCTTGAGTGAAAATGAGTATGGGCAGAAACATATCAAATTCATGGCATGGTAAATCGAATGACAATTTTAGCAACATATTAGGGGGACATAAATAATTAAGGGAGGGTGTAATGAGAATGAATGGGTTATCTCATCACTTAGTAATAATAATGGTAGTAATAGGTATATTTGAGATCATAATTCAACATGAATTTTTTTAATTAAAATGAATAAGTCAAAAAGGGTTATTGAATAAAAGCTTGGCATGGAAATTCATAGTGAAATTTTGGCAGCATAACCGTAGTACATAAAGATTCATTGAATGGTTATATGAGAGATAAATGGGTCACTCATGATTTTGAAATAAGAAAAATTATGGGTGATTTTGGAAAACGTATCCCAACTTTAGTAATGATAATTCAAAGGCATAAAATAAAGATGTTGCGTGAATGGATAAGAAGAGAGAGAGGTCCCATACCTTGAGTATTTTTCTACTAAAATTTGACGATGGGACATTAAAACTTTGAGGAAACCATATAGGGACTATTTGGGAAGGGAAATGACCAGAAATTTGTTTCTTATGAACTTTTATTGGTGAGGTATGGACAATAGGTAGAATTTAAACCTGACAAGTAGTAGATTTTAAAAGATGAAATATTGATGATTTTATCATTTAAGCCATCCAATTGTTCAAAAATTGAATTAATCCATATTTTATGGATATTAAATGAGTGTTTCCGGATGTTAAAAGTCTTCCCAAACTAAGTCAAATATTCTATCCAACATAATAAATTCACAAAATACAAAAAATGAATTTTATTTCAATAATCTAATTTGTTTTTAAAAAATAAGGTATATGTTTCTAAAATAAAATTGAAATTTATAGATTAAGTATTATAATTATGAAATTAAAATTTTATTTAATAAATGTTCCATAAAATATTTAATCATTATATAATAACAATGATTTCATAATATTACAGTTCCTATAATGCTGTAATTTTAAAAAAAATTATCAAAAAATTGAACTTCAAAAACAATTCCCAAAAAATCACCCTAAAATAGTTTTGACTTCTTATGTCAGAAAAATAAAATTTATTTTTCAAAATAATTCCATATATATGCTAATATTATATTTAAAATAAATTACTATTTAAATTAAAATTATCATTTTAATAGAAAAATCAACATTATAAAAATTATAAAAACCACTTTGGGATTCATTATAATATAATATCATTTAAAAAAATTATATGATTCTTCAATAAAAAAAGTATTTTATAAATCCACATAAATAAAACAGTAATATATATTTTTTATATTCATTGAAAATAATATAATTTTAATCATATCATTTAATAATATCGAGTATCATTTAAATGAATCTGTGTAGAAAATTATAATAAGGAACAAATATTTTATTGAATAATGGTCATAATTTCAATTAGCAATGTTAGTTAAAAAAATAATGATGGATGATCATATTTAAAATTAAATACACCATCATACTTACTCTTTATCATCCACTTTGATTTGAATCATGTTTCAAATATATTCCCAAAATGAATATTGTATTACTCACTCTTTAATCATCTATTATAGAGATTTTCATGGGAAAAATGACTCTAGGGGATTGAATATATCTCAATTTTTATTTTTCACTTCATATATCCTCCATTTCACTCCTCAATTTAATATTAGGTATGATATTATGAACTGGTTTCTAATGAATGTAACATTGTTAAACAATAAAATAAGGTGTGGTCATTTTCTATTATTTGATTTCTATCCCGTAAGAATTAATAGTTGTACTAGTTCGTAACAACACATGATGTTAAATGTTCTAAATAAAAAATGTTATATAATGCGTTAATTCTATAAAACAATATAAATGTTAAAGAGTGGAAAGAGGCCCATTATTTAAAGAATTATTTATTTGGGTCATTATAAATGAATTTATATTGTGAGACATAAATAGATTCTATATTGTAGATCTAATCAAAAAATAATTCAATTTTTTATAATGAAAAATTATGTACTATACAACTTGTAACTATTTTGAAGTTAATTTTACACATGTTTGAAAAGTAACTAATGATTCATATTCCCCATAATATAAGATGTATAATTTCAACGGACATGAATCTTATGATTACTAATTTTCAAATTATGAACCCTATTTTTTTACTATCGTAGAAATTATATAGGCATTGTGTTCCCTTCAAGAAATAATGATTTGAACAAATAAAATTTTATATCTAAACAACTATTTTAAAATACAACATCAGATTTAATAGCCAATAATTTTTAAACAACTCTAACTTTTCTTCTCTTTATTCATGGGAATAATTCCTCCACAACAGACTCCAAAAGATCATAAACTCTTGATTATTCAAATTTGGGATTCAGATTTTCATTATGAGTTTATTTTTATTGGAACAAATAAACTATAACTTGAAGTACTAAATTTTTAAATTTAAAAAATTTTTGAAATAAAAAAAATAATATTTTCATTTTAATTTTATCAACCATGTTTATATAGAAATACTTAATAACACTAAAAGGAAAAAAATTGTAAATTAACCTCATCATTATGGAATGTTTCATATTTTTTTGATCACACATCAAACCTAAGAATTTGATTATTCCATCTAAAATGAACAATAAAGTTGATAATAAAAATTTAAAAAATTTAAATACCCTAATATTTTAGTTAACATTTTCTTTTAAAACAAAACACTATTTTTTGTTGTACACCACATACAACTTTGTGAATAAATGAACTGTGAAATAATATTTAAATATGGTTGTTATAACATTACCTTTGGGTTGATAGTTATGAATTGGAAAACCCACTTTATGAAATATATTTAAGATAAGTTTTACTTAATATAAATAATTAAGTAAACCAATAATGATAACATTCATCCAAATTTTTTAATAGGTAAAAGATAAGATAAAATTCAATTTAGGATTTAAAAATACCTTTTTTCTGAAAATGGTTTACATGTGTTTTATTTACATATACTTACAATTAATTTATAGTATTGTTTATATTTTTTTAAAAAAAAGCAACATAATTTTTTGAAATCACGTAATATAAAACACATGTGAAAATTTTCATTTTGATTTATTGTACCATATGATCCATTTGATTATACATTATAAAATTAATTCCATTTTAATCTAAACTATATTTTAATTTGTTGTAATTTCATTTTTATGATTAAAAAAACATTTTTCAAGAAATTAATTTTGATGCATTTTTCATATTTATATTAAAATCCATTTCCTATAATTGTTGGAACTAGATATTTAAATATTTATTCCATATTTATAATTAGGGTTTTCAAATTTGGTAAATAAAAAAATAACATTTTTCTATAATGAGTTGTAACATGTAAAAAGTTTATCACCACGGTAATGGTTAAAATGTTAATTAAGTTAAAAATACGAGAAAAGATATTTAAATCCATCCAGAATTTGTATTTATTTAATTGTATGAGATGAGTTCAACAATAACCTTCCCGAATTCTAAATTATGTCATTTTCCACTTTCCTTTGAATTTGGCCAATATATTATTTTATGTTAAGAAAAATTACAAAAAATAAACTCTCATTATTTTAATATATATAATATGTTTTAATAAGGATGAACATTTGATATTGAATGGTTATAAATCATTATTTTTGTTATGAATAATATATTTTTTTATAGTTATTTATTTTTAATTTTTATCGATAACATAATTTTCTTAATTGATTACAAAACACTGTCGTGAAAAAAATGATATTATTAAAATCAATTGTAATATATTTTGGATGATTTATGATTACAAATGAATTTAATGGGAAATTTTGTTGTACACATTTTATATAAATATTATATATTCTAATTATTTTCTTATCTTGAAGCCATTAATGTCAATATATGTAAATAGTGTCATATTTTAGATTAAATGGTTTTTAATGTTTAGAAATAATTTTTAAGACATTATAGAATTATTAAATCCTATGTAAACTTCATTGAATGTGAAATTCCAAATAATGTCATCCATGTTTCATGTATGTGGAACTTGAAAATTTTAAAAAAACATGAATGAATCTTAATGTGTGATTTTTTTAAATTAGTTATGGTTAAAAATGTTAACTCGGGAGATATTAAAAAATTAAAATGTTTAAAATTACATATAATCACCTCTAAAATTATTTATAAAATTCTATTTAGTCAATAACATCTTTATCTTCAAATATAATGATATTTATTTCCATTTTTAATTAGTTTAACACATATTATATATTAATATTTCATGTATTTACAT
This sequence comes from Viscum album, assembly GCA_963277665.1. NCBI lineage: Eukaryota > Viridiplantae > Streptophyta > Magnoliopsida > Santalales > Viscaceae > Viscum > Viscum album. Next base: position 600,673,163 of record OY728162.1, on the reverse strand, counting down.
GTTTTCTACCCACATCAATTATAAAAGGGGACCTCCACTACACTCTTATTCAAAAACATTGTAAAACATTTCTCAAATGAATAATACACGAATACCTTTACAGGTTCCTTCCCCACATACAATAACTTTTTGTATTTCATTAATAAAATTCTATGTATACTTAATGTGTAATCCAAAGTAGGATTATAGAGATGTTGTATAAATTTTAATTTCTGTAATTCATTTTATTTCTTCTCCTATATCCTTAAATTATATCGTAACCATGATGATATATTTACATCGCTATCCTCTAAATAATAAAATGTTATTATGATTATGGTACAACCGTTATTAATCTATTTTTGTATATTTAATGTGGAGATCCTATAGTGAGGTTTAAGAAAACTATAAATTAAATGGAAATTTAATATAATGAAAACCTACGGTGCTTACAATGTTCCCATAACCATAAAGCTGTATCAGAGTGGCCATGATTCAAATTAATAATTATTTATTTGATTGTTGATCTTCACTCACAATAGTGGAAATATTTTCATATCATGATTCACTCAATATTTAATCTATTTTATTTAAATTAACATGTATTTCACATTTTTTTTATCTTTATCAAATATTCATAGTTTGTTATATCAAATAATAGATGAATAACAATTTAATATTCCATTGAGAAATATTGGGGAATATTTCAAGAGATCATGAGTGTATACAGTGTGTATCTAGAGTAAATGTTTTATACCCAAGTGAACTAAACATGGATATATAATGGGATACACAATTCACAAAGAAATAATTACACACGATGAATTACTATAATGATATAAAACAAATAATATGATGTGTTTCGACCCATAAAAAAATGATATTTTGGATTTTATATCTTCCACATCAATAATGTTAGATCTAACACCTTTGATTCTAAGTGTCTCATAATTTACAAAATTCATTTTACATTCCTTAAAATATTTTGAATTCTTCTACAGTATCAAATATTTCATTATCTATGAATATTACCCAGTACCCAATATCCATGGATATTTTTCTTTTTTATCTATTTAAGTTGTTTCAATAAGAGGAGAATTTTTCATTCCTTGTTCATTCATCAAATTGATCATCTTAGAATTTTCATAAAAATTTGTTGTTTTCATAAAATAAAAAGACACCATTTTGTATGGAGTCCAGATTTTTCCAATCTCTCACAAATAGATTCATCTTTTTGGAATATTTTTTAAATCCTCAAACCATATATTACATATTACCTTTCTTGAGAGGGTTTACTCCCCCTTAAACTGTACATCAAAGACCACTAAAAATTATTATAATGTTTATAGTTGAACCAAAAAATCAATTCTACAAATTAAAATCCACCACAAATATTGCTCGGATCATAGAAGTAATATTTTACTCGAAAAATCTTATAATCTCAAATTTTATATACATAGTTTCCATCATAATTCTTATTTTCAACATTCTAACTATATTATATCAAAATGTTTCATTTTTTATAATGATGTCTTATTCCCAATATTAGATTAATTCTTCATATTAATATAATCACTTATTGTCATTATTTTGGGTTCAAAATATAAAATTTTAGAATCAAAACCATCAACTTTGGTTGTTTCAGCTACATATATTATTTTCACTACATTCATTTTCTTCTCATATGCTTCATTTAACCAAGAGTTCTTTAAGGATTATTTTTTATCCTTTTGAGGTTGAAAATTTTTATAACATTCACCATCTTCTATAACTATGTTTTGGGAATTAGTAACTCGTTGATCAGTTTTAGAACCCTTTTTTGAATAAAAACAATTCTTCCTCCTTAAAATTTACCTTCACTTCTAGATTAACATTTAAAATATTATTCTTATTTGGATAATTCTTGAATTTATGAATCTCTTTCATAAAAATGTTTTTTTAAGAAAAGGATATTGATTTTTTTGTTTTATTTTCCTTCTTTTAATTATTGATATCCCATTAAATTCTTACAATCTTTCAATGAAATTTTTGGAACTCTATTTTCAACATAAAATCTAAATATAAATCTTCTTCTTTTGAACTACTCCTTTAATCACAAGTAAACTTTTAATAATTTACCTTAGGATATTGGGAAACTTTTATCCATTGAAATGGAATAATATTTGTGTTGGTTTTCCATATTATTAAGGGATGTTCTTAAATTTCTATCATCTCCATTAATTTCATCATTTATCTCTCTTTGAGGGAAATTTTCAAAAAATCTACCTCTTTCTCCATATCCAAAACATGTTAGTTGTAACCCCACCTTTGTACATTCCTATTATTAATTTATCAATTTTAAAAAACAAAGACATAAAATCATCGAAATTTTCACTTAGATCATATTTGGTGATCGACCCAATAGCTTATTTATCTTCTATAATTTTCATGGATTTTCATTTATTATGAAAATGAATGGAAATTTGTCAATTGACCTTTTCATTCTTCTTCAGAACATTCTCTCTTCTCATCTTTTATATGCCAATATTACTGTATAGATCATATAAATATAGTGTTTTAGGATCTTTATGTTACAATAATGAAACTTTAGAATTAAACTTATTAGTAATAATTTCTAATATATTTTAAAAAATGGATAAATCATCAAATTTATCACTACGATATGTTATGGTTCATATTAAAAACATTAAATACTATTAATAAGTCACCAATTTATTCAAAAACACCCATTTTTAGATTTTCATTTGTTATCCTAAATATTTTTAACTTTATTTTCATTAAATTTTTATTTCCTTAATATATTTTCTTCAACTTCTCCAAAAATATTTTAATAGTTCCATGTCCTTCTCCTCTATAAAACCCAATTTCTGAGAGTAATTCAAGTAGTACATTTCATGTTCACCAAAACTCTATAAATTTCAATTATCAGTAACTATAAGGGGAACATCTTCAATATTACCTAGGAAACCATCCATACCAACTTCAAGAATTTCATATCGATGTGACATAAGATATTAAAATCTTCTATCTTTCCCAATATGATATTCCACTGAATAAATAATAGTAATCTTCTTACTTTTGACTAAATTTAGAACATATATTATTAATTATCTTAAATAATAGACAATATAAAATAATTAATAAAGATACATTTTCCCACTAATAAAAAATTAATAGACCAATATTATCACTAAAAATGTAATAGGGTGAATAAAGGATCTATTTCTTTTTAGAATTTCTTATTTCTTATGAAACATTATTCTCCTCATATTAATGCGATATTACTTTGATGAATAAAATCATACAAGAACCAACATAGGAAACAAAATAATTTATAAGGTTCACTACTAATTGTGAGTAGAAATCCATTTACATGGTTTAAAAATAAATTCACACCATACAATATACTAGAAATTATCTTTTTTAGGTGGTTAGATCATTCATGGAATATCCATAAACATTCAATACACTATTTGAAATAAAATAGAGAATGTGATTCAAATCAAAAAAGACTTATGAAGGAGTTCATAACAAATACTTTAAACCTTTATAAATAGGGCCATGATTTTATCATTGTGATTCTTGAACATCTTCACTTTTTTCACATCTTGAAAAACATCTTCTTCACTTTATTACCAAATATAAGGTAACAAATTATTCTTTGATATGAATATAAAACCTCAATTTTATGGGTTTTCAAAATATGATTGTCTGATTGGTTTGTTCAAAAATATCATTCTGATCCCTTAGTTTATGCTGATACCATGAAACCATCTAACTTCTTCTAATCACCACATAATTAAATCTATCATTTGTTCAAATTGATATAAATGTTTTTTTCGGTGAAACTGTTTTCATTCTTTGACTCTAATTTAAGAACTTATGATCCTAAAAAAGCTTCCTCATCTTCTTCTTCGTCAATGAAGATATTCCTTGATTGGTAACTTCCCTATTGAAACCTGAAAAATTATTTTTTTTATGGTATCTCTTCATAAAAAAAATTCAACTACACTTTTTATTTTTAAATGCATTAGTATTACATTATTTTTATACTCATACTTAATCCATTTATCTATAAGAAATTTGTGGGTGCATAGGTGGGAATACAATTAAATTTTCTAGAAAAAAAATATTTTATAATTTACATATCAAAAAATAATCAAAAACATATCTATGGATCTATAATATCCTTGAGTGTTTTTGGAAAATATTATTGAAATAAACCTCTTAAACTCTCTAAAAACACAAAGAGTATCATGATTTTAATCTATGATTTGTGGAACATTAAAATACTAGCTCAATATCATATTTTTTTATCTTTATGAAATTTTCATTGAGAACTTTTAATTGGCACATATTTTTGAGACATTGATTTAAAAAAGATACTCTGGTAACTCCATATTTTCTAGTGAGAATCCTTAAAATATTATAGTAAATCAATTTTGGGAACTTTTTGGAGTATTGTCTTTATCATATGATGCCTTACACCATAAAAAATCTACATATTGTCTTCATATATAATTTTTTTCGGATATCTTCATGAAATGAAAAACATATAATCTGATGGAATTTTTCTCATGGGACTTCATCTGGTGTCACCCCTTAGTAACTTTTCTTCTATTTTAATCTTCATAAACATCATATGTACTTCATTTGATTTCTACCTCATAACATCATACAAAAAAAAATTATATACAAATGAATTTCTCCCTCTTTCATCTAATGTAAGAATCTCATTAATTTTATCTTATAAAATACCATTAGAACCTATAAAACTTTCAAAACATTTTTGAATATGTATTTTTTGGTAAGGAAACTTCCACATCCCTTATACTTAGGGAACTCCTTAATATTTTTAATAATCACCAATTCACATCCCTTTACTCAAGTTGGTAAATTGAGATTTCCAGTACTCAATAATTAAGGATCTTAGTATCAAAAATGCATGAAAAATATTATAATAAAAAATTTAGCGTGATATTCATTTATGTATCATTTATTCACAACTCTGAACCATATTTTTTTTTTTCTGGTGATCATTATATGAAAACATACAACACCATCAAAAAATCCACTTTCCAACATGGTCAAATAATATTCTATTGTAGATTGTCCACAACTATGGAATACTGTTAATACAACCTTAACTAAAATTTTTATGTTAGGGGTAGAGATTTAAAACTACATTTAGTTGGTTGATAATGTAATAGAGGATCACTATGAAAATTAGGGAGAATAATATCTTAGAATTTAAAAATGCCTAATATATTGAATGTATTCCGAGTAGAGGGGGAGGTAATCAACCCTATTATATTTTTGATTTAACTAAATCTAATATTGAAAATTTTATAAAGGATACATTTTTTGAAACCAAGGAAGTATAGTTAATAAAATCATAAAATAAAACATCCTCCGGAGGTTCTTAAGAAAGAGAGGATTCCTAAAGGTCAGTGTGAGACTGTGGAATAGTGTTTTGACTTACATGTCAAGTTTATTTTCACTAAATTAGAATGTGGTTCAATCTATCTAAATGATTATTTTAAATCCCTTATGTTTTTATCTCTCAATATTTGAGATAAAATTTTATCCCATCCTGAGTATAATATTTGTGGCTATTAATGGAAAGGAAAACCATGACACGTGGACAATAACAAGATATATAAAGGTGGACCGACTACAACATTATTAGTTAATGATAAAGAGACTTATAAGAGGTAAAATATTTCAAGGCATGGTATTGATCCTAGTGTTTTAGGTAACCATCAAGGTTTTGGTGGATACCATTCATATCATTGTATGGGTTGTTCATTCGCTGTTGAGCTTGAAATTTTTTTGATCATCTTTGCTTGATGAGAGTATGAGTTGTCTTGGATGGATCTATTATTCATTAATTCTTCCATAAACCATTTTTTTAATAAATGGGATGGGACCTCATGAACCGTCCTAATCTTATTTTAAAAATATATTCAAATATATATATATTTTTATATATTTACATATAAAAATTTAATTGTATAAATAGATTTTTAAAAATATTTACATTTAAATTATATTTTTTATTATTCAATCCTTATGGAAATATTTATATATAATTTTATTGAAAATAAAAATGTTTGAATATCTATATACATATACAAATGAAAATATAATGTTTATATGTGAATTTATATCTTAGTAAAAACATATATATTTATGTATGAATTTTAATAATATATAAATAAATTTTAATATATATTTATTTTGTTTGTGAGTGTCTATATATATACACACACCCACCCATGTGAATATATATATATATATATATATATATATATATATTTCTGTGTACACACAAACTTATTTTATATATTTATTTAAAAATGATTATATTAATATGTATACAATTATGAATAAATATATGGATAAAAATGATGTTTCTAAATATATATAAGTTAAAAGATATATAATAATATATAAAAAAACCAACAAGGAGTATTGGTAAGGTAACTGGTGGATGTAGGTGAATTGGTAGAGAGTGGGGTGAGTAATGAAAATGGAAGAGCATGTGGGCGGGCGGGTGGGAATGTGGGGATAAATGCATTTTGGGAGCCACAAGTGAGAAAGGGTGAGGGATGTGTAAACACCGATGAAGATGGAGGTAGGTGGTAGTGTTGAAAAAATATTTCTTTCATGATTATTACCACTACTTTAATCAATGTTTTTTAATCACGGAAAATAGAAATGGTTATTGGTGCAAAAAACTCACTGATATAGGAAACATTTATAAACACAAAACAGAGTACTGATAAAGGAAACCATTAAAAATTATTTTTTAACATTGATAAAAGGATCCTTTATCAACCTTTTTTTATAACAATGATAAATGACTCTTCCTTTTAAATGTTCTCAGAACCTCAAAGCCTTTTTTTCACCGATAATTGAATTTTCGGGATTTGATAATGGAACAATATGTAGTAGTGGTTTTCAAACTAGTCAACTACACAACATTGTTGTGAAGAATAAATAAATCAAAATGAATAATGAAAATTATGACGGGATTTAAAATTGTTCTATAATGGGACCATATCCATGGGGGAATTTTGTACTTTTCTAGTTAATTGTTAAATAACACACCAGGTTACATAGTTACATGAAAATTGAGTGTTGGTTTAATGTGGTGGAAAATAATGAAATGTACAAATATCATTTCATTAGTGGAAGGATTTTAATTCTAATTTAAAATATATTAAAAAGTATTAATATAATTAGAATGTTTTCTAGGGCCCTCATGCCTCTGGCCTCACCAATGTAGGCCATAGGGTAAAGGGCACTCAATATATTCTTATAGAATGTTTTTAAGAAGAATCAATATCCCCTCACACCATCCCTTTAAATCAAAATAAAAAAATCATTTTCTATAAATGAATTATTTTGAAATAATTATTAGTAATTAATAATTAATAATTATAAATAATTCAATAATAATGAATAATTATTTTATTTTCAATTTTAAATATATATATACACCATGATAAATAATTATAAAGGAAGCCATATTAACAATAATTTTTAAATAAGTAATGTTAATAATTTGTTATATTTTTAGTGGAAAAATATTTAATTCTAAAAGGTAATATATATTAATAATAATATTAAATTATAATAAAAATTAGTAACTAAAAATTTGAAATTAATTATCTTAAATTATAAATAACTAAATAGTTATTATATAAATTTTTTAATAATAATTTCAATATGTTAACTATTTAGTTAATTATATATTAATTATAACTTAAGTAATATATATTTATTAATACATATTATTAGATATTTAAATTTCTTCTTTTTTATTATTAAAAAATTTAAATTCATACTTATTATATATAAATAATAAATATAATTATTAATTTTATTATGATTTAGTTTTTAGTGATTTATAATTTTTAATGATGCACATATTACAATTAATTGTATTTATTTAATAAATAATTATTATTAATTATTATTAATTTCTAAATATTACTTAAATATTATTTTACGAATCCTAATTTTCCATATAATTACATTAATTATAGAATAAAATAATTTTATCTATATCTACACATTTTTTTCGTTAATCAAATTAGAAAAATGAATGTAATAAAATTAAATTTATACAACCAATGATTGTATAAAAATTTTATCATTATCATAAAGAAAATGTACTCAACGAAATATTAAATTATTTAAGTTAATATAAGGAATATAAATCAATGGGTTCAATTATTTTTCATCAGTGTCTATGATGAAGTACGTTCCAAATATTTGGATTCTCAATGGGATTCTTGTATCAATATTGACAATATCTGTGATGGGGTGATTCTAATGAGATTGAGGTGGACCTTCATTAGGTGTAGGAATCTCAACTATCTGGTGATCTATTTTTGAATCATCGAGAGGAGGTTCCATCGAGATGTTGAGACGTGAAACTGATACTTCTACCACTACCTATGTGGAAGGACCGTCCATCTGATTTGGGAGTCTTATGGATTGTGAAGTCTCATTAATGGAATATTAAGGCATAGTAAATGACTCGTGATACATGGTCATATAATCTATACCCAGTGAGAAATGTAGATATACTAATAGTAGAAATGGATCAAATGGATTCTCATACGTATCCACAATCAGATGATATTTATTTGGTGGATGAGTTTCCTATTCTTATAGAATATGTGAGGCATCACATGCATCCCATGGTGGTCTACATATTAATTTTTAGGACTAATTATCTTTAGTAGCTACTGGAGCAGGTTATTAGGCATGAGATTCCCCTCCCTGAGTAGGAGAATCCTCTACATGAGCTGGACAAGAAAATATATTGCCATATATGACATGATATAATGTGATCATGGGCCTTGATACATCATGGCATGTTTCCTAACAAAATACCTCACCATCCTTTGGATCAAACAAGTGGACAATATTCTCTACTTCAGTATGCTCGGAAGTATTTCAAACTAAAGAAAATAATTTATAACAAAAAAACTAATTTAAATATTGTAACTTATCAGATCCTAGATCCCACTTCCATGCATTGTAAGATAAAATATAGACATTAGATAATATGATGGAACATACTCAGGATACTATGATAGAAAAAATCACACCACAAGCAATCCCTTGATTAAAAAAACACTTCTTCCAAGGCGTAGATATATTGTACAAGTCGTCATCTCTTGTTGAGATTTTTCCTCCCGACAGGCTTCAGGGAATAAAGTTATATTGACTATTTGGTAACTAATGGAGTATAATAAATAAATCCAAACCTATACATGTATCTATATGGATGCTTCCAATAAATAATATTAAAATGTATTAGTGTCATTACAACCTCGAAATCCTCTTACCCAACAACATTGAAACCAAGTATTAGGTTTATTATACCCAATTATAGAAGGCATGAAATATGAAATAATAGTTGATATTTGTTAAAATATATTTTATCTAGTTTACAAAATTCTTGTATTAATAAATTTATTGGTCAATATAAGAGTATATATACATACATTAGGAGGTAGTAAATTGTCAAAAATGAGACAGTATTCACCAAAATTGTATCCCAATGTCTTCAATAACTACTATGTCTGACTCAACCATTAAGTTATAACATAAATATTGGTAAATGAAAAATAGTTATGTAAAACATTTCATAACATAAAAAATAATAAATATGAGTTATCATACCAGTGTCCACAAAATTCATCATGTACCATATATATATGAAGCTCCAAAAAGATATAATATGGGATACGGTAAATATGTACCCACATGTCCACATATAAATAAGGATGAAATATCCCCTATGGTCATTGTTATCTGATCATCATGTAGTGAAAAAGGAACTATATGTGTATTCTAATCATAAATATTTCCAATTTTATCTCTCATCTTGATCAAATTCCTAATTTAGTATGAAATAAATTATTTTAACATGCATTATAATGTGATCATCATGAATTTTCCATCCAATGAGCCACAAGATATATAAACAGGTGCGACACGTGATAGTCAGCTCATCAACATTAAGGGGTAAATGTGTGAAGTGCATGTCCTGCCAGCTCATAGATAGAGTACTAAAATGTATAATAATATTTTCCCCCATAGAGTGTAAGAATATAAATTATTGTACAATCTCAGGCATTTGTCAATGGTTGAATCGAAAAAATGAATAACCATGGATAAGAATACCGAGCATAACAGATATACACTCTAGGGTGAAGGCCATATACCCTTCAAAAAATTAAAATGTGTGAGTCTCATGTCTCCATCTCTCAATGAGGGTATCAATGAGGTGATGATCAATAAATGTATAATCTGATATAGTGACACTATAGAAGTCATCACATCATAGGTGTGGAATAATAACAGTTGGAGGAGTAATGCGATGACATTGGAGTGACCTATAAACCCTTATTCATCAAACCCCATGAAATGAAAACACCTCAAGTGAAAAAAATATATACTTCTCAGTGATTAGATTAATATCCTCTATCTATATGAATTGATATGTAATAACTATTATGTATGTGTAGAATTTTAATACAATGTAATGGTTTTAATAATTTTATGATTGGTAGAATGTGGGATATGAAAGTCATGTTAACACCCTCTTCTCATTCTTATGTCTTTAAGATGGATTGGTCTATGGAAATCAGAAATTTTATTTTATATAATTAGTTATTAGTTATTCTTGAGATCCTAGTTTCATTATTTTCAATAGATCTTCTTAATGAGTCATTTTAAATAATTTTCATGTTAAATTAGATAATATGTTTTATTAGAATTAGAATATTATTAGAAATAACTACAAGATTTGGAATATAAATTTCCAACAGACTTCATCAATCATTGGAGTGTATTTAGTATTTTATGATGGGTAATTTTAAAATTAATATGTAATATGTTTTCAAGAGTATTATTTTCAATCATTGATTCTTTTACAAAACCTACCAAAAGGTAAAACCAAGGTCCAACCCTAATCCATTTTTAAAGACTTATGACATTAAATTACTTTTATGTAATATATAATCATGGATGAGAACGAGAACTCATTATTGAAATGGGCGGAAACTACTCCTTATTCTTACTATCCTTGTGACATATATTGTATCTTATATGTTGGACTTATTCTTGAGGCCAATCCACATCATTATAAATCCTTTAAGTTTTTATTTAACATCATCATAAAAAAGTGTTGATGTTATGTATCCATGTGTGATGATATTCCGGCATTGGAAAATATCGAAACTCCCCAATAGTAATCCGCACTATAGTATAATAGTTAGAAATGGTGTTGAGATGATATACTAGATCAACATATATTTCTCGTAAGTTGTTTGTAGAGGCACATGATGTAATGAAGTGTTCCCATTTAAATGAATATATCTATACTATTATATTGGCATAATTCACTTTGTCTATAAATGCCACCAACACTAGAAAACTGATACCTATAAGGGGATCTAGACACTATATCACCTAGAATCGACTTACATCATGGTTGAACATCAATAATAAAAAATAAGAAGTATCATCGAAGTTCTTATAACTCTATATCTCATTGTGTCATGAATACTGTATCCTATGAAAAATCATGCGAGTAGTTTTTATTTCTCTTTCTATGAAGTACATTACAAAATTACAATAGACATCCCTAACTAGGTTGTTTTAGGTATCCAATTAAGCTCTTTAAAGATTTAATTGATGAACTGCACAGTGTTTGTGGTTATGTGTTCTTACCAATTACCCCATATTAGGCAAATCTCCATTTCTCTTTTATAATAAGTATCATGTAGTCATACACTACCTGATTATCCCTTATAATTCATTTTAATTGCTACTTAAAACTTTACTAAACTAGCTTATAATACACATGAAAGTGATCATATTATATATAAATTAATATTATCATTACACTAAAAATGTAAAAAACAAGAATCATATTGTAAACCATGATTTGTGCTAGACTTCTTCATATCTTCATCTTGAAATGACTTTGACAAATTTTTGGAATCTCTTATAATGTTGTACTAATTCTTTGAATTTTGGGATCTGCATGTAATAAGATCAATATTGATTGCCTCATTGGTCACAAGGTGATGATCAAATATCTGACGCACACCCCAAATATTAGTGAAATGGTGTATAATAAATCCTAAAATCAACTCCAAGATTCATATTTTCCTATTATATGTATGGAAAAAACAAGTGAAGAGGTGTACAATTACCATATTGGGTTTCTAGAATAATCAATTTGAATGAGTATTTCCCATATATAAATGTTTTAGGAATCTATATAATCTTTTTTTTGTAAATGAAATTTGGAAATAAATGGAATAAATTCCTAGAAGTAATAATAAAATTTAACATGATAACGATCAAGTATTTTATCTTGAGACACATGTTTTTTATATTATGGAGGAAGAAAAGTTAGGTTTTTTCTTTAATATTGACTGAAATTATAGAAACACATGATAAAAGTCATCCCAATCACCATACACCTTGAAAAATGTCTCCTATTTCCCTATCCATTCATTTTTAAAGGAATTAATGTAATAATGATTTTTATTGTACCCTCCTATGTTAATGGGATTCAAGAAAATATTAGAAGGTCCTAATCATCTTAAAAATAATAGATGAAGTAACTTTATCACCAATGATGTACGCTATCATGTAAGGTTATGCTACAAGAAGGTATGATAAGACCCAATCGTAGAAATCCTCCAACATCAAGGAGAATTATCTAGAATCACCATCAAGTGAGATATGATTTCATCATAATAATTTCACATATTATGATTAATTTTTTCTAGTTTTACTTTGGTATTAAATATCTATATTGTATATCAATATAATATCATTTTTATACACATTTTTGGGATTCTTTTCTTGAAAAATATATTATAATGTATAATGATTTATCCATCAAACCAAATTAGTCTTCTATAACTGCAGTAAAATCATTTTTAGGTGAGGTAATATTCTAGAAGAATTACGGAATTATGCCATATCTTCCCTAAAATATATTAAATGTTGTGGATGATTTGTCATATGTCATGGATGATATATTGCCATTTCATTTCTACAAACCAAATCCACAAATTCTCAATCTTCCTATATATTTTCACTATTTTTTCATTTTTATCCATCATTAGAAACATCATCATCATAAAGAAGTTATTTCATCATATATCTGTTATCAATTTCATTTTCTTCTTCTCCGTGATGTTGAATATTCTAGTATTATTGAGAAGGAACTTTATCGATGAATCAAGTATTCATCTAACAATGTACAATTGTAGGCTAATACTACATTGTTCAATATTCCATGTATAACTCCATCAAAAAATTATCAGTCCATTGGTTAAATTATAGTGTATATGTTAACTAGACCACATCATCAATGAATGGTTAAGATAAATTTAAAAACCTATCCAAGAATTAATGATGTATATATCTAATAAACTAGATCTCAAAATCAGATCTCATATTTAACTAACCATGAATTATTTTCTAATTTTATTTAGGGTAACACAATCTTGTATGATAATAATTTTTTTGGTTGTATAATTTATCAATCTTCATGATTATATTGAATATATTCCTTATAATATTAGACATTGGTATACATGATTATGAGTGAACCAATGTTTTTTGATAATGATTCTAATATTGAAAATATTATTCACTATGAGGATTAATCTTTTAAGATTTACTGTTGAATAGTTATGTAATGTTATTTAATTATACAAGATTATAATTAGAAGTTAAATATTTTATAACATGAATGTGAATCCTTCAAAATAAGATTAACTGGGAGTGTCAAACATGGTGTGCATTTATGATTCTTTGTTATTTACCATGTGAAAATTGAGTTAATAACCATTATGTACCATTTAGTGTTAGTAAATCTAGTTTCATCTTTTCCAGAGCATGAGTCAACATGTATTATCTAGATAGGAATTTCATTTCTTGGAAAACCACACAATCATTATTTTAAAAATATTTTAAAATGGTTTCTAATATTTATAATTATCCCAAATATTCATAATGGTGTCTAAATATATTAATTTGTGTGAGTTTGGTGGAGTAAATAGAATGTGAATCATCTAAATCAGATCACTGGAGATAGTCAAACAAGTTGTGTAGTTATAACACTTTATCATGCACCCTGTTATGATTATGTTAATAAAAAATACTTATATTTCATGTTAATTATCCCTAAATGAACCTATTCTAGAGCCTATAACAATGTTTATTATTTTGACATGGATTTAATTTCTCGGATAAGCACACAGTATTTACATTATCAAACTATTAGAATGTTTTATTTTGTTTATACTTATCTTTACTATTCTTAATGCTATCAAAATATAATGATTAGTCTGAGTTTATTGTAATAAAGAGAATCTGAATCATCCAACATATATCCCCGGAGGTTTTCAAAATAGGTGTGTTGTTATGCCTCATTTTCATGCACAGAGTGACGATTGAGTTCATAACCAATATGACCTTTTCAATGTTATTTCCCCTAAGTGATTTTTTCCTGAACCAGAACCCAATTTTTAAATCTGGATGTTGATTTCATTACATAGATATCCACATGGTCTTTATTTTTTAATTAATAGATAAATAATATTCATTATGAGAAATAATCATGTTGGGTTCGACATGAATGAAGTGTGATATTATTTAATGATACTGATGTTTTTATATAACTTATCATAATTATTAGCAATCATGTTAGTAATTGTAAACATACTATTATTAATTAAAATAGTAATTAATTAATTAATAGTTATTTAATTGATAATGATTTGTTAAACACTAGTCAGTGATTAGTCACTCAATATTTAATCATTTTTTAATGATCAGTTAGTTCTTAAATAATTATTTTTTTATCATTATTTATGGATTAGTCAATCCTGGGTTAATAATTAATTATGTATTAGTTACTCATTAATTAATTATTAGTTAATGATTAGTTAGTCATTAATTAATGATTAGTTAATTAGTTGTTAATGAAAAGTCAATCATTAGTTAGTGATTATTTACTCATTAGTTAATCATTAATTAATGAATAGTAAATAAATATTTAATACATTTTAACAAAAATTTAGTTAATAAAAAATAGTTTTTTAAATTATTAGTTATTAAGTAGTTAGTCATAAGATAATAAATAGTTAATTAGTTGTTATTCACTGGTTAATAAGTAGTTAATTATAAATAATCATTAATTAATCATTCACTAATCATCCATTAATGAATAGTTATTTTTTTTCATAAGTAGCTATTTATAGTCTCGAATTTTACATTATTATATTATGAAATATTTCTTTATATTTATCATGTTCTAGGCACTAAGACTGTGTGTGATACCGAGTCCCAGTGTGCTCAAAATTAATTTTATAAAAATATTAAAAATATTTTATATTTTGTGCATGATGTTTCTTAAATAAATCTATATAACACTTAAATGGAGGCTTATATTCGAAATATGAGACTATGTCTACGTTTGAAACACTATATTTACCCTAGTAGTGACCTAAAATAGGTTGGTATCAGATGTGCATATATCTTGACCATGGGCGGAATGTTCAAGTGGTTAATTAAATTAAATTAAATTAATTAACTGATTATTTAACCTAAATTAAATTCCTATAATAATGTCAGTATAGTGAATCCTTGAGGGTTATATGTATAAACCTTAGATGGGTTCTTGAGCTTCTTTTCGTCCTTCCATTGTCAAATCACTGTGGATGATGATGAAACTCTGGATCAAAGAATATTTGGACGTAACGAATGTAATTAATTCCTTAAATAATTAGTGAAAAATTTCTTCCAAGATGAACAATATGATATCTAGGTAGGACTCTTAATTTTGTGATTTATTTCCTTTTCGATGACATTATTTGAGCAGTTTAATCCACTAAATTGATCTCCACCAATGTCGAATCCTTGCCTTGATATTATGTACCAACTAATTGGATATTCTTATTTTATAACATTGAATATCTTTATTATTGATAATTTTATAAGAGTAGGTGTCCAACTATGGTTAAAATTCTATTTGTGTGCATTTACCCATCAATTTCTTCACATAATTCATCGGTAGGACCCTACAGTTCTGATTCAACATTGAGAAGTGGTACTAAGCCCGATCGAATCCTTGGAATCATGATAGTTTGATGTGAGAGGGATAGATAAATGAAAATGGGCTACATCAAGGTTGTTTTGGGTTATGGGGGATCGTTTCAATGACTAAAGGATGAGTCATCAAATGAAGAAGAACTCATGGCATGTGAAATTTATAGAGATCCTCTGATGGTATCTGAAACTAATTTCTAATCATCAGATTACTGGAAATAATAAAAACATTACTAGATATAGTAATCATGAGTAGAAATTAAGTATAAATTGTGTGTATATTCTAGATATGGAACACATAGCACAGACCCTTGATTCTATAGAAATTCTGACTAAAAAATGTATTGTTCGAAGAACACACGGCGTGTCGGGCACTAGTGGTGGTGGCTATGGTTTTGGAAATATATAAGGATGACACATCAGGTTTCCCTCTAACACATCATATACCACATCCTTGGGAGGATGATCAACGTGGTGAATCGCATAGGTAAGACCCTATGTGGGAGTAAACGACCGACCACATGGCTTTGTATCGACGTAAAGAGACACAAGGTAAATTAAACAAATAAGGGGAAGATACATAGACACAAGAAATCAAAAATCTAGGACCCCCAATGGCATCAAAACACCATTTATATCCCCTAAAATCCATGAATAACTACATGAATGGGGAGACTTTTACCTTTAGGGACACGACTAGGTGAAGGAGTGGGACCACACGCCATGTGTGTCCCCTCAAACGCGGTGTACCCCCTGGTACATTTTTAGGAAACATTGATCGTTCGTATCACCTTCATTTGAACTAAGATTTTGGACTGCAAGTATCCTATCTAGAGTGTTTTTTTATATATAAGGTGATGGTTCCCTTAGGTGTGGATTTTGAGATATTTTGTGAAATGTTCCATGCATGATGCCTATTTGAGACGACACCCAAGGACAATAGTGACCAGGAAAGATCACCAAAGGCTAAATATATATTAGAACCCCCTATCACACTAGGTAACAGGTCCTCAACCTACATTGTATAACCCACAATATATATGGGAATGGGTTATATGACTTATTTTTGGAAACCCATATCAGATAGTTCACGGGTCCCCAATGAACATAGTGGAACCTACAATCACAACTCTGTGCCAACCCTCGACCTATAGAGTGGAACACCCATCAGTTTGGGAATGGTCCCTACACATTCTTCGTGGAACCCACCATTTTAGAAAGAGATTAGGACTTCATTAAATTAGAGTGGAATCCTCCATCAGAATGGGTGCGGTCCTCTAGGGATACTTAGAGTTAAACCCCCCTGATGCACTAGGGTTGGGTCATCTACTTGGTGTTTGTGCCCTCTCAGCTATGTGGAACACTGGAGAAGAATGTTCCTTCACACCATTACTTCTATGAAGACACATTAGATGATGGGAATCATTGATGGACTTTTGGAACTATTGGATACTCTTTTCCTTGGCTGAGTTGTAAGATGAGGATTCTATTTGTCTATCATTTGGTATTATTTTAATTGAGCATATATATATATACATATATATATATATATATATATATATATATATATATATCCATGCCTGGAATTTTTTCACTCTCCTTCCATGGGTTGAAATAACATGCGGGGTATGCCACGTTCTTTCTATGTTCATATTCCCGGGGTTGATTGGATTTACCCTCCAACTATGGGTGGTAATGACACAATGTGTATTTCATGTACTCACCATATTGAGCCCCCTATGATTGAGTGAGGTTATTCTTTCTCTTTCTTTAGGTTAATCAATCTCTATTGTACTATTATACAATGTTTCTATTCATGTTGTAACTCTTACAACCCCCTTTCAGCTTTCAACCCCCTACTAGGTAAGTATATACTCACCCATACATCATATATTACCATATATGTCATGTCTTATAAATCATAAGGACATGTTTTTGATGACATCAGAGGAGCGTAGGGATATTGGTTGTTGTAGACCACATATAGTGGTTGTTTCTTGGAGAATCAGAGATGGGATGTCTCTGTTGTTTAATTTCTAATTTTGTTATGTTGGGACATATTTTTTATTGGTTGTGTAATTTGCCTTTTTACTTTTTCATTTCCACTGTCAAACTCTTGTACACCGTAGAGGATTTTCTTTCTTGATTTACTTTCTTACTGATACATATTTTTACAATTATTCATCTCCACTTTTTTCATTGAGATTCTAGAGTTTCTATGTATACTTAATTAAAAAAATTCCTCTCATTTAGGATATGCCTTTTGGTGCTTATCGCCACCCCTAACCTATAGATGTAGGCTTGGGGTATTTGCAGCTTGATCCTCAGTTAGGGTTAGGTCATTATAGATTGTTATTGGAGTATTTAATTCTGTGGGATATTTTTTTGGAGTACTCCCATTACAATGTTTTGGATGGGATTGGCGCAACAGTGTCAATGTTTCTTGAATGCAGTTATCATGAAATGGAATACAGTGAAGTTATTCGCGACCGATGTATCCATTCACCAAGACCATGAATATCTT
Organism: Viscum album; assembly: GCA_963277665.1. NCBI lineage: Eukaryota > Viridiplantae > Streptophyta > Magnoliopsida > Santalales > Viscaceae > Viscum > Viscum album. The sequence goes on along the minus strand of OY728162.1, from coordinate 600,654,493 downwards.
CTTTTCAACTCACAATAACAAGACATTAGTTATAGGGTGAAATGTTACATGTATCATATATGATAGAGTCATTTACTCTCCTTCTTGAGATATCTCTACATTATATATATATATAGATATATTCTCATCTGACCGTGTTAGGTTCTGATAACTTTCTGTATGCCTTCATGATTTCATCCAACCATGATACCGATTATAAATCATGATGAAGATTCAATGAGAGAATAACCCTCATTTCAGGGTTCATCCTATGAGATTATTCCTTAAGGTGGGAAGGTAAAGCACCACCACCGGACAAGAAGTACATAGTTACAGCTGAGCATTATGATGATTCATGCAAGATAAACACACTTTATGAGTTCTAGAAGTAGAGACTGATGAGGTTATATGGTGAGAAAGATCCTCATGAAGAAGAGGATTACCTATATTCTATGGTCTGTGATTTTAGAATTATCTGGATACTAATGGATAATGTGTTTTCACTTGCAGCTACCATTTTCCATTGAGCAGTTGGGCGCTGGTAGAGTTTTGTTACCCTGTTGCAAGATGAGTCGAAAATATAAAGTCTTGATATCCAAAAATTATTCTATGAGGAGAACTACAACTCCTTATTATGGTCAATATGGATTTAAGATCTTATTAAGATTCATTTGGGAGGGATGAAAGATGATGTGTACACAACAAGGTTTATTGACATTACCCAGTAATCTATTGACATGACCTGAGATGACTACTTCCGAGCATATAAGTTTTAAAAGGGAAACTATAGTAAATCTATGATAAAGTTCTACCATTATATAATCCCCACATATTATGGTCTAATAGAGTAGCAAATAGTGATAGATAGATTTCATTTAACGGGATTCCAGGAATTTGGAGATGGTAGTGGGTGTCACAAGGATTAATATTTTGCAACAACTAGCATGTGCCCGATGATAGTATCTCAATAGAGGAGACCTCTCCATGATCTAAATCAGGATCATGTTCAGTAGAATCATAGAGTAACAAGGTATCATTGAGATGGGTAGTGATTTACATGTTACTAGAGAGGTCACAAAGTGCTAGACTGCCCAACTGAACATGTCGAGGGGTGAAGGTGGATAGCTGACGAACAACCCTGGTAGAAGAAGCGATGTGACCAGGTATATCCTAGGAAAGGGTAGGGTGGTACCTAGGGAGTTGGATCTGGAATATGGGTAAGAGGAGATACAGATGGTAATTTTTTTTATTATATCCTTTTACGACAACCTCAAGGTGGCATATGTCAGGATTAGAGAGCAGGCGACCGAGGATACAAATAGTTATATGTTTTGGAGGCTTATACCCCACAACACATGGGATGATCTAAGGTATGGTATGTGTTTGTTATAACATGGATTTGTATTTTGAGACATATTTTCTAGTAATTTTTTATCTCTATACTTCTTTTGTGAGAGATCAAGATCCAATTTATGGTGCAATCTTAGAAGTTTCGTCTTGAGGTTCCTACAAAGAACCCCTATTCCGTATCATTTATCTGACTTTATTAAGAGCTATCACTTGGTGAATGGAGGTTAACATGGGAAATTTTGGTCATAAATATAGAAACCTATGACATAATCTTGGGTATATATTAAATTAACATGGTCTGATACCAGATTGGATATCACTTCCAATGAGTCAGATACCTATGCACTGATGGGACGAGATTCACCTCTATGATTGAGAGAGATCTCATGGAAGGTTGAGTGGGTTCTATGAACAGGAGGCCAAAACCCATCACACCTATGTATGATAGTATATAATTTATTTTATTAGAATATTTAATCAATTGGATTCCTCCAGTCTTGGAGGATTATATTGGAATTTACGCTAAGGATGTTTCCAGAATACCTTTGAGGAGGGAGATGGAGTTTTTCATCGACCTGCATCATAGGACCACTCCAATATCTTATAAAACATATAATATATCCCCAAACAGGCTCCAAGAGATGTGTTTGAAGTTGGAGTACCTTTGAGAGAAGGGTTTAATCATAACCTGTGTGTCTCCCTGGGTGGCTCCAGTGTTGTTCTTGAAATTGGATAATGGGAGTTTGTGGCTTTGTGTGGATTATCCTCACCTAAATAGGACACGATAAAAAATATGCACCCATTAACAATTATTCAATACATATTTTACCAGTTAGAACATGTGATATTGTTTTCAATGATTCATCTTAGGTCTGGATACCACTAGATGAGGGATCACAATACTAATATTCCAAAGCTATTATTTCGATGTCACTATGGACAGAGTGAGTTTGTAGTGATCCCTTTAGTGTGATGAATTCCACGCCATGTTTATGGATTTGATGAACTGAATCTTCCAGCCACACATAGACTAGTTTTTTGTTGACTTCATCAACAAAATAATCTTCTACTCTACATCAACGGAGGATCATTAATATCACTTATGCATGATTCATGATTTAATTCGAGAGAACCATCATTATGGAAAGATCACAAAGTTTTATTTCTTGATTCATGAGATTCATGTTCTAGGTAATTCCACTCACGATCATGGCTTTATCCATAGTCCTAGTAGTTATCGATGCATTAATTTCTAGTGATTCACCCATGGGCATGTCCGAGGTGAAAAGTTTTCTTGTCCTGACAGTGTACTATAGGTGGTTTGGGTAGACTAATCCATAATTTTGGCCCCTTTGAACACCCTAACTTGGATTGGGAACCCATTTACTTAGTATGACTAGTTTTATTTGGTATTTTATTAGTTTTGGATAAGGAAAAAAGAATGATTAAGTGTTGAGACTACCAGAGGAGGGCTTGGAGTATGTACTCTATTTTGATGCCTCATGAGTCAGTCTTGACTGTCTGTTGATGAAGTGATTGTAAATTATTGCATATGGGTTGATGATGTTGAGACCTAACGAGGAGAACAATGTGACTCATGTCCTAGAGCATAAAAATGTAGCCTTTATTGTAATGATATGGAGGCACCACCTTCTGAAGGATCACTTTTCAATTTAATCAGACCATTGGAGTCTCAGGTATGTCTTCATGAATAATGAGTCAATACTAAGATAATGAAAATTGTAAGGTTTCATGTAGGACTATGACTTCAAGATAGTCAATTTATTAGTTATGGGAAACATAGTGTAAAATTCTCTTAGTAGGATGTCCTAGGATCTCTTTGTGTACATGGATTCGGAGTTGTTCGCTTCCATACAGCTGACCTTAGTATAACAAGACTGTAAAACTTATATTTAGTACATGGTTTTGAATCCTCCACATTTTTTTTGCATGTGAGAGTGTCCTAGCTAGGAGAATTCGACTATGAAGTATTTCATGACTAGGTATCGATGGTGGATTCACTATATTGGAATTATGAATGATAGAATCAAGTCATGTTTTTATAGGGACATACGGTGGTTCCAATCCCAATGAAGGAGGAGGTGATGAAGGAGTTACACACATAACCCAAAGATGTACCACCCATTTTGGGGAAGATATATAGAGTCATTCAACATTAGTTTTGGTGCCCTGACATGAGATTCAACATTACCGAGTTCATATTTAGGTTCCTCCTCTATTAGAAGGTGAAGGGTGAGCACCATGTTTCAGTTGTTTTTTTTGATCCCCTTGAGATCCTAGCATGGAAGTGACATTGCATATCCTTGAACTTTGTTACAGGTATTCCATATATTGTGAAGGGCCATGAATCCATATGGGTGATAGTTTACCGACTTAAGAAGTTAACACAGTTCCATGATATAATGCAGCATAGTTCGGTGGAGAGCTTGGGCAGTTGTATATTTGGGAGATAATTCATCTTCATGTAGGGCTGTCAACCCTTGTATGTGATCATGATGTGTGGTTTACTTAATTGTTGTAGAGATTTCTATAGGAGGAATTCAAGACCCAAATGAGGATGATTATAGCCCTTCACCACCAAACCTATGGGAATACTGAGTGAATTATCCATGCGTGGGACGAAATGATGAGGGTTTGTGTGATTGACTTGGGCTGGAGCTTTAAAGATCACTTTCCTTTATTAGAGTTTACAACCAATAATGGATACCACTTTACCATTCGAATGGAACATTTTAAGGCCCTATACGGGAGATCCTGTATGTCACCCTTATGTTGGATAGAGATTAGCGAGACATATCATAGGGGTCCAAAGATGATACATGGGATAATGGATAAGGTCTGTTTCATCCGTGAGTAAAAATGGATGACCCAAACAATGCAGAAATCATACATAGATCACCATCATTGGTTGTTGGAGTTTTAGCAGGGAGACCACATCATCATGAGATTCTCCCCATGAGAAGGATTGCGGAGGATCATCAGGGGAGGAATGAAATTACCATGTATTTTCATGCTATTTGAGATTATGTAGATGATTGGTAAGCTTGATTACTACCTCCCCCTACCCCCACAACTAGAGTGGTTTCACGGCATTTTACATGTATCACAACTTACGAGATGTGTTTATGACCCCAATCATGTCATAGACTTGGGTGACATTGATGTCGAAGATGGATCCAACTTTCTGGATCACCTATTGGAAACTAAGGATTGATAGAAGATGACACAGTATGAATGAATATTCCCCTTGTTTTGTATGTCGTGGTAATACTAGAATGTATAAGAGAGCTCCTAAGAGGGGGAGATACAGATGCGAGCTCTGTATTCCATGATTTTGGTTTAATTTTTCTATTTGGGGATGAAAAAAAGGAAAGATGTAATTATGTATAGAACCAATTTTTCCCTTGTAAAACATATATATATATATATATATTCCTAGATCCAAGAATTGAGGCGACATGGATTCCATGTCCTGGTGTGAAAGAAATTAATTTTATAAAAATATTAAATAAATGAATAGTTCCATAAAAATAATGGGATAACTTCTAAAATAAATCATAGATCATAAATATGAGACCGTGGTTGAGTCCGAAACAAGATGTTTACCCTATGTGTGACATAAAATTAGTCATAGTAGGGTATTCAGATATCTCGCTCATTGGCTTCACATTCAGTTGTTTAATTAATTAAATAAAATTAATTGATTGATTATTTAACCTAAAAAAATTCTTATATGAATGTATCTATGAAGAAACGTCCGGTTTTATCTATATAAATTATAGGATGGTTCTAGTTCTTCGTCCCCTCATTTTGCAGGAGAATCAACTTTGATGATGAAACTATAGATAAATGTAGATCAAAACACATAGTATGAAATTAATTCCTTTAATAATTGGTGAGTAAATTCTTTTATGAAGAATGATCTAATCTCTAGATAGGACTTGTTAATTTGTGGTTTACCCCCTTTTTGAAAAAATTGTTTTCCTAGATAAACTCGCTCTATTGATTTGCACCAATTCCAGATCCTTGGCATACTCTTTTGTATCAATTAATTTTTTATTTTTGTTTTCTAACAAAAATATACACATTCTTGATAGATGGACAATAATTCTTGATTATTTATGGTTAAAATTTTGTTTTTATGCCCCTCCCCCTCAATTATTTCGTGTTTTATACCATCAGGACCCCATGGTCCCAGTTTGACATTATCATGAAGTATTGAACCCGATTAAATGCCAGGAATTTATAGATATTCATATGAGAGGGTAAAATCAATGAATTAGTGTTATATCTAGGTATTTTGTAGGTTATGGGATATTTGTTAAATGATCAAAGGCCAAATATTCAATATATGTGGAATAGGTCGCATGCGAGACATGTAATGAAGTTCAAAAGCTGTTGGAAACTAATTTCCAACCACCAGATGGCTAAAAAATAATCAACAATGACTAGATACAATAATTATTTATGGAAATAAGGTGGGAATTCAAGGAAAAATATAGATCTAGCATACGGATTGAGGATCTATGATTTTGGATAAATCCCAACAACAAACTGTGTAGTTCATAGAACGCATAGAATATCGGGCCCTGATAGTGAAAGTTAGGGTTTTGGAAATATACAAGGTTGAAAAAACCTGAATCCCCCCTTCACACTGTGTACCTTATCCCATGGTGGATGAGCTATGTGGAAAAGCTCATGGGAAGGACCCGGTGTGGGAATACACATCCAGGGACATGGATGTGTACCTAAGTACACAGAAATAGGGTGAAGTACCCTGATACTGGGTAGATACACGAACATGACCAAGCACATGTGTGAGTCCCTATGTGGAATGGTCACACAAATTATATCATGTTCCTTCTATGTATTCCTATACTCTTGGAGAGTCACATTCCTTCATGGACATGACCTCGTGAAGGAGTGAGACAACACGCAGTGTGGGTCCCCTCACATGTTGTGTTCCACATGGCTCCTTTTAAGGTGTATTTGATCTTCCATGTTACCTTTGTTTGAAGTTGGATTTCCCCCAAACTTTTTCATCCTGAATGTTTTCCATTTAAAACATGTTAGTGACTTTGGTTGTGGATTTTGAGTAACAATGTTAAATGTTCTAGGAAAATCACTTATTTGATTCAATGATAAAAGATGGTAGAGATCCGGTGACGTCACCAATGTGTACTAATATAGTGGAACCCCTCATCATATTTGGAGTAGGTACTCTACAAATACGCTCTATGTGGAACCTCATATCAGATAAGGCATGGGTCCTCAATGAACAGAGTGTAACCCGCCATGTCACACTAGGGTGAAAGTCCTCGACCTATAAAGTAGAACCCCCTATCAGTACGAGTATGGGTCCTCCACCTTCCTAGTGGAACCCGTATTTGGATAGGTCGTTGGTCCTCATCATCTAGAGTTGAACCCCATGTCACACTATGGAATGAGTCCTCAATCTATAGAGTGGAACCCTCCCATAATCTTGGGAATAGTACATCTACCTACCCCGTAAACCCCATATCCTGTAGGGCAAATGACCTTATGAAACTAGAGTGAAACACCCCACCCCAGCATAGATGTAGGTACTTTTTAGATTCTTATAGAGTTGTACCACATAAATAGACTAGGGTGTGGGTCCTCTATAAAACGTTTGTGTACCCATGGCTAGGAAAAAAAATAGAGAGTAATTTTCCTTTACATAGTTACTTTTAGGAAAATGAATGGGATGATGGGATTCATTTTTAATATTTTGAAACTATTAGTGACTATATTCTTGGGCTGATCTATGAGATAAAGAACCCATTTGTATCTTGTTTGGGAATCTTTTGATTGAGCATATATATATTTTTATCCATACCATGGATTTGGTTACTCTCCTACCATTGGATGTGAAGACATGTGGGGTATTCCATATACATTCCATGTTTATATTCTCATGGTTTTAAAAGTTCAATCTCCTTTTATATGTGGTAATGACTAGATGTGTAGTTAATCTACTCACCACATTGATCCCCCTATCCTTGGAAGAGGCTACTCTTTCCCACTCTTTGGGTTGAGACACGTTTTTTATATTATCTTACTATCAATCTATTCATGTTGTATCTCTTAGTACTCACCTTATAGGTATTGGTAAATCTACTAGGTATGTATATACTCACCCATGCCTGAGATTTTCCTGCACATGTTGTGTATTATTTAGATGACAGAAAGGTTGGAGGTTACTTTAAAAGATCTTATGGATACTAGGTGTTCTGGACCACGTACGGTGGTCATAGCTTGGAGATCATGATTGTGTATTTCTTAGTAGATTATATTCCATTTTTTAGGTTGGGACATATTTCTTGTTTGTGGTGTATTTTTTCCCTTTAAATTTCATTTTTTACTATCATACTCATACACATTATAGAGGTTCAACATTATTGGTTTACTTTATTTCTTTTTCACCCTTTTATTATTATTTATATAATCTTTTCATTGAGATGGCAGGATGTGTGCATACTGGTACTTAGGAAAAGGCCTTCCATTTAGGATATGCCTTTTGAAAATTGTTTCCAACCCTATCCTATGGGGGTGGGCTTAGGGTAGTTGCGTCTTGAACCCCAGTTATGTCTAGGTTGTGACAAGATACTTAATAGTTAGTTATTAGTTAATTAATATTCAGTCAAGAATTTATTATTCGTTAATTATTAGTTCATTATTAATTAATTAATAGTTAATTATTAGTTAATGATTAGTTTATCAATAGTTATTCCTTAATAAATGATTAATTGATTATTAGTTATGAATTATTTAATCCTATGTTTATCCTAAGTTAATCATTATTTAATTATTTGTTAATAATTTTTAAATACATAAATAATTAATAGTTTAAACTTATTTAATAATTATTTAATTATTGTTTGACCATTATTCAATCATTATTCAATCATTTGTTTTTCATTAATTAATCAATCATCAATCCCTAGTTACTCTTTAGTTAATACATAGTAAATAACCTCTTAATAAATTTTTAATTATTTGTGAATAATTATTAATTCAAATGTTAATTAATAGTTATTTATTGTTTATTTATTAGTTAATTATCACTTTATTATTAGTTGACTAATATTTAATTATTAGTTAACAATAGTTTACTAAGTATTATAAACTAATAAATGATATTAATTAATAATCAATTCATAATAATTATAGTAATATGAACAAATACAATTAATTAATTAGTTAATAAATAGTTATTATTAAATAATAATTAATTACTCACAAATATAAATTATTATTTACAAATTAAATCTAATTGACTAATAAAATATGTAAATAGAAATATTTTAATAAAAAAACATACAAACTAAATAAATAATAAACATTACAATTGAATTTTAATGATACATTTTAATGAGGCATAACAATTTTCATAAACATTCAAGGCTTCCAAAACAGTCATGGGGAAGGGAGAAAAAAGTGGTAAAATTTTAGAGATAGGGAGCCAAAATAGAGGGAAGTCCAGAGAGAGAAGTATTTTTCTAAGAAAGGGCTTCAACTTTTATAATGGTATCTGTGTAAGGAATTGATTCCCTTAACAAAATTTCTCTTTTGTTAGGTGAAAATTAGAGAGGGTGAAAACAACCTTACCCGAATAAAAGGAAACAAGTGTTGTCAAAATCATCTCCTATTCAATGTCATCAATCTGAGGAAAAGGATTTGAGGCATAAAACGAAATTGTGGAATACTTTTAATATTATTTTAATGAAAATTATATTTATATTATTCATATTGGAAAACATATAAAAAACATAGAAACTAACCTATTGCAAAAGGAGGATGATATCTGATACGATTTGAAAAAAATAATTTAACTGAAATATAAATAGTGATAGGAAATTTCAGGAAATGACTAGAAACCATGTCAATATTCTTTTTTGGGAAGTCATTTTGATAAAACGTTATATAAAAGGATTAGGAAAACAACATCCCAAAACTTATTGAATGTGAAAATGACGAAAGATGAAACTATGTCATCAAAACAGTTGATAAAAAATTATTTAAGAAGGAAAATGAAGTTGAATAATGATTCCATGTAATATATGATCTATTCTATTGTTTAATTTCCATGTAAAATTGTATTCATTTATTTATTCCTTTTGAATTTATCACATGCATCAAAAATTAATTGAATTTTTTATGCTAAATATATTGTTGGGATTCAATTTTTAGGCATGGGATCGATGTTTTGGGTATGTACCTTTAGGATACTCCATATTTTTCTTCATGATCCATAATTTTCATAATAACAACTCATTAATATAATGTGGAGGTATTTCCTCACTTTTTATTAAGGGAACCTACCATTTAATCCATTTTTTCTACATCTTCATGATTATTTATTAATTCAGTTCAGGTATTCCATATTTCCTTTCCTTGCCTTTTATGGTTGTTTCTGCAACTACACCATTCAAGAAATTGATTCCCCATGTCATTTATATCTTTATATTATTCAATCAAATCATCTCATTTGGGATTATATATAGTATGTAAGGGAGAAAACCCATGTTCCTTATACAATATTTTTTTGTAAAATATAAAAGATTATTCTTTTCATGATTTTATAAATGATCCTCCAATTAGATGTGGTTTGGTTGAACCAGCCAATGAGTCCAATTATGGTGTTCCAGACTAGTCAATACATTGGATTGTGACAACAAATCCATAATATGAACCAATAATTTCAACCTACCATAGAAGAATATTTTCTATATAGTGGAATTAATTTTTGGGATCTATAAAACAAATTTTTTTATTTATCTTTGGTTCCTGGTTTATTAGAATCTATTACTAATATTATTTACTTTCTGGTTTGATTCTTATATTGATTGTTTTTAATTTTTTGATATTAATAAAAAAATGTGTAGTGTGGGGTTTTTAATAGGAACATTGAATCCCAAATAATCCGAGAGACATTAAATCATACATTTCATTATTGTTATATATTTTCTTCATTACTCTTTGGTGCATATTTTTCTTATTTCTCATATTGACTTCGTATAGTGTCTTTGGGATTGATTTTTGTCTCCATTATTCAATACACATTATTTCAAACATATTAAGAAAAAAACTACTATTCGGTTATCCTTAGTTATTATTAGGGTGGTATAATTATTATTCTCTATACTAATAATATATTAGATCCACTAAATTGAAATAATAGAATCCTATAAATAATAAATATAAATATTTGATAGTGATAATGACTTCAACCTTTTGTTAAAAAATATTAGTCTCCTTATTATACAATAGGGACTCATCAATGCTTTATGTAGACCAATAAAACATATAGTTTACCTTTTTATGATGGATAAACTATAAATACATATCATGATTCACCTACTGAAACATTGAAAAATGGAAATAGCTCAATTCTTCTATCACTGGGTGATAGAGTGCTTAGAGAATTATCTCATGAAATGACTTCTTCTAGTAAATGGATGAAACCTGAAAAACTATATACGACTTCCTTAGATGTTAGGAACCTGTATATGAATGATAGTGTTCTGAGCATTAGAATATCCTTGTGCACTTCAATTTGAGAGCACCTTGATGAATTTAACATGATTGTGTAAGTTGTATCTAATAATAATGTTTAAATTGATTTTGGAGATTAATATATTGCCTTCTCAATTTCACTTTATGGTTCTTATAATACTCAAGTAGGGACGATGATGTATGTATGAGACTCATTATAGTTAGATGATGTTAAATCGGCCCAACATTCTAAAAATTTCTTGGCAAACCTAAATTGATGTATTTAAAAGAATTATTTTTTACTAATGGTAGAGATGAAAATAAGAATAATAAGATATAAAATAATAATTTAAAATTAAATAGCACTAAGAAACTAAAATATATCAATGTTTAAGGGAGGGATGGTTTGTTTCTATAATTTTGGTAGGACTGGACACATTTCCCCCTAATGCTATAAGCTTAAAGAAAAATAATATTTCAAAAAATATCAGTCTTTAATAATTAATTCTGGTTGTGGAAGTACAAAGGTGATAAATGTTAATACTAATAATATGACTAATTAATGGGTGTTAGAATCAGGATTATTCTTTCAAATTTCCCATGTTAAATTTTATTTCAATGATTTTTATGAGAGTGTTGAGGGGGATGTGGAGCTAGAAAACAACAAGAGGTCTAGATATACATGAATGATGATTAATTGTTTTAGAGAATTCTAATAACTCCTTAGTGATAATACTTAATGTAATGTGGGGACCTTACCAATATAAAAACATTATTTAAATAGGTGTAATGTATTATAAAGGGTACACTTTCAAGTCCTAAATTGGTTGTATATGGATCAATTAGGGGTATTAAACTATAATCCAATAATGTTTTTTAAATTACTTGTATATTGTTGATGTAAATACATATCATAGATACTTATGTAATACATATGTCCCCAACTCAAACAATACTATTTATTGGTATTAAATATTAATGAATTTATGCTCCAAAGTTCTGGAGGATTTGAGTAAGAAATTTATTTTGACTAGTATTACATTAATCAATATTTTCCTTGGTAAAGATTATGTTATAGGAAATGATAAGGTAGTTAGCTATAATATGTTTTACATTAAAATTGGAAATCAATTATAATATGTACAGTCTATCATATAGGGACTAGGTTGGATGACCTGTCATGGTAGATTTTTCATTTCATATACTTGATCAATAATTTCTCTAGATGATTTTGGATATATGTCCTTCAAAACTGGTGTAATGTCATTAAAATATTTATGTCATGGAAATACATATTGAGAACTAAACTGGTAGAATGATTTCGGATTTAATAATATACAATTTACCATAAATTCTTTCATTTGAATTTAACTAATTTTGTGAGTTTGAAGTTGTAGATAGATATCCAACTATTAGGGAAACTCCATAATAAAATTATTTTATAGAAAATATAAACCGAACTATACTAGAATGAGATTGAATTGTGTTAAAATTCATAGGGTTATCTGAATACTTGTGGGTATATTCTTTTTTTAAAGCAGTTTTTCTTATTAATTTATGCTCTTCTTCTACAAATGGAACTAAGACAAAAAATGAGTTGGGGTGTCATATACCCCCTTCCTATATTCATTTAAGTGTTTTTGGATTTATAACCTAAGCACATTTCAAAGGTGATGAACTAGAATTAATATTTAAAAAATGTACATTGGTTGAATATCCTAAAGTGGTTAAGCGGAGTAAGTTGCGGGGATAAAAATTTAGGTTACAAAATATACATTATAATATGCGATACAGTCTCCCATGAGTCTGTTGTTACAAAAAATTAGTATGTGACTATTAATAGTGATTAAATTAATAAAAATTACACTACTCAAACCAATAATCAAACATAGTTTTAGGATCCAATCAAGCATAATCCACTAGATCCTCTTCCCCAATACTATACTAAACCCAATTGTCTAATTGAATCAGAAGGAAATAAAATAAAGGAAGAAGATGATTACCATCTTACCAGATACAAATGTACGAGTTTTACCAGACCTCTGGCTCGATTAAACAATTATTACATTACTTCATTTTCTTTCCATGTTTCTTAGGACCTTGATTTGGAGGACACCAAGACTTATAGGCAAGTGATGAATTATATATATTATAGTCATTTGGTTATATACATAGATAATGAAATGTAGTCTTTAAAATAAAATGACAAAAGTCTTTTGTTAATAAACCACTTAATTTCAAAAATTGTGGTTATAGGTGGATTTTCAAAAGAAAAAAAGATTATTCCATTGAGAGTAAAATAAAAGTCCATGATAGTATTATAGCCAATTCTATCTTCCAAAGGGGGGGAATTGACAGTTCCAAAATATATCAGTTTGTGGATAAAAATTCACCATGAAATTTATCACTTTATTTTTCATTTTATTTTTATTTGAACATTGAGAAGATTAATTTAAAAATATCCACCTTGCATGGTGAACAAAATGAGACCATTTATATGATACCACATAATGGTTATTCAATAATTTCATATCTGGTTAGTTAATACTTCAGAATGAATCCTTTTATAGTGAAAAGAAAGAATATTGGTTGTGTTATATGAATTTTGAAACAATTATTCTTATTTTTGTTATAATACAGGTAAGAATGATGCCTATGTATATTTTAAGAATATGAAAACTTTTATTCATTAATTGCTAATATATTTTTATTATCATTTTTTATGATTTTAAAATTATAATTCTTGTTAAATCTTAATTAAGGGTGGTGGTTAAATTGAAATACCATGAAAATTATAAGAATATTTAGGGGATACAAGTAATAATGAATAGGGATAAAAATTTTCTTTACAGGTCACAACACATTTATATTGTAATAATTTTTAGGGGATATATTTTTTAAATCCTAAAACATAATAATGTACGAATATCCCATCATTTTAACCTCTCAATATAAAAAATATCATGATATAGAATCGGATACTGAATTTATGTCTTTGATAATGTATTCTAGTGTAGTGGGTAGTATTGTATATTCCATGATTTTCAAATGACCAGATGTTTTATATGCTATTTAAACCCTTGTAATATTTATGTGTGATCTTGGTATGACACATTGTAAATATTCAAAATTATTCAATAGATATATTTATAATGCTCCATCATGGTCATTAATCTATGGGAAAAATATTGATATTACTGACTCGATTGTTGGTAATGCATATTCTTATTATGTATGAAATATAGAAACCTACAAGCCAGTAAAATGATATATAATTACTTCTTATGTGTAACGACCTGGACCCGAACATCCACTTGAACATTGCTAAATAAGTCGGGTGTTACTACCTTAGGAACACCTCCCCGAACGCCAAAGGCTGCCAACTAGCAGTGAGGGTCTTATAGGTATAGTGGGGAGGCTATACCCTCTTGGAGGATAATAATGGTACTGGTCCGAGTATAATATTAAATATGCAGTGGAATAAATTACTCAGAAGACTCGAAAAAGACCCAAAGAGTGGAAGCACATTCAATATCTATAAACAATGAAAGCAATAGATATAAACAACAACATCAAAAAGTAAACAGAACAACATGCTGATCACTTATAACTATTACTGAACAAAAAAACATGCATCTAATGTTGGTCGTACATATCCATATTTATATAAAAGGAGCCAATGGATAACCAAATATACCTACATAACAAGAATGATGATATAGGAAAGGAAGTAAAACAAAATAATCTCCAGCTAAGCAAGACCTCAAGCTCCATACCATCTCAATGCAACAACTAATGCAGTCCAACTCCTGAAGCTATCCTCTCTATAGCACGTAAATCCATATTGTTTTCACGGGTCCCGAAGGGCCCGTGTAGGGTGTGAGACGAATCTCAGTAGGATACCACCCAACAGTGGATACATAATATAAGTGTTTAAGTAGGCATGCCATTATAAGACAAATAATAAACAGTATGATGCACAAGTAAACATAAACACCACTGGTGCTCTGCATCCACCATGAAGTGTCACCTGCTTCAGAAAATTCCGGAATCTCTGTCATGTAACCCGACACCATGTGCTCCATGACACCACGTGTCTCAAGTACCGACGCCCTGAGTGCATGCCCAAGAAATAGTAACCTGGAAGAACAGTGATTCTTGTATTCAAATAAGTAATCGGAGAGAAAATGATATCTGCCCTAAAATAAAGTAACTGGAGGGACAACGATGTCTACCCTCAAATAATGTAATATAAGGGTTGGCGATGTCTTCCCTCAAATAATGTATAGACTCTTACCCCCAACCGGATATCCTTAATTCTATCCACTAAAGACTCCTCACCTTCCACATGGATTCCTACCGCAAGCACTCCCAAACAAAAAGTACCTAAACCACAACTAATGGGGTCCTCTACCCACACGATTTAGCAAAAACACATCATCAAGGAGTCTCTCAGTGTGCACACTACTCAAAGATTCGGGTGAAATTTTATCACTAAAATAATACCAAGACATAACACCTCTGAAACCTCATGTCCCTATGAACTTGTCGCTCAAGTCTGATGGCCTTTCCATCCATGTAACTTATGTCATGCCCAACCTGATAGTCATCTTGCCTCATGTAGACGTCCATGATGCCCAATCCCTTGGATAGAACCATCCAATTTATCCCAATCCAAGCCCAACCTATGATCAACATCAGTCTAGAATATCTGGGCCACACCCAACACAACCACAAGTGTTCTCTTATATGAAATTCAACAATTATACGTATAACCAAAAAAATAACTTCTAAACACGAAAAACAAACTAAAAAGTTGAAATGAACTAACCATGTTTTGTCCCATACTGACACTGAGGTCTTTAAAGCCTCCAAAAATTCATATCAAGGTCCAATAAAATAAACTCAATAGTTTCCTACAATACAATTTAATTAAAACCATTTTGGCACTCCACAACCAAAATTCCCCGATGAGCGACGACCCCTCACCTAGCCTCAGTTAAGAAAAATAGGTAACAATCATAACCAAACGAATCCTATATGACAAATAAACAATTAAACAAGGAATAACAGGTAAAACAGGGTCACACTCAATATACCTGAAAACTCTCTGAAGGTCGCACCACCCAAAAGTCTATGAAAAAAAAATAGGTATGCGCCACTTACCCTAGACTCATAGACATAGGCACGTCCAATATCAATCTCCAATTCGATGCCAAACTTCGTAGATTTTAATTTATGTCAAATCGTGGAAACTCTACTCAGATGGAAATTGTGACGCGTGAGGCAAAGAAATTGGAACAAAATAGGGTGTGCAGGTTTAGACTTGTTGTTATGATCCCGAAACCACCGAAGGATTGAAGAATTAACGTCAGATGATGATTCGAGGGTATAAAAAATTCTTTAGAACATTGGAATGGACCTATTCCGATTTGGGAAAGAAGAATCTATTTCCTGAAGTAAGAGGTTACAGTATTTATTTTAAGAGAATAAAAATAAAAATATATGGTGTTGAAAAAAGGACTACATGCCGTGTAGTATGATTTTCCATACTCTGAATTAAGTGGAGGTAGCCACACGGCTAAGACGCTCCAGATGGGTCAACACACGACTTGAAATCAGCTGGTGCGCAGAAATGAGAGTACACAGAGTGTCAAGAAACCCTACATGGAATGTAGTAGAAAATTCCTACATGGTCATCACACGACATATAAATGGAAAGCACACGACCAATACTCTCCTAACCCATACACGGTGTGTACCTAAGAGTACACGGTGTTTAGTTTGAAAATTTTCTAGAACATCCGAGATTTCCCCAGTTTTCTCAGAAAAAATTCAAAAATTCAAACAGGGTCCAAATTTTGACCCATTCTAAAAACCAAGGTTCTTATAATCTCCCATCCTTAACATAGCTCATCCCCAAGCTATTAGATGAAACCTTGAGTTGGCACCGAACATACCACCCTGATCAAAGTAACCTGGACTCTCCCAGTCTCAAGGTTCGGTCTGAATTTCTCAAGGGATCCTCACCTAAGGAATTTCCTAACTCATTCTCAACCCTATAAAAATCAACAAAGCAAGGGTTCACTAACCTGTTTCTAGGCTCATGGTCCTATTGTGATGAATCATCACACATGCACCTCATTCTTTCTCTTATGTCATTTCTGACACCCAAATGTATCCCGAACCACAATGGTGTCTGAATCCATAGGGTCCTGCATCCCATAGATTCTCAATGAACCCGGTGCCTAGCACCTCAAGTAACCTGCATTTTCGATGATCTGATGCCACAACATCTAAATTAACCAGAATCTTTGATGCCCCAATTCCCATGGGACCTCATGTAACCCACATTTTCGATGCCCATATGCCACACATCTCATACATATATAAAAATGTATATCACGCACCTGATATGGTGCCAATCCCACCGACTAGCATCCAATCAGTCCACATAAATCCTGTGTACCTCATGCAATCAAAATGGACATGCCTCAACAGGGTGCGCCAATGGAAAACAAGAAATTCATGGCCACACTGGCAGTGTACCTCTAACCATCGTCGGATTACCAGCCTACTCCGCCCCTGGTATCTCCACGACATGCACCTGGCCTGAAGTACGACTGCCTGATGCCTGACCTCCCTGTGGTGCTGCTCCAATCACCAGCCACTGACCCCTCAGTTGGGTCCCACTATCTCGGTCACATCCTCCATGTGCAAATAAAACTTGGTTACCCTCTCATTGTAACACCCCAAGCTTCCATGGTATGCTTCCCTTTCAATAATAGAGTAGCATGTGTTGTATGCAACTTCGATTTCTAACACACACACACCACAACCAATCAAACTAGCCGGTATGAATAGTAATACCCACTTTTTAAAATTTTATAAATTTTTTATTTCAAAATGGACTTCATTTTTGGATTCAGAATATCGAAATTAGCCTAGGGTGAAATTTCGGTATTTTTTTAAAAACTTTCAATTTTTGATGAATAGTGAAAAAACACTGAGTTATAGTTTAAATCCGAATTTTTATTTAAATTATTATTTATTTTACTTAAATTTAATTGAGGTAAAAATACATTCATAATATCTATATAAGTTCAATGTAATTCATTAGAGTTAGTTTAGAATAATTTTAGATATATAAAACTTTTATTGAACTTTCTCACCGTCTTTTACCCACCTCCTAGGAGAATTTTGAAATTCACATAAAACATAATTTTACCGCTTCTGTGAGTAGAATTTCAAAAATCTGAGAGACATAGTTAATATCATGGAGTAAAATGTGGTTCAATGTGATGAAAATAATTTTGGGCGAATAGTAAATTTTTCCTTTTATTTTCCACGGTTAAAAGTAAATAGAGTAATTAAGGGTAAAAATGATATTAATATTACCCTAAAACATGTCCTAATTATATTGGACAAGTGTATCTCGACCAAAAACAGCATTAGGAATAAAATATTATCATTTAGGTCCACTTGGATTAGATTAGGACATTTATTATTATTTAATTAAAAGAAGAGTTAAGAGAGTTAAAATCAATGTTTATTTACTAAATTTTTTTAATTTAGGGTTATACATAAGATAAATTCGATTGAAAATATTAATTAGAAATCTAAAGAGATTTCATACATAATGGTATTTTATTTATAATTTTTAGACATTATATAGTTTAATTTATTTATGACACAATGGTGATGCAACAATCACCTAATTAATGAAATATTAAAATAATTGATATTATAAATATCAAAATAAATTTAATTTGAGACTTTTTATGAATTACACTAATTTTATAGGTTAATATGACATATTAGTAATAGTTATATAAATTTATTTCGAATTAATTATGTTGTTATGAAATTATCAAAAACAAAATACCCAATAGTGTCAAAATTGACATAAAAGAGTTTTTAATACAAATATTATATTATTAAGTTATATTCTATTCCTAAAAATCTAAGGTTCGGCCAAAGGACTTGTATCATTATAGGTGTATAATTTATGGACCACTTGGGGGTCGTTTGGATGTATATAGTATGTTCATTAACTATATAATATAAAAATACAAATTGACATGGTAAGTGTCAAACTAATTAACAAAGAGTTAAAACTAAAGGATAAGGTTAATATAATGACCCAAACCTATCTAAATACTGTTGTTTGAGTTGTTTTCGACCCATACACACAATAAACTTTAAATAATACATTTTGGAGCCAATAGAAACCGAATATTAATTTATTAGAAAATAATATTTCTAGCTTTTCCAAAGGTGCCCCTCACCCCTCTTATAAAAGGGCACTCCCCCTTCTCACTAATTCACACATTCAAATCCTTTTGGCACGGCCAAACCTTACCCAAATACTCTCTAAAATTCCCTCAAATAAACTTAGAGGAGTTAGTTTGTTCAGAAAGACAACCTATGGAACCCTTTTGGTCAAATCAAAAGGAAGAACCCGAAAAAGAGGTAATGTTTTCACCACCCTATTTCAAGTTCCTTTCTTTATCAACTTATTATTTATTTGTTATTCCCATTATAAAATAATAAATCCAGTATATTATATATATAATGTGATGTTATTATAAATTTGGTACAACCATATTTAGTATTCTTTCCATCCTATGAATGACATGTCACCATACGTGGGTACGTACGGCTTACCGTCGGCACGTCGTGGTGTAATTGTTATTCAATAAATTATCATTTTGATGGGTATAATAATGATGAGTAATTAATGTAAATAATAAATATAACATGATAATTATTCTGTATATATGATATACCATCCAATTATATATTATTATAATATCAAAAGAATGATATTGTCGCTCGTGTGTACGTACGGACTACCGTCTCCACGAACACGACGAGATTCATTCTCCATCGTATCCATTCAGGTATAATTATCATTTGATGATTATAAATAATGTTTAAGGACTTGATATAATTATGGATATGAATAAGATACAACATATCCATAACAAACACGGCTTATGTAACAAACCATATACGAGTATGTTAACACCTGAAACGACGATAATACTAAGATATTATTAACAAATAAATGTTAAAAGATCATATATGATATCATATTAATGTATATGATTCTTGCATAATTTAATAACAATTATTTCACCATTATACAGTAGTTTAACCTACCATAAACCAAGGAAAAGTACAAGGTAAGGGGTTTTCATATCACTCCGTATTCCCGTGAGATTCATGCCATATTGCCACTATTACCTTCTATGTGGTGCATGTACTGCCCATAATTGTATTCTTTATGTAATAAACTTTAATTTATGTGTATTTAAATATTCATTGTATGATACCTCTTTCATGGGGTGTATGTTTCGTATGTTACCAAATTGGTAAGGGTTTATTTCATAATCTCTTCATTATCTGAGGTTGTTTATACGTAATTATCTACTGGGAACTCTTTATCATCAACATCGATGATTCTTAAAAATGTATTTCAAAACATTATTAATATATTACACAATACGGGTTAAAGTCATTTATACCATTTTTTGACTTTTTATAAGAATCTTATAAAGGAATCTTTCCATCGTTTTCCAAATAAGGTCCTTTTAACCTTTTCGACAGAATTAAGGTAAGAATGTCTTTTTTTAACTTATACGGTGGGTGCGGCTATTTTACGCCATTATTAAATCTTAGAAGCTTCCCTTACAATATTATAATGATATTTTCAAAGTAAATGTTTTCTTTTATAATTATGTGACTTTTAAATGATTTCAAAAAAAGAGATATTTCTCTCAAATAGTGTTGATTTCATCTATGTCAACATCCTTTGATGGATTTAATGCTTATTTGAAGTTTATTTATTATGATAAAAAACATCCATATTGTATTGATGGTTTTGTGATATGTTTGACTGTGAATGTGATATTCTTATACCATTCACAGATTTTGGAGAAATTATTGACATTTCGTAAGCTAGTTTAATAAGAATGTTTATGTTATGTATAAACCTGTTCATATGAGGAATGCATTGGACTTAATAAGTGACGGGTGGAGCCCGCTATAGCTCCTCGATGCATCGGTAGGTCTCATAAGACAAACTAGTGTCTTGTTACAAGGCCTTGACAAAATCTTATTTGTAGTCTTGGCACGAGGCCTTGGCTATGTGGTTTTGATAGTCTGGCATTATGCATTACATCATTATGAAAGTGGTTATTGATATTGCATGTGATTGTTCGACTAGTAGAATATCCATGTGAATAAGTAAATGGAATTATTTTATTTTATTTTTTACATATTATGCTGATGTTCAAGTTTAAAAGGCGTTTGTTTTAGTTATACATTTCCTTAAATGTTTATACTTATTTATAAAAGTTTCCGCTATATTGTTATTCTTACTGGGCATTTGAGCTCACCCCTTTCTATGTTTTATTTTTCACATGATGTGAAGAAGTATTTTATGAATGACCTTTAGGGATAGTATAAGGGGATATGAGTGTGAAGACAAGATGTTGTTGTAGTTTTCAATTTTTGATGTAATGTAAACTTTATGAATGTATCTAGTGTTTCCAAGACTACTAAAATAATCGGTCTTTCGAGACTTTATCTTTATTGTGATCATGCCAATGATCTGTACTAATGCACTGACTCTGAGAAACTGGGGTCAGGGCGTTACAGTTGGTATCAGAGGAAGTTTAGTACAAACCTTGGAAGCTAGATTTTGATAAACTCTGATTAGGGCACATAGATCTAAGATGTAATTTGAGGATTAGTATAGAATAAATTCCTATAATTTTGGTATTGTAGATATTTTGTGAGTTTTCTGAGCAATACATCCCTGTCTAGATACAAGAAGGTAGAGGAAGATCTGTCACAGATGTACCTAGGGGCAAAACCTGAAAACACCGCTTTGAGCTAGACTCCAACGGGAACTGGTGCACGACAACGGGCCTTGCTGCACTATTGGTTACGACACTCCCATGGGATCTGCTTAGGATAACTCTCATTTTCTTTACAAATCATTATAAAGGTTTTATGAGTATATACTTTCTCAAAGAAAACATTTATATGATTATGGATTATATCCATAAATTATTCAATTTATATTAAATGTTTTATAAGTATTGAATTATTTATTTTGATTCATAAACTGATCTTGTTTATCCCATTGTTTAGAAGTGGAACCTAGTGGAAGAAATGGAAACTATATTAATGCACGCACTCTATATAGGTATTTCCCTCCTACTCAAGATAATTATAGTGGAGCTGGTAATGCAACTGGTGCTGATCAGCTAATCACCATAATGTGACAACTCACTCAGGTTATGAATAATAACCTTACCCGTATGGAGCACCCTGATTTACAGAGTGGAGGATAAATGTTAGATCGCTTCATGACGAAAAAACCGCCAACGTTCAATCAGAGTAAAAATCCATTATTAGCTGAGCAATGGATAAGTTCCCTAGAGAAAATATTTCAGGCTTTGGGGAGTTGTGAAAGGGAAAAATTTGTCATGTCAGTTTATCACCTCAATGGACATACAGATCAATGGTGGTCATTGATTCAAAACACAAAGTAAGATGATAATGTATCAAATATGGAATGGAGGGAGTTCAAAGAGATTTTATTAGAAAAATAATTTCCTCATTACCATCGAGCAGATATGGAAAGGCAATTTCTGAGTCTGAGAAAAAAGGAGGATGATAATGTCGCAAAGTATGAGGCTAACTTTATAAGGTTAGCAAGGTATGCTAGAGATTTTATAAGTAACCCAAGAAGTAATATTGATCTTTTCATTGATGGGTTAAAATAGTTTCTCTATCGACCATTAGTCTCCTAATCCTTCTCATCGTACGAAGACATTGTCCCGTGTGCTATCAAGACAGAAAAGGAATTCTCTATGTCTTATGACTTTAAAGCAACGAAATAGGATGAGAGATCTGTTGATCAATCTAGGAATGGAAATAAGGGGAAGAAGGGAAAGGTTGAATATCCATCCTGTGGTAAATGTGGGAAGAAACACCCTGGTACTTGGTTAAAAGGAATGGGAGTCTATTACTAGTGTATTGAAAAAGGCCACGAAGCTCATGATTTCAAGGGGAATAAGGAAGCTACCGATGTCTAATTCTACAATTGCAGATAGATGGGACATTATGAAAATGATTTTCCTAAGCGTCAGGGGAACATACCTTAGAAAAGGCCAAGTGATCAAGGTCAAGATTATGTTGTCACTACTGCTAAGGTAGAAGCTCCGAAAGACGTGGTGGCAGGTAATTCAATGGTTTCCTCAAGTTTAGAAAAGGCATTATTTGATTCTAGATCATCGCATTGTTTCATATCTTCCCAGTTTTCTAAGAAAATTAGATATTTCCAATTTGATTTAACAAGGGAGTTGTCAGTTAAAACTCCTAAGGGAAGTATCATTGCAACAATGTTTTGTGAATCAGTCCCCATTAGAGAACATAAATGTTCTTTATCCGCTGATCTCATCGTCCTACCTATGATTGAGTTTGATATAATCCCCAGTATGGATTGTGTTTCAGACCATGATGCGAAGATTTATTGTAAGAAGAAGGAGGTTGTGATTTTTGATGATGCTGGTAAGGAGAACCTTAACTTTAGAGTAGAATCATTACCAACTAATTGTTATCTAGGTCCACCCCTAGTAGCTCAACTAAATTCCATTATTGGGGAGGAAGAGAATGAAATGATTGTCGTTGAGGAAAGGAATGTTCAAATAGAGGATGTCCCTATTGTGAAAGAATATGTAGATGTGTTTCCAGAAGATTTACCTGGACATCCTCCATAATGAGAAGTTGAGTTTTCCATTGATTTAATTCCTGGATCAAGGCCTATATCAAAGACCCCTTATAGAATAGACACTGTGGAATTAGTTGAACTAAAGAAACAACTGGAGGAATTGAGTAATAAGGGATTTATTCGCCCTAGTGTTTCTCCACGGGGATACCCTGTTCTTTTTGTTAAAAAGAAAGATGGATCTATGAGGTTATGTATCGACTACAGAGAGATCGATGCTATAACAATAAATAACATGTATCCTCTACCTTGCACTGATGATTTATTTGACCAACCGCATGGAGCTCAATAATTTTCAATGATTGAACATCGATCTGGATGACATCAGTTTTGTGTGAAGAAGTAAGAAATTATGAAGATAGAATTTTGAACAAGGTAAGGGCATTATGAGTTTACAATAATGCCTTTTGGGATGACTAATGCACCCTCTGTATTCATGGATCAAATGAATAGTGTTTTTAAGGAATATCTAGATGAATTTGTGGTGTTATTTATTGATGATATCTTGGTATACTCCAAAAGCTACGAAGATCATGAAAATCAATTGCGCATTATCCTGATGACTCTGAAAAGACATGAATTATATGGGACGTATAGCAAGTGTGAATTCTGGTTTCATGAGATTTCTTTTTCTTAGCCATATTTTCTCTAAAGATGTAATCTCTGTTGATCCTTCTAAGACCAAGGCAATCCAAGAATGGCTTGCACCGACGAGTGTAACTGAGGTACGCCATTTTATTGGTTTAGTCGATTATTATCGATGTTTCTTCCAGAAGTTTGCCCGATTGGCTAACCCATTAACAAATCTCACATGTAAAGGGGTTAAATTTATCTGAAAAAAGATTTTTAAGAATGTTTCGAAGAACTGATGGGAATATTAGTCAATGCTTCTATAATGACTCTACTATTGGGGATTGATGGGTTCGTTATTTATAGTGATGCATCGAAGAAAATGACTTGGTTGTGTCCTTATGTAGAATGATAGGGTTATTGCCTATGCATCACGACAGTTGAAAATTCATGAGAAAAACTATCCTACTCCTGATCTCGAGTTAGCAGTTGTGATCTTTTCTTTGAAGATATGGATACACTACCTCTATGGTGAAAATTGTGAGATTTATACTGATCAAAAGAGTTTGAAGTATATTTTCTCACAAAAAGAACTCAACATGAGGAAAATGAGATGGATTTAATTACTCAAGGATTATGATTTCATGATACACTACCACCTGGGGAAGGAAAATATGGTAAAAGATTCTTTGAGCAGAAAAGATCATGGAGTTTTGAACAATATGAGAATTGAAGAGGATCCAATTTTCATGGATCTAGTGAAGATGGACATGGGAATAACCATGGAAGGTGAAACATCCATGGTTTTTCAAATAGTTGCCAAACCCTATTTACTAGAAAGGATTAAGAGTTCTCAGACCAATGATAATGAATTTCAAAAGAATAATAAAGTAGTGAATGATGGGAGATTGAGAGACATTGTGTATGAAGATGGAATTTTTAAATTCAGGAAGAGACTTTGTGTTCCTGATATACCTAATTTAAAAGGGAATTTTTAGACGATGCCCATAGTTCGAATTTATATATACACCCTGGAAGCACCAAAATGTATAGATATTTAAAGGAACATTTTTGGTGGGACAATATGAAGAGGGAGATTTTTGATTTTGTGTCAAGATGTACGGTTTGTCAACAAGTGAATGTTGGAAGGAAACAACCTAGATTAGTCATGCAAACTCTTCCCATACCTAAGTGAAAATTGGATAATATCACTATAGACTTTGTCATGGGATTACCAAAGACTCTTAGACGGAATGATGCAATATTGGTCGTTGTTGATCATCTTACCAAGTCAGCACATTTTCATTATATAAGGGAAGATTTACCACTTGAACGTCTAGCAAGAATATATATTAATGATGTTGTGAGACATCATGGAGTACCCCTATAGATTGTTTCGGATCGAGATCCCCGTTTTACTTCGAGATTCTGGAAGAGTCTTCAGAAGGCCTTGGATACTGAACTTCATTTGAGCACTACTTACCACCCTCAAATAGATGGACAATCAGAACAGACTATTCAAACCATAGAAGACATGTTGAGATCTTTCTCACTTGACTTTCAGGGTATGTGGGATCAATATTTACCTCTGGTAGAATTTTCCTATAATAATACTTTCCATTCAAGTATTCATATGGAACCATATGAAGCGTTATACGGAAAAAGATGTCGCACACCAAACTGTTGGGATGACGTTGGCGAACGAAAACTTGTAGGCCCAAAACTGGTGGAGGAAACGATAGAAAAGGTGAAGGTAATAAAAAACCACATCAAAGCAGCTCAAAGTAGGCGAAAGAGCTATGTTGACAACCGAATAAAGGATCTGGAATTTCAAGTGGGAGATCATGTTTTCTTGAAGGTATCTCCATGGAAGGGAGTTATACATTTTGGCAAGATAGGAAAATTGAGTCCCAGGTACATCGTTCCTTTCTAAATTCTAGAACGAATTTTGGTTGTAGCTTACCGTTTGGAAATGCCGCCAAGTCTCTCCAAAGTTCATGATGTGTTCCACGTATCACTGTTGAGAAAATACATGCCTCACCCAACGCATGTACTCACATATGAGGAATTAGAACTGGAACCCGATCTCTCTTATTGCGAAGAGACTGTCAGGATTCTTGAAAAAGATAACAAGTACTGAGAAACTGGAAGGCTCTTCTGGTAAAAGATTTGTGGAGAAACCATAAGATGGATGAGGCAATGTGGGAACCCGAGGAACTTATGATGAAGAACCACCCGAGTCTTTTCATGCGGTAGTATTCTAGAAATTTTGAGGACGAAATTATTTGAAAGAGGGGAGAATGTAACACCCCAAGTTTCCATGGTACACTTCCCTTTGAATAATATCGTAGCGTGTGTTGTACGCAACATCGAGTTCTAACACACACACCACAACCAATCAAACTAGCCGTTATGAATAGTAATACCCACTTTTTTAAATTTTTTAAATTTTATCTTTCAAAATGGACTTCATTTTTGGAATCGGAATATCGAAATTATCCTAGTGTAAAATTTTGGTATTTTTCTGGAAACCATCAATTTTTGATGAATAGTGAAAAAACACTGAGTTGTAGTTTAAAACCAAATTTTTATTTAAATAATTATTTATTTTATTTAAATTTATTTAAGTTCAAACTAGATAGATAATACTTATATAAGTTCAATGTAATTCATTTGAGTTAGTTTAGAATAATTTTAGATATATAAAAATTTTATTGAACTTTTTCACCGTCTTTTTCCCACCTCCAAGGAGAATTGAGAAATTGACATAAAACTTAATTTTACCGCTTCTATGAGTGGAACTTCAAAAATCTGGGAGACACTGTTAATATAAAAAGTAAAATGTGGTTCAATGAGATGAAAATTATTTTTGGTGAATAGTAACTTTTTACTTTTATTTACCACGGTTAAAAGTAAATAGGATAATTAAGGGTAAAAATGATATTAATATTACCCTAACACATGTCCTAATTCTATAAGACAAGTGTATCTCGACCAAAAAAACCTTAGGAATAAAATATTATCATTTTTTCCACTTGGATTAGATTAGGACATTTATTGTTATTTAATTCAAAGAAGAGTTAAAAGAGTTAAAATCAATGTTTATTTACTAAAAAAAATTTAATATAGAGTTATAATTAAGAAAAAATAGATTTTATATATTAATTAGAAAGCTAAAAAGATTTCCTAGATAATGGTATTTGTTTTATAATTTCTATACATTAAATAATTTAATTTATTAATGACACAATGGTGATTCCGTAATTACCTAATTAAGAAAATATTAAAATAATTGATATTATAAATATTAAAATAAATGTAATCTGAGACTTTTTATGAATTCCACGAATTTTATATGTTAATATGACATATTATTATTGGTTATATAAATTGTTTTCTAATTAATAATGCTGTTATGAAATAATAAAAAACAAAATACCCAATAGTGTCAAAATTGACAAAAAATAGTTTTTAAAACAAATAATATATTATTAATTTATATTATATTCCTAAAAATCTAAGGTTAGTCCAAAGGACTTGTATCATGATAGGTGTATCATTGATGGACCACTTGGGGGTCTTTTGTATGTATATAGTATGTTTATTAACTATATAATATAAAAATACAAAGTGACATGGTAAGTGTCAAACTAATTAACTAAGAGTTAAAACTAAATGATAATGTTAATATAATGACCCAAACCTATCTAAATTCTATTGGTTTAGTGTTTTTCTACCCATCCCCTCCTTAACCATTAAATAATCCACTTTTGTGCCATTATAAACCGAATATGAATTTATTATAAAATAATATTTCTATCTTTTCCAAAGGTACCCCTCACCCCTCTTATAAAAGGGCACTCCCCTTCTCACTAATTCACACATTCTAAGCCTTTTGGCTTGCCCAAACCATGACCAAATACTCTCTAAACTTTTCTAACTTTATCCTAGAGTCCTTATTTTGATTAGAAATCCAACCTAAGGAGCCCTTTTGATCAAATCAAAAGGAAGAACCAGAAGAAGAGGTAATGTTTTCACCACCATCTTTCAAGTTCCTTTCTTCTTAAAATTCTTTTTTCTTTGTTATTACCATTCTAAAATAATAACTATAGTATCTCATATATATAATTTGATGTTATTATAAATATTTTACAACCATATTCAGTATTCTATCAATCCTTTGACTGACATGTCACCATACGTGCGTAAGTACGACTTACCGTCTCCACATCGTGGTGTAATTGTTATTCAATAAATTATCATTTGGACGGGAATAATAATGATGTTTAATTCATTTAAATAACAAATATAACATGATAATTATTCTGTATATATTATATACCATCCAATTATATATTACTTTAATATCAAAAGAATGATATTGTCGCTCGTGTGTACGTACGGACTACCGTCTCTACGAACGCGATGAGATTCATTCTCCATCGTATCCATTCGAGTATAAATATCATTTGATGATTAAAAATAATGTTTGAGGACTTGATATAATTCTGGATATGAATAAGATACAACCTATCCATAACAAACATGGGTTATGTAACAAAACATATACGAGTAAGTTAACATCTGAAACAATGATAATACTAATATATTATTAACAAAAAAATGTTAAAAGATCATATATGATATAAAATTACTGTATATGATTCTTGTATCATTTAATAAAAATTATTTCACCATTATACAGGAGGTTAACCTTCCCTCAACCAAGGAAAAGTACATGGTAAGGGGTTTTCATCTCACTCTTTATTCCTGTGAGATTCATGCCATATTGTCACTATTAACTTTTGTGTTGTGTATGTACTGCCCATAATTGTATTCTTTATGTAATACACTTTAAGTTATGTGTATTTACATATTCATTGTATGATACCTCTTTCATGGGGTGTATGTTTCGTAAGTTACCAAATTGGTAAGGGTTTATTTCACAATCTCTTCAATATCCAAGGTTGTTTATACGTAATTATCTATTCGGACCTCTTTAACATCCATGCCCATGTTTTTTAAAAATGTATTTCAAAACATTCTTACTATTTTACAGAATATGGGTTAATTTCATTTATACCCTTGTTTGACTTTTTATAAGAAGCTTATAAAGGAATCATTTCGTCGTTTTCCAAAAATTGTCCTTTTTAACCTTTTCGACAGAATTAAGGTAAGAATGTCTTTTTTTAACTTATACGGTGGGTGTGGATATTTTCCGCCATTATAAAATCTTAGAAGATTCCCTTACATGCTTATAAGGATATTTTCAAAGTAAATGTTTTCTTTTATAATGATGTGACTTTTAAATTATTTCAAAAAAAATAGATATTTCTCTCAAAAAGTTTTGATTTCAACTATGTCAACATCCTTTGATGGATTTTAAGAATATTAGAAGTTTATTTATTATGATACAAAAATTCCATATTTTATTGATGGTTTTGTGATATGTTTGACTATGGATGTGATATTCTTATACCATTAATGGTTTATGGAGAAATTATTGACATTTCATATGCTATTTTTAATACAAATGTTTATGATATATTTAAACCAGTTCATATGAGGAATGAATTGGACATAATAAGTGACGGGTGGAGCCTGCTATAGTTCATCGATGCATCGGTAGGTCTCATGAGACAAACTAGTGGCTTGGCACAATGCCTTGACAAAATATTATTTGTAGTCTTGGCACGAAGTCTTGGCTATGTGGTTATGATAGTCTGGAATTATGCATTCCATCATTATGAAAGTGGTTATTTATATTTTATGTGATTATTCGACTAGTAGAATATCAATGTAAATAAATAATAGCATTATTTCATTTTATATTTTCCATATTATTTTGAAGTTCATGTTTAAAAGGCTTTTGTTTTAGTTATACGTTTCCTTAAATGATTATGCTTATTTATAATAGTTTCCGCTATATTGTTATCCTTACAGGGCATTTGAGCTCACCCCTTTCTATTTTTAATTTTTCCTAGGATGTGAAGAAGTATTTTATGAATTACCTGTAGGGATAGTATAAGGGTATATGAGTGTGAAGACAAGATGTTGTTGTAGTTTTCAATTTATGATGTAATGTAATCATTATTAATGTATCTAGTGTTTCCTAGAATACTAAAGTAATCAGTCTTTCGAGACTTGATCTTTCTTGTGATCATGCCAATGATATGTACTAATTCAAAACCTCTGGGAAACTGGGGTCAGGGCGTTACAATCATAGTACTAAACCTGAACCAACTCCACATGTCGTCGTCTGTCCTAGCCCCAACCATTCAGCTGTCTAAGAAGGCTGCATGCAGAACCTCTCATGATTTCCAACCTATCCATATGCCCAAAACTCATTTTGAGGCCT
Organism: Viscum album; assembly: GCA_963277665.1. Classification (NCBI taxonomy): domain Eukaryota; kingdom Viridiplantae; phylum Streptophyta; class Magnoliopsida; order Santalales; family Viscaceae; genus Viscum; species Viscum album. The sequence continues at coordinate 600,623,894 of OY728162.1, read as the reverse complement.
ATCACACAGATTCCAAACAAGTCTTGGCTGTCAACACTGAATCAAATCACTGAAGATCTTCTACGAGGTGGTTTAGCTGAGTCCTTGGACTGATTGCCCTGCTGGAACTCATCCTGTCCTCGCTTCCTGCTGTCCGAACCATCACCTGAAGCTGTTGTCTAGCCAACCTGGGGCATGTCCCTCTAGTTACCCTCTACTATGAGTGGATGATTAAACACCTTTGAGAATGAAACCAGTCTGAAAATGTTCACCTATATCCGAATGGTCTGTCATAATCCATCCTCGAAGTGCATCACCCTTACTGCATCATCGCTTTCCATACCAAGTGAAAAGAGAGACAAATCAGTGAAAGTAGCTACATAGTCAATGAGGAAAATGTCTCCCTACTAAAGGCTCAAGAACTCCTAATATCTCTCAGCACTCAGTGTTTCTGGGTAAAAGTGCACAAAGAACCTATACTCAAAGTCCATTCATGCTCGTCCCTCATACCTGCGAGCCTGAACCTGCACATCCCACCAACGCTTTGCTGGTCCTGGAACCATGTACATCTCCAGCTTGACCCTCCGCCCTAGAGGCATCTCATGCTGCTCGAAAATCATCTGCATGCACTCTATCCAGTTCTCAATCACCTGTAGACCACCCTCACCTAGGAAAAGTGGCGGGTGCAGCGACTGGATCTCCAACAGTAGGTATTCCATAGATGCCTTTGTACCATACACACCTCTATTGATCCCCTGAAAGACACCTACAAGGCTAGATCATAGCTTCTAATTGAGCCATGGCCCGAACGCTGCCAAACAAAGCTGTTGTCCTTCATAGGATGGATCCAGGAAATGTTCTTATCCCTGTGCCTATACCTATGGCACATGCTTTTCTTCCACTGGATCCTGAACCTGATCTGGATCTTGAATCACTGCACCATCTCCCACTTGAATCTCCACATGAGTCGACTAAAAGGAACCTACTGAATATCATAAATGGTCAGATAGCCCATATATATATAAAAATATGTATTCAATGTAGATAAGGAAAGTAGTAAAGGGGTAACATAAAACAGCTACCCTTACTCCCCCACCGCAACCCATACCCATGGCATCCCAGCCTCATGGCCTCCTTACCCGCCCTTAAGAGATCCAAGTATGAAAAATACCTCGGGCCATGATTGTCCCGAAAACCAAAGTTGCCTCAACCCGATGACCTAGTCACCTAATCCTGGTGATCAAAATCACCTCAATCATATGACATGACCACTCATACAAGATCTAAACTCAAAATCTCTTATCACAATAAATTCACAATATATATAATAAGCATGGTATAACACATTTCAATTAACAAGAAATTATATCCCGAATTTCATTTATACACATTCCAAGCATACAAAGCATGGAAATTTAATATTATTCACATGGAATAATAAATTCAGAAATCATACATGCAGTTATGAAATTGAAATACCATAAACTTTTTCCTATTAAAAGCCAAATAAACAAGCCTTTCCATATCGGTCCAAGGTCCAATTCTACCTTACAACACCAGGTCAAGGGTGACATATCACAATCAATAACATCACACACCAAGTGAGCCACCAAGGTGAAAATCGTATAAACCATTATATGAGAAAAAGGCATACAAAAATTCCCACCCATGGAAACTTGGCCCATCCCTCATACCTGGGGCTGCAGGCACCCAAGAAGAAGCTAGAAACCCAGTTCCTGTAAAATCCTATCTCCAGTCTACCATATCCCAAATAGTAAAACCAAAAGAAATAAAAAGAGAATCCTCAATCTCATTAGTAGCAAGAAAAACACTTCTACTAAATCCCTATCAATAAACCCTCTTATACCACTTTGTAATGACTCAAAACTGAACAACCACCCGAACAGTGATAAACAGGTTGGGTGTTATTACCATAGGCAAACCTCCTTAAACTCTAAAGGCTACCGACTAGCAGTAAGGGTCTTATAGGTATAGTGGGGAGTATATACCCTCTTGGAGGATAATAATGGTACCGGTCGGAATATAATATTAAATATGATGTAGAATAAATGACTCAACATACTCAAACCTGAACCAAGAAGAATATTAGTATCGATAAACAACAGAATCCAGAAATATATACAATAGTAGCGGAAAGTACATATAACAACATAAAAATCACTTTTAACTATTACTGAACAACAAAACATGCATCCAAAGAAGGTCATACATATCCATATGTATATAAAAGGTTCATATGTATAAAAAAATTAGCTATATAAAAAGTAATCATGCTGATACATGAAAGGAAGAAAAAAAAATCTCCACCTAAGGAAGAATTGAAGGTCCGTACAATCTCTATGAAACTGCTAATGTAGTCCATCTCCTGAAGCTGGACTCTTTCTTGCACATAAATCAATAAAGTATGCACGCGTCCCGAAAGGATTGTGCAAGGTGTGAGATGAATCTCAGTAGGATACCACCCAATGGTGCATACCTAATATAAGTGTTTAAGCATGCCTGTAGTTATAAGACAAATAGTAAATAGTATAATGCAAAAGTAAACATAAACTCCACCAGTGCTCTGCAGCCACCATGATGTGTCACCTACTATGGCCAACACCAGAATCCCTGCCATGTAACTCGGCACCATGTTCCCCCTGACACCATGTGTCTCAAGTACCGACGTCCCGAGGGAACTCCCATGAAATAGTAACCTAGAGGAAAAATAATGCCTATTATCAAATACGCAACCGAAGGGATAGCGATGTCTGCCCTCAAGTAATGCAACTGGAGGGATAATGAAGTCTACCCTCAAATAATGGCGAGCCTCTTCCCAAACTCGATAGCCTCAATGATATCCCTTAAAGTATCCTCACAATGCACATGGCTTCCTATGACAAGAACCCCCAAACTAAATGTTCCTAAACCGCAATTAAAAAGGGCCTCTACCGACACAAGTGGTCAAAACCACATCATCACAGTGTTTTTCCTTTTTCACACTACTCAAAGTTCTAGGTGAGTAGTAATCCCAAAAATATTACCCAAGCCACAACACCTTTGACACCTCTTGTCCCAACAACCATGCCACTCATGTCCTACAGCCTCACCATACAAGTATCACTGACCATGCCCTACCAGATAGTCATCCTCCTTCAAGCCGACATCTTGGATGCCCAATCCCGTAGTCAGAACCACCCAAGGTAACCCGAGGAAATCCCAACCTATGGTCATCATCACTCAAGAATATCAATTCCATGCCCAGTACAACCACATTGGTTCCACCATATGCAATTCATAAATTAAAAATATAACCAACATTATCACTTCTAAACAAGAAAAACAAACTATATAGTTGAAATGCACTAACCAAATATTGTCCCATAACATAACTGATGTCTTTAAATCCTCCATCAATTCATATCAAGTTTCAATAAACTAAAATCAATAGTTTCAAAAAATACAATTTAATTATAACAATTTTGGCACTCCCCGTTCAAAATGCCACGATGAGAAACGACCCCTCGGTGGGCCTCGCTTGAGAAAAACTGGTAAATGGAATACCCAAAGCCATCCTATAGGTCAAATAAACAATTAAATATGCAATAGAAAGTATAACAAGGTCACACTCAAAATACCTGAAAATAGTCCAAAGGAAATGCCACCTAAATGTCTATGAAAAAACAAAAAAAGGTATACACCATCTACCTGAGACTCGTAGATGTAGTCACGTCTGATATAGAGCATCAATTAAAAACCAATCTATGTAGATATATGTTTCTGTCAAATACCAACAATTCCACTCAGATGGAAGCTTAGATGTGTGAGGTAATGGAACTGGAACAAAATAGGGTGTGTGGGTTTAGCCTCACAGTTGCGATCCCACAGCCACCGACAAGTGGCATAATGGACATCAGATAATGATTCTAGGGTAGGAAATGTTCTTTGAAACTTCGGAATGGGACTGTTCCGATGTAGGAAATAAATAAGATATTTCCCAAAATAAGATGCGACAACCTTTTATTTAAGAGAACAAAAATAAAAACACCCGATGTGTACAAAAGGACTATATGTTGTGTAGTAGTCTAGTCCGTACTCTACCTTAAGAGGAGGTAGACACAATGATAGGATTCTACACATGGGTCAACACAAAACTTGAACTCAACTAGTACACAGAAAAGAGAATACGCGGCATGTCATCCAACACTACACACCGTGTAGTAGGAAATTCCGACACTGCCATCACACGACATGTACTCAGAAAGAACACGGGCGTTACTTGCCTAACCCATAAACGACGTGTACCGTAGAGTACATGGCAAGTAGTCTGGAAATTTTCTAGAACTTCTCCGATATTCCCAGTTTTCTCAGAAACATGTCAAAAAATTTAAATAGGGTTGGAATTTTGAACCGATCTAAAAACCATAGTTCTTACACTATGGAGGACCCATTTCCTATAAATGTAACATAAAATCCTTCATGTCTCCTTCAACCACGAAACCCAAATATATAACATTGATCAAGAATATCAAAGAGGCCATTTGGCTAAATGGTTTTTTTCTGAACATAGTATTAGTAATTCTATAATTATAGTATATTCTAATAGTCAATATTCATTACACCATATTAAAAATATAGTATTACATGGTAGGTCTCAGAATATTTACATTAGGTAAAATTTTACTAGAGGTGTCATTGAATTTTGAACTGTTTGTGTAAATAAGATTCACACTTATTAAAATATATATGATATCATGAATAAGATTGTGATGTTATCTAAATTCAATCATTGTTTAGAATTTCTGGGTTTTGTTCCAATTAAATTATAACCGGAGAAAGAAAATAACCATCCCAATATAAAAATAGTATAGATTTATTGTTAAATTTTCAATATGAAATTGTATTGATTTAATTTTCCATTTGGAATTTAACACAAGAATGAAAAATTATTTGATTTTATTTTACTCAAAATATTTTTTTGGGTTTTATTTTTTATTGAGGGTCTTTTCATTTAGAATTTACAATACTTACCTTTTCCTTATCATTCTTTCTCATGCCACCTTAAATATTAGTTGTGGAGGTGTTTCCATGATTTTGATTAAGGGAACTGTATTTACATCATTGACTTCCACCTATGGTGACTTCTCATATCATTTAGTTCAAGCCTGCCACATGAACATTATTGGTTCACTTAATATATTTCAATAACATTTCCTATCATTGGAATTGATGCCACCTTCCATGTTTCTATTCAACTCATTAACTAACATCAGCTCTCTGATAGCATTCTCTCATCTAGTATTGGGAAAACCCAAGTCCCATATCTAATCTTCATTAAAGAATATCAAATATTTGGTATGTATTTATTTTTCAGATGAACCGTTAATGAGAAGAGGTGTGTTTGAACCACATAACACAATACTTGGTGTAGAATCAGACTAGGTGAACCAATGGTGCATAGTTTAGGATATAGAAAAAGAGATCTACTTTTATACAACCATAGAAAAATATTTCTTAATTGGTGGTAATATTGTACACTCTATGTAGAAAATATACAATGAATAATCATTGGTTATGGGTATAGTATCTTATGTTATGTTAAATCTATAATTTTTAATTAATGTATTTTTTTCTTTTATATTTTTGTAATATACATAAAAATTGTTTGTCATTTGGTGTTTTTACCAAGCATAAAGGATCCAAAATGATATGAATCATACTAAATCATGCATCCCTTTCATGCATTAATTTATATTCATTTTTATTAATTTATTTTCACATTTTTACTCAACATGACTAGATAATGCTTTTAAATGTTTTTTTTCATTATTTTCTTATTTTTTTCAAACTTCTTATATCAAACATATTAATCGAAAACCATTCCAATATTTGGTGATCATTGGTATTTTTTAGTGGTGTATTATTAATATTTCCCCTATTTACAATCTATGGTAATTAGTTAAATCATTGTTTCTAGATAAAATAGTATGAGGAAAAATGAGACCACCTAATGGTAGTTGTAATGTGGTAAACATGAACCACCACAACATAACCAACCTTTATTCTCACTAGAAAAGAGATTTTTCTATTCTAAAAAGCACTAACATGCTAAGCTTCATTAAAAGTGTATAGTCATTATCCATACTTATTTTAACAAAGATAAATGTCATTGATGATGATTTAATCATATAAACCCTACAACAACCCTATTTCAACCAACCAAATTAGAAAAAATATACATATTAGATTAAAAATACACAGAAAGCCAAATAGAAACACAAATATTACATTAAAAAATCATTTAAATTAAATATTTATATACAAAATATTACATTGATGAAATATTCATAATTAATTAGATATCTACATCACAATATAAAAAATAAATACTCTTATAGATTTTTTTTTGCAAATATCAACCTCTGTACAAAATATGAAATCTACAAAAAACCAAAGATTATTGTCATAACTGTACATAAAAAATAGGCAAAAATTAAATTTGTAGTTACATATTCCAAAAATGATAAATTATATTATTAATTAATGAATATTTTAAAGATATTATGATTTATATTTATATTAATATTATTAATGATTATATTTTTACTTTTATATTAATTATAAATTATAATATTAATTAATAATAATATTATAATTTTTTAGTTAGGATGTTAATTAATAATATATATAAATTATATTATTAACTGCATAAAATATTAATGATATTATTAGTTATTAGTTGTTTAAATCATGTAAATAATATTTAATAATTATATCATTAAATTGAAATGACACTTTTATATTGAAACATGCACATTAAGTCATACTGACCAAACCATGTATCATATTTTTTCTCATTAAATACCTATAAATCACAAATCAATTATGGATTGTTTTATTAATTTTTGAAAATGATATGAGTTATTTTCTTGGTTATGGCTAAATGTTATGCATTTTATACAAAAATTTGACATTCATGTTGAAAATGCTTACATAGAGCTAAAATGACCACATCATGTGTCTGATTGATGTGTGGGTAATTTCTATTTGTCCAAAATGAAATTAAAATAATTTTATTAAAGTTTTAAAACAATTAAGTCATTTTTCTCAGTTTTTTATTTGTGAAATATGTTCTAATGTAAAATGAAACCTTCATATTTAAGGCACATACTTAGAGTCATATTGATCACACCATGCGACTGACATGTCATTGATTCCTATAATCACAAATGACATATGGTCTATTTTAATAATGTTGGAAAACAATATGATCTTGTTTTCTTAGTTTTGGAAATGTGACGCAAATTTTAATCTTAAATGAAACTTTTATATTTAAAACATGAACTTGGATTCATACCAGAAACATCATGTGTTGTTTTGACATATGTTCAATTAATAGGCATAAAAAATCAATTATGCCTCATTTTTCTAATTTTTTAAAATAATATGAGTTTATTTTATTTGTTTTGGATTTGTGGCACATGTTTTATTCTAAAATGAAAATTATATTGAATAAAATAATATGAGGTATACTGACCACATCACATACCAGATTGATGTGTGTTTGATTCCAATATATCATAGAAGAATTATGTATCCTTTTCCAAATGTTTTAAAACAATCTGATCTCCCTTTTTAGTTTTTTCTATGTCACATGTGTTTTAACATAAAATGAAACTTTTATATTATAAACATGAACTTAGAGTTATACCAACCACAACATGTGTCTGATTGATCTGCGGTCAATTACTACATGGAAAAAAATCAATTATGGATCATTTTACAAATATTTTAGAAAAAATCCAATATTTTTTTTATCATGCTGTGTTTATGAAGTTATATATAATCTAAAAAAACTTATATATATTTAAAACTTCAACTTTGATACATACCTACAATATTGTTTGTCAAATTTATCTTCAATTAATTTCCACACACTGCTAATGAAATATGGATCATTTTAATTATTTTTGAAAGTAATCAGAGATCATTTTAGGGCTTTTGCCTATGGGGAATGAATTTTAAACTGAAATGACACTTTTATATTGATAATTGAAAACATCCAGTCATACCAACAAAATCATGTGTCAGATTGAGGAGTTGTTCAATTTTCCACATAAAAAATGCATTATGGGTCATTTTCTTAATGTTTGAAAATAATTTTTCATATTTTTCTCAATAATTGCAATGTAATTAGAATTTTAAATAGAAATTAAACATTTATATTTTGAACATGCACTCAGATTCATACAGACCCAATTAGGTATCAAATTAACATGTGGTTGATTTCTACTCATAAAAAATGATTTACGGGTCATTTTCATATATCATAAAAACAATGCAATCCCATTTTCTCTTTTTTGTTTATATGATTCCAATTTTAAAGTAAATTACAATTGTATTTAAATGAATCAATTCAAGTCATACTGACTATATCATCTCTCATATTAGTATGTGGAAAATTCACAAATGACTAAAATGAGTTATGGATCATTTGGATAATGTTTTAATCCAATATTAGTTTGTTTTTTTGTTTTTTTGTTTTGGATGCATGTTTTATACTAAAATGACACTTTTATTTTGAAAACATACACATTATTTAATACAATATAAATAATGTATTAGATTAATATGAGATCGATTCCCCTACAATATAAATTAAATATGGAGCATTTTTAAAATTTTTCAAAATAATAGAAGAATCTTTTCTCAGTTTTGGCTACACGATGTTCATTTTAATCTAAAATGACATTATTTTATTGAAAACATGTATTTATAGTTATATTGACCACATCATGTTTCATATTTATGTGTTATAGATTTCAACATGTCGTAGATGAATTATAAATTATTTTTCTACTTTTTTGATAGAATATGATCTCATTTTCATGGTTACCTCTTTGTGTGTTTTGTTTTAAACCAAGAGACACTATTATTTTGAAAAATTACACTTCGAGACATACTGACCAAATCATGTATTATATTTCCATGTGATAAATTAGTAAACATAAAAAATGAATTATATATCGTTTTCCTAGTGATGGAAAACAATCTGAGATCTTTTTCTCAGTTTCGGATATGCGATCGAGGTTTTAAACTAATATAACACTTTTATATTGAAAAATAACACTCCAAGTCATATCAACCACATCGTGTGTTGGACATACATGCGGGAGTTTTCTATAAATCAAAAATAAATTATGGATAATTTTCTGAATGATTGGATTTTTTAGATTTATTTCTCTATTTTGGCTATGTGATTTGTGTTTTAAAGTGAAATGACCTTTTTATATTTAAATTACACACTTACAGTCATACTGGACACATCGTTTGTTGGATTGACATAAGTTCAATTCTTATATGACGTAAATTAGTTATGGATCCTTTTTATATAGTTTGAAATTAATATTTGGATTATTTTCTCAGTTTTGTCTATGTGATTTAGGTTTTTAACAAAAATGACACATATATTGAAAACACACACTTTAAGTCATGCAATCTAGATCATTAATTATATTAATTTAATGGTGATTACTAAATTTCTCAACTTTATTATGGATTATTTTCCCAGTTTAAAGAAAATAAAAGCTTATTTTCTCAGTTATGGATATGTGACATGAATTTTAAACTAAAATGACAATTTTATATTTAAAACACAAACATTTTGTCATACCAACCACACCATGTGTCATATTGGCCTGAATTTGTTTCAAAAACATAAAAATGAATTGTGGAATAGTTTATTAATCTTTTAAACCAATATGAGTTTTTTGGTTATTTTTTTTCTATGTGATGTTTGTTTTAAACCCAAACTATAGTTTAGTGATATAAAATTACACATCATGTCATATTAAGTAGATTATGTGTTAGATAGACATGAAGTAAATTCTAATAGAGGGAAAATGAATTCTGGATCCTTTTACTAATTTTTATAAACAATATTATATTGTATTCTCAGTATTGGGAGTGTGACATGCATTTTATACTAAAATGAGTCTATTATATTGAAAACATTCACTTGGAGTCATATCGGCCATATCACATATCATAATATTATGATTTCGATTACTACACATTAAACATGAATTAAAGATCTTTGTATTAATGTTTGAAAACAGCTAGAGTTGATTTTATGAGTTTTGGCTATGTGATGAAAATTTTAAACTCAAATGATACTTTTGTATTGAAAACACACAACTACAGTACTAACAGCCCCATCATGGGTTAGATTTCTCTAAGGATGATTTATATATTTCAAAAATTAATTATGAATCATTTTCCAACTATTTGAAAAACATAAAAGTTCATTTTATCAGTTTTGACTATGTGATGAATGTTTTAAACTAAAATGAAAATTATATTCAATACACACACGTTGATTCATACTAGCCATATCAATATTTATATTGATGTGTGGTAAATTTTCAAACATAATAATTGAATTTAGTATAATTATCCAAAATATTAAAAACATTCCAAGATTGTTAGTTTTGTTATAACAATTTAAAATGTGTTATAAACAAAACTATTTTGTATAGATCAACCAATCTCTCGACATTTTCATTTTTCATCCCTCATTTATCTTCAATCATTAGTAATTCTAGGTTTCAAATTTGAGAATTAGATTAGGATATGGATGATTCATCTTTGTTAGTATTTATAGTATCCTTTATTTTCTTTTCATTGGTTGAATCAAATGTGAATGTAAAGGAATTAACAACTCTTATCGATCATGGATGTGAAAATGAATGTAACATGGGCCATACCATTTTTACAAACACATAAAAATATATGAAGGAAAATATTCCGATAATGATTCTATGGGAATAGAAGTACCTTATATATATGTTTTCAATATTTGTCAGTAGAAGGGTCCTTGAACCATTTTCTTCTCACCATTATCTTAGTTCCACCATAAAACTCTAATCTCTCATGATCATGAGAAGGTTTCAATATGTTACTAGATCATCAGGAATCCATTGAATCTAACCCTTCATGATACTTGTCATTGAAAAACATAAGACATTTATGTCATTGAATTTTCATCATGAAAACGTTTTGTAGTTTATAAAAACTCATCCTTAAACCCTATAATAAGGAAATTACTGAAATGTTTCGACGAAATGAATGGTAAATAATATAAGGACCCAACCATAAATTTTTTTTAATCTATTTAGTTTGACTATACACATTATTAAATTTCCAAAGATATTTTATATTTATAGATTTATATAATTAGGAAATAAATCATACATTTCAACTCATAAGCATACAAATTGGGCACTACTAAAAAATATTAATTTCTTCCATAATACAAATGTTCTTTAAAGCATGAATTCATTTCCTAAAAATATTCACATTATTCATCTTGGTTTCTTATTTTTTCTTACCCATACTTAAACCATGTGAATTTTATTAAAAATAATGTGATGATCATAAAAAATCATATTAAGGGACATAAAAGAAGATAGAAACCATTAGCCCCAGAATACTAAAAAATATATGATGTAATTTTCACAGAGACACACTTCTCACCCATAAAATATCATATACATACTTCATAAAAACAATAGATTTAAATAAAAAATATAGAACATAAATGGACCATATTGGTAACTTGGAGAACTACTTACTTAATATTTGTACCCTCTTGGATACCTTATGAATTGTAACCCTCACAACTACATTACATTGTAACCATCACTGTTACACTTGGAATAACCATTACGATCAACTTACAACATAAGAATACCCAATGAATTGGAGGGAGATATAGGTACCTCCCTTCATCATAAGGAATTCCCATAAACCAAATAATAATAATAATAAAAATAACACTTCCATCATTAATTTTTTTTTGAATTTTGAAGAAATATGTAAATTTAAAGAGGAATTTTAAAGAAAAGTCCCTAACCTAGAGTTGGTATTACATTAAACATGTTCAAAACTATTGTATGTTGGTTTAAATACTATTATTAACAATATTAAAATACATATTGAAATTTATAATTCCTTATATGATCTTATTATAACACCTTTTTACCCATTTATTGATAATATTTTGTTATTTTCATTATTTCAGTGCATTTATTTCATGGTTTCAATGGATGGTTCATTATAGATTTTGAAGTCGAATGGAAGAAACAATCCAGATGTGTAATGAAATGATATTAATATATTTATATAATTTTTAATGATACCATATATAATTGTTTTTCTATTATGATGATGAATCCTTAGATAAAACATTATTGAAAATTATTTATCTTATTTAGGAGGGTTTTACAACCATTACAATCTTATATAATTTCTCTTAATATCATGTTTATTATATGGTAAAAGAAAATTTGAAAATTTATAAAATATATAATAAAAAATTATTTATCCACAATGAAATATTTATGACCATCCTTGATGGTGGTGAAGGAAAATCAAAACACATCATCCACGATGATAGTAAATTGACATATCACGAATGTTGTTTTAATTTTTTAGAAATAGAGGAGAAGATGAGAGGTTGGTTGATAGATATTACGTTAAAAAAAGTATTATATTTAACATAATGTTGTTATAATGTCATGTGAATAATGTAATGTGAGGATATAATAAGGAAAAATTTGAAAATAAAATAAAAAAAATGAATGGGGATTTTACACCTTGATTTATTCTCCATGAGAACCTCCTTATGGAACTTTTTTGGGACTTATGGTGAGACCAAAAGGTCTTGAACATGGGAAAGAATATTGGTAGTGTATTTGGGTACAAAATAAATAAATCTACAAGTCTTTGAGTTTTTATGAAAATAGTTGGTGAGGGGTGATTTTTATAGTGGAGGGGATGGGTGTTTTCCCATTATTTTATTCATTAGTTTATTAATTTTGATCAAGTATATGAATAGTTTTAGAACAATCAATAAATATATTAAAATAATGAATTAGAGTTCAATATTATGGTATTACATCTGCCATAAAAAATGGAATGAAAATTTAATTAAGGTATCAAAAAATTATCTTATAATAATAAGAAAACAGAATATTAATTTATGAATATATTTTATGAAAATAAATATTAAATGAAGTTATTATATTAATTATAAAATTGTAAATTAATATTTATTACTTTCAAAAATAACAATACTTAATTTATAATTTTTAGAAATTTATATTAATATATTTAGATAAGAATAAATCTTAATTTAATTTATAAGATACCTAAATTTTATTTATACTTATATAAGTGAGTTTACTGTTCTATTACTATAGATTCCATAATATCTATAAAAAACAATTATTCATTAAACATTTATAATTAATTTAACTATTTATTTCCATAATGAAAAGAAATTATTTTATAAGTAATGGGTTTGTTAAATTCTCCCCACCTTTTAGAAATTGCATCCTCATAATTTAGTCACATATTAAAAAAACGAGGTCACATTTCCCTTAAATTTTTTTTAGATTCCCATATTTCTTATTCCACTATGTGGTTTATCCACAAAACCATAATCTTGTAATTTGACTTATTATGTAATAATTTCCCTCTATGATTAAGAATTTGAAAAGGATTTTCGTCATTTGAAAGGTTCTTATCAGCTAAACTACTTCTATTATCAAAACATGAGATGAATATGGAACATACATTCTTAACATTAAAATAGGATAACCATTTTTTACCTGAGATAAAATCAAATTCAAGGCTATATAGTTGTTCAGTGGTGAAACTTTCACCAGAATTTCAAAAGGTATAGTAAACAATGGCCTTAACTTTTATTTCTTACCAAAATTCATTACACTTTTCCAATGAGTGAATTTAAGGAAAACCTGATCACCTACCTCGAAAAAATGCCTTTCCTTGTATTATCTACTTAAATTTTCAACCTGTACTGAGCATTCCTCATGTGTTATTGGATCATATTAACTTTCTCATCCCACAACTCTAATAATTCTCTCCCCATATACTTCCTTTCTCAGACTTCATCATAATATGATAGATATTTACACCATTTTATATATAATTTAAAAATGATTCATCTATATACTAGAATGGAAATTGTTATTATAAGAAAAATCATCTAAGTAAAGTTGTTGATCCCAAATTCCCTTGTAATCCTATGAATTTTTTTAATGATATCATCCAATGTATTAATTGTTCTATATGACTTTCTATTAGAATGAGGGTGAAAAGTAGTTTTGAAATTTCATTTAGTTCCTAAGGACATATAAAGGAATTTCCATAATATAGAAGTGAACCTGGGATCATGTTCATATAAAATGGAGAGAGTAACACCGTGTAACCTTAAAATATATTTTAGGTACATTTGAGAATGATGTTCTAGAGAATCAGTATCTCGGATTGCATGAAAATGTGTATATTTAATCATTTGATCAATAATAACCCAAATCTCATTGTTACCTTGAGATGTCTTTTGTATTACCCCCATGATTTCACTGGATATATATTCCAATTTCCACTCTTGAACCAGTAAAGTTTGAATCATTCCCTTTGATATTTTTAACTCTACTTTAACAAATAGATAAGTCAAATATTTCATGGTAAAATAAATAATATATCCTTCCCTTCAGTTTCCAGCATTATACTCCTGAAGGTATCTGTACATATTAGTGCTATAAAGATGAACTGAAAAAAGAGAACTATAAGATTCAATAAGAAATTCACTATTCATCTAGGAATCACAAGGCACACATAATATTTCTACAAATATCAAGATTGAAACTTTATCAATAGTAAATTTATGAAATTTACATTTCTTAACAAATTCTCCCCTTTTCTGTAACTCATCGTATTTCTTCTATAATTTCTTTATTCTATCTAAGAGAGACAAATACATTAACATCTAAAAAATGGGGAGTTTCCTACCCCAACCACATCCAACAAAAAATTTATCAAAACATTAACCAATGGGTCATGCTCCAGATGTTACATTGTTAATGTAGCATTCTATTTTTGAATCAATTAATCCACCACATTAATGGATTTTTGGGATGGAAATTGATTAAAAAATCATAATTTGTTATCAGTTATAGTCATTTTCTCTACCTTATTTTCAATTACTTCTTAGTAAATATATACTTCATGTTTTTATTTTTAGTATATATTTCACATTTATGTATATATAAATGATTAAACCGATTTTTTAAATTTAAATCCATATTTTCTAATTCCAAATCATGGGTGGTATAATTTAACTCCTGGGGTGTCATTTTTCTGAAGCATAAGCAATTAACATACTATTCTTCATTAGAACAAAACCAATTCCCTAAAATAAAGCATCATTATAGATGAAAAAATAACCATTTATGGAATCCAGGACAAAAACTAGAGAATTCAGCAATCTTCATTTAATTTTTAAAAAACTAACATCAATGTCTTATATATATATATAAATAAAACACCTTTTCATATTAAAGAAGTATTAGGGTGAGATAATCATGCAATGTTTCTAACAAACCATTGGTAATAGCATGATAATCCATGAAAACTACGAATCTTGGCCACATTTTTAGGTATTGGCCATTCATCAACCACAATATTTTTAGTGGGATCAAATGTTATGCCATCCTTATTAACACTATTTTCATGAAAATATATCTATTGCAATCAAAATTCACATTTTCTAAAATTCCTGTACTACATTTATTTTCCAATTTATAGGAAAATCCAAAAATATTTTTCATGATCTTCATTGTTTTCCAAAAAACCAAAATATATTCAATAAAAACAAAAACAATCAAATCCAAATATTCATGTAAAATTCTATTCATTGGATCAATAAATAAAACAAGGGAATTTTTTAAACCAAAGTGAATAAAAATAATGTCATAATTCCCATATCTATTATATGAAGCTATTTTTGGAATGTCATCCTCATTCTCTTTTAACTGGTGGAATAAGGATCACAACTCAGTCTTGGAAAAATACTGATCTCCCTGTATTTGATCAAACAACTCATCGATACGAGGAAATAAATACTGATTCTTAACAATAATGTTTTTCAAATCTATATAATCAATATAATGTCATATTGAACCATCGTTATTTTTAACTAAAAAACAATATCACTCCATTGTGATGTGATAGGTCGAATGAAACCTTTATCATGAAACTTATACCACTTATTTTTCATTTATAGAATTTCCAATTCAACAATTATGTAAGGGTTTTTTTGAAATTTAATTCGCATCAAGAACAAATTAAATAGTAAATCCAATATCTTGATTAGGTATAACATCAAAAAAATCATCAGGAAAAGCATCCATTTATTTATTTACCACTAGCACATCATTGATTTGAATAGTTCCTTGTTTTCAACAATATGTGCAAGATAAAATTCATTTCCATATTTTAATAGTATCATAGCTTTATGTTATATAATCAATGGTAAGGTTTCATTCATTTATTGATATTAAAAATATTTATGAAAAAATATTCTTTTCTCTATAATCAATCGTAGCATAATAAAAGGAAGGAAATCTCGTACCAAGAATAAAATCAAACTATCATATTGTAAAAAAACAAGGTCATTAGGAAATATATTTCCATATAAAACAACATGAAGATTCTTATAATGATTTTTTTAATTAATATTATCCCCTAATACTTTAACCAGAATTTATTGTTTCATTTCAGAGGGGAATTTTCAAATTTATGAGAACAGTTATCAAAAATAATGGAATGTTTATACCCTATATCAGTCAAGAATTTAGAAAATTTTGAGTCAATAGAGAGAGTACCTAATACCCATATGTTGGACAACCCAACATCTGATAAAGTAGTTACAATGGATTTCACTAGAACTTTATACTTATAATCTAGATATATCCATCATTCAGATATTTATTTGGGAAAGTATTTTCATAATCTCCCATCTCACCACATTTAAAAATATCTGTTGTTTTTTATGAGAATTAAACATACCATCACCAAGATCATTTCATTTAAATCTCTTGACATATTTCCGTACACAAAAATTGAAAATAATTCCATGATTGGTTGAGGAATTCACCATGGTTCTTTTTTCAACACATTCCACAAACTAGATAATGAATTTTCGTACCTTCATATTTCATTGATTAACTTTTATCCATTTCATTCCATTATGACTTATTCTTCTGCTTATTTTCAAAGAACACATGATCATCAAAAACTCCATTTCTATCCAATCATCCCATTAATAATGTTACTCATAACTTTTGAATTCACATGAGGCCAAATCCCTTCGGTAAATTGGTTTTAATCAGGAGTCAAAATTATTGATTTTACAATCAAGATAGTTAGTAAGATTTAGAGTATACCATGATTGTTTTAAATATTTCCTCAGAAAAAGCCACTGAATATTCCTTATTTTGTTTAAATTCAAGTAATAACATTTCCCTAATATTTCAGACCACTATAGAAAAATATATTTTAAGGAAAATATTCTTAAATTCATCCCATTATATGGCATTAATCTTCTCACAATCTATGATATTACTAAACATTGACCACCACTAGTCATCTTCAACTTCAAAAAATTAAATAAAAAGACTAACTTATTTATTATCTAAACATTTCATTACATCAAATATGTTTTCATGGGATTTAATCCACCCTTCATCCACCACTATGCGAGAAGAACTACTAAAAGCATTAGGGCGTTGCTGCATAAAATGTTCCACTATATTCAAGTTCCTTTACTGTAGATCTGGTTGTTTTCTTTCATTGATGCCACTATCATTTATATCCTTCATCGACATATCCATTACTGTAAAAAACTGCACGATTCTAATTTCCACAATTGTAGGCTATTGATTCGGAAGGATATAATTTTTTTAGTTCCTACCTACATCATCTTCCCTATTGATTCTATAGAAAACCATTTTTACAAGACCTATAATTAATGAAGAACCATAGTAATATTTAAATTCTACCTGATTTCATTATATTCATAAGGTAAAAATATTTTATGGTTTTCTATTAACATCAACCTAACCACTTCAGTTATCTAAACCTTTCACTGATAGTAAATATAATGACTATGCCTTAAACAAAAAAAACTAATTATTCAAACTAGAATTCCCATAAATAAATTTCCAAATAAATTTTTAATTTGTATCATTATATAATTAGGAAATAAACCATACATATTAACCCATGATCATGCAGTGTGAGAACTACTAAAAAAATTACTCATTTCTTCTATACTAAAAATGTTTTTATTAAAACATGTATTATTTTCAAGACAAGTCTTCACTATATTTAGCATGGATTCTTCTTTTCACTTACCTATTCTTAAACACTATGAAATTTTTTAAAATCTGGGATGAGAATAAAAACTCAGAAAGGGGCATAAAAAATTAGAGAAATCCACAGTCTATTAATACACATATACATTTCAAATAATTTTCACAAAGACATACTTCTCACCCATAATGTATTATATACATAAATAGTGAAAATAAAATATTTCCATAAATCACAGAGAACATCAATAAATCATATAGGTAACTTGGTGCATTACTTAGTTATGATTGTAACCCTCAAAACTACCATATGAATTGTAACCCTCACAGCTACCTTACAATGTAATTATCAATGTTATACTTGGAATAACCATTACATTCATTTCCAGCAAAACAATACCCAATGTATTGGTGGGAGATACAAGTAACACCCTTCATTATTAAAAATTACCGATAAATATAACATAATAAAAAAATTAGAATACTTTAATCATAATAAAAATCCATTTGAATATTTTATAAATATAAATTTTAGAGAGGTTTTTTGGAGAAAAGTATATTACCTTGTGTTTTCCTACATAATATGTGATTAAAATTCATGTATAATAATTTAAAGAGTGTTATTATGAAATTTAAGAACCATAATAATATTTATAATTCCATAAATAATCTTCTTATAACAACTTTCCACCAATTTATTGATAATATTTCGTTATTTTCATTGCTTTGAGAACATTTATTTACAGGTTTCCATGTTTGGTTTGTTATATATTTTCTTTTACAATGAATGAAAAACCACATAAATGTATTGAAATTGTATTAATATTTTTAAATAATTTTAAATAGTACCATATATCATTTTTTTTAAATAAGGGCGAATCATTAGATAAAACATTAATGAGAATGATTTAGTTTATTTTGGAAATTTTTACAACTATCGCGAAATTATATTATTTTTTAATATCATGTATATATAATGGTTCTAGAAAATTATATAACTTATAATTTTTATTAAATAAATATTATTTAACTATAATAAGAGCATAATTACATTCCTTGTAGGCTGAGAAGGAAAATTAAAACACATTTTCCATGGTGATGGTAAATCATCGCATCAATGATGATTTTTTCATTTTTTATAATTAGTCAAGAAGAGGAGTGGTATGATGATTGATATTCCATTAAAAAAATCAAAATTTCAGTATATGTAATATATTTGATTTATCATGTATTATGGATTGTGTGAGGCGAGGAGAGAATAAGAAATGGAAATACATTCAAAAGAAAATAAACAAAAATGAATGATAACTTTAACTTTTGAATTATTTTCCTTCAGAACCTCCTTATGGAACTTAGGTTTGGACTTTTGTTGATACCAACAAGTCCTAGATATGGTGAAGTGTATTATTATGGTATATTGGTAAAAACTATACAACTTAAAATGGAATACATCATCACTAAATATATTAAACTAATATTGGAGTGCTTGAGATTATAGAACTACATCATCAATAAAACACCAATGAATCATTAATTCATGTATTTATCTTATATCATAATTTATCTTCTTTAACTAATAATCAAAATTTCAACTATTTCAGAAGAAATATAAAAATTTCACCATAATAGTTATTATTCTTATAGAATTTAAAAATTAAATACATTTCATGAAAATCATAATATAATGATGATAAATTTAACTATGAATTAAAATCAACATTTATTAGAAAAATAAATATTTCAAAAATTTCAATGATTTCATAACACGTTGAAAAATTAATTAAGGTCTTAAAAAATTCCCATATAATCAAAAGAAAAAATATTAATTTTTGAATCAATTTTATGAAAATAAATTTCATTTATGTGATTATATTAATAATAAAAATATAAATAAATATTGATTGTAACATACCATGTAATTAATGAATAATTTATTTTGATATCCATGTCTATTTATGACTTATCTAGTATATTAGAGGAGAATAAATCCAATCTCTAGCATAGAATACTCTAATATATTTTGTTTTACCACCTTTGGATGGCGAACCAGTTTTAAATCTATCTTTTGAAAATTTTATAATATCTATTTGTCAAAATAAACTTCTTAAATATAATTGGGACATTGAAATTTACTTTGGATAATTTTTTGGTATTTTTCTGACAATGTTCATTTTTTAATGAATATTGAAAAATACTGCATTTTACTTCAAAACTGCTTTTTCATCTAATTAATTATATGGTTATATTAACTTTATAATTGGCTTTAAAGTGTAATTATAATATATTTTTACCATTTAATCTAATGGTGGTCATTATAATTGATTCCACTTTGGAACTGGGCATAAACAAGTGCCAAACTTTTGTTAGAAATTGTTTCTAAAAACCCCCTATTTGTTTTGAAAACGAGAATCATTTTCAAACTAATTACTGTAATTTTTGTGTTTGGAATTCAGTAAAATGGATTCCATATTTGGAATCATAAGGTCCAAATTATTTAATTAAGACTCTTTTGTTTTTGGACATTATGAATAGTAACGATGGTGATTATCTTTAATTAACATGATTAATTAGTAATCAGGTTGTTAAGGATAATAAAATAATATCATAATAATAAAAAATGACCCCAACATGTGTCTTAATGCAACTGGTTGTGTCATGCCCGACCATGGGTTGCCTTGTGCCAAACTTTGGGACCCCATGGAATCACTTTTGTGTGATAGTGAGTTTTTTATCTTTTTATTTTTAAAGAAAGTTAAATATAAAAAGTATGTGACACCTGAGTAAAACAATTTTAATTTTCTCTAAATAAATTCTATCTTGGACTATAAATATTCATTGGAATTCTAAAAAGATTTCCTATATCATAGTATCTTTTTTATAATTTTTAGACATTATATAAATCAAATTTTTTTATGACACCATGATGATGCAGTGATTACCTTAATAATGAATGATTTAAATAAAATGAAAATATATTGTAAACTCTAATACATAAACTAGTCAAAAACCTATTGGGTGAGTATATTTAAAACCCATGTCATCTTATCATATAATTATATAAATTTGGGACATTTAAAATCCGAAACTCATTTCAATATAAAGTAACATTTCGTGACTTTCCAAGAGTGCCCCTCCTCCCTCTTATAAAAGGACCCCACCTATACCTCTTTACCCACACCTCTCAAGCCATTGGCTCAGCTAATATTTTCTCATTTTATCTCTACACATCCCTATCTTCATCCTATAAGCCTTACCTTAGGCAGAAAGCTCTTCAAGAAACCCTTTTGGTTCAAACCAAGAGGAGGTAACAAATTTAAAGGTAATGTCTTCACTTGTGTTCTTTTGTTTTATTTTTCTTCTCCAACCCCCCTAAACTATTTTTATTCATTTATTTTGTAACAAAAACAGTATATTAAATATAATAGGATGTTGTTATGAGATGTATTCGAGCTACACTTACACACACCTCCGTCTAATGGTTAAAGAATATACTGTTTCTGTGGACAGTGAATTTCTGCCTCACAAAATGATGATTGTTGAATCTTCTTTTAACACATTTCATGGTGGCCATTAAGATGTCCCTCTATTTATATATGATATATATTATGTTTATGTTTTCCTTATTAATCTGTATTTTCTATTTATGGAATACCTTTATGGTTTCCATTATGGGTAAACATGATATCTTCGTTTTAGGAAGTGCGGACTACAACCCCCTCAAAGTGATTTGATTTGTTAATGCCATATGTGGGACGTGTAAAGGATGGAGTTAACAATATTATATATTATATTATACTGTAATTATAATTTACCTTTATATCATTATGATTCCATTCCATTAAATACGAAATAGAAATGAAATTAGTGTTCATGCATACGTACGGCTTACCGTCTCCATGAACGGTGCATTTCATTTATTACCTCTAAATGTTACATAATATTATAAATGCATGTATATACTGGATATATATGATATATAAGATATCTAAATCATGAATATAATTCTGTATATAATGGTTATTTTACCACATTAACAACTTGTAATTATAAGTAGTTTATCTTTGACACAAATACCAATTATTGACAAAACGACCGTTATTAACTTAAATATTTACGTAGTGTTCATAACATGGTAATAAGTGATATAAAAGGAATAATGAACATGAAAAAGGTTCTTAAGCAAGTATTAATTATCTCAAGTTTATTATTTAGGATATTAAAGAACGATCGAGCCATGTCGGACACGAGGTATGAGACTTCGTCTCAATCACCTTTCATTGAGGCATATTTTGTTTTATACACGACTTTCTTTTATACAGTGTATAAAAACCATTAACTTTTATGTTTAATCAAAAGGAATATTTTTTATACAAAGTGTTTTACTAAATGAGAATAGGGAATGTTTTTGTCATACGTATGCGGCGACAACGACTTCTCCGCCTCCATGACCATTATTTGAGTTTCAGCTTCCTCTACAAGCCATAACTTTTTTTAAATGAAAAATAAATACCATGTTTTTATATTAATTTATTTTGTTATTGAAAATGGTTTTGATAATTTTTTTGTTATATCAATGTGTTATTGATATCGTGTTATTGAAATGTGGAAATGTTATGTTTCCTTTATGCATGTTTTATGTGATACAATTATGTTATGGTTCTTGGGCATTGTTTATGAAGACAGGTGGTTCCGTGATAAACTAAGGGCGGGTGATCCCGATATAGCTCTCCAATGCATTGGGTAACATGAAGTGGTTAGACACTAAGGTTTCTCCAAAAAGATTTAGGGAATATACTGTGATGGGTATTCAAAACATAACCACGAGGGTTACTCTCTACGTAAGAATGTTATGAATGCCTCGAGTTAACTTATTGTCTTATGATTTCTATGATTTATTCATGATTTTATGAGGTATGTTAAAGTTATTATGTTTTATGAGTAATGTATGATTTCAATAATTCTTATGTATACATGGAATATTGTTTTCATTTCGTACTTTTATATCCCTTACTGAGATTTTTATGCTTATCCCAGGTTTTTGAAATGTTTTTCACAGGTCAAGGGAAATGTACATGATGTGATGATAGTGTCAAGGAAGTGTCATGAAAGAATCCATGATTTATTTTAAAAATGTTTCCTTTTATGGGAAAAGTTAATATTGTCTTTGATGTAACCACCTTGTTAAATGTGGGATGTAATTCACGAGTTATGATCTAATTCTCTAAAACTATAAACCTGTAAAGACAATCAATGTGTATTCTTGAAATACCTCAAGATTAAGGAATGTTTAAGGCTGGGGCGTTATAGTTGGTATCAAAGGTCGATTTAGATAACTTTATGAGTTAGAAATATAATAAATCATTATTCAAAAATATTTTTTTATGTTCAAATTGAAACGATATAGCATTTCAATATTACCATGATGCATCATCTAAGACATGTTTGTTAAAAATGGTTTTCCACAGAGGAAATAGGGAAGCAGTGATAGGAAGTCATACAGAAGGAAATTGCCTTCTGAATCAGCATCCTAAGATTGTTGGAATTGGAACTGAACAATTTGTTACAGTAATGGAGCAGTTGACTCAAGCAATATATGGTGGTGGTATCCATGCACGAGATCTTCCAGGTCAACCACAGAGGAACATGTCAGTGGTGGAACATTTCATGAAACACCCCCATCATTTTGAGGATCATCTGACCCTGTGCTAGTAGAAGGATGGATTAATGAAATGGAGAATATTTTCAATGTCATGGGGTGTTCAGACAATCAGAAGGTTAGTCTTGTAATTTACAGTTTGGAGGGTGAAGCATATCAGTGGCTTTCGATGGTTAAAAATATCAGGGACGTTGATGAGATTGATGCTCTCGACTGGGATGAATTCAAAGGTATGTTTCTTGAGAAGTATTTTCCTATGGATGTTCGACATATGATGGAAATAAAATTCATGGAATTGAGGTAAGAGGACGACTCAATGGCTGCTTATGAAGAGAGGTTCACTCTATTGCCAAGGTATGCTCTAAATTTTATCCAAGACCTTGATAGTAAAATCAATCATTTTTACTCAGGATTAAAGCAAAAATATCGAATGGATTTAGCTTCTCGTGAGTTCAAGAGTTATGAAAAGATTTTTGGATGTGCTGAGAAGGTGGAAATATATTTTTTCGATGATCAAGTGTTCTATAACAACCAACAGAATATGTGACCGAGGTGGCAGGAGAAAAAGAAGAATTATTCAAAATGTTACGATGGTAAGAAAACAAAGTTTCCAGTTTTTGATAAATTTGGTAAAAGGCATGCTGGGGAACGTCTACTAAATTCTTGAAAGTGCTACTGATATGGTAAGATGGGACATAAGGCTCGTGATTTCACTAAAAAATATCCGGGTGATGGTAAGACCAAATTTGATTTACAGTTAGTGAAATGTTTCAAGTGCAATGAGATGGGTCATTTTACAAACAAGTGTTCAACAAAGAGCTCAAATGATGGGAAGTAGTCAGAATACAAGCAAAAAGGAGTGGTGAAATCCTTTGCAACTACTTCAGTAGATGTTGGGCCATCAAATGAAGTGGTATTAGGTACTTTTTTTGTTTTCTAATATTATGCTAATGTGTTGTTTGATTCAGGGTCTACAGCTTCTTTCATCTCTGAAAACATTTCTAATAAATTGGGAATTCCATCCCAAGAAATGACCTCTGAACATTTGGTAAAAACACCTGGGGGAAATGTTGAGGCAAAAAGAATTTATAAGAATCTTCATATCCTTATCCATGAAAAGAACCTACTTGAAAAACTTATTGTTTTACCAATATTAGATTTTGATGTTATCCTGGGTATGGATTGGCTCTCTATTTACCATGATAAGATTGATTTTAGAGATAAGGAGGTTTATTTTCAGAAAGACGTTCATTTTGTGTACAAGAATTAACCCTTACTGTTGATAACATTTCACGAGGTTGATAAACTTTTAAAAGATGGAAATGAATTTTTCCTTGCACATATTGTTGAAAACAAAGGAATCATTAAAATTAATGATGTTCTAGTGGTAAATGAGTATCCTAATGTTTTTCTTAATGTGTTTCCTGGAATAATACCAGATCAAGAAGTCGAATTTACTATTGACATGGTTCCTGATGCTAAGCGAATTTCAAAACCCCCTTATCGAATGGATCAAATTAAACTTTTAGAGTTGAAGGAGCAATTGCATGATTTATTAGAGAAAGGTTTCATTCAACCTAGCACATCACCATGGGTTTCTCCTGTCTTGTTTGTTAAAAAGAAAGATGGTTATATGAGACATTTCATTGATTATAGAGCCTTAAATAACATCACTGTTAAGAAAAAAATATCCTTTTCCTCATATCGATGATTTGTTTGATCAGCTCTGGGGAGCTCAGTATTTTTCAAAGATTAACTTGAGGTCGGGGTACTATTAGTTGAAATTAAAAGAAGCAGAAGTTTTGAAGACCGCGTTTCATAAAAGATATGGCCACTATGAATTTGTATTAATGCCTTTTGGGCTAACCAATGCACCTGCTGTATTCATGGACCTTTTGAATATAATTTTCCATGAGTTCTTGGATATGTTTGTGGTTGTTTTTATTGATGATATATTGGTGTTTTCTAAAAGTAAAGAGGAGCATGAAAGTTATTTAAGGGTTGTTTTGAAAACCTTAAAAGAAAAGAAATTCTATGGTAAATTCAGAAAGTATGAGTTTTGGTTGCAAAAAATTTCTTTCCATGGTTATATTGTTTATAAAGATGGAATAAATATTGATCATGAAAAACAGAGGTTGTTGAAGGATGGCCAAGACCCACAAATGTAACTGAGAATCATAGTTTTCATGGTTTTGTAGGCTATTACCGATGGTGTGTTAGAAATGTTTATTGGTTATCTAGTTCAATTACTAAGTTAACTCGGAAGGGTGTTAAGTTTATCTGGACAAAAGAATGTGATGATTGTTTTCAGGAGTTGAAAAGAAGATTGGTGAATACTCCAGTTTTGGCACTACCTTCCAGGAATGGAGAGTTTGTTATCTACAATGATTCTTCATTAAAAGGACCTGGTTGCGTCCAAATGCAGAATGATCAGTTAAATGCTTATGCTTCACATCAGTTTAAAACTCATGAGGTAAATTACCCTACACATGATTTGGAATTAGCTGCAGTTGTTTTCGTTTTAAAAATATAGAGGCATCATTTGTATGGTGTAATGTGTGAAATATATATTGATCACAAAAGTTAAATGTATATATTCACATAGAAATAATTGAACAAGAGATAGAGGAGATGACTAGAATTAATCAAGGATTATGATTGTACAATTCATTACCATCCGGGAAAAGCAAATAAAGTGGATAATGCTTTGAGTGGAAAAAGTAATGCTTCATTGACCATGTTATCTTTGGAAAGTGATCCTTTGGTTAAGGATTTGATGAAATTTGGAATAGAAGTAGTTAGTGCAGGATGTTCTTCTATTTTATTTCAGGTATCAGTGAAATCTTCTCTATCAGACAAAATTAAGAAATCACAGAAGCAAGATAGTGAGTTGTAGAAAAACGTAGAGTTGTTTCAGAAGGGTAAGTTGCCTGAATTCAAAATTGATAATGATTATGTTTTGAGATTTGGGAAGAGGTTGTGTGTGCCATGTGATTCACAGTTGAAGAGAGAGTTGTTATGTGAAGCTTATAGTTCTCCATTTTTAGTTCATCCAGGCAGTACTAAGATGTATAGAGATTTTCGAGAGTATTACTGTTTGGATGGAATGAAAAGGGATATTTCTGATTTTACTATGAAGTGTTTGACTTGTCAATAGGTTAATGTAGAGTGGTAGTTACCGAAAGGGATGCATCATCCTTTACCAGTACCGGAGTGAAAATGGGAGAATATATCCATGGACTTCATTGTGGGATTTCCTAAGACACCTCAAGGTAACAATGCAATATCGTTTATTATTGATCGCTTGACTAAATCTGCTCATTTCCTTGCTATATGAGTTAAATTTTCCCTTGATCAACTTTATCATTTGTATCTTAAAGAGATAGCCAGGTTACATGGAATTCCCCTCTACGTTGTATCTGATCGTGATCCCAGGTTTACTTCTAACTTTTGGAAAAGCCCTCAGAAGTCATTGGGTACTGGATTAAATTTTAGTACAACTTTTCATCCTCAATCAGATGGGCAGTCATAATGAACGATTCATACATTGGAGCATATGATATGTTCTAGTTCGATGGATTATCAGGGAATTTGGGACCAACATCTTTCTTTGGTTGAGTTTTCTTATAATAACAATTTTCATTTTAGTATACAGATTACACCATTGGAGGAATTATAAGGGAAGCGATGTTGAACTCCAGATTTTTGGGATGAAGTGGGTGAAAGTAAGTTGATGGGACCAAAATTTGTACAAGAGTTGGTAGAAAAAGATTAGCTGATTCAGAAGCACATGAGAACAGATCAGAGCAGGCAGAAAAGTTATGCGGGCAACAGGAGGAAGGATCTCTATTTTGAGGTAGGTGATCATGTATTCCGCAAAGCTTCACCATGGAAAAGTGTGATGCGATTAGGTAAGAAAGGAAAGCTGAGTCCAAGGTTCATTGGACCATATGAAATTTTGGAGAGAGTTGGATAAGTTGCATACAAAGTGGCTTTACCTCCGAGTTTATCTCAGGTACACAATGTTTTTTATGTTCCAATGTTAAGGAAGTACATGCCAGATCCATCTCATGTTTTGAGTCCAGAGGTAGTTCAATTAGAACAAAATATATCATATGAGAAACAACCAGTCCAGATTCTTGACTATAGGGTGCATGTGTTATAGAATAAGGTGATATAGCATGTAATGGTTTTGTGGAAAAAAACCACATGATTGAAGAGGAAACGTGGGAATCTGAAAATGCAATGAGGGATAAATACTCCCCACTTATTCGATAAGTAAATAAATTACGGGGATGAAATTTTCTAAATGGGGGAAGAATGTAACATCCCAAGTAAGTAATGAATAATGTATTTTCTTATCTATGTCTATTTATGAATTAGATAGTATTTTAGAGGAGAATAAATCCAATCTCTGGCATAAAATACTCTAATATTTTTTATTTTACGGCCTTCTGATGGACATCCATTTTTAAATCCATATCTTGAAAGATTTATAAGCTCTATTTGTCAAAATAAACTTATTCATTATAATTGGGACATTTAAATTTACTTTGGATTAATTTTTGGTATTTTTCTGACAAGATTCATTTTTTAATGTATAGTGAAAAATACTACATTTTACTTCAAAACTGTTTTTTCATCTAATTAAATTATATGGTTTTATTATCTTAATAATTTACTTTAAAGTGTAATTAGAATATATTTTTACCATTTAATAAATTTTTTTTTATTATAATTGATTCCACTTTGGAACTGGGCATAAACAAGTGCCAAACTTTTGATAGAAATTGTTTCTAAAAAACCCGCTATTTGTTTTGACAATGGGAATCATTTTTAAATTAATTACTGTAATTTTTGTGTTTGGAATTAAGTAAAATGGTTTCCATATTTTGAATCAGAAGGTCCAAATTATTTAATTAATACTCTTTTGTTTTTGGACATTATGAATAGTAACGACGGTAATTATCTTTAATTATCATGATTAATTAGTAATCGGGTAGTTAAGGATAATAAAATAATATCATAATAACAAAAAATGAACCCAAAATGTGTCCTAATTCTACTGGTTGTGTCATGGCCAACTATGGGTTGCCTTGTGCCAAACTTTGGGATCCCATGGAATCACTTTTGTGTGATAGCAACTTTTTTATCTTTTTATTTTTAAAGAAAGATAAATATAACAAATTATGTAACACCTAAGTAAAACAATTTTAATTTTGTCTAAATAAATTATCTCTTGGACTATAAATAGTCATTTTAATGATAAAAATATTTCCTACATCATAGTATTTTTAATATAATTTTTAACATTAAATAAATTAAATTTCTCACGACACCATGATGATGCATCGATTACCTCAATAATGAACGATTTAAATAAAATGAAAAGATAATGTGAAATATAAGACTTAAACTTATCAAAAACCTATTGGAAGTGTGTATTTAAAATCCTTATCACCTTATCCTTAAAATATATCAATGTGGGACCTTTAAAATCCGAAACTCATTTCAATATAAAGTAACATTTTGTGACTTTCCAAGAGTGACCCTCCTCCCTCTTATAAAAGGTCCCCACCTCTACCTCCTTACCCACACCTCTCAAGCCATTGGATCGGCCAATATCTGCACATTTTATCTCTCCAAATACATTTATTCATCCTATAAGCCTTACCTTAGGCAGAAATCTCTTCAATAAACCCTTTTGATTCAAACCAAGAGGAGTTACCCGATTTAAAGGTAATGTCTTCACTTGTCTTCTTTTGTTTTATTTTGCTTCTCCAACCCCCCTAAACTATTTTTATTACTTTATTTTGTAATAACACCAGTATATTAAATATACTAGGATGTTGTTATGAGATTTATTATAGCTACACATACACACACCTCTGTCTAATGGTTAAATAACATACTCTTTCTGTGGATGGTGAATTTCTGCCTCACGAAACGATGATTGTTCAATCTTCTTTTAACACCTTTCATGGTGGCCATTAAGATGTCACTCTATTTTTATATGATATATATTATGTTTATTTTTTCTTTATGCTTTTGTATTTTCCATTTATGTCATACCTTTATGGTTTCCATTATGCGTAAACACGATATCTTCATTTTAGGAAGTGCGAACTACATCCCCCTAAAAGTGATTTGATTCGTTAATTCCATATGTTGGACGTGTAAAGGATAGAGTTAATAATATTATATATTATATTATAATATAATTATAATATACCTTTATATAATTATGATTCCATTACATTAAATATTAAATAGAAATGAAAGTAGCGTTCATGCGTACATACGACTTACCGTCTCTATGAACGATGCATTTCATTTCTTATCTCTAAATGTTATGTAATATTATAAATGAATATATATAATTGATATATATGATATATATGATATCTACCTCATGAATATAATAGTTTATATAATGGATATTTTACCACATGAACAAATTGTAATTATAAGGAGTTTATTTTTAACTCAAGTACCAATGATCGACAAAACGATCGTTATTAACTTAAATAATTACATAGTGTTCAAAAAATGTTAATAAGTGATATAAAAATAATAATGAACTTGAAAAAGGTTCTTAAGAAAGTAGAAATGAACTCAAGTTTATTATTTAGTAGATTGAAGAACGATCGAGTCACGTTAGACACGAGGTATGAGACTTAGTCTCAATCTCCTTTCATTGAGGTATATTTTGTTTTAAACAAAACATTCTTTTATATGGTGTATAAACCCCTTTGAATTTTAATTTTATTCAAAAGGAATATTTTTTATACAAATCATTTTACTAAATGAAAAAATGGAATGTTTTTGTTGTACGTATGTGGTGACAATGACTTCTCCGCCGCTGTGACCATTATTTGAGTTTCGACTTCCTTTACAAGCCATAACTTTTTTTAAAATGAAAAATAAATACCATGTTTTACTTTTCATTTATTTTTGTATTGAAAATGGTTTTGATAATGTTTTTATTATATAAAAGTGTTATTGATATCTTGTGATTGAAATGTGGAAATGTTATGTTTCCTTTATGCATGTTTTATGTGATATGATTATGTTATGGTTCATGGGAATTGTTTATGAAGACGGGTGGTTCTGTGATAAACTAAGGGCATGTTAGACTGATATAGCTCTCCAATGCATTGGGTAATATGAAGGGGTTAAACGCTAAGGTTTCTCCCAAAATATTTAGGGAATATACTATGATGGTTATTCCAAGCATAACCATGAGGGTTACTCGCTACGTAAGAATGTAAGAATGCCTGAAGTTACCTTTATGTCTTATGTTTTCTATGATTTATTCATGATTTGATGAGGTATGTTAATGTGCTTATGTTTTATGAGTAAAGTATGATTTCATTAATTATTATATATACATGGACTAATGATTTCATTTCATTCTTTTATATATCTTACTGAGAGTTTTATGCTCATCCCATGTTTTTGAAATGTCTTTCACATGTGAAGGGAAATGTACATGATGTGATGATAGTTTTGATGAGGTGTCAAGAAAGAATCCATGTTTTATTTTAAAAATATTTCCTTTTATGGTAAAATTTAATATTGTCTTTGTTGTAACCACCTTGTTTAAATGTGGGATATAATGCATGATTTATGATCTAATTCTATAAAACTCTAAACCTGAAAAGATCCTCAATGTGTATTCTTGAAATTTGTCAAGATTAAGTAATGTTTATGGCTGGGGCCTTATATTTACATTATAGAAAAATAGCAACACAAAATATTTAATTTTAAAACATTAATTTACTTATATCTAGAAAAAAATAATTTTATATTTTCATTTATAAGATACCCAAATTTTATTTATACACTCAATAGGCGAGTTTACTAATCGATTTGTATATATTTCATAATTTATATAAATTCCACTTATTCAATATACATTTATAATGAATTTAACTACTTAAATCCCAAATAAAAATTGTATATTTTATAGGTAACTGGCTTATTAAAGTTGGAGAATGACCATATAACATTTAGAAGTATTAAAAATGTGTTGTTCTAATTGTATGATTAAAATAATAACATGAGATGCATGTATGTTAATTTTATCTGAATGGTTGACTTGAATCTACACTTATTTCTATGATTCATGTGTATTTTAATGAATATGAAATGATTTCCCATAATGTATTAGAATGTTATTTAGATTCTTTTTATGCCACTTCTTGATGCAGGACCCTTAATCAAAACATTCATACATTTTTTCATTAGGTGGATGAACCAAAAATGGTGCAGGATAATCAACTCAATCGCCTCAATCAAGAGGGGAATATTATCTATGATGGGGTTCAAATATGTTTCTAATAATGAGAGTATAAAATATAAAACAATATATTAAATTTAAAATGAGTTTTTACAATTAAAACCTTACTAACATATATCCAAACCTTTTTTAATTTTTTGTGATAAAATAACATTTAAGTATTACGATAAAAATTATTCACATCCTAAATTTATTTCAATGGTTATAGCCTATAATAGGTCAAAAATATATTATTTAATAAAAGTATCTTGATTTCATAAAAAAAATTGACACCATGTTCCATGACCAATATTCTCAAAAATATTACTTCTTCTTTTGTGTTTTTAGATTTTTGGGAGTTATGGTAATATTGGGAAAGTATAGGCAAACAAATGATTAAAAATATTTTCAATGAAATTATAATTACCATCATAAATTTCATTTTTCATGATTCTAGTATGTTGAGGGTATATGATATATTTCATAAATATTTAATCATAATATCAACAATAATTTTCTTTATTTTGATTCAAAATCTATAGAAACATTGAAAAAAATATGTAATTTGTATGTTATAATGTTTTTATATTTAAATATTACTATATATACCTTAATCCATTTCCATTTTAATAAATGAATAGGATTATCTTGTTTATCCACCAACCTCATACTATAACCTAGATCATATTTATAGATCACTCTATAATAAAAATATTCTCGTTAAAATAGAAACTAAAATAGAATGTTTTTTTTCAAAAAAATGTTTGTTTTAGTGCATTAAAAATTTAAAATAGACATTATGTGCTGTAAGAATTTTTGGAAACCCTTTATTTAAAGGAAAAACTGTTTGGATATCCAATTTGATTTTTATGAAGATATATTGGTTCAAAAAAAACTAATTAATGAAGAAAAATATATTTTATATTAATTGATTGTAGAGATTTACCCCTACTTTGTAGAAATCAAGAGAAAATTATCATCTATAAATGTATATAAATCATGTGTGTATTCCAAACTAATAATCAAAGCCATTAAAATTACATAATTTTATTTATAATCATTAGACCAACTGAAACTTTAATAGAAACTCCATATATATCATCATCATATTCATTTTTGGACATGTTTTCATCTTTATTTATTATGTATTTTTGAAATTGATTTATTATTATATGTGAATGTGTAATGGGTGGGGTTATTGTACTCTTAAAAGATAATTTTTATTTCATTATTTATCTACTATATTGCCTTGATCCAACCATTTAGTTCTCCTTAGTTTTGTATTCCTATAATACCATACCTCATTTAACACCTTTTTTCTTCAATTGTAAATGGGTTTCCATTTGAAAAATATTATTAAGTACATAAATCATGAATCTTTACAAAATGAGATGACCATGTTGTAGATGTTGTAATAACATTATCGATTGTGGTAATATTCAGATCATCAAGTGAAATGTGCAACTCATTACTGAACTCATGATCTACATCAATCCCCAATATAATGTAATCTTTTAATAGTTTTTTATTGTGTAGGTTGTGTCTTGATATATTTCAAATCATTACCCTCACAAGAATTCAATGTTTGGGAGTCAATAGATATAAATCAAAAATAATTTCACTATTTAGAATTTTAGTAATATAAAGTCATCCGAGGTTGTTAGATTCACATTTTGGATAAGGAGTTATGATGAAATTGATTACCATATGTAATGAAGGTTGTTATAGGGAATGGTTATCCTATAAAACCAGTGGGTTCATGTAGATATTCATGTACTTATCACTTTTACACTATTGGTTTTCTTTGATCCTTTCATATATAAAGTCCTATTAAACGAGACCATAATGTAATATCTCTCAACTAATTTATTCATGAAAGAATGAAATTTATAATATTATATGATCTCATTAGAGCTTTTCCATCTTGAAAAATGCATGAGGTGACAGTCACAAACCATCACATATAATGAGACTATATTTTCCTTTCCACTTCAAAGCTACTGAATATAGTTTTTCCTTAGGTACATTCAATGAGGATTATTATTTATAAATCATATAATCAAACATAAAAACCTAAACATTTATTTCTATGTAATTATCTAAAAATTAAAAAATTACTATTATGTATGACTTTCACATGATTCCTACATAGGTAGTGTGTCTTCAACTACTAGTTTTCCCTCTTTATTTACATCAAATTCCATCTATAATATATATAGTTGAATAAAAGTGTCTTTAGTTTCTAATTCAATATATATATATATAAATGAACTTTATTTTATTCTTATCATATAAAAAAAATTCACTATATTTAAAATACATACTATTTTCTTCTCAAGTGAAGTATACACCATCATTTCATTATGGTAGGGGCAAATAATTTTTGATGAAATTTCCTATTTTTATCACTCCTTTTATATTTCATAAATTTATAATTTTTAATCAATGTAGATAAAGTAATTATATTTAAAAAATATATAATCTATTTTAATGAACCTAAAATGATTCCTAATCCCATAGACTAATGAAATATTTACAAGTTTCCTAGATAATAATGTGTGCATATGTAGCTAGGTGTTGGGGGCTTGATTTCCCATCAGTATCATTGAGATGATGTTATATAAAACGTTTCAAGAATCCTCTATGATATTTTCCAATTTTAATTATGAAAAATTATTATGATAGACATATAAAATAAATGAACTTTGAAATGGG
The DNA here is from genome assembly GCA_963277665.1 of Viscum album. NCBI lineage: Eukaryota > Viridiplantae > Streptophyta > Magnoliopsida > Santalales > Viscaceae > Viscum > Viscum album. The sequence goes on along the minus strand of OY728162.1, from coordinate 600,589,024 downwards.
TAATGAAAAGTAAATCAATGGTTCATTATATAATTTTCTGAGAAATTAAGAACGTATATTATGAAATCAGACTAATATCTTAGAAAATGGTTGTCTTCAATGTAGTCATGACATTGTGCCACCTATTTATAATAATTTGAACACACATTTGATTTTTGACCTCAATGAAACTAATGAACATTGACTAGTTGTGGTTACCAGGTTGGCTGCATTGATTCCATCCAACTGCAAATATTATACCAATTCTCCTTTCCTTTATTACATTAGTAAATATTGAAATTCTATGCTACTCCTGTTTTTTACCAATATGTTGTTGATCCCCATATAATTCCACTATTTCATAATTTAATTTCCATTCTTCCTCAATATTTTTAACATTGGAGATTGAATAATTATGTGTCTAGATGGGTATTACAAAATTTAATTTAGATTACTCTTAAATGGAGTAAGGAAAAGATAATATTATGAGGAAAATCAATGTATATCTGTAAGCACATTTACATTTCATTTGTTTTTTCTATAAATGTTGATGAGTTTTTTCTACTCAATCGAGTATCCAAATCCTCTTCTCATGGAAACTCTACCATATAAGACACTATCTATATTAGCCTCATCATTAAATGATTAGTATATCTTAGTGAAATAGCCATTATAAATTTAATTTTATTGTGATCCCATAGTTGTTTTGAATAACCATAGAACAATTGACCAATTCTTTGTTGCAGTATCCAGGACCTATAATACATTCACTAATTGTGATTCCATTGTGAATGGATTTTTCTTTTACCATTCCACACATAAATTCACCTCCATAAAAAAAAATTCATTAAATTCATCTTTATTTTTGTTTGGAAATTATTTTCAATGAAACAAAATAACTTGAAATGTTTTATTTTCAAATTTTATATTTTTTCAATGTTACCAAATCATGATATATTCTTATTAATTGTATTCATATATATTAAACTGGATGTGTGAATCAATTCTACCATTAGAGTAACATAATTTTTTTTCATCCTACTTTGATCATATTGTTCATTCATATAAAACATATAACCATTAAATACAATACTACTATAAAAGATATCATTTTCATTTAGTACCATGTCGATCCATCAAAGTCATTTGTTAATTGAAATAGTATTTGGATATTACTGATTATAAATATAATCCCAGAACCATATAATAAACTATTCGTTATAAATATTTGATATCCAAATGTCATCCCTTGATGGATTCAAATTTCTAATATCTTCTTTTCAGGACTCCACATATGGAGAAACCTCTGGACTATTATTTCTAATTTAATAGTGATCCTGATCCCCCTATATAATGGTTATTGTAAAAAATATCTTCCACAGAGACCTTTTTCTAATAAGGTGTCTACTATATTCAAATGTTGGGAGGCCAATTTTATCATTATATAATAGTTAATTGGTACAAAACTAAATATATTCTTAAAAAATATATCACTCAACAATAAAACCTTTTTTCCATTTTTTATTCATTATGTAACCGTTCAAAATATCCCCATTTCTATGATGTATATTTATTTTTCTACTTTCATTAAATCAATAAAATGTATGATCTACAAGTAGTTCCATTTCATTAATTAAAAGAATATTGAACTCATTTTCACATATTATTATTTATCTTTTTTCAAAAAATGGTTAACAAAATTTTTCAATATCATGTTACATTATAGAATTGATGATCACCAATTAGTGGTGATGGTGTTGTACCTTATTATGTGTGTCCTTTGAATAATTTTATTCCTAATCCGTATTTATGTTGATTTGGGGAGAAAATAATGATTTACTAAAAACAAAATCATTGTGGAATGTTTCAACCTAACTGAGTGTGTACATTTTTAACAAGTGGGCACCACAACATTCTATTAATTATTTTCCTGAAAAATTTCTATTAATAGTAATTTCATTAATCATAATTTATAACATGGCTCACAATGGTAACTCTTTTCTTCTGTGAGAATCAAAAAATATAACACATGCATCCCACATCAACCTTATATCATTGATCAATGCATCCATATAGACATCAATATCATTACCGGGTTGTTTTGGACCATATATAACCCGAGACAACATAATATATTTTCATTTCGTGTATAAAATTAGTTTAATATTTTTATATTACTACATAATTTAACATTTACATTGAATATTAATTTTTATACCAAAATGATTTATTCCATTTATATATAATTCAATATAGTGGAATCTTGGTTCATATACAATTTTATGATACTTATAATTAGTTTTCTATCAGTGAGGAGAGAAAGTTAGGAGATGTAGTTTCCCATAATAAATTATTATAACCATATTCCATGTAAATTGTCTATAATTTTCTTGAAGTAGATATAGTTATTTTAACCTTTGAATGATAGTAAATTACCATATAACATTTGAAGGACCTGATTCACATTTCTTGTTTCGATATATGCCACACATAGGGAATTCTATGAGTAATTCATGATCCATGTGATACAATATAATATTATTTGGCCATGTATGTAGTTTTTCGAATATCACACACACTGAATGTACTATTAGTCTTGTTTCATATTCCAGATAGGGAAGCTAAATTTTTTATGGAAGGATATCATTCATGAGACTAATTAGTTTTGTAGAGTTGGTGTATCTCCATATTCTATCAATATTCAAATTATATAACTTCAATACAGATGATGATGTTTAATATTTAATACAACCATTATAAAATAGAATCTTTTCATAACTATTAAACCTCTCCAAAGTCATTAGAAAATCATGATGGTCATCATTAATTTCAATTAACATTTATTCCATTTGATCTCCATGATTATTTAAACTAGTATTCATATAAAATGTTCCCTAAATTATAGTATCATCTAAATAAATTTTCCATTATATTGTCCTCATATTTAATCAATCATTTATATCTTTGGTATATTACATGAGAAATAAAATTTTCTTAAAACTCTTATAAAAGATTTTTTCTTCAATACAGACAATATATACACTAAAAAACTTTGAGATTGATTGTATGCATGAGCTATTTAAAAAAATGATGGATTATTCAACTCCATACTCATTATCTTCTGTCATATGATTATAATCCATCAATATTGAATTAATATACATCTTATTAGGGTCAAGAATATTTTTTATACCAAATTAAGAAATACACATAATATATTCATAATCAAAGGAGGATGTTATAGATAATTTTAAGAAATCATAGAAGTTAGAGAATGTTTTATGTCTATAAAGTTGCAAAGAATCTAATTAAACATTCTTTTGTTACAAAATACAGAGATCAAATAGAGTCACTAACCAAATTATTAATGGTTATCCGTGATGATTAAATTATGGAGGACAATTTATTTTTTTTAACATTGGTGTAGACTATTATAATTTTTAAAGGAATTGTTTCACTATAAGTAATATGAGGAAGTGAAAGTTATTTAGTTCTATTAATAACGTAAGGAATTTTTCTTATGGTAAACATGAGTCTATTGTTAAAATTTTTATATTTGATATTTTATAGGATGAAAAATTATAAATTGAATGTTAGTTTCTATAAATTTTCATCGTGGTTTGTTCAATAAGAGGGAGGAATTACTGTTTATTTATTTAACCAATTGTCATGTGAATGTCCATGTGGTTTTTCATTGAAAAAGTTCATAGGAACTGAATTTGAAGGTCATTAGTTTGATGATGTAAATTTTGATAGTACTTGATCACCTATTCATGAGAACCCAACATTTGAAGAAACTCCTAAATTTAAATCCACGTAACATTAAGTCCATAGATTGGGTTCTCAAGCTACTAGAAAAACTAAATAACAATCTATTCATGGTTTAACTAATGCATATAAATTAAAAAATTAAAATAACTTGGAAGAGGGATCAATGAAAAATAATTAATATTATTTTTTGGAAAAAAATGAACAATCCACTTCATTATATGTTGAACAACTATCACAGTAGGATCATCAAAATGCCTAATCACAAACTAATGATTAGTGTAGAACTCTAAAATCCTAGGATAAATTTAAAAAAAACCTATCCCTAGTGGAACCAAAAGAGAAAATCAATGAAGGAAAAATTACAGAGTGGAAAATGGAATCAATGATTAAAAAATTCTGAATCATATATAGACGCTTTGTATACTTTTCATGATTCCAATTTATGTTGTGAAGTGTGGTCTGAGTGGATCATTAAATAGATTTCTAGGATTTCCCATTATTGGGGTCAGGTTTTATATAAGATTATAGATATATACCAATTTAATGAACTGATAATGTCTAATTGAATAAAAGATAAAAATTATGGATTAATGAATTAAAATGAAGTATAGAATGAATTTAAGTGGGTAAAAGGGAAAGAAAACACTAAAAATAATTACCCAAATCCAAATTATGACCAATGATGTAATAAATGTGAATGAAATCCTCAATGTGGTCAGTAGGTCAGTGAATCTATTATGAGGGAAAATTTATAGAATTGGCGCATTCTAAATGAAAAAACTGGTGAATTTAGTCATCATGAAAATCCTCATGCTATGAGGTGTCTCCATCATGGTGGAAGAAATAAAATCTGACCCACATATCAGTGGGGACAATAAACTATATTTCCTTTTATGAAGGGTCATGAAAATGATTCAGGTGTTTTGGGTATTTTATCTAATGTCAATGGAATGAAAATAGGCCATTCCCAAATAGGGGAAAAAATTTAGGTGGTGATAAAAATAAAATTTTCCTGCTCACTAGATCTAGAAAACTCATTAACACATTCATTTTAGAATAACATGACATTATTTATAACGCTGAGTTAGTGATGTATTCTTACACTAGAGTAATTTTTGATAAAAGGTTTCATCACTTTCATAATGACATAAGAGGTTCAATTCATTAGAAAATAACTATAAATGGTTAAAACAATTTATATTGACAAAGGAGGAGTATAAATAATCACATACTATTGGATTGGAGATGGTGTATTCATTCGAGATGTTCGATGGGGAATGGTAGAAGAGGTCGAATTTTGTGAGAGCCTGAATAGCATGAAGAAGTGGGTTTTATTAGGGTTTAATTTATAAGATTGGGATAGGTTTTTTATCACTTCATTAAGAAAATAAGAGGTTTAAAAAATATTAAATGAATATATTTTAAAATGAATAATTTTTTTTAAAAATTTAAATAATTATAAGTATTATTAATGAATATATGATATTAAATTCATGAATACATAAAATGATGGAAATTAAATTATAAAAAATGAATAGAATTCAAAAATATAAAAAAACGGTTATGATATTTTAATTATATAAAATATTTTAGAAAATTAAATAAATTTTTTAGTGGATAAGAATACATATTAAAAACATTAATTTTTATGAATAAATATTTATATATATAAATATTAAAAATGAATTATTTATAAAAATTTAAAAAAAAATTATTAACACCATAAGTAAATAAATAATATGAAATGAATGAAGGTAAAGATTTTAAAATTTAATAATTAAAAAAATCAATAGTTTGAAAATATATTTAGAACAGGTTATGTTTTTGATAATATAGACTATTAATAAAACTATAATCAAATATATATGAAAATAAAAATGACTACATATTTGTTAAATAAATTAAATGAATCATACTAAAAATAATAAATGGTTTGGAATTAGCCTGTATAAATATATATTAAATGTATTGGAGAGTACAAAATTATTAATCATATAATAGTTAAGAAGGAATAAAGTACAAAAAAAAATATTAAAAATTAAATAATACATTTGATTAATAAATAATATAAAAAATGAATAAATTATGAAAAATATTAAATATTAAGAAATAATATTTATTAATTAAAAAAAGAATAAGTGAATAATATTTACAAATTAAAAAAAATATTATATTAAAAATATTATATGTGTTACAAAATGAAATTCTAAAATGGAGGTTAATAATTGAATAAATTACATAAATATTGTGTTTGTGTACGTTTTTATTTAATATTATATTAATTACATATATGTGTGTGTGAAATTAATGTGTATATATTTGAAAAGAGTTTGATATATGTCAATTTGAATAAACTAATAGTGACATTGAAAAATATCTAATTCATATTCCTTGATATTAATCAATCAATATTTTTAATTACTGTTCATTTTAAATTATGAACCAATTTTTAGTACATATATGACTTATTAAATTTAAATACAAATTTTATATATAAATCATATTTATGAAATCATAATCAATTTATATATATCAATATAAAAATATTTATATGTTAAACATATTAAATATGTCGATGAATAATTATGTAAAAAAATTTAAAATATGAATATATTATAAAAAAATGAAACAAGTAATTATTAAAAAAGAATAAATAATATTAAAGGTAAAATGAACATCAAATTAATAATGAATGATTTAATTAAAGTAAAAATTTTGAAAAAATATAATAAAAATTAATAGATCAAAAAAAATTTAAAATAATTAAAATGTGTTCTTACTTATAAAAATTTTAAAAAGTTAAAAATACATAATTAATATGAAAATGAAATGATATATTAATTATTAAAAATATAATTTTTTTAAGAAAATGTTAACAAAAAAATAAGTTTAAGTAAATAAAAAAATGAATAAATTTACAAAATATGAATTATATGTAATTTAAAATTAAATAAATTACAAAAAATATTAAAAAATTTAATAATGAAATAAATAAATAATATATATATCTATTAAAATTTATTAAACAATATATATATAATAAGTAAAAATATAAAAAATGAATAAAAATTAATATTTAAAAACAAGAAATATTTATTATTCAACATCAATAAATAAAAATATGAAAGTATAATATTATTACAATTTATTATCAACATATGCATGCCTTGGTGAAAGTGAATGAATTACACACATATATATAGTGAGATTATTGGGTGACATTTCATGTTTAAATACAAAATTTGTAAATATTTGTACTTAATAACTAAAGATTTACTATTTGATATACATGTGAAATTGAAAAAACAAATGACATTGATATAATAAGTTTTCAAATGTCTATTACTATTAATTAGTAAATAATTTAAATAAATATAAATTTTCATTTTACTTATAAACCATTGGTCATAATATGAGGTGTAACATATTTAACATAAAGAATCATATTTAATAAAATTATATATATATATATATATATATCAATATAATAAATATTAAATATAAATTTTTATAATATATATTTTTCTATTTATTTTATATGACATTTCTCTGTAAATGTGTTATATTACAAGGGTATATATATATAGAAATATATAAATCATATTTAATAATTTTTTATAATTATTAAAATTAAAATATATTTATATTTTAATATATGATTTTTATTGATATAATTATTTATATGAAATAAAACTTCTATGAGTGTTTTTTAGAAATGATCAAGGCAACCTTTTGACAGTGATGAATAAAAGCACTGAGAGAAGGTTCACTTTATCCATGAAAATAAATTGATTTAGGGGTACATTTATCAATGATTTTAGCTAGTACTGATAAAGGGTAGTGTTCGATATAACTGGTTCTACGATAGTGAACCACAAAATAGTTGTAGTATTTTTTTCCCAATTGTCAAAGAATTTAGATGAGTGTCACTGGACCGCTATGAGATGTTACTACAACATAGTAATATTATACACACATGCAGACAGATATATATATATATATATATATATATATATATGATGAATTGAAATATAAATTGACATATTGTAGAGATAGAGATATAATGTCGTATAATTTTTAGAGATATATAAAAATAAGGAATATTCAATATTGGGTTACATAAATCTAGTTGGACCATACAAATGAAGTGAGATGGGAATTTTAATAAAATCATATGATAGATTATAACTGAAAAATAATTTAATTATTCTAATAGTTTAAACTCAAGTTACCATTCATGAAGTACTCAATTGCCAGCTTCCCCTTCTTGGAGTTCACCCTGCACGCATTTCATAGAGTCTGCCCAGCTCCCCTTTCAATATAATAGTGTTTCGGGATTGAAAATGATTGTAACACTAGTGAACCATTAATTATGTGATAAAATATAGTGTAAAAATAAATAAATGAATGACATCAGACATAATGTTGAACCCACCCTCTAAAATGAAAGTGCTAAAAAATGACAGGAAAATAATAGGAAATCACTATGGTTTAATGTAGGGAATTAATCTCCCTTATTATTAAAAAAATAAAACCCTAAATACACATCTCTTTAATAAGTGTATAAATAAACAACCCAAAATTCGACAGACCCATATGAGATTTGAGACGATGGTCGAAGTTGATGCTAATACAATTGAGGAAAATATAATTTATATAAAATTCTCTAATAAAAAACTCCTATCCTAACTAGTGGTTTGTGAGGATATCCACCAAACACACACCTACATCAACCCTCCCACTTTGACAAAGAGAGGGAGGTACCATTCATCAAGAAAAATAATACAAACAAATCTCCTACTCAGATATTGATTAAGAACCAATAACATCTCTACACGAATATTATATATAACAGAACATCTTGATCACATATCTTGAAGGCCATGATAGATATTTTTTCATCAGAACTTATTAGTGTCAACCTCCTTCATTATGAAATTTTTCTGACGTTCTTTAGTATGAATTTTATGAATTTCTACATATCTTCCATGTAGTACATATCGAACAGGGTGATATTTTAAACTAATTTTCTTAATCATAGAATAAAAATATATGTTCTTTTCAATGTGCAAGGCACTCTAAAAGTCAAAAAAATTGAATTTATTCCTATATGTTCTTGGTATCCAATATATAAATTTTCATCCAAGTTTTCTCTTTTCATGATTGTATATCCACCATGTACTATTCCATCATCAGGGTTAAAGACAAAACTAATTATAAAATTGAAATCCTACTCCCAAATCCTCCTACAAGAGTAAAAATGTAACTAGTAGTGGATTTTCATCATTCAAAATCACATGAAAAATACGAATCAGCATATATTCTAATAGTAATATCTAATCCTACATAACAAGATGCATCATTTGATGTCTCTTTGAGGTATCTTAGACTTATTATTTTCCAAATATATTTTCCAGGATTCACTATGTAAATAATTACTGCTCCAACTCCATGTCAAATGTCTAGTCCTATAGAGATTATATAGAATGTCATACTCCCCACTATAGATGAATATAGTTATGGAGGCATCTCCATCCTCAATGTTTCACTTCAAGGAATTATGATAGAGGATATAATAAAATTTGAATTAAGAGGGGTGAATATTGGTTTCCATTTTTTTTTGTTAGAATGTTTTAGGACATTTCACTAGTAATTCATCTATGATATCCAAATAATCCCATTATCGCTATCCTAGTAAATATCCATCCCAAGAATCGTTTTTACTAGTCCCATGATTTTCATATCATACTCCCAACAAAAATATGTCTTCATCTCATAGATATGATCATTTTCGGAGGTTAAAAAATGTATTCCATATAAAATTGAATAATGATGTGATAGATACCACTTGAATCCCTAAAATGTGCACAAACTTTCGAATGATGTATACTCTATCCATGTTCCATGATATAGGAATAAACACCCATGTACTCGCACCGTGGAACGTTATTGAGTCTACAGTGAGATTTATTGAACCAAAAACTAGATATATCATTTATTTATTATAAAAATAATTCTAGTTGGAGAATATAGATTTATTCATAAATATCACTATAAATAATAGAAGTCATCACACCTAACTTCTTTAAATGTAAATTCTGTGTAACAAACATCAATAAAACTATAAAAATAATAACAGTCTGAAATAGGATAATTATTTCCATTAAATTCAATAACTTCATTATAAACATATCTAATGAACACTATTATCGATTGATATCCTTCCACATAAACTTTTCCATACTTATTGATTATAAAGATTCATTTTTTGTTGATATAATTCCATCCATGAGTTAATAGAAAAATACCCCATGTCTTTTATAATTTGAAGGGATTTATGTTCTTCCTTTATCCCAATCATCCATGAAGATATATGATGAATCAGTGCAACCTCCAAAAAATAAGATAGACCTCCATTCTATTTTAATAATCAATGTGTAATATTTTTCTATCTGACATCGTTGAGGAGATGTAGTAGTAATCTTTTATCCATAATTGATGGTTAGGGTCCATACTCAACAAGTAAATGATTATCATACATTATTAATGCTTCAGAGGAAATATGTTCTTCAATTGATTTCTCCTTTAACATCAACTATTTTAGTTTCAAAATTCTATTTCTATATGTATTTATCAAATGGAATTTTCACATTTTATTTTGAAAAAATGATATATCTTATGATGAAATGTTTCATTGTATTGGGATCCTATAAAAATTCCCTATTACACCATAAACATACCCCAAGATGATAAAAATCATTGATCTCATATCCAACATAGACATTTCCAAACTATTACAAATATGTATATACATGGATTAAAAAAATTTAATTGAGAATAGGTGGTGGGTTTAGTAGTCCACATCTCCATCAATTTAATCATATCAATTTTCATTGGAGGTGTTCAGTTGATCACATAATTAGTAGTTCTGAATGTGTCTTCAGAAAATATTTTGATAATTTATGCATTACTTAACCTATCCCATATTCAATACAATAGGTTTATTTACATCAACTTTTTTACTCCATTATTCTCATGAGTGCACACTTCCAAGAATTTTATTTTTATGACTTCTCTTCAAAAAGATTTATCAAAGTCCTCACATATGTATTCTCCACCATTTTTAGTCAAAAAACACAAAATCTTATATCCATATTTACCCTCCTTTTACAATTTTAATGTTATAATACATCAAAAAATTCAACATCCACTTGATTGGTCATAACCAAAATATTTTGGAATATTAATCAATGAATGATACAATGTACATTACTCCTCACATGGATATAAATCGTGCCTACTAAAAAACATAATGAATCATCCCTATGATCTATTTTCTTATAGTTATTGAAATCCCTATCTTTGACCAGTGTTTCATGGTCAAAAATAACTTCTCATGAAAATTTAATGATTCCTTTTCAATCCTCGTAAGAAACATAGAATAATAATGAATATTTAGGCCATATTCAGTCTCCTAACCAAGAATCTAATAGAATGATGTCGTTAACACTTTTTTGAGGTAGTTGGTGTGAAAAATATCACCACCAACTTCTATATTTCACCCATAATAATGTATAAATTCTATGTTTCCTTTTTTTCCTTTATCACGATAAGAAATCCCTTATAAATTATCATCACATAATTCTTGGGATGAGTCATAAAATTGATTTCATCAAATTGTACCAAAGAAAATATGTTCTTCATCAGACCCTTTAGATGGAATACTAAATGGATGGTTCACAAAATACCATCATGAAACTTAAAATTGATGGTACCGAATCCAAAATTCTTTATGGTGTGTACATTCCACATGTAAACAAATATTTATAATATAGTTTAATTTGGATAAATCCAATCCCATAATGATGACATGTTCCATGATGATTTTAATTTGATTATAAATGTGTCATTGAGATAATATCTACCTCTAATAGTGTTTTTCACTTCAAATACATACATGTCTCTATTACCAGAAGTACACTCCGCATTTACATGAGAGATATTTTTACTACTCTTATTATTCCAAAATTAATTATTGACTTGACCCTTAATGATAAACTTATAACATGTGACATTCTTCATCTAACTATTTGATGTGGACCTACCATGATTTTCGGTCCCACTTGAACCAGATTCTATAATAATTAATCTCTCTATTAAAAAATAAGCTACTTAGTGTGAATCTTTCTATATTAACTTATTATTTTTTCCATATTTATTCATAATTACCTATGAATTTATCATCATTTAAGATACACATATTCATCAAGATATTATTAGTGTGATTTATGATGATTTGATCAAATGAATCTCAGAAACTATGCAGTAAAATATCTATATGTTCAGTATATAAAATTTTATAGCCCGACACTATGAGTTGTGAGAAACAGATATCAAGGGTGTTGATGTGTTCGATCACCATTAATTTCCCATCCATTAAAAGAGTGTATTATTTTCTCTTTATGAAAAAGTTTTGTGTAGTTACTAGGCCTCATATACCTTAAGTAGAGTATCAAAATTACATTTGACATTTTTTCACCATAATGAATGATAAGGTCATGTTTTCGAAAGATTAATGAATGTTGAAAAAAGAATACTGATCCTTGTTGTTACATTTACCCTCTATCAATACGACCGGTATTTCTTTATATGCCAGTATGCAATTATCCTTACACATGAATTCATGAATATTCATTTTCCACAATAGAAAATTGATCCTATTTAATTTCTTGATTTCAAATTTCACCACCAATTTCACATGCCATCAGTCCAGAACCTACAATGTTTCAAATTGATATAATTCTTAATGTAAATAATATTTTTTTAATATGAATGATTGTTCAAGACATACAATTATTTATGATAATTATTACTACCCTTAAAAGTTAAGGGCATGGGGAAAGATCCTACTTCTCATGCGACTTATTGAGATAAAAAATGATTATCCCACTAGTGAATCGACAATTATGAGATAAAATAAATTAATGAAGTGTTGAAATAATTAACACTAGATGTAACATTGAAAATCCTCCAAAATTAAATGGGTAAAATTCCATGGAATAATATAAGGATCTTACTATGGGTAAATGCATGTATAAAATGTATCTTAATATTACTCAAAGAAAACCCACAAAACATTTCCTCTGAATACGAGGAGAAATAAATCTAATAGAATACTAGAAAATGAAATGGTATTTGAGATTATTGATAAAAGAGATGACCAAACCATGGGGAAAATACATTTTTATAGGAAATCCACCCTATTCAACTCCCCTCATACTGGTAAGTTAGAGAGGTTGGCAATAAAATAGAAACATACCTCAAGTTTCCTCCTTTGACAAAGATGGGGAAACATCATGTGTGGTAAAAATATTGTAGAAACATTTTTCATGCTACCGCAATGGCTGAACACCTAGTCTGGTTCACTAACCATAAAATCCTCTGGTATGTTATCCATAGCTTTCAATCCATCTTTTACATCCCATGTTTCAGATCAGAGGTGCTAGATCCGACTAGAAGATATAGAACGACACCCATGTATTGGTCCTTCACCATGAACACATTCTTCATCCTTCTAACATAATCATATATCTGCATAGAGAGCCCCACCACCCGGTTACATCCCATGTAATTGAGGATCTTCCACCACTATATTCCTTATGAAGAAATCGAAGATCTATTCCTATTTAATTTTACTAGGTCCCCTAACTAAATACATCCAAACCCCTGGATGGAAAAAAATTTGAGTACAAAGCAATAAAAACTTGTTGCGATGGGTGATATTGGGAGGAGGTGCATCCACTACATTATACCAACATATAAATGTTTTAATATGCATGACTATCAAACTGAAAATAAAAAAAATGAATTCCTTCAAACAAGACCCAATCATAAATTGAAAACATTTATTTATGGATTTTATATGTGCGATATAAAAATAAAATATCACCACTACAATAAATGAAAGATGAATGGGCCAATAAACTCTCTCTTTACCATATGTGTTAACACATGGTTTTCTTGATTAATTATTAATTTTCATTTTTATTGAAATAATTACTTACTAGGGCATGTTTTTGTCAGATTCATGTATTTTAATCATATTTGGATCCCATGTGAATTGTTTTCTAAATTTATAGACTACCATTATGACAGATGTGTCCTTGTAACATGGATATAGATCAGACAATTTTTTGCAATTGCCTTGTTTAATATTTTCTTAATTATATAGGAAGAATAATTAGATATAAAAATATATAATGACCAAAAAATATTTCCCAACTTCAATTCGTCGAAATTTCATCCATGTCAGAAATGACAAGTGTAACCATAATGGGGGTTGTAGATAATGAAACTGAGTGATATAATAGAGGCAGTGGGTCGTAGAGGTCAGTCTATGTAGTGGACCATCAAAGTTTTTCGGATCATAGGTAAAAAAGTTGAAAAAAGAAATATTTTTAGGATTATAACATGCTTTTTTCAAAAGATAATGTTGATAAGATAAATACTGAAGTGTTGATATTTTATTTTAGTTTTATTTTTTAATTATATTTAATATATGACGATTGAATGAATAGAATCACATCTTTGAGGTACTATTTATAGTTTATTTTAAGGTAACTATAATATGAAAATGTCTTAATGATTTTTTGGACAATATTTGGTGTTTCTCTAATAGTGAACATGAAAGGGGGATTATTTCCAAAGATCACTGATATACCTATTAATTTTATATCAGTTATATTGGGAGTATTGGTTTCATGTATGCAAAAAAAATAGGAAAATAAGATATGTAATAGAAAAACAAAAAATTATATCTATTCTATACACTTATAGAATGTAAGGCCAAAATGATTGATGAAAATGAGGTCTTTCTGAAAAATGTTCATGGGGGGAGAATGGAAAATTTTCAATCCCATGTGCCTATTATTTTGTTATACTCTAGGAAATATTAATGTAATTTATTTATAAATACTCACATTATTCAATTTCATTCACATTATTATTGACAATGTTTATGTCCCCATGGAATGGTTAATGAATTTTAGGCTATAGAGTTGGAATTAAATTCATTAGCATTAATTAGGATGGTTGAATATTTCAATTTGGTGGTGACTTTTGTGAGGGGTGAAAATGATTTATTTTAAACTCAAGAATATCAAATTATTTATCTTCGATCAAAAAGTAGAAGGAAATTTATTGTGTGGGAAGTAATGTCATGTTGGAGTCTTTGTAATTAAATTTTCAAGATAATTATTTATATTTATATTCCATTCAATTTGACATGAATGAGAATCTTAGAAATAATTTTTAGGCGGGCCTAAAATTTAGTTTTGATCTTGAATAGTATAGAGAAATTGTTGTGTTCGAGATTACATTTTGTACAAATAGGGAATTATAACCTCATGATATTTATGTTTGATTTTACCATTTCATAGAAACAATAAATTTTTTATGACATGGTTGTACAATTAAACAACATATTCATTTTCATTATTATATCACAATTTTTATGAGGTGAACAATATGAAGAGGATGTTGACTCTATTAATTTATCAATGTGTAGCTATTGAAAAAGTAATATCTAGGTACTTCTAGATACCCATAATCAACATTTTAAATGGAATTTCATTCAAAATTGTGTAAAAAAATTGGTAACATGATAAAATATGGTCCATGTTTACTTTTTTTTGGAGGAAGTTATTATTCGTATACCATAATGTCGTATATTTTGAGGCTGAGTGGATGAAAATTAAATTTTAATTTGATGAAGGTAAATTATCTAGGATGGTGGGACTATATAGTGTGAGATAAAAATTGTCACATTGATTTAGGATGGAATCATTGAAATTTGTGATACATAACACATAATTAAGTGAATATTTTAATGGTTTCCTAAAATATTATTCTCATCATAGATTGAGTTTTGGTGTTTTTTTCATGAAATATGATGATGTAATTGATGATTATATATACCAATATGTGAAATATTTATTATTTATTAGGTAAAAAATAAATTAATTATGCTCCCTATCCATACACTATATAGATAATCTTTAGATAATCACACTCTACCTGTTTTTTCATTTTAGAATGAGTATCAAATGGTTGGGGCATGTTTTTTCATATCTTCACCAAAAATTATATTCACATACTCTTATGGATTTATCATGATGTTGTTTGAAATGGTGTTTTTGAATTTATATAATAACCATGATCAAACTATGAATTGTTATCGTTGAATATTTGAATCAGTTGGAAAAAAATTTAGCTATATTTTAATTTTTTTTGGGAGGATAGATGTTCGATCTTTTCGTGAAAACTGAATTATGAAGAGGTGGACACAATGTGCATGAAAAATTACCACTAGTCATGGTGATCCTATTTATAATGAGTATTGTAAGAATTCAGTAAATTTTTTTTACAAATAACTTGCTGAAATGGATATGAACATTACAATAATTTCATGTGAGACAGATGGTGGTATGAAGTAGGTATTTCAAACAAAAAAACATTTATAAGAACATGAATAATGTCAAAAAACCAAATCCATGTGACAATATGAGTAGTAGTTTCTATAAAATTTGGAAAACTATTAAGCATAAATGGAATCCAACTCAAATAGGAGGAGATCACGTGAAAAGATATTTGGAGAGAAATGAACCACAAGGACCATCAAAAAATAAAATTGATGTTGTTAGATCATTGGTGACGATCTTAAGAGAGAGATATATATAGTTATCGTATATATAATGACAATATTTTGGACATTACATTGTGTATATTATTTATTTCCCATTTTTATTAGGTGATTCTGACTAGATAACTTTTGATGATGTGTTTTTATTGAAGATATTAATGATAATTTATTTCTAAATTTTGGTTATTTTATTTTGAAAAACAGGGTAAAATGGCCATTGAATTTTTTTTACATATTATAAGAATGGATTTTGATAAATAATAGACTATGATGTCGGAGGATTTCATCTAATGAGAACATGTACAATTACTTTTTTCAAATGACTATATTTTATGAAACAATGGTTGTTGTATGTATAATTGGGAAATATGTTAAGCATAAAATGAAGAAATATACAAAAGGTGGAGGAGATGTGAAATCTTATTAGAGAGAATGAATCACAAGGCCCTTAAAAAACCATGATGTTTT
Source organism: Viscum album (assembly GCA_963277665.1). NCBI lineage: Eukaryota > Viridiplantae > Streptophyta > Magnoliopsida > Santalales > Viscaceae > Viscum > Viscum album. The sequence goes on along the minus strand of OY728162.1, from coordinate 600,572,106 downwards.
GTTGGATCATCAGTAATGAAATTATGATATTTATTTAGTTTATATATTGTATATATAAGTAATTTATTAAATTAAATTATCTATATTATTTATGTCATTTTTTGGGTTTTTTTGAGAAGATGAAAAGTACTGATGCGTTTGTTATGGAGGATATTCATAAAAATGTATATTTCAATTTATTATTTTTATTTAAATAATAGGGAACAATTTTTAATGAATTTTTTATATAATACACGAATATATTATGATAAAATTATGATTTTGATGTTGGAGGTTTGTCTCTTCCAGAAATTATTGTAGTGCCTTTTAAAAAACTATACTTTAAGAAAGAAGTGTTTTTAGTTGAAATATATATATTTTTTGAGTTAAAAATTTATAAAAAATAATTTTTTTATAATTTTCATTTGGACAATGATATGGGTTCTATTAATTTTTTCATTCAGTGTAGTGGTATAAAAAATAACGAAATCTGGGAAAATTTAACTCTTAAAAAAATTAGTTTTTAAACACATGTTCATATTCTGATTAAAAAACAATGGTACCACCTTCCCTTATATGTGGTAGTTTTCATCTCCAAACTTCTTCTTGAAGTTCATTCGATCTCTATCAAACTCTAACTTGGATGTGTTAGAAATTTTCTAAACATTGAGGGAATTATATCAACTACATTGGGTTGCATTTAATATGATTATATGTTCAAACAAGATGTTATTTTATCGATCAAATGACAAACAACAAATGAAATATAAACTTATGGGGACCTAGGTTAGAGTTTCATAAACTTGTATATCAATTAATAGTATAGACTTCATGAAATGACATTATTAGTTCCAAATAATATTCTCCTCATTTATATTATCCAAATTAGTTTTAAGCGTATCCATTAGAATACAATAAAAATGATACAATTATATACCCAGAGGATTCTAAAAAACATAAATTCATACCACTTATATGGAGTCTTTTTTCTATAAGTATATATATAAATATCTTACTCTCAATCCATTATTTTGTTTCCTTGAATTGATGTATGAAAAAAATGTTCATCAATATATTTAATGAGTAATTTCCAATGTAGGTTTCCTATATTTGATAGGAAATAATAATAATCTAGTTGATTTCACAACATTCAGAATTCGTTTGGAAAAAATTCTTATTCACAATGATTCATTTTTACCATATTTTTTTGTATAAAAACTATAATGTACGCATTTCAAATTTTTTAATTATATTCGCTAATATTTAATGTCAAAAAATGTCAAACTTATGACACATGCTCTTGTAATGAACAGTTTTCCTATGGAAAATTATTTACAACACCATTTTCTTTACGATTTTCCTTAGAAATCTTTCATTAGGAATTAATATTCTTGTGTGATGATAATCATAATAAAATTATATTAAACATTTATAAAAAATATGGGGTGTAATAGTATTATAGGGATGGATGTAATCCCTTTATTCATCAAACCTACAACATCCTTTATTGATACTCATTAATTTATATATGTTGGATCCTATAGGTATAACCTGTACATAAAAAATGACATGTAATCATTATTGACATAAATATTTTATTTGGGAACTTATGTAAACTAATGTAATCGTTACTTATTATCATCATTCATTTTTCATTATTTTGATAAAACTACAATGTTCCTCTATTAAAAAGGATGGGTTTCTGGTATACCGTTGAGGATTGGTAATAATAGTAGATTAATATTTATGAGTAGTAGTTATTGTAATTTTTTGGGAAATAAGTTATATATTACATGTATCATGGATTTAAATACATTTTAGGTTCAGTTTTGTTTGTTATACTGTGTCCTAGACTTGATATTCTTAATCATTGAACTGTTTTTCTTCTACTATAATTATAAATTCTTAATACCACTTCTTTTTTTGGTGAAGTAACATAAATATTTATATCCTTCCATTTTGACTATTAATATACAATAATGGGGTAACTAACCCTATATTTTAATTCCTATTTAATTAGTATTATGTCAACCCTGTTATTTGTTAATTACTTCATTTGTTTTTTATTTATTAAACTCTTTCACATGTCAATTTCCTAGTTTTTATTGTATATTTTTCTCTAATGTTTCTATTCTACCTTTATATGCATTTCTACTAAAACATGTTTCTCTTGAGCTCAATTCCATTATTCAATAGTTTTTTGTGTCTTATCTTCTATCGTTTTCAAAACATCTTCAATCTTTACAAAAATTTCTGTTATATATATACTATGTGTTTTGTGCATTGAAAAATGCATAGATTTTACAATATACAATTAAATATTATAGAAACTATCAATTGGGTATATTATTTTAGTAAACTCAAAAAACCAATACAATATATTACATGGGTTCATGACATGAAAATGAATAAATAGTTTGAAATTTTTTTGACATGTACAATATTCTCAAAAATTACCAACAACGATATAAAACTAAGACATATACAATCCCATGATTTTTTTGATGACTATATAGATATTAGAAGATATTTATTAACAGATCATTTCCAAGCTAACTATTTCATTTTTGTTTTGTAATTATCTATAAAATTTATATAACCAAATCCAAATTAGTGACCACTCTGAAGGTAAATAATAGTTTCACAAGTGTAATGAAATATTAATGATTTATTTTCATTATATTATATACTATCATTTCCTTGATCCACTAGTGTAATTAATACCTTAATTTCATTCTACATTATAATTATTAAATGGTTATTAAATCTTCTCTATATTAGATATGATGTTTTTCAGTTTTTATGTATGTTATTGACATATTCGTTATAGTGTATCAACGATTCCATATATTCAACGGACATATTCTCCTAGAAATTGTACCTAATTTCCTCCAAAAGTGAACATGTTTGTTTGAACATTATACAAAGAAAAATATATATCACAAAACAATCATAACTCTTTTAGTGTTAATGGGAGACCATTTCGATGGAGATGATATTCTAAAAATTCCAAAATGTGTTTCCTTTATTGATGTATTATAGAGTTTTAGTTAGGGTGAATATCTGTTAATAATTATTATAGTCATACCATGAATTAAGCATAACATCATATAATTATACCAGTTTTTTAACACATACATATATATATATATATAATAACTTAAAAAAGTAACATCATAGAAGAATTTTTTAAAAAAAATTGAAATGTCAATCATAAGTATGATTCACTATTAGTAGTTCTATAAAGGGAAGTAGATAAACTATAATCTGATTTTTGATATTTTGAGTACCATTGCTACAAATATTCTGTAGGGAATTCAACAAACAATTTCATCTAGAAGGATTATAAGTATATAAACCTTAAAAAATTGATTTTACATCATATTTGTCGATTATCTATATGAGTTATTGAACATAATTGATAATTACAATGTACCATTAGCAGTTCCTAAAATTGAAGCATCTACACTAGAATCCACTTATTCAGATGTCTATTTATGATACAACTAATATATTTTATGTTATATTCATCAGTATCAAAATTTATTTGATTATAAGGAAATAAAACATAATAAGAAAATATGTACAAAAAATTAATCCTTTCCCAATATTTTTGGTAAGTGGTTCTTAAAAGGGAAGCATCTACAATAGAATACCCTTGTAGAGATCTTTACTTTTGATGATACAAATCGTTAAAAAGGGATCTCCAGCCTTATTACATTTTTTATTATTATATGGAAATCTTCCTTAAAAATAAATATATAAATTATATCAGCCATTTAACTATAACTTATATATGGGGTTCATTATAGGGAAGAAACTACACGAGAATCCCCATGTGGAGATTTCCAGTTCCGATCAAGAAAAACTAATACAGCGAATTTACATCATCATTACATTTCATTGGACTATAAGGAAAAGTGTGTATACATTTTATTACATCATATTTGAAATTTAATAGACCGTTGTAAATTCCTCATAGTTATGTACCATTCACTATAAGCGGTTCTTTAGAGGTAAGTGGATCCATTAAACCCCCATTGTAGAGATTTCTAGTTCAGATCAGGTGTAACATCCCAAACCTAGATGTCGATCAATAGTGCCCCAAACCTGGTTGGTTAGAAGGCCTCAAGCACATATCCCAAAACTCCAGAGGCTACCAACAAGAAGAGAGAGACTATGTGGACTAGTGGGGAGACTATGACCTCATTACCAGAGTATCATAGTAGAAGTCAAACATAAAACAAATGGTGAAATTGAAATAAATAGAAGTCAACTGGAAATAAGACAAGACGTGAATACATATCAATAACCAGAAGTATCTCATATAAAAAATGATGCACATGATACAATTAATCATGAAAGAAGCCAGAATAGTACATTTAAATACAATATAGTACAAGTATTCCAAAATAACAAAAGACCAAAAAGTGCATGTTGCATTGCAAGCCCCATCTTGGACCTTTTCCCCTAGCTCCAATACCACAACCAACAACCAATACTAGGGTTCTTTCCCGTATCATCATTTACAACAAAATAATATATTTGGGTATCTGGGAAGGCCCAAAAAGAGTGTGATATGAACATCCTTCTTGGAAACCACTCATGTATATACAATTCTAACAACAATAACCAGATTTCTAGAAAGTTTAAAGAAGATAGTAAAGTATGTGTGCATGACCATGGAATATGTATAAAGAAACTACCATTATGAAACATCCCCTCATGGCTCCCTGCAAATAAGTTAGCTATTAACTAGGATTGTATAAACAAATTAAACAAGTCACACAACAAAACAGTACATCCATCCATACCAAGAAACCCATGGACGCACCATATAAAGACGTTAATAATACCACAACCACACTGTAAATCCATCCATACTAGGAGACCCACAACCACACCCTATAAAATATCAAAAATCCCACAACCACATCGTATATTGATATATTGACCATAAAGGCTGAATCCAAGGAATAATGTACCAAGGAATCTGTGTTATTAATCTACACCATGAAGGGACAAATCCAAGGAACTTGTCCAAGGAATCCAAATCAAGTCTTATGGGTGTCCTAGCGGATACTAGTTTTAGGTGTTAGATAGATTCGAAGGATCATGTTTACCTACATGTCTTACGTGAGCCCAAGCAAGCCATATCCACGTGGTAGTAAGGCATGAGGTTTCCCACGGAATAAAGACCCAAGGGGAAGAGTCATCCCAAGATGTCAACTACCATGTTTCAAACCCATGTAGGGAATTCCATGGCATCTAACAAACCATTCATTCAAGAATTAAAAATTAAACATTTAATTTCATCTGAGTATACCCACTATCATCAACAAGAACAATCAAGGAGTATACCAACTCATGAAATACATTAATCATACACCTGGAATATAGGCCAACCCTACCATAAAATCCATTTAACATTCCTTTAATAATGTTATACAGGTATACCCACCAATATTTTCCATTTAAAAATTACAATTAAATTAAAAAATCATGGAATAACCAGATATCACAATGTATGGTGGTAGGACATCTCCTTGGAAGACTTTACAAATCATTAAGGCATTAAAAACTTCCTTTATCTCAATAAGCACAAGAAAACAACCCTTTGGTGGTTTGATCATTTATAAAGAAGGATTTTCATAATTATGTACTCCATGGGTGACCTAGAATTGATCAATGGGTGCCAATACACCTAAACAGAACCATAAGAGTCCTCACAAGGTCCAACTATAGTTACTATAAGAAACTCGCAAAAATACAAGGTCTATCCAGAAAGTCCGAAGGCTGGAAAAAATTCCAGACACCCAAAAATCACTCTAAAAGCTGAAAGAATGTTTTTAAAAACTACCTTGGCCCAAAAATATATATCTCATCCGATATCAAGTCCTGATTCATCCTTGATTGGAAGAAATATAAAGAATAGATGAAGAAAAATATATTAGGGATTATGAGACTAAAATCAAATAGAAAAATAAATTTTCATAAGAATTTAATATGGATAAAAAGGAACGTAGGACATACTAATATGGATCTAATGAGACAAACCATAATTGAAAAAAATATCAGATGGAGAGATGGACTCAATCCCAAGCCTAGGTTCCAAAGCGGATCTCCCTATAGTGGTGGGTTGTACTACATTAAACGAAAACTCCAGATGGATTTAAAATGATTTTTTGGTTTTTAATTAAATTTTATAAAAAAAATACATAGTAATGTCACAAGGTATCCCCATGGATTCCCAAAACATGCAGAAACTGTGCACACCTTACTATCTCAAAGTGGAATTTTGCACGGTTCCACCATACAGTTTTTGTAACCTTGAAATAACTGTGCAAAAATGTTCTGCTAAAACATATAACATTTAAGACATCTCGCATGACCTTGAAGCCTCTACCACAAGATTTCTCAAACCATGAAGAAGATGCTACCTCACCTCACATGGTTAAACTAACTATTCATATACTGTGTGTGAATCGTGCCCCATGACATTATCAGCCCAAAAAAAGGCTTTGGGATTTACAGAATCCCAAGACCCCTCCAAAACCACCATGATCAGGTGAAGCATTCACATAAGGCCATAACAAGTCATTTAAACTGAAAATAAATTTGATTCATACATCACATAAAATTAGGGGTTCATAAAATATTCCCCGTAATAGCAATTCATCCCTGAATTTCTCTTTAAGGGTGGTCACGATTCATTTGAGAATATGTCTAGCCACTAAGCACATACCTCTTCCTCCTGCACCCATGTCTCGTTTGATAAATGGACATACTACCATTGAACCCAAGCTAGAGGAATTGATCGGCCTCAAAGAACCTTCATGCTCCTGTCAACTATATGAACCAAATTCTCCTCCAAGGACACCTAAACATAAATCTCAACCTCCTCAAATGAAAAATTTGAGATGGGTCTGAGTGATAGGTGCACAACTGAGATACATGGAATATATTGTATAGGGCTTGATACCTCGAAGGTAGCTTTAACCGATAGGAAACGAACCTGAATCTATATATAATATGGAACAACTCGAAATATTGTGTTGAAATCTTACCTTATATCCTAATATTCCAGTGTCCCAACCTCAATGAAACATGCATGTATTCCAAATTCCGGTCCTTATTCTCTAGAGGTTGTCTGCAACGATTATCATAACGATTTTTGCGAGACTATGTTATAGACACCTGCTTCTGTATTAACTGCACATTCCAAGAAGTCTCCTACACAAGACATTTTCCCACTAATGAAACCCCTCAAGCCTCTAACCAGTACAAGGGTGGACAACTTGAAATACCATATTAATCCTTGTAAGGATTCATATGTATCATTTCCTGATAACTATTATTGTTGGTGAACACAACTAGGGGAATATGGCTCTCCCAATATCCTCTAGAATCCAGGATGCATGATCGCTACATTCACTCTAAAAGTTGTATTGTACACTATGGCTAGGAATCAGTCTGGGGGCGGTATGATGTGCTCAGAAGAACCTGTATACCCCAACACCCTCTGAAAAAACTTCCACAAATGTGACATAAAGTGAGTTTCCCTATCTGAAATTATAGTGTGCATGACCCCATGTAGTTGTACCACCTCTTAGATATACAACATTCCAAGTTCATCGACACATAATGTCTTCTTGATCAGAAAAATGTCAGTGAAATTCAACATCTAATCAACAACAAGACACACAACATCGTTACCTCAAGGTTACCTTAGTAAAACAATCACAATATCTCTCATTCCATCACCCCCTTTCCACTCCGGGATATGTAACTGAAGTAAAATCCCAATCCACCATTGATGTTCCTCCTTCAGCTACTGACTTGTGGAATAGCTCATAAAAAAACTAGATAATTATCATTTCATACCCAACCAAAAATTACTGGAGACGTAAGTTCTGATATATCATGGTGACTCCAGGAAGCACTTCCCAAGATGAATCATGGAACTCACACAACATCTTGTCGTGAATATTTATTGGAACCAATAAACATCCATGTATACATAGATTTTTTCCATCACCTACTATCTTACTAGGAGGAGGTTCCTTACCTGCAACATAATTATGTATAACTAGGCCTTTAGAATCTAAAATCCTCCTCATTCTAACTTTTCATTGTAGGGTAAAGGTCACAACTAGGTTGCCTCAATCTATCATGTACCTCCAGATGCATCTCATAGAACAATGACATAATTCACCACTCACCACTAGCATGCTAAACTTCCTATATCCGAGACCTCCGAATCGGTGCATTGGGCACTGCATTACCCTCAACAGACATGTAAGAAATATCAAAATCAAGGGAATGTTGCTAATCCCCCCACCTTTACTACATCAGATTTATATCATTCAACATAAAGAAATTCTTGTGGATTTTATAGTCCATGTATGAAACAAAATTCTCTCCCAAAAAATAATGCCTCCAACAACACAATGTGTGAAAAATTGCATCTTTCTCGAGATCATGCATAGGGTAATTCTTATCATGAGGCCGTAGCTAATGAGATGCACACACCATGACTCAGTATACCGATATTAGCGATTCAACCATCCAAACACCAGATGCATCATTGTACACAATGTTACTCCTTCCATGCTTTGGCCTTATCAGGGCTGGTTCTAATGTCAACCATCCTTTTAGCTCCTGAAAGGTTGTCTCACAAGATTATGATCACATGAACATCATTCCATTTTTAGTCAATCCCATCAACAGAACTGCTAAGCCTGAATGGTTTTGTATAAAATGAATGTAGTAACAAGTTATCCCCAAGATACTCTGTACGTCAAAAATGTTCTTTGGGTGTTCCTAGGAAACTATCGATCTCACCTATTCTATCATCCCTAACACTCATTTCTCTATGATGGTGTGACCCAATATGTGAATATGATCCATCCAAAAGTGGATATTTGTGAGAATATAATATAACTGATTCTCAATTAGTGTATTCAAAATGATCTCAATATGGTTGGTATGGTATTTTCGATTGTGAGAATACAACATGATATAATCCATGAAACCACCATAGAAGAATCCAATTAAGGATGGAACACTCGGTTCATCAGCACCATGAAAATATCTGATGCATTAAAGGGACCAAAAAGAACAACCATATAAACCTACAAACCATACCTACTAAGATATGCAATACGAGGAATGTGCACAGGTCAGAAACGTAACTAGTGATATCCGGACCTCAAGTAAATCTTTGATAACACTCAATATTCTTGAAGATGATCAAACATTTCATCTTTAATGGAATGGGATATTGGATTTTAACAGTCATCTAGTTCATTTTCTGCTAATCCACATACAGCCTAACGATACTATTCACCTTTTTTCAAAAAGGACTAAGGATCCCTATGGAGAAGTACTGGGTCAAATAAACCCCTTCACTTAAAAATCCTCTAGATACTTTTTGAGCTCATGTAGCTCGGTTTTAGCCATCTTGTAAAGAGGAATGTATTCCAGTTCAGCTCCTAGAACTAGATCACTGGATAATTCCATGTCTCTCTAAGGAGGTAAACCATAGAAGTCACCCTAACCTATGGTGCTCAACCACTGGAGGGAAGTCTGCATGAGTCACTCATTGATCATTAAGAAACAAACTAGAAATGTGGACGATCATCCCACCCAACACATGTTACTCGGGTACATCTCTACTTTCTGAGACATCCCACTCACCCTTGTGAGTAAACACTATACCCTATAGTGATCTGAAAGTCACCCTCCAATGATAATAGTCAATATACACTCGATAAGATACCAGAAAATCCATTCTGAGAACAATATCAGACCATTTTATCTTGAGGAAATACATACCCCAAATGACGTGACACTCCCTGAACTCAAGGGGACACTCCATACACTAGTTCACATAACCTGTTCTAACACCCAATGGTGTTTATAGTGTCATAATTCCCTCATAAATAAGGACACCAAGATAGAGGCAATTAACCACTCATGAAGAAAGAAAACTAAGAGGGACACGTTTATCAAAAACATATGATCCAATTATAGAAGATCCTAACATTGTACCTATCAATGTAGATTGTTTGAGATCCATAAATTTTTGGGTCTATTGTACAACATAAGTATAGAACATACCATGACCCTGTGACACTGCCTAGCTACCCTATGCTGATACAACCACCTATCTCTGAGAACATCGTGTTTGTCTACAACTTCCAAAAACTCTACTACCTTTCCTTGATTAGCCTTCACTCCTCTAGATACTACCCTAACATGGAGATAAAGAACCTTCTCTTGATCTAAATGTCAGAGTTGACCCCCTACCACTCTTAGCTCGAAGGAATGTCTTAAAAAAGTGGTAAATTTTCCCCATACAACCGCAAACTCGACACTCAACTAGGCCACGGTCACATAGATTATTCAAGTGTCCTCACCTACCACATTAATTGAAATACGCGAAGTTGCGTGAACCAATATCGTAACTACAACTAACCCTGAGGGAAGCCTTAAAATGGTGATTCAACCTGAAGACATAAATCTGATGGGGTGGGAAACATCACTCACCTATTTTGTACCCCTTTCTTCCCTCCAGATCCGTTCTGTGATCAGTTCCGGATTCATAATCTCAGTGATAGAAGCCAACCTGAACATGTTCACCTACTATTTGATAGAATGTACGAGACCTTCCTTGAAGCATCTCTCCCTCGACAACTCAAAAATAAGATACATCGGTGAAAAATGTTGTAGCTTTATTATGTGTGCTGAGTATTCCAAAACTGTCATCGCACCTTACTCCAGACGCATGAACTCAGTAGCTCGCTCTGCTCATAGAGTCGTGGGGTAAAATTAATCATACAAGCGGGTCTAGAAATCTGTCCAACCCATATCTTGTACCCCGTCATCCAGGTTCAAAACATTGTACTAGCACTTCTCCGCTCCACGTAGTGTATAAGTTTTGACCTTGACCCTCCACTAAGGAGGTGTCTTCAGATGATCAAAGATCACAAACATTGTCTTAGTCTACATATCTACAACCTATGGTTGGTAATCCCCTTAAAATTTAGGAGGATACTATTACTAGAACACCTCTGTCAGCTCATCCATATGCAAGGCTGACTATGGTGATCCCAAGAATGTCAGTAAATAACTAAAGAAACCCTTGTAGAAGAATGCCTCAACACCTATGTCCGGGACAATGTCAGGTTCCATATCTAGTACTATTGGAGGATCAACTAGTTGCCCATAGACCACCATCTATATTGAATGGTCATCACCTCCATCCTGTAATACCACTTGATTTCATCATGGAGGAATGTCTCTGTATTTCTAAACACATTCCTTAAGAATGAGCAACAACAAAGTACACAAAACAAAATTGCAAGACATGTCAGAACCATCCTTGAAACTAAGTCAAACCCACAACCTACTCCTAAATCCAAGGCTATATAATGAACATCCATCGAAGCACTACAAAATATGCCTCTTTCCCACTCTATAGGTGGTTCTAGGTCATGTCTCTATCCATCATTTCATGTTTCCATTTCAATTTAACATTCATTGGTCTAGGAAATTCTACCAGGGGTTGCTAATTTAGAATCCATGTTGGCCCATAACACCACATGAACCGAAACATAAATCCCATTTAAACCATACATATATCAAGTTCATTTAGTATTTTCGTTCCATTGGTCCATCATTTCACAATCAATAAGGGCCCATACTCCTTATGAATTGAATGATGACATCACTCATCTATATATACTACATCAAAACTAACACAATAGCAGGCACAACTATCACATAGACTATCACAACAACATGAAAAATATAATGGATCCTAGATGGAAAGAAATAATTCATGGAATATGATTCTAATGACTGTATATATGATTCATGAGATGGAACACCCTCATCTAATTGTATTTCAAAGGAAATAGAAACCACAAATGTGTTAATGGTTACAAAATAAATCTATTGTGTCACCCAATGGTGAAATCAAATCAAATATTACCATCAAAATCCATAAAATTAAAACTCAATTTGAGGAAATTTGGATTTTCCATGTACATGGGGTAACTACTCCTGGGCACAATTTATTACCAAAATCCATTTCCATTCTATACTTGTTTTTTGTAACCAAATAGTAAGGAAAACTAGAAAAAACCTACTCTGATACCACCTTATAAACTCTTGTACCCAAATGAATCTAAATATTTCCCTGATCCTAGTTGGTTACATGTCATCAATTGAATCTCCAAAAATTCCAGAGTCTTTCAAAAAATAGTGAGGGCCTAGGTGGCTCAGAGGGGAGACAATGCCCCCATTACAAGAGTATCACAATAGATGTCAAACATAATGTAAATAGTAGAAGATTAATAAATAGGATTCAACTGAAAATTAGAGAAGAAGAAAAATACATATCAATAACTAGAAGAAGTTCATATAAAAATGATTTAGATGATACAAGTAATCTATAATGAAGTTAGAACTGTACATGGAAATACAATACAGGACAAGTATCCAAAAAGAAAAAAAGACCAAAAATTGCTTGTACCCTCGGCTTGGTCCTATAATCCCCAACTCTAATGCCACAGTCAACAACCTATACCAGAGTTCTTTAACCTATCATCACCACGAACCATATAATCATTCTAGGTCCCTGGGGATGCCAAAACAGGGTGTGAGATAAACATATCAGTAGGAAACTGCCTAGGTCTATACAAATCTAACAGCAATAACCAGAGTGCTATCAAGTGTAATGAAGAAAGTAATGTTTATTTGCATTCCCATGACATAAGTATAATGCACCTAGTAGTACAAAACACCCCCTCAAGGCGTCCTTAAAAGTTTTCAGGTCTTAACAAGGTACCTATAAACACTCTAAACAAGTCACAAGGTCTCATCGTACATCCATCCACTCCAAGAAACACATGACCATAGCGTATAAATACGTAAAGAATCACACAACCACACTGTACATACATCTATACCATGAAAACCACAACCACACCATATAATGTGGTCAAGAATCCCATAACCATGCTGTATAGTGTAGTGTAGACCACAAGGGCTTGATCCAATGTATTATGTACCATGGAACCATTTAATTAATCTAGACAACGAAGTGAAAGATCAAAGGAACTCATCCATGGAATCCACCTCGAGTTGCATGGGCATCCCAGTGGAAACTCGGTCTATTCAATATTTGTTGTTATAGAATCATGTGTACCGACATGTCCTAGGTGAGTCCAAGTAATCCAGATCCATAGGACAGCAAGCCCTGATGCATCCCATAGAATCAAGAACCAAGGGGCCGAGTCAACCCATGGCATCCACTACCACGCTCCAGACCCATGGAGAGTAGTCCATGGAATCAATCAATCCATTCATTCATGATTTCAAAATTAAAAATTCAATTTCATATGAGTATACCCACTCATATCAACAAGAAAAAACCATTAGTATACACACTCATGCAATCCATTAATCATTTACCAAGCACATGGGCCTACCCTCCCATAAAATCTATTTAACATTCCATTAATCTTTTGGTACAGGTACACACACCCATATTATACCTTTAATAATCCCGGTTAAATTAAATAAGAATAGAATAACTAGATATCACTAGTCATGTAGTCATTAAATCTCTTAAGCAGTCTATCCAACTCATTAACACATTAACAACATCCTAGATCTCAACAAGCATAGGCTAACACTCCTTGTGTGGTTTAAATAGGTATAGACATGGTACTTCCTGGAGGTTCACGCCATGGTTGACCTTTAATTGAGAAATGGGTTCCAACACACCTAAAAGAAACTAAAGGAATCTTCACTATAGTCTACTACAACTATTACAAGAAACTCCTCAAAAATAATGCCTTGTTGGAAAGTATGATGGATGGAGAAAATGCCGAATAATCAAAAATAATCAGAAAATTCAAAAGAAAGTATAGACCACCTACCTCCGTTCTGTAGTAGGGAACTCATCCAATATCTTGTAACGATTCATCCTGGTTTGTAGGAAATCTGAAGAATGGGTCATGACTAGAATGTTAGGGAATATGAGCCTAAAATCAAGATGTGCAATTGATTTCTAGAAGAATTGGATATGGATAAATAGGAAAGTATGCCTTACTAATATGGAACCAATGATACCAAACCAAATCTAAATAGAGATAGAATGGAGAGATTGACCCAATCCCTAGCCTATTCACTAAAGGGGATATCCCTATAGTGGTGGGATTCTGTGTTCTAAAGCAAACCCTAAAATGGGATTAAAAGGATTTATCAATTTTTAATTATATTTTTAAAAAAACTTACATAGTAGGGTCACATGGTTTCCCATCACAGTTTCTCAACCATTTCTCACCTAACTACCTCAAAGGGGAAATTATCACGGTTACCCCTCATAATTTGACTAACTGTGGAGTAACCATTTAAAATTTTATTCTAAAAAACAGAATCTTTTTCGTCATCTCACACGATCATGCGACCTCTAGCACATGATTTCTCAATCTGTGGGGAAGCTACCAATCCCCTTTGATGGTTAGGCTAACCATGTGTATGCCTTGCACAAATTGTTCTCCAGACCATTTTCAGCCCAAAACATGGTTTTCGGGTTCCGAACTATCCCCAAACAACTCCAAAACACATGTGATCAAGTTAAGCATTCACATAAGGCCATAATAAGTCATTTAAACTAAAAAAGAAAAAGAAACATTCATGATATGAAAATCTAGGTTCTAACATCCAGTAAATCTCTAGTATGGGGTTTGTAGCATCATTAACTTCAATCAGATTATATTGACATCAACCATTGAAAACAATTTTGTATATCATAGATTGAATTTTTAACATACTAATGATAATCCTTCATAGATATTTATCCTACACTATAAGTTTTTTTACAATTGTAAGAAACTACATTTTAGTACCTCAATAGAGATTTATAGTTATTATGATACAAATATCTTACAAGGTAATTGGATCATGATTAATTTTTCATTATGTTAGGAAATTTCATTATTTTTAAGTGGTTCTAGAAAGGGCAATAACAACACTAGAATCCCCTGCTAGAGTTTTCTAGTTTCGATGACATAAATATATTATAGGGGATTTGTATCATGAAAACATTTCGATGGATTATAATGGAATGAAAAATAATAAAAATCCATATATAATATTAGGAATTTCAATTTTGTTTGGTAATTGGTTCATTATATGGAAGTGGCTACACTAGAATGCCTTATTGGAACGTTCTAATTATGATGCCACAAATCTTCTACAGGATATTTTCAACATCATTATATTTCATTACATTCTAAGGAAAATAATATTAATCAAGAAATTTATACACCATATTAGGAATTTTAGTATACCCCATTTGATACATCACAAATAAGTTCCATCCACATTATGTGGTTATAAAAAGGTAATAATGTATAATAGAATCAACCAGGGGAGTTTTCTTTGCTATTCATGGAATCTCATGTTAGGGGATTTGAATCATCATTTCCATTGGGAGGATTCTTTAATGGGAAGAATTTACAAAATATTTGATGGTTTTGGGTGCACTGGAAGCATGCAGAGCTGGGAGATATGATAAAATTTATTTTAATAATTATTGCTCTAAACCTATAGAAAATATCTTGCACATCCTATTTATAATTAAATTATTTAATCTCTAATGAAAAAAATGTATGGGTTAGGAACTCTCCTCGTTGGTTAATGTTGATCCTTTAAAAATATCCTTTAAGGTTACCTTCATTGGGATATGAGGATCCATGGATAGAATCCATCTAGTGGGGATCCCCCCATGCTCTTATGATACCCGAACAAAACCACTCGATCTCTAGGTGTTAGCACAACTAGTCGAATGTATTGGGTTGTTCATTAGGGATTTATCATTCATAAACATGGATGAAATCTCTCTTTCACATCTCGTTTATGATATATGGAGAGAATGAGGAGTTGAGAGAGAATTGTTTATGTAAAACCATTATATATTCTCATTTTTAGATGATAATAAATAAAACCCATGACACATAACAGTATTTATATAGGTATTATTATTATTATTATTATTATTGTTATTATGTAGCGCGTTCTAACTTCTGCAATTACAAATATTATGTAATAGTATTCTTAATTAATATTTTTCACCGGACTCTTTCTTGGTACATTCAAACACCACAATCATTTTTTGAACAACTGAATAAATATTTTATTAATACATAAATATTTTATTCACAATCTAGAAAGTAAATATTTATTAAAAAATTCAATAAAAAATATATATTTTATTCACATGTTGATGAATAATTATTTATTTAATTTATTTGATCAATATAACATGAATAAATTTATTCTTAAGACATGATAATTATATTTATTAGATTTATAAAACTCGAATATAATTTAATATAGATCAATGGAAACTCATAGAGTGTGACCCTCAAGGATTCATTCTCATCAGAATTATGTCGGATTTCGTAATGTCCAAGATTACTATTTAGAAATGGGTCATGTAACCCAAGAGAATGAACATAATGTCGTAGTGTCAACAACCACATACAAAGACTCACTATGTAATATAATCCCTTTGTCATAATATCTCATTAAGAATATTGCATAAATGTGTCACCAACCTATATGATCGATATATATATCTTTGAATACCTGAAATAAAAAAGTCATTACACCATGGAAATAGTATTTAATGTGACAGTTATATTCCAATGAAAGGACCTAGATAACAACTTCAATAAATATGTAAGTGAAAAATCCTTCCTCAACATCTTCATTAATGACATGTCACTCGTGACTCACCCAACATAACCAACATTGCCAAGAATTGTTATCATCATGGTCTATGAAATACATCTATGTATGTTAGTTTTAACATGTATTAAAAATAATATTAATGTCTATCAACCATCATAAATTCTTATAGATTTTAATATTTGATGACACAAAAACATGAAATATTCATACCAACAGGTCGGTTCTCATAATCTCTCAACTTGGAGATTACCAAGTGTGAACTTCATGAGAAGAAGCCTCATCTACTTATGAGTACTCTCACATTATATTCTATCTTCAGGGGGTCCCATCATAGTATGTTATCCAACCAGATAACATTATTTAATAATTTCATCATAATACATCAAGGTTATCGTCACATTGAGGAACTACTTATGGCCTTTAGTTCACGAGACATCACATGATAGTCATGTTTCTTCTTGGCCAAGGCTTTAGTCATGGGGTTTTCCATGATTCCTTAAGGGGAAATACTTTTCACCGCAACTTCACCACACTATGGAAAATCCATCAAGAGATGATACTTATGAAGTATGTGCTTTTTCCATTGATGTGACCTTGTCTCTTTTTAAAGATCCACCACTACAGAATTATCACAATAGAGTGTGATAGGATATTTACTTGTAGGAACCTCATCAAGATATCTGATGAAGTTTCACATCCACACTATTTCTTTAGATGCCTCAAAAGCTGCAATATACTCAGAATCTGTAGTAAAATCTTCAACCACTACCATCTCAGATTGCTTCTAGCTTAGAGCACCTCCATTCAAAGTGAATATGGGTCTCGTTTGTGACTTCATTCTATCATGACCAGTTTGGGAACTATCATATACATACACATTGATGAATATTTTCCCATATCCATGGAAAACCCAGAATATATCCTTAGTACTCCTCATGTACTTAATGATAGTTTTGAATTCCATTCAATGGAGGTCACCTGCATCATCTAGATATCTTCCTACAAAACTTAATACATAGGCGAAATATATTCTAGTACATATCACAACATACATGACTGACTCAATCATTGATGTGTATGGAATCCTTATCATTATTATTATCTCCACATGTGTCTGAGGACACATTTTCCTGGAAATATGAATGACATGTGACATTAGAAAAAAATCCCCTCTTGGATTGTTATATACCGAATCTCTTTAGTATATTTTCAATGTATGTACTTTGACATTGGCTAAGAAAACTCTGGGAACAATCACAATCGATCAATATCAATGAATATATGATTCCTCACCAATGTATTTCATATAGAGTCATTTATTCAAAAACTCCTTAATAAACTACAAGAATGGTATTTAATTTTTAATGAGTAATATATCATCAAAATATACTATTTTAAAAATTAATGCACTACCACTAAACTATTTATAGACATATGACTCAAATTCATAATTAATGAAACCATATTTCGTTATGTTCTTATCAAAAAAATGTTACATGACTTGGTTTCAAGATTTTATCCATAAATGGATACTTGGAAATTATATATCTTATTAGAATAATTTGGAATCAAAATCACTTTAGGATATTTCATATAGCCATATTACAAATGTATCCCATTAATGAAGTCTATTTTGATATCTATTTTCTAAATCTTGTAATCATGGAATGCCACAATGGATAGTAAAATTTTGATTAATTTCAGTATTGAAAATGTTGAAAAGGCTTCATAGTAGTCAATTCCTAGATTCTATTTAAACCCTTTGTCTTCTAGTCACATGGTATAATTAGGGACTTTTCCTTCGATGTAAAATTTCTTCCTGAATACCCATTTTCAACCAATAGGCATTACATCTACTGGAAAGTTTTCCAATATCCAGACATTGGTTTTGTTCACAGAATCCATTTCAAAATTCATGCATTCCTACCACTTAGAAGAATATATGCCACTTACTTATTCCTTATATGTTATAAGATCATTATTATCTTTTAATAATGAGTCACCCTCCTTGGTGACTAGAAAACCATACGATTTTGGTTATCTTACCTCTCTTGTACTCCTACATACTAATTATGTCTCTAGAACAATACCTTCATCAATATGGAAATGTGGAATTTTTTATTTTGACCACTATTATCTGTGATGAGCCTGGAATTCATCGAAGTATATCACTTTCCCCCTATCCGTTTTAGATATAAATTCCAACTCAATAAATGTGGGACGTCATTCAACCAGAAACCTTTTTTCTAAAGGATTTTATAGGTATTATCCCTTTGATTCACTGGGATATCCTATAAAGATACACATTGTGCCTATGGGTGAATACATGTTACCTAAATGGACCTTAAAAAAATGATTCTAAACCCCACACATGTATGTAAGAAAACATAATTTTCATTACGTTCCAAAATTGGTATGTGATACTATCTATTAAGTTAGTCAAAACATGGTTTAGAATATATGCTTCTGTTTATAATGTGTATCCCCAAATAGTTAATGGAAGTATCACACGACTCCTCATTGATCTCGTAGTGTCCAACATGGTGTAGTTCCTCATTTCACTTACATCACATCATAGAGACATATAAGGATGAGTGAGTTGAGATAAAATCCTAAAATCCCCTATATAATTATTGAATAATTGATCAAGATATTATCCTCCATGGTCAAAGAGAAATTTTATAATCTTCATACCAAGATGGTTTTCAACATCATTCTTGTGTTCCATATATTTTTGAAAAGAATTTGTCTTATACCTCATTATGTATACCAATCCTTATCTAAAAAAATTTTCATTGAATGTTATGAAGTATGAGTACCCACCCCTTGCTTCAATAGAAAATGGCCTACACACATTAGTATGAACTAGTTCAAGAAGATCGTTATCTCTTTCACTTTCCCACTAAATGGGGATTTGTTAAATTTTCTTTATAAACATGCATGAAATACACCATGTGGATTTAGTCCAAAAATAATCCAAATATCCATCTGGATGTAATTTAACCAAACACTTTCCATTTACATGACCTAGTCGGTGATTCCAATGTTGAATGTGATATAAATAATGCGATGTAACTTTGTTATCAATTTATTTTAGTTTATTCATGTAATACAATACATAAAAACCATTAGTTAACTATTCCATAACAATAGAAATTCAATATTTATAAAATAAGAAAAATTTATTCTGAATTTTGTAAAAAAATCCCTTCATATTATGTATGGATATAGAAATAATGTTTTTGATAACTGAAGGGACATAATAACAACCCATTAAAACCGTGATCATTATGGTCGACAATGTGAGGTGGTTGTCCCTGATAGTTACAATAAATAGTTTTTCTCTCTTGGCTTCACGAAGATCTAAAACTCCTTGGACAATCATTCTAAATATAGTTGGTAACTGTATTTTAATAAAATTGTGAATAACCCATGATGTATATAATAAACAATTTTTATAAATAGATAAATAGAACTTGATAACAAACACACCTGAAGCTTCCCCTTTCTTATTTGGCTGAGGTGCAATTTTTATTCCAATGGCTTAACATGCCACATTCAAAAAATATAGAATCTGGTTCCCATTATTGGCCTCTGATCATTCTCTTCTTGGAAGGGCATAAATACGCTTTTCTCATTTTGTTAATTTCTTTCCCTTTGCTTTTTTTTCACCATAATGATGGATGGGTTTTTTCCCATTGTATCCTTATATACCTGGAGAATAAGTGTAAAGAAATCTAGAAGAGAATTCTTAATGTACATATTAAAATTCACAATAAAATAGTGAAAGGTATGAAGGAGTAATGCCGGAATGAGGTCGGTGCCCAGATCTTCTTGGAGCTTACAACATATTACATCTTATTGCTAAATGTAGCCAATAATCTTGACTACATGAGGCACAAATTGGGAACCCTCTCCAAGATATCTTTGAATGAGCACCCTGGAAGTTTTAAACTATTACTATCTATGTTTCTACTATTAAAGTATATGGGGGGTGGTGATCAAGGATGCTATACACATCCATGTTTTCGTGAGACTTCATTTGTTTAATAAAAATCAAGGAAATCATTAAACAATGAAAAACGACTGCATCACTAAAATGTTTTTCACATTAAAGGAACTCTTAATTACTCTCTTATTTAGCATGAGGTTCATGAATTTAGGATTCTAGCATGTAATATTTCCATTCAAGGCATAACATAACCCAAAGATGTCTAAAACACTCATAGATGTTACTTATAGTTAAGAAGCTATCTTTCTCTAGTATAGATCATATGTATATTGTGGATGATGTACTTGTAATTTTATGTTACGATTAACGAGTGCATACTAAGATAATATTTCTTGATTTAAAAAATAAGTGAGATATAATAAATTAAATATTTATTTATTTATTTATTAAATCTCCCACTATTTTATCAAGTCTCAATAGCCCTCACTAATGAAATTAGAATGTATATTTTCTTCAAAATTCTAGATCATGGATCCCCATAACTTTTCATAATGATCTATTCTTTTTCCATGAAAAACATAGTAAAGTAATTAGATAGGCAGTCTTTCAATATTTGGACTTGCAGCACCTTGATCCATTGAGTGGATTCCTCTATCTAGAAATCAGGAATTGGATTTCTTCAACACATAACTCCAAATATTTTAAGAATAGACTTTGGGCATTAAACACAACACAATTTTGATTATCTCAACTGAAGACTACCATGAGAACTCCCTGATAAATGTTTGTGCCCAGACATTAGCCCTGTACTACATGTCGTTCTATATTTTCATTCACAATAATTTAATTTAATGGTTAGTTTGACTTAATATTTAATTGAGATATTTTAATTTATTTATCAGAAAATTTACCTTTTTATACATTACAGATATTGAAAAAATTAATTGTAAGTTACATAATTAATTCACCATATTGGATAAAACATTAAAAAATAATTCATTTAATTTCCATCTTTGCACATTAGATTATTTATTTATGTTATTTTGACCTTGAATCCATGAAAATAATAATAGCATTGACATTAAAAAATAACAAATTAATGACCCATTAATGATATTTATCTTACAATTAGATTAATGAGAGGACATTAAATGAACCATTGAACTATGAGAAATAACTATTATTCCAATTTCAACATGACTTATGATATTCCACATATCGACCTATGTGTCTCCTGGGTTGGAATAATTGTGGTTCCATCATGAACCGGCTCCATGTTCCTAGGGATGATGCATTATTTAAGAATATTTATTAATCAGACACAGGTGATGGGAATGAAAAGATTACTTAAATGGGTTGCATAAATATGTTTGGACATGCAGGTCCTACATAATAATAGAGGGATGGATGAATCACATGCCATCATTTAATTTAATGTTAAATAATTTAGAAAATAAGAAATAAATTATACAAAAACATCCAACAAATACACATGTCTCATTCATCCTCATGAATTTTCATTCAAGCAAAGAATACACAAACATAAATAGATAACATTAATTTTCTTATTCTCTATCTTATTATTTATTATAATTTTTTTGGTATTAATAAATTAATAAATTAATTTAGTAATTCCCTTTCATCTTATTGACCATTCTATCTTATTTGGAGATACCCATCATTAGTGGAATTCATATAAAATAAACAAAATAACCAGTAATGACCTATTAATTAAAATATATCAATTGAGTATTTAAAAAATTTAAAACCATTAGTAAATTTTAAAACGCACAAAAGTGTTCCAATAAATTAAAAAAGGTTCTAATTCTAAAGAATTCAAATTAAATTAAAATTTTAATTTTTTCCATTAATGGGATACTAAATGATATCTACATTCAGCTACATGACATGTACATAAGTTCTCATATATCCTAGTCACACACCTTGTGCTTCGTCATGTTGACTTTGCTAGATTACATGGTGTCTACATGACAGCTACATAAACTGTATCCTCTTTCCATGTGGAAAGTTATCTTGGTTAGCATACCTTGTGAAATAAAAGTGTCACATGTAATAATTTTCATAAGGAATCTAGATACAATGTTCATGGGTATACGATGTGTTATCTAGATACATGTTGTGTAACCATGTTTTACTAACTAATGACTTGGCACTTCTCAATGGAATATCTGATAAATCTTTATTTTTTCATAAACCGTTAAGAAAATGAATCACTCAATGAACATTATTAATATATTGATAACTTGTTAATTCTAATTTTAATAATGAAAAAATTACTTGAAATGGAAATCTAATGACAATTATGCAAAGAACTACAATCAAATAAAGAATTATATATTTAAAAGTGACCACTCTGATACAAATTGATGGTTCTCGGTGTATTGAAAGCATACAAATGTATGAGATATATTATTATTTATTATAATAATCATTTACCAAAACCAGGAGTGAGGATCTAGAATGTAAAATTTCAAACGAATTTTTTTAATATCTAAGGAAATAAATACATGGGCATAGGAACATTCTCCATTAGTAAATGTTCATCATCCAAAAAGACCCTTTTGGTTTACCTTTGTTGTGGAGTGAGGATCCAATGATAGAGTCCCTTTAGTTGTGATTCATGAGTGCTCCTACGATCTTCCAGCAACACAAACCAATCTCTAGGTGTGAGAGGTGCAAGTGGAATGTCTTGGGCTTTTCATCCTTGATCTCTCATTCTTTGGACATGAAGAAATCTATCCTTAACATCTCATTATTTGGAGGGTGGGAGAATGAGGAGTTTATAGGTAATTCTTTGTGCGAAAAAATATCAATTCTCAATTTTGGATGTTATTTAAAAATTCCTAGGCCACATAATAATAATTATGTTATTATTTTTGTGCTGCAAGAAAAATTTAATATTAATTAATATTATATAATAGTATTGTTAATTAATATTTGTCACTAGACTCGGTCTTGGTGAATTTTTACTCCTCTATCATTTATTGAACAACCAAACACCTATTTGATTCAAAAATAAAAATTTTATTCACAACCTAGAGAATAAATATTTACTAAAAATATTAAATAAATAAAATAAATATTTCATTCACATTCCAGCTAATAAATATTTATCTAATTTATGTGATCAATATGACATGTATAAAATTCTTCCTTCAAATTGAGAATAATTCTATTAAATTAATTAATTCCAAATAAAATGTAATTGAATTCAACAAAAACACTTCGGGTGGGACTATCTAGGATTATATGTAATTTGAATTAGGCATGATTGCCTAAAGTCTATGATTAATGTCTATCGATGGTTCAAAAAACTCAAGATAAGGAACATAGTTTCACAACATCGCAAACCACATACGAAAACTCATTGTGTAATATAATATCTTTATCACAATATCATATCATGCAAGTTGCAAAACCGTGTCACCAACCTACATGATCGACATGTCGTTCCTTGATTATCTAGAATAAAAACTTCATTACACCATGGACATGGAATTTAGTGTGACAGATCTATTAAAATAAAAAATAAAATATATCCACATCCATTAATATGGAAGGAAAAAATCCTTCCTTGACTTATTCATTATTGACATGTCACTCACGATGCACCCAAATAATCCAACTTATCCATGAACTGTTTTAATCATGGTTCATGAAATACATGTAAGTATGTGAGTTTTAACATGAAAAAATAATATTATCAATTTCTAAATACTATCAAACATGGTTGTTGATTGGAATATCTCATGACACCAAAACAGGAAAAATTCTTACCAGTAGGTCTATTCTCATAATCTTCTATCTTAGATATAACCATGTTTGAACTTCATGAGAAGAAACCTCACCTGATCAAGAGTAATCCCACTTATCAGTATATGTAATATGTGTCCCATCATATTATGTTATCCAACCACAAAACATTATTTGAGAATATCATCATAACACGTCAATGTTCTCGTTATATAAGGGAACTACTATGAAATTATCAATGTGATGAATACTTTAGGATATTATTACATAGAATCATGAAAAAAAAAATATGTAACAACACGTTCTAATAATATACAACACATATAATATATATATAATAAAATTATAAATAGTTTTTCCTATGACACTAACTAAAACAAGAATCCACTAGTTGTGATATCAATGTCTGAATATTCAAAACTATTATTGGATATTTCCTTGACCTGTAGCCTTCTAGTATTCAATCTTATTGGACAATTTCTATCTTATTTGAAATAAAAATAATTATATGTATAATATTTACATAATAGTATAAATACTATTTAAAAATATCATCAAATTCTAATTTTTTCTATTTTAAACAACAACATATAACAAATACACAATTCTAATTAAAATAAGAACCAATATTGTAGCTAAAATGATGATAATTACAACAAATCCCATTAGATTAATCTTCAAGCCATAAACCTAAAACATGATCTCCATAACTTTTTTATTGAATTTTTTGAGAACATTATATTTATATTTTCTTTCTAGAGCCATGAATTTGTACTTTAGTTCAAATGAATATTCGAATATTTGAATAATAATAAAACACCATATTAAATATTTTTCATTATTCAACGTGAATTTAATGATATAATATCCTAGTGTATCTATCTCATTTATGATTTAATATTATCTCCCCACCATGATGATAAACTCAAAATTACATTATGATATTATTAAATATAGTTATGCAGTAACCCAATATTCTATAATGAGGGACTCAATAAGTAGACGTTATGATGGAAGTACTCATAAGAGGGTGATAATTTATCTCATGAAGTTCCCACATGGTATCATGAAGACCTAATGTTATGTGAAAAAACCTTCCAATCAGAATTACACATGTTTTGGTGTCATAGGACATTCCAATATTCAAGAATGGGTAATGGCCTTTAAATATTAAGATTATCATTAATCTTTTCATGACACACATGGTTATATTTACTTACCAAAATTTTCAGGCATTATGTTCATAGGATTTAATGTACATTCAGTTTTCATGAATGAAATATAAATAATGGATAAGTTGAAAAAATTATTTTCCCATTTTATCATTATGGGAGTCGATATCTTATCGATTTAATTAGAATAGAGCAGCTGCATTAACTTCAATAGAAATGTTGTAATGGTAGATTTATTTTAGATAAAAAAGAAAGATATTTCAAGAATATATGTTAATGACATGGATGTATAATATTTTTGAATATATATTATGATAAAGGGATTATAATAAACAATGTTGATTTGTTTCTAGTTATCGATGTTGAGATGGTATGTTAATTAACTTGACAGCCTTGTCCCTTTGCAAGACATTAATCATAGATATTCGTAAATTCCAGCAAATTTTAATGATAAATATTTCTCAATGGGAAAATTATATGTGATTATATTAATCATGATTGAATTATATTTTAATTTAAGTAATATAACAAATATTATTCTCACGATTGAGGAATAATATAATTCAAGTTTTAGTAGTCTAAAAATAATTATTAAAAATTTTGAAAATATTTATTCACTAGATAATGGAAAAAAATATTTATTTATGAATACAATATTAACGTAAAACTTTATTCACAGATTCAATAAATAAGGAGAGATTTTAGTAGGAAAATATCATGTTTGGTGATGAATGTTAACTTAATTGTCGATGAAATAATATTTATTGTTGTTGAGTTAGCACAACGCAAAAAACAGTATTATTATTATTATTATTATTATTATTATTATTATTTCGGAAGCGGTTTAATAAACATTAAATATATTATTTAATGTTAGTTTTGAAATTAGATAATATAATAACCTAAAACATAACTATATAAATCAATTGTTATGTCTATTGTGTTAGGTAATTTGGAATTAAGAATCATTACACACAAAAAAATTCTTCCCTAGACACATTCTTCTACCATATTTTGAAGAACAAGATTAAATCCTTCATGTATGTTGGCTATGTGATTAATATAAACAACAAAATATGAATGATATGTCACACAAGCATCTGAAATTCCATAGTTATTATTTAGAGATCAAATAAGAATTTCTAGATCATCGATATAGTGATTTTCTAGTTAGATCCTCCCTACACGATGAAGGTAAACTGATAAAGGGTTTTATATATTGAACATCATCAAAAAATAATGGTCAAAATATATGGTGGAAATATTCATATTTAAATTAAATTAATTATGAATTTAACATGAAACAATCCTCTTTGGTCTCATAGAATCCTTATGTCAATATGTGAATGAAAAAACATCATTAGTCATGGCATTGAAATCATGTAAAATATATGAATGATCAATCCAATCAATAATAAACCTTATGTATTTATTCCCTTGTAGTAAATTATTCTTCGACCAATAACTATATGTGTTATAAGAGTTGTCACATTTTATATTTGTAATTATTTACATGATTATTGATCTACAGTTGCAATAGTGGTTATATTTCTCTTTACCATATGTATTCATTTGTTCATCCAATTTTAGTTAACATTATTTGGTCAAATAAATTATCATCAATGAGGATTTAATATTTTCATAATTTTCCAATAATAGATGAAGAATGATCAAAGAATCCATTGGGATGTGAAAATCATTCTAGCCAGATAGCATGGGTTATACTTTATTTAACATTAGCAGATATTGTGTACCTAAGTGCACTGCATTTTGATGTGTTATGTTATACATGTTGTTTTATACCACAATAACATGTGGTGAATTTATTGTACATCATTTGTTGATTAGGCTAGTCTAGTTCCTTAGTTTAATATTATTCAACATGTACCTGGAAAAAAGTCATGTATTCAACAAAGTTTTGAAATGAAATTTGTTTAAACCATGAATCCAAAGACATGGTTAAAATTGTGTGGGACATAAATCTCGTAACATTAATGGATTACACTAAAAGTAACTAGCATAAAAAATGTGTATCTCATTATTCCCTGAATCTAAAAAACACACAGATACATTTGTCCTATTTTACATGCACATGGAATGTGTGATATATAAATTGTATCTAGTTAGGTCATGGTGTATATTCCATTCATGATAAATGATGATGTCCTAGGTATTTATATTATACACATTTCAAATGAAGAACAATTCATGATGATCTAAGTAAATTTCCTATTTTCTACCATTAATGGAACAAATTATATTACATTAAAATAATTAATTGACGCACTAAAACATTATTATATTAAATGACACCATATTTGTTTGTAAATATAATAAATGTTTTAAATTTTTATTATATAATAAATTAATTTATTATAATTATATGTAATTACTATTTTTACAATTCATTTTCGATATATGCATTTATGTTGAGTATCTATAAGAGAATTTAGATGGCTATTAAGTTAAAAATGGTTGAATTAATAAATTAACTAATAAATCATTTAATTCAAGATTTTTTTTGTTAATAATAAATAATAGATATAAATTTATGTCTTCTAGTATGGTTTTTTCATATTTTATTCACTTGTATAGTCATTTATAAGATTAGATATTATATTTTTATACATTGATTTTATTTAATTTAATGTATTTTCGGGTTTTAAAATTATTAATTATTAAATATGATGGAATGTGAGTCATCCTTACCTTCTATATTATATATGACATTCTTTTCCAATGTAATTTATGTAATACCCCTTAAGAGTTATTTCAGTTCCCCTAACCAACACAAGTGTAATAAACACATATAATAAAATTAGGATCACAATGATTGTAGGGGATATTAATGAATAAACTGATATAATGATAACATAGGTGTTACATAGGTAGACACATGGAATGATCAAACTAATGCCAAAGATGATACAATGTTTTCCGCTAGTTCATTTATAGATTTATTATCTACTCAGGAAATCAATTGTTAGATAAGTTTATAATCAGGTAATTTAATTATTTATTAATTTCAGTCTTATGAAATATTTATTTTATATATGCGGAGGCATGATAACATAAATTTATGAAAGAATATGTATATTGACAGATTTTTAATGATCAGTTTATGCATAATTTATTTATTTCACATGGTTAATTTATTATGTATAATCAACTTAATATTAACTAGATATGTAAGGGATAAAAAACAAGAGAATTTATACTAATAATAGATAATATCCCTCATCTATATATTAATTCAGAATTGGACTCCCATTAATTGAGTAAGAATGAAAGCCATATAACTAGGTGTTTAACCAAAACTCGTTGGAAAAATTACATTTACCGTGGAGTTCAAATTAAGGTCATGGGTTGAATTAACAATCATACATAAATATAATTATCACTTGGTATTCATGATGTCACTTAAAGGGTAGTATTGGGGAATCCAATATTGGTTTTCTTGAATGGGGAGTCCACTCATTGGATCACAGAGATGAAATCTTGCAATTGGAAAATATTGGTATACCAGAATACCCTCATGTATCTTGACCAAACCATATTGGAGTTATACTAATGGTAATATGGTTCTGTTCCACTAGAATAACAAACCAACTAGGAATTATATGTTCAATGGTGATGGATGATGGTACTTGAAAAAATAATTAAAGAATTAAAAATATTAATTTCATTATGTCTCACAAAAATTTTAATCATATAAATTTATAATAAAATTATATTCTATAAGTGTATAATGATGATAATTTCATAATCCAAATTGTACCATAGATCTATATTTGGAAAAGGTCGTCTCTTAATTGGTTGTATCTTCTTTGAATTTTTTAGATTTATATGGTTTTTGTTGTTCCCTGAATGAAAATCTTATATGCTAAAATCCCCATTTCTATATCCTCTTTCTAAAGAGGCAAGTGATGAGGAGTTCTCTATATTTGACCAAAACATAAAAAATGCAATCGATATTTTGTGCCTAATGGTTCATTCATGTCTAGTGAACTCATGTTGTCTCATAATATCTTGGATTCATATAGCATGTTGTTTCACCTCAACGGTTTATGTCATGAAGGAGAAAGAAATTTAAATATTAAGATATCCACAGTGCTATTTTAGAGTATTCTTGGAGAGGGTGTTCATGATAGGCCTTATATAGTTAATCTTATTGGCTTCATTGAGATCCTAGAGGATCATGGGTTTACACACCCCAAATAACTATTCACCAATATCATTATTTCATCTATCATTTATATATTTTCCAACTTTTTTTACATTTTTATTTTAACTACATTTATAAGTCTCTAATATACTTTCACACTCCTCTACCCCAATATGATTAGATAACAAAGCATAAAAATCCATCTGTCCTTATGATGAAAAATGGAAAGTCCATTAAAATAACTATATTTCCAAATATTCTTTGAAAATCCTTTCCAAAAAAAGAAATATAAAAGTTAACTTAATTGAGTAAGATAATATATTCTATTCATGTGTTAAGAAGGAAAACAGGAAGATAAATTTCACATAGATAGATATATAATGGGAATGTATCAGTGTGCTTATTATTGACTGTAATTTATATAATCCTAAAAATTGGTTTTTAGATATAGATTGTGGTACACATGTATGTATTCAAATAAAATAACCATGTTGGTTCAACAATATTTATAGAGTGTATATAGATTTATGAGTAGCTAATGAATCTAGACTAACTATTATGGATATCAGGGACTAACACCTCATGTTTCCTACTGAAATGTTCTTGGTATTGAGAAATGTTTATTTTGTACCATCCATTAGAAAAAATGTTTTCAATCATGAATTTATACAAATAAAATTAATTTTTAATTTTTTAATAAATGATGAATCTTTTATAGATATAGATTTTTTATGGTAAGGAACACTTAAATAATGATCTTTATTTTTTGGATTTTAAAAAACAAGTATTGTTAATCGATAATGAAAACATTTTACAAGACACATAATAAGCACAACAATATAATCACAGGAAAGGTCATGCAAACATTTTTTTACTAAATTACTTAAAGATGGATATTTAGATTCCTTTTAAATATACTATATGGTGTTTGTGGTTCTTGTTTACAAGGATAAATGATCAATCCATTTTTATTCTAAAAGATAAAATGGGTTAGAGCTTGTTGAATTAGTTCATATTGATGTGTATGGACCATTTAATGTTGACGATATTGGTGGTTTCACATACTTCATAACTTTTACTAAGGGATCCAATACATTTGGATATATCTACTTAATAAGGTATAAGTCAAATACATTTGATAAAATAAAAATTTATGTTTGAGTTAGAAAAGATAACATTGATAGATTGAATGAATAAAAAAATAATTTTGAGAAACAAATTGGTATGAATATTAAGAAACATTACTCAAACCATGGAAGACGCTATATTAGTCAAAAATTCATTTATTATTAATGCTTCTATGGGATTCTATCCCAAATCACTCATCATTATAACTATAGTGGAATCGTGTAAGTGGGAGGGGTAATTGAACCTATTTGTAAACCATAAGTTCAATGATGAGTCATGTGAGTCTTTTATTATCCTTTTCCAGATACATGTTATAAGAAACAATGAAAATAATAAACAAAGATCGAATTAATGTAGAAGATGTTATACCATAAATATTTAGGAAGGGATTGAAACTTTTTTATCTTGCATACTTGTGTATAGTTGTAGTACATTTTTTAATGACTCTCTTGGAAACAAACCTTCACTTAGAGTATAAATGTGTACCTTTATAGGATACCCCATGAAAACAAGGGTACATTACCTATAAAAGACTCACATGACTCAATGAGGGATAAGTACCCCCATTTATTTGATAAGTAAATAAATTGCGGGGATGCAATTTTCTAAAGGGGGGAAGGATGTAACATCCCAAGTAAGTAATGAATAATAGATATTTTTATCTATGTCTACTGATGAATTAGATAGTGTTTTAGAGGCTTTAAATGAAAATAAATCCAATCTTAAGCATGGAATACACTAATATTTTTAAAAGATTGTTTTACAGCGTTTTGATGGCAAACCATTTTTAAATCTATCTTTTGACAATTTTATAAGCTATTATTGTCAAAATACACTTATTCTTTATGTTTGGGACATCAAAATTTACTTTGTGTGAATTTTTGGTATTTTTCTGACAATGTTCATTTTTTTAATGAATAGTGAAAAATACTGCATTTTACATCAAAACTGCTTCATAATTTATTTATTTATATGATTAGATTATCTTTTTAATTGGTCTTAATGTGTAATCTGAAAATATATTTACCATTTAATCCAATGGTGGTCATTGGAATCAATTTCACTTTGAAATTAGACTTAAACTGGTGTCAATCTTTTGATACTTATTGTTTCATAAAAACACGCTATTTGTCATAACAGTGGGAATTAATTATTAAATTAATTAATATGACTTATATGGTTTGAATTTTGTAAAATGGACTTCATTTTTGAATTCGGAATATCAAATATAGCTTAGGGTGAATTTTTGGCAATTTTCTGAAAAACATCAATTTTTGATGAATAGTGAAACCACTAAGTGCTACTTATAAAAACTGATTTTCCGTTTAAATGAAATTTTGCCATCATTGTGTTTTGAATTTCAAAAATCCGACAGACATGGTTGTAATTAAGAAGTAAAATGTGGTTCAATGGGATTAAAATAATTTTTTGGTGAATAGTAACTTATTAAGTTTTTAATCGCAATTAGTGGTAATTAGGGTAGTTTAAGGTATAAATAATGCTTTAATAATATGAAATGACCTAGACACATGTCCCAACCTTATTGGTTGTGTCATGGCCGACCAAGACAAGCCATGGGTCAACTTGGGGACCCCATGGAGACACTTTGGTTGGGAAATGACATAAATAATGTTTTATTAAATGTTAAAGTAAAAATGACACAAACAAGAGATGTTTTATGAAAATAATTTTTACATGGGGTTATAAAGATCAGATTTTTTATTATAAATAGTCATTGGAAAGATAAAAGGATTTCCTACATCATAGTATTTTTTTTTATAATTTTTAGACTTTAAATAAATTAAATTATTTATGACATCATGATGATGCATCGATGACCTCATTATTTATCGATTTAAATAAAATGGAAAGATAATGAAAATTCTAATACCTACACATGGAAAAAACAAATTGTATGAGTGGATTTCGAACCCTTATCACCTTATCCACGAATTATATCAATGTGGGACCTTTTAAAACCGAAAAACATTTTCAAATAAAGTAATATTTCTTTAATTTCCAAAAGTGCCCCTCCTCTCCTCTTATAAAAGGCCCCCACCTCTACCTAATTTAACACACTCCTCAAGCCTTTGGCTCGGCCAACACCTTACCATTTACTATCTCCACATCCCTATCCTAATCCTAGAGGATTCTCGTTTGGTATAATCCTTTCAAAGGAAGCCTTTAGGCTCATATCAAAAGGAGTTACACTTTTAAAGGTAATTCATTCTCTCATGTTCATTTGTTTTATTTTGCTTCTCCAACCCCCTAAAATCTTTTAATTTACTTCTTTTGTAACAAAACCAGTATCTTAAATATAATAGGATTTTGTTATAATATTTATTTGAGCTACACTCTCACACAACTACATCAAATGGTTAAAGAACATATGTTTTCCGTGGATGGCGAAATTCTGCCTCCCGAAACGATGATTGTTCAATACTCATTTAACACCTTCAAACGTGGCCATTAAGATGTCACTATTTTTATATATGATATATAATATGTTTGTTATTTCCATAAGCTTCTGTATTTTTCATTTATGGCATACCATTATTATTTCCATTATGGGTAAACACGATATCTTCATTTTAGAAAGTGTGGACTACCGCCCCCTGAAAGTGATTTGATTCGTTAATACCATATGTGAGATGTGTAAAGGATAAAGTTAATGATATTATATATGTTATTATACTGGAATTATAATATACTCTTATATCATTATGATTCCATTCCAGAAAATACGAAATAGAAATGGAAGTAGCGTTCATGTGTACATACGGCTTACCCTCTCCATGAACGGTGCATTTCATTTCATACCTCTAAATGTGATGTAATATTATAAATACATGTATATTCTGAATATATATGATTTATATGTTATCCAAATCATTAATATAATTCAGGATATAACGAACCTTTGACCAAATTAACAACAGGTAAGCGTAAGAAGTCTATTTTTGACTTAAGAACCAAATACCGACAAAATGAACATTATTAACTTAAATGATTACATGATGTCCATAACATGGTATAAAAGGAATAATGAACTTAAAAAAGGTTCATAAGCAAGTAGAGATTAACTCAAGTTTATTATTCAGGACATTAAAGAATGGTCGGGTCAAGTCGGATACGAGGTATGGGACTTCGTCTTAATCTCCTTTCATTGAGGCATATTTTGTTTCATACACAACCTTCTTTTATACGGTGTATAAACCCCTTTGACTTTTACGTTTATTCAAAAGGAATATTTTTTTACGAAGCATTTACTAAATGAAAAAAGGGAATGTTTTTGTCGTACGTATGTGGCCACAACGACTTCTCCGCCGTCGTGACCATTATTTGAGTTTCGGCTTCCTCTACAAGCCATACCTTCTTTTTAAAAGAAAAATAAATACCATGTTTTACTTTTCATTTATTTTGGTATAAAAAATGGTTTTCATAATGTTTTTATATCAATGTGTTGTATTGATATCTTGTGATTGAAATGTGGGAATGTTATGTTTCCTTTATGCATGTTTTATGTGATATGATTATGTTGAGGTTCTTGGGTATTATTATGATGACGGGTGGTTCTGTGATAGACTAAGGGCGGGTGAGCCCGATATAGCTCTCCAATGCATTGGGTAACGCGAAGGAGTGAAACGTTAAGGTTTCTCTGAAGAGATTTTTGGGAATATACTCTGATGGGTATTCCAAACGTAACCAAGAGGGTTACTCCCTACGTAAGAATGTTAGGAATGCCTCAAGTTACCTTTATGTATTATGATTTCTATGATTTATTCATGATTTGATGAGGTATGTTAAAGTGATTATGTTTTATGGGTAAAGTATGATCTCATCCTTATGTATATATGTACCCATGTTTCCTTTCAATATTTTTATATCCCTACTGAGCTTTTTATGCTCATCCCAAGTTTTTTTGAAATGTTTTTCACAGGTCAAGGGAAAGGTACATGATATGATGATAGTGTCAAGGAAGTGTCATGAATGAATCCATGTTTTATTTCAAATATGTTTCCTTTGATGGGAATGAAGAATACTATCTTTTTGTAACCACTTCGTTTATATGTGGAATGTAATGCAAGTTTTATGATCTAATTCTCTAAAACTCTAAACCTGAAAAGATCCTCAATGTGTAATCTTGTAATAACTCAAGATTTATGTAAGGTTTAAGGATGGGGACTTATACTGTGTGAGGGAAGGGGTTTATGATAGGTTTCAGTAAACCTATATCTCCTTCTATCATCGTAGTTGGTGATTTTGGTTTAGCATATATTGCATCAGATACCAAATGATTTGCATCCTTTGACTATTCTCATGTTCAAATGGTCATGCTCTCGGCAATCCCACCTCCCACATCAGTTCAAAAGGTATGGAAGGTTATATGGTAAGAGTCATTCTGACTATCCTTCTTGTTGAGGCAACCCACCTGGTAGTGTGTTCAAACATTTCCTTCATGTTGTCATGTTGTTGTATTTTTTATGTCAATACGACCCCTTCCAACTCATTCGGACATAAAGGACCTTCAATATCTTGGGGGTATTGTGTCATAATAGACATGGTTGGCCCAAATTCCCTATAGACCATAATCACAAACAAGTGGAAAATAATAATAAATCAGGTGAAGAGTTATTATTTTATAGTAACTATATAGTACTACAAATATATCTTCATAAATTTCTTCTACTGTATTTGAAAATGAGTTGTGTGTAGGATTACATAGCGTGTTAACCACCTATATACCACCAAAAATATATTTGATTTTTAGAATTGATAGTTTGTGTTACTACCAAATGGAGGTCGCTGAAAATTTTCTCATTCCCCACTTATCCCTTCATGGGTAAAACCTGTTTTCCACTCCCGCTTCACCACTGTTTCACCTACCATGTCGAGTCCCCCACCCGCACCCCCTTTTCCTTCCATCGATAATCCCTATTGTTTCCCATCATTTAGAACACCGTCTTCTCTATTCTTACCCATGACCAATCATTGAATCCTCCCCACTACCCCCACTCTCTTTTCGTCTATAAAGTTCTCCCAATGCTCCCCCACCACATGATGCCGTTGCCTACCATCAAGCACCACACACTCTCCCATTCACATTATCCATCAAGACATCTAGAACCCCACCCATGTTATTGATCCCTTCTCATGTACCAGTGATCCCTCTCATTCTATATATCCCCTATGCCTCCCTAACCTTTCCCATTTTACCACCTCCCACACCACCCCTTTGCCTATATGCCCCTATAGCCCTCCATATTATACCCTATGCCTTGCTTCAACTCCCCACTGAACCCACATCCACTTCCACCCATCCCCCTACGTCGAGCCCCGATTCCACACAACATACTTTCAACCCTTTACACATCCATTGTCTGCTACACTATTCATCTCATCCCATATCATTACTCCAATTCAATGTTATACACTGATCCACCACCGTTGAGCACCCATGTGCCCCCGTCCACCCCAACTAAGTAAAATATTAATATTATCTCTATGAATTAGTGTATGAGAAAATTATGAACTCTATATATCTTGAAACAAAGTGGATATCCAAACCTCAATATATCTAATTACATGAGGCATTGGCCTCACTATAATTTTTTTGTTTAAAATTTTAGTCTTTGATTTTGAAACCCTTTTCAATTAGGTTATTCTATATTCCACAAGAACCTAACCATGTATATTCCCTCTCTATAAATTATTATTTTTTAATTTTTTATGTATCTATTATTGAAATACATGATAGTAATCTTCAACTTAAATTTCTTTTTAGGTAACTCGTATTTTTTTTTTCAGTTACATGTACAATAATTATTCATTCAAATTTTTAGAACAACTATTTTAGGGAGTAATTAATGTTTTTATACATAGTTATATTTTTATCTTTGTGTTTTAATCAATTATTCAATGAGTCTAATTATAACTGTGGTTCCTAATTTTGAAATCAATTTTCTTTAGATGATATATGGTTAATGAAATAAAATTAAAAAATATTAATTTACAATTCTTCCCATTTAATCAAAATTACAAAATGAAAATAATTATACATAAACAGATGTTTTTTATATGTTCTATGTATACATATAAATCCTATTTCGGTATGCAATGAATGAATTTCCTAAAATAAATTTATGTTTCTATAAATATTTAATTTATTTATAAATAAATTTCATAATTTTTAAGAATTTAATATTTTTATAATCTTGGTTAAGTATATTGAATCTTCACATAATTACTCAAATATTAGAGAAGAATTTTATGAATTTCCACTTCATCCATATATATGTTATGCCTATTTTTTGTGTTTTATAATTTTTTATGTGAGGTTATGTTTTTTATTCCAAATAATAATTTTATGTTTCTTTTATATATTAAATGTCGTATACATAAAAAATTTACATTTATCAATATTTGAAATATAGTGGAGAAGCTATGAAATCATCTTCAAACAAATTAGTTTCAATCACATGATATGTTTATGAAATTACATAGGCTATGATACTTAAGCCGTCTTATGTAGAAATTATGGAGTATTTAAAATTATGTCTTCTTGTGTGGTTTGTTTCATTACATGTTAGATATGACTCCAGAGAATTTTGTTTACATCTACCCTGAACATAGTTTTTATATGAAGTTATTAGCTTGAATATTTTTTATAGGGAATAGTTTTTTTATATTAGGTTTCAGTGGTATCATGAATTGTATTTTATCATGAGTAATTTATCCTTGGGGATAGAGAATTTGGGTAAAAAATACCAACCATCCTGAGTGAGTATTCCATGTCTAGAAATGTGA
This sequence comes from Viscum album, assembly GCA_963277665.1. Lineage (NCBI taxonomy): Eukaryota > Viridiplantae > Streptophyta > Magnoliopsida > Santalales > Viscaceae > Viscum > Viscum album. The sequence continues at coordinate 600,534,356 of OY728162.1, read as the reverse complement.
AGGGGTAGTTATTTATTAATATGAGCATAAACATACAAATATTTATATTATCAATATCATATTACTCTATGCTTCTGCATAAGAATTTAATTTACCTTAAGAATACAATGAATTCAATTATATATAAATATACTTGTTTTTATTTTTGGGTGAGTTAAAAAGTTCCAGGTTGTGTAAAGGGATACATATTAATGTGGTTTGAACACATCAATTTAGCTATTAAACATCAAAAAAATGGTCTGTAACAAAAGAGTTTTCATGAAAAATATATGGTTTAAACCACCAAATAACTCTATAGTTGTGGTTATTAAATCTTCTACATATTACATGGTATCTATTCATTTAATGGTCGGACCTTTTAATTTAGTGTCCGTTTTTTACCTGACATTTTTTGATAATTTAGTTGCGATAGATTGTTTAATTAGCTACATTTTTTTAAAAAAACATATGGGGGAAATATAAATAAAATAAAAGAAACCACATTGGAAATTATTATAATCTTTATCTTTTAGTGTTAGCTAAGTGTAACCATTACTAAATATTTCATATAAAATTTATTTAGTAGCTGTAACTTAAAAAACCGCCAATAAATTAGATTTATTTTTAAAAAAACTTATTAAAATAAAATACATAAAATATGACATATAATAGTCAGAAATATAAAAATATGATAAACCCATCATAAATATATCATAAATCCACAATTATATAGAATCATCCAGTCATCGTAACCCTAATCTATGTCAAACCTTAGATATGTCAATATTCTTATAAAATTTTTCTGACAAAAACCAATGCCCAATATATATCTATGTCATGAACTCCACTACAACTGTCTGGATCCACAACATGTCACCATCTAAAACCAACCAAGTCATATCAATAATAGTAAAAAATAAATAAATAAAATTAAAACTAAATATAATATATCATAATAATAGTAGAATAATTGATAAAATTGTAACATACCAAAAAAAAAAATAAACACCATCAGGACTTCCTTTTGATTAAAGTCATCAATATTAATGGTAAAAATCATGCATACTTATATAATATATAATCTATAATGAAAACTAGAATATTTATGAAATTAAATTTGAATGAAAAAGTCACAAGATATCTATAGAATGATGCACATAAAATGTGTTATTTTGTTAATAAATCAAAAAAAGTAATAAAAAAAATAATATTTATAGAATATTTTTAATACATAAACATATCTATTCAATATAAGATTAAATTATTGAAACTAGAAATCCATGAGTAAATATCCTAATTTACTTTTAAAGCAACCTAAATCATGCTTGCAATTTACTTAATATTGTTTTAATGATTTTGAAATCACAACATGTCTTATATTTTAAAAAACTCGATAATGATTTTCCCATGATATCATATCAATTTGAGGTCATTTTTTATGGTTTGGACCCTTTCATGCATATTTTTGTGTTTTAAAACACTAAATATATTTTTATAGGCACACTGGTCAAACCATACTTTGGAACGACATGAAATTGGTTCATACATTTCATAACTAAATAAATGGCCATTGTGCCATGATATCTGAGCAATTCGACCTCTTTTTCTAGGATTTGACAACTTGGAACTACTTTTTAAAGTATTATGTACCTTTGATAAGGGTATATCAAGTAATTCAGACCAAAACACATTCTTTTTTGAAATGTTTTATGTTTATACACATCGAGAACAAATTTTAACTTGTTTTACAATGATTGATCATCAATCTGAGTGTGTTTTCGTTGGTTTTGATCTTTACATGCATGTTTTAGTGTTTGAAAATGCTAAAAATGCATTTATTTAGATAATAGGAAAACTATAATATGGAATGAAATGTTGTGGGATCATACATTTACAATTAAATTTAGGGTTTTTCCCATGATTTCAGTGATATCAGAAATTATTTTATTGGTTTTGACCCCCTAACACTTATTTTTATTAAATTGTTTACCTTTTAAAAGTGTATACTGAGTAATTCTGACCACACATCTAATTATATAAATGTTTTTTTACAATTACATTTAAAAATACTCATCAGTGGGTTTCCAATAAATTTACATCAACATGAGTTCATTTTATATGGTTTCGACTATTCCACACATGTCTCAGTGTTTCGAAACATTAAAAATGTGTTAATGGCCCTCATGAGAAAACCATAATATTTAATGACATACAATTAGTTTCTATGTTTCATATTTAAATATAGAGATGTATTCACATGATTTCATGGAAATCGAATGTGGTTTTCTTGGTTTTGACCCCCTAAAACATAGTTTTATATGTTTTTAACTTTTAGAACTTTAAACAATGTAACTCTTACCACCCCACATGTTGGAACGACATGTTTTATATGTGTACATGTGAAAAAAATTAGTGGTGGGATTCTCAATGTTACATGTCAATATGAGGTCATTATCTATGGGTTTTAAAATTTTATTCACAATTTGTTGTTTTAAAACACTAAAATTTTGTCTATAGCCATAATTTGAAAACCGTATGTTATAATAACATTCAATCAACTCCTATATGTCAAAAATAAGTGTAAATTCGTTTTCCTATGAATTTAGGGTAATCAAACATTTTTTATCTTGGTTTTGACCCCCAATATAAATTTTTTTAAAGGCTTTGGTATCTTTCAGAAGTGTATACTACATTATTCTAGCCACACCACTCATCAAATTAATGTGTTTTCTTAAAATTCTTGTTAAAAAACTCATAGGTGGTTTTCCATTTATTTCAAACCAATATGAGGTTGTTCTCTATGGTTTGGATCATTCCAAGCACGTTTCAGTGTTTTAAATCACAAAAAATTCATTAATGGACATTACAGGAAAACCATTATTAAGAATGAATATTCGTCAGTTCCTATATTTCATAGTTATATATAAAATATTTTTCCAATGTTTTCTGGGAAATAGGACTTTGTATTCCATGTTTTGACACCCCCAACACGTTTATTAATCGATTTTTTACCTTTCAAAAGTTTATAACACGTATTTACAACCAAACTGCATATCTTATTAACATGTAGTCTATGCATAAAAATCAAAAACAACTCAGCAGTGTGTTTACAACAATTTCACATCAACATTGTTCATTTGATATGGTTTGACCATTAAACACACATTTATGTGTATTAAAACACTAAAAATGTTTATACGACCTTAATGGGTAAAAAGTTATTCATAATGATGTATTATTGGTTCCAACATTTGGAAATTAATTATATGGTCACTTCCATATGATTTTAGGGAATTAATACACCATTTCCATTATTTTTAGACCCTATTACTTGTTTTTAAAGACTATTGTACCTTTCAAGAATGTATACTGACTAATTCCAACCACACAACATGCCAGATTGATGTCTTGTATTTTAATACTTTTAGGAAACTCCTTGGACGTGTTTATACCATGATTTCTAATTAATTTTAGGGGTTTTACTATGGTCTTTACCATTCCATGTACATTTTATTATTTTAAAACACAGAAAATGTGTTTACAATAATAATAGAAACCTATAATTTTTATTGACATGTGGTCAGTTCCTATATTTCAAAATTAAATATACAATCATTGTGTCATGATTTTAGGGAAATGTGATATTTTTTTCATGGTTTTGACCCTTCATAAATGATTCTAAACATTGATATCTTCTTAAATTTGTTACTGAGTCATTTTGATCACACCACACACTGAATGGATGCGTTGTTTTCTTATACATTTTAAAAATACACCACTTGTGGGTTTTCCATGATTTTACATCAATAAAAGGTAATTTGTTATTGTTTTGATGGGTAAAAATCCATTTTAGTGTTTTAAAATGAAAAAAATTTATCAGCTTCATAGGAAAACCATAACTCAGATTGATGTGGTGTTGATTCCAAAATTTCACAAATCAATATTTGGTTATTGGCCTATGATAAATTCATTAACAAGTAAATATTTTTTAAAAATTATAATTTGATAATTACTATATTATTAATAAAATAAATTATTTAGTAATATTTCAAATATTAGTTTATTCAATTAATATAATGTATATTTATTGTGATATATCATCTGGTGCTCAAATTTGATTGAAGAAAAAATATTTAATAGAAAAATTGAAAGATTTTATTGTGGATTATGAATAGTAGGGCCACATTGGATTCTTCCCTTTTCACCCGTCCATGCATCTTGCCGTATCCAGTGGTGTACTGTCTCTTACTAAATCAAGCCACAATTCCCATCATTAACTATTAATTCACTCTACATGTCATACATAGTCTGCCTCAAACCTTCAATGCATTCTCTACTCAAAATAACTAGGTTTTTTACACTATTGAAAGACCTTTACTCCCTAAAAATCTAGTTTAGGAGGATGATTTTTACTAATGGTGGTGGTTTAAAATGACAATACATAATTTTTTTGTTTTTAAGTAAACCATCATGCATTTCATGGTCAACTATCATTTATTGGAAATTTTTGTAGTTGAGAGATATTTTTTTATGTGTGTTATTTTGGTTACACAATGGCGGGTCATTATTTAGTTTGGGATAGTTGTTTTAAGAAAAAATAATAATTTGGTTGATGTAAATATAAATCTTTTAAATTATTTATAGACTATTATCAAGAATTATAACTAAATGGATAATAAAAATTAGTGAAAACAATCATAAATTGAAGCTAAAGTGATTATGGATGTTGTTTGTGTTCATTGAAAAGGTGTGAATGATTTATGAAATTTAAAATTTACCTTAGTGAGATGAGCTATGAGGTTGGAAATTTTCTTGAGGATCATGTTGTTCATCCACTAAAATACAAAAAATAAAAAAGTTTCCAGTTGTGAGAGCCTTTAATCCAATGTTTACATATAACTGGGTTGTTATTTCAGTTTTTATTTCAAAATTGCATGTTCTATTTGTGATTCATAATAAAAAAACTACTCATACCCCCAACAGCTATAGTAGTAAGAGATAATGCCACCCTAACAATTTAATCTAAAGCAGTAGGCCTAAAACCCATCCCATTTACATGTTCGGGAAGCTCCTTCCCTAGAACTATTCCAACTGCAACGTTCTAGGAAACACATGTCGATTGTAAAGGGTTAACATCCAATAATTCATGAATTTTTAACTATTAATAAAAAATATTACCAATGAATTTTTAAAATATCCAAACATCATAATATTATTTAATTAATAATTTTTTATTTAGTTTTTGTTAATTTTTGTAAATCTATAATAAATATTTAAAATTATATTACAACAACAAAAAATCCATAAACATAATTAAATTGGGCTAGATTTATGAATCAAATGATTCCATATTAGCTTCATATTTTCCACGTACATATCCCCATTTAATTTTTTTAATATCTTGTGAGAAGTTATAATATATTTTTCATTATATCATTTTTATGGTAATGAAATAATATGGAATGTAAATGGATGTTACTAACTCAAATATCTTTAGTATGGTCATTTATAAAAAATGCCATTTGCTTTCCTATGAACAATAATCCACATCTCTGTTCGTCCAACAGATTAAACTAATTCTGTAACCATTATTAAAAAATGTAAAAAATTTAGATAAAATATTTAGTTATAAAAAATGATACAAATAATAATGAATATAATACAAGCCAAATTAGTTCTATTATAAAAAATCATTGAGAACCATAAATATGAGTACTGAATTACATCTCATGATTCAATTTTTTTGTGATAATTTTTACAAAAAATAGAAATGTTAATAAAAATAATAATTTTATTATGATGATAAAAAATAAAATTATCTCATGAGATGCATATCTATTGATATTGGCAAAAATAATCAATTTCTCATAAAAAATGTATTCAATCACATTCCCATATATTTGCCGCGAGCCCAAAGAAGTGGCATCAAACTCATGACATAATTTCCATTTAATATCACTCCATATCTTACCCAAATTTATTAATGTCAATGTGTATGAAATGGTGTTATGGACCTCAAAATGATGAAAAATCGATAAATAAAAAACACAAAACATTATTTGTATATTAAATAATTTGAAACATGTCTTTTAAATTACATTCCGTGAAATATTAAATTAAATTTACGTTTACTTTAGTATCAAAGAACTCATTTTTACAGGATATAGGAATATGATTCCAGTCATTATAATTGTTTTGATATCACCCTACGTCACAAGCAATCTGCCTAATAATTTTCCAATAGATTCTGGAATTTTAACCTGTAGGCACCCCAAACCCAAAAAATGGAATGATAATCTTGCAGTTCATCTAGTGGTGGGATACCAATGAAATTATGGGAAACAGATGGATCACTAACAATATTGGGTACCAAAAAATCACTAGGATCTATAGAATATGATGGTATTGGTGGTGTTCTTTGAGTTGTTGATGGGCTAGGATCCTGATTTTTTTTCTTAGCATTCCTACATTTCAAATGTTTATGGTATGTTAAATTTATAAATAAAGAGACATTATTATTTTTAACTAAAAAAACTAGAATAATGTCTATTTATACAAAAAAACATATTAATGAGGAATTTTAATATATTTTCATTACCAATTTATACATTAAATTATCTTTATATTCATTATCATAATTGTTATTAACCTCTATTGTGATGAGTCCTTCATTTTTACCCTCTCTTTCAAGTTATACTATTTCGATATTTTTAGGAAAAAAATTTCAATGTTTTTTGGTTGATGAGGTTCAATATCATAATGCACTAATTGATCATCCAAACCCATATCATAATACTCTCTCTCTTCTTTAGGAGTAAAACAACACTCTAACATTCATGTACTTCATCATCCTCATAAGGAACCATTTTCTCTTGTGAATCCATGATAAATGGATCATGTTCTTTATGCTCACTAATATCCATCAAATAAGAGATGCTTAAAGAAGTAAAATCTAAAGCATCATTCATTATAACCTTATTAATGTTGTACCACATACATTTTAGTAAGATAAATTAAAACTAGATATGATGGTTTAATTCAATTATACCATTTATCTTCCCATAATATCTCAATAATGAAAATGTAAATACACCACTTTCTTGAGTTATAATGTCTTCTTCATGATAAATTGAATGAATAAAAAATCAATGAATTATATAAAAATATAATCCATTAACCCTTCATATAGGACCGCAAGATAAAAAAATATCAAATCATTTGATATTTTAGCTTGATTATAAAAATTCATTATCTAGGAAAATAGATAGAAGTAGTTAATTTTTACATATTAAAATAACTACACATCAATAATATTAATAATAGTTAATAATAACATAAAGTAAGAACCATTTTACTAGCTCCTTGTTAATAGTTTTTTTAATTACAACTCATTCTGAGCTCGACCCCTTATTCATCACTTTATTTGTAGTAATAATTATTTAATAAAATAGATCTGTAATGACAATATTGGGAATCACATATATATCTTCTTGTAGAAACACCAATTCAGTCAGTGTAAAATTGGAAACCATTCCAATTAGACATCCATTAGTTGTAAATAATGATGACTAATTTTCAGTATGAGAATTTTTGGAGATTTCGGTATCACATCCAACATGTTTTAATCTAGTATCAATCACATCCAAATACCAAGAACTGAATTTCAATCAATTTATGGCTATGGAACACTAAAAAATAGGGCCTTATGGTTGAAAATTATCTCAAAAATAATATTTCTAATGACCTATGTACCTGATGAAAAAATAAGAATCATATTAAAAAAATATTACCCAATGATTTGATAAAATAAAATTCACCAATGAAAATAAAAAAAATATCATTGTAACACTCAATTGGATACATGCATTTATAGAGTACCAGTTAGCCATTTTTTTATTCTTCAACAAAATGAACATTCAAATGAATCATGATTGTGAATAATGAATGAAGAAATAACATCTCCAAATAACAATGTTTTAAAATAATTGTTTCTTTTAAGTATGTGAAACATGATTGGAATTAGAGTTTTTACATAGAGTTATCTGAATAAGTTAGAAAACTAAAATATAAACACAATTACTTTTTTTTAATGTATTATGCATCACCAATGGAAAAAAACTTCCCTATAAAAATATGGGATACATGAATTTTAAATCTAATTTACATTCGATGTTTTAAGTCAATTCACCTTGATATGTTACTTGAATATCCATGTAACACTTTTTTATTCTTTAATGGTCAAAGGAAAATATATTTCTCATGATTTATCATTATAAAAATAATTTAAGGATAATTTTATTTATAATTTTCCCACAAACCATGATTTATAAACCTTTACGGAAAACCCTTATGAACATTAAGGTTATCCTTCGATTTATCCTGCTTATTAAGTACATTAAATCATACATTATCACAAATGTCATTCTCAGTATGGGTACATCATAGTTATGATGAATCAAATTAAAATCCCAATAAGTATGTTTGAAAAATATACACTTTTAAACCATTTTTATGTTCCATATTCTTCAGATATTGTACCATATAAACATTTCCCCTTCTTTAAAATGGTGACATTTTCCAAATTATTTAGCGACACTCAATATCAATCCTAATAATTTTTAACTAGATAAAACCTTTGGTTATTTTATCAGTTCAATATATCCATGTAATCATGTAATGTTAAACATTAGTTAATGAGAAGCATCATGAAATCAATGATGAACCACAGAACACCATTTTCTGCAATTTGGTAATTGTTGAGGATTATAATCATAATTAAAAACTAGAAAATCCAAAATAGTATGATTGTTCCTAGAAGATAAATTTCATAGTCTATGAAAGTCACTAATTGTCCACATTAAAGAATCTTGCATTTTTGAATAGTTGTCTAGTTGAAGCATCATGTGTTCCCACACTATCATCTCAAAATTAGGGAACCTCTTTGATTATGGGTTGAAGATATAACTTAATGTCATTTTTGAAATTTTTTATTTTAGGAATAATCATAGAAATAATGAAATATATCTTTATCATACACAACCATGTAGGCAGATCATAGGATATAAAATCAACTATCCCAATGCTATAATTATTACATAAAGTACCAAAAGGGTTAAAACCCTCATAATCCAATCCCAAACATATATTAATATGATCTGAATAAAAATATTGATATAGTGAATCAAACAACTTCCTTGATGTTAAATCTTATGTATTTCCCATAAAACCATCATTAATATCCAGATCATACCACATTATGTCATATGTTTTCTTAGATGGAATGAATAATTGTTAATCATTTTTTAATGTAATTTAATAAAATACCTTTGCAGGAGTTTTGCTTTTTTTTTATTCTGAGGGTTGCATTGATTTTTCTGTAATTGTTGTTCATTAATATCTATATACATTAATAACATCTTGTGTCATAATTTGAATCTTATCCCTTGTATTGGATTAAATCATTAGTGAATGCTTATATCTTGGTATAATCAAATACATGTTTGTTGATGACCTTATTCATCTCATAGAATGACGAAGAGATCATAGCTTCACTAAATGCATCATGAAAAAACTCTAAAATAATGAACAATTATTTTTAAATAATTCCAAAGAGACACTTGATATGATATAACTTATTATATAAGATAATTTCAAATAATTGACACACCCTTTATATATTTATAATTATCCATCTTCATTTAATTCATGAAAAATATTTTTTCATGTCACTGATGTCCTAAGAATATTAAATTTCTCCTGATCAACTAAATTTTCTGTTGAATAATTACAATTTGAATATTGTATTCTTCAAAAAAAATATCGAATTTAAAAAACATTTAACTGAAATCTCCTTTTTTGGGTCACTTTGTATTTCATTGAATGCATTTTCATTATTTTTAATTTCTAAAACATTTTATTCACCATGTAAAATACAATATATATTTTTACCATGAATCTTTTTCAACATCAAATTATTATATACATCGTTTCTATTCAACCATCCTTTTAATTTTCATTGTATGAACAAAATTTTTATTCTACCATCCACTGATCGGTTCTCAATTGCATAATCTAAAAATTCATCCATACCCTTGACATAGATAAGAATGTTTCAAGGTAAATTAATCAAAAATTTAAACACAGGTATTTGAATGAATTGTCCCTTTAAAATCAGATATAAAGGTATAAATTTTTAATCAAACTTATACAATCAAAATTAAATATCGCCAATATTTTCTATTGACTCTTCATAATAATTATAATGTCATATAGGATGAATGAAATAATGAAACGTTTCTTACTAAACGTATAAAATAAAATCGAATCAAATAAATTATTATTTCTCAAAAAAATATATAAATAATGAATTAAATTAGATTACCACCACATTTTATCAAAAAGGAAACCCTTGAATTTTCTAAAATATATCAAATATGTCTCCTTAAATTGAGAGTATGAAGATGAAGAGTATTTCTTGGTAATGATAAAATTAATTTTTTTTAGTTTTAAGGATCTATATCGATTAGGATAATTCCCAAGGGCATGATATTTGATGTTAAAACACAGTTGAAACAACTAATATTTAATAAGGGAAGTGTGAAAAAAAACTCTACAAGAAATATTATAAATATGTATCAATTTTTTTATATTTTATATGTAAATGATATTATTTTTCTTGGATAAAAAAATAATGGCCTATTTTACCCTAGTTTTGTAACTAAGTAGGGTTTATTCCATGGAAAAAATTTCTGCATTAAGCAATTTCCAATCCATTTTCAATGAACTAACTAAGTCAAATAGCACCACTTTAAAAATATTAGTGAAACATATACATTATCAGGATAACATGATATGTCCTGAATACACAAAAAACTAAACTCTATATGTGTGAATTATAGTCAATTAGTTTTGTGTGACTTCATATGGTTCTATGAATTATAAAATCAACTCTATTCACATAACATCAAATCTGTTGTTCCTTTAACTTGTGATAAATATAAAACACATTTTGGTAACATAAATTGGAATAATTAGTATTGTGATTTTAAAATAAGATGATAAAAAATAAGTTATTTGACTCAAAAAAACTATACACTATAATTATTTCTCTTAAAAATCATGTTAGTTAAAGTAAAATCAATGAAATTAAGTCATCTATTCCAATTACCATGACAAATAATTTATTATCATGAATGTAAAACATAAGACTAACTATTCTATCATTATTCGATCAATATTATAAAAATATATGGTTCCTCACATATGCATAATACATGAAGATTTCTGAATATTTAAAAGGGTATAATATCTCATTTTCAAGGACTTTATCCATAGAGACCTTGCCAATGTGGGTGATGAATCCATGTGTGGCCACAAAACCAACCACAAATTGGTTATGAGTTGCAAAATATTCTCAATTATGTATATGAAAAACATTGGTGGCATTAAAACAAATTTAACAATGTGAAATTAATTAATAACACATAGATACCATAAAATTATGAATGATATAGATTCTATAATCATCTTATGTCATAAATGTATTCATTTTTTATTTTAATACCACAAATAAATAATTAATGATTATTAATACTCCACAAAAATAACTTCAAAATAAAAATAACACATTATAAATCAATATTACATATATACATTACTATTGAAGAAATTAAAAACATATTCTATACTCTTTTTGTCACCCATTAAAATCCATATAATGGTAATCAATAAAATATTTAGGGTGAGGATGATGCTACGTTTAAGGAGGGGGGGTGTCTGTATTTCCACCATGGAGGGTAGCCATGATAGGGAGAGGGTGGTTTGGGGGGGTCATTTCCTCCGATGATGGGAACTGAGCTGGGGAGAGGTAGGTGTGTTGGGGGAGTCTTCGTCGATAGTGAGGAGGGGAACCGGGAGCATGGATAGGGGGTCTGGGGGATGGGTGTAGGGGATGGCGTTGGAGTGGGGTGTCATTGTGGTCGGGGTCTCTGGTCAGAATGGAGTAAGTAGGATGGAGGGATTGGGGTATGAGGGTCACAATGTTGGAGAAGTTAGAGGAGGATATCCGGGAAGGGAGTGGGTGTAAAGGGGTTTGGGTCACATAGAGGGAGCGGGGAGGGGAAGGAATTTGGTTTGTTTAAAATTTTAGTTGTGATTAAAATAAAACAACCACTAACTATAAAAATAATAAAAATATATAATTGGTTTGATCAATTCACAATTATATTATATATATTTTAATTCTAGATTTATTTCATGGTGTTTACTAGAACCACAACTAATAAATTGTCTCAAAAAAGCATTTTTAGTGTTAAAATTGGAATTTAGAAAATAAATCTGTATAATCATGTAAACCTTAAAAACAACAAAAAATCAATTGATAAAAATTTTATAACATGAAATAATTATGAATTTAATGTGAAAAATATATATATATATATATATATATATATATATATATTAAATTTTGAAACATTAAAATAAAACACCTCAATAACTATGTGTAGGATTCCTTCAAAAAATGGCACATTCCAAGACATTAATCATCTAATTGGGTAGGTAATTACATTACTTGGTGTCCCAATAATTTCTTGTGTAAGAAAATAAAATAAAAATTTAATCTATATTATCCTTTTGGGTAGCTTATTCCATAGTTTTTTAACCCCTTGTATTTCATTTTTATCTCTTTCATGCAATTTTTTTGGGTATAATAGTTTGGAAGACATAATAGGTTTAGGTTACTAGAATAATAGTGTTAGTTATTTCTATATTATGAATTTTAATAGAGTGATATTCACTAATATTTTAATGGTCCACATCCATTATGAATTATATTCTTCTCAACCTAAAAAAGAAACATTTAAAATAAACTCTGTAATATGATAATTATTTAGTGAAAATGAATGTTAGTTTACTAAATGGGTTTGATGTATAGGGTCATTATTTTTAGTGAGAGAATTTTCATTAAATATCCTTGATGAAAATACAACAAAATAGATAATCATATAATAGAAAATTGTTGTATATATATTAAATCACCATGAATGAGAATAACATAAAATTAGTCAATGAAAGGAGAAAGATAAATATAAGTATCTCTTAAGACTAATAAAAAATGAAATGTTATTACAAGGAATTACATGTTTCAAATAAACACCTTTATAAGTAACCAATTATTGAAGTTGTCCAACAGATAAACCTAGATTATTATGAAGCCTGAACAGATTCTTTTGAGGTTTTAAAGACATTTGATGAAAAAATAACTAAGTAATTTTCGTCAGGGTTAATTAGTATGATTGAGAGTGATAAGTACATAGTATGATTTTTATTCACTTAACTTTTGTTCTAGTTATTGAATTAATACTATTTTTACCGATATAAATATAGAAAAAATACAAATGATTATAAGAAATAATTTAGTCAATATTATGAATGAGTTGATAAAAAATGAAATAGGAAAATAAATTATTAATTATCAATTTTATTGATAGTGAAATTGGGTAAAAATAAAAATTGAATCAATAAAAAGATAGTTCAAGAACTAAAAAATGTTTCCAAAATTATATAGTCAAGGTTAGTAAAATCTAATGATAATCTAACGAAGGGTAGAGTAATGAATCTATCAGATGAAATTGATCTGAATAATTGAATGAGTTTATAAATCTCCATGGAATATTCACATTAGATATTGGTGTAAAATAAATTTATTCATTGGTTTTCAAAGGTATATGATAACAAATGAATACATTAATTTTTTTAAATAGAAAGGAGATCAAAATCAAAGGAATAATTGATAGAAATTGGTTTTATATTCAAGTGATTAATCAAATATTTACTACATGGATGTAACATAATTTATAAAATCGTAGAAGATATTATGTAAATTAATTTTGTCTTAATATTATACATCTTAAATGATAAAAGGTTATAATGGGTACAAAATATTTGTTATGAACAACATAAAGATATTAATATTATACAATTATGACGATTTATCCTATGGTCTTGATCAGGAAAATAGGACTAATCCTGACCTAAACCGTTTTATTAATTTGATGTAAGGAATGAAAATGGAATTTAACAAAACCAAATATCTTAAAGAATGTGATAAAAATTATTTGATTTACAATGCTCTCCAAAGAGCCACAAAATTTGAAAGGAAGATTGATGTTTTAAATAACTATGGGGGTTCCTTGATAATAGATATGACTTGGTTATAAATGTTGTCTCTTATTATAGGAATATCTTTAATGGTCCTTGTTATTTAATGAATCTTATCGAAGGTATAATCCCAAAACTTTTCAATAATGAAGACAATTATATTAACTATACTGTAAATACAAAATTTGAAGTCATGGAAGCTGTTTTTGGATTAAATCATGGATGTTTACCTGGCCCAAATGGGTTAAAAAATCATTGTTTTAAAATAATGGGATATAATTTTGGTTGATTCTTGGATACTGCATAATAAATTTTTTAATATAGGGTAGCTTTCATATGGAATAAATTATCAATTTCATTCCCCCATTCTGAAAGTGGTGAATGAGAATGAAATTCATCTCTTAAAACCAGTGGAACTTTTCAAAAAAATTATAAAATCATTTGGAAAATTCTTATCCAATGACTAGAGAACATTGCTAATAGGATTTTGTCTTGAAATAAATTTGAATTCATTAATGGAATAACTTTTCAAGACTAAATCATCATTGCATCTGAATGTGACAACATTTTCAAAAATCCTACTAAGGGAGTTAATATTTTTAAGAATATCGATGTGAAAAAAATATTTGGACACATTAGATTAGGGTTTTATATAGAAAGGTCAACCTAATTTTGGATTTGATGAGATGTTCATTAAATAGTTTAAAAACATCCTAACTTCAGCCCATTTTTTTCCTAATAAATGCATCTCCAAAAGGATACATGACATACTATTAATGTTTTAAAAAAAAGTGATCCACTTTCTTCAATTATTTTACTTATTCTTGGAGATTATTTGATCAAATTTTTCTCCGAATGGTTAATGATTGAAAAGTGAAATATATTAGAGATGGAATAGGTCTTGTTTCCCCTATATATTTAATGCATGTTGGTAAAATTATACTCTTCATGGAAGGTATAAAAAAACATCAAGAATTTCTAGAATGTTCTCATGCATTATAAATAAGTATCCAGACAAGATACAAGTTGGGAAAATTCCATACATTTTGGAAAAAATACTACAGTTTGAAAAGTTGACATTTCAAAAGTTAGGGAAATTAAAGAGGGTTAACATCAATTCACCTATATTGGTGTTTGTTTATTATGGGGTCAGACTTGTACCAACCATGTATCTCACATTATGAGTCAAATAAAAAATCAATTAGCCTCTTAGAGAGCCCAGAATCTATCAATGGAGGGAAAACTATTATTCTGAAAGAATTTATTTTTTTAAATTTGGTTCTTTACGTCATGGTTTAGAAATTTCCAATTCCACTCATAAAAAATATTACTATCTGCAGGAATAACATTATCTGTAATGGAATAATTCATTAAAGGAAAATTTCCACTTTCTCATGGAAAGAATATTTTCAACTAGTTGATCATGGAAGTATTAGTATCAAAAACCACATTAAATTCAATAAATCCTTGAAAATCCACTTTAAATTGAGACTCATCAAAAATATCTCATAGTATCATTCATTTCTATAAATCAGATTCATCAGAAGTCTCAAATATGGAACTCAAAACAACATGGTATCTTCTGTTTGGTCTTCTTTTAAAACCTCTTTTCCCATGATTATAGTGAATTATTACTGATTGGTTAACATTAATTATTATCTAAAATTTTGGTTATATAGTTATAAAGGTACGTCTCTAATTAAATATTTAAGCTACCCAGATCCCTTACTTAACACTAAAGTGACAATTAAAGGAAAAATATAGGCCTCATTGGACAGTCTTCCCAATGATGTTATAGAATTTGTTAGCAATCATACTATTATAAAAATGAAGGAACAATTATTTTTTATTCATCCATCAATGGAAGGATGAAATCCAATTTTGATTGCACTATGATGGTTCAGGGACAACCCAACAACTGGGATAAGATACAAAATAAAAGAATGACATCTCCCTCATAGTCCTCACTTTCATAGAGGATAATGCACGCCCAACTTCCTACTGAAACATTCTTACAAAATGATGGAATTAATATATGTTCATGATGTATTATGTACAATAAACATCACGATGATCTAAAACATTTATTACATAATTTTCAGCCTCCATTAGCTCAATGGGATGATACTTCATATCTCTTTGAGGTGTCTATTCTCTGGGCATCAAACATTCAGGACCAACTTATTTCCTCCACCATGATGCCACATTCCTCACAATTGTGGAATCTCATTATGGATTCCAACAATGAAATTTTCCATTTCATTTGGACATATCATGAAAAAATGGATCCATTATTGTGTTCCGTTCTCTTTATAATCTACGTTGGATCAAATTGTTATGGCTATTAAAAATGAAAATTGCATTCAAATAGGTTTTCATGATAACTATATCAATGATTTAATTATGTTAAATAGTTTTGGTATTATGGAAAATTAACATGCACCAATGGGAACCTTGTAAGACATATGGATTTTCCCTATAGTGAGTTGGATCAAATGAAATGCAGATAAAGCTTTGAAAATTCATATTTGTGATGTAGTGGGATGTATTTTTGATTTCAATGGAATCTATATTAATATAATGGTATAATTTATGCGGATAATCAATGTGGTCAATAGTGAAATGAAACATGGTTGGATCAACTAATGGATCGAGTGTTATCCTTCCACCATTGTACGAAAAATCATGAATGGTTTTATTCATATTTTATGGAAGCTCATCACTCGATGGATATAATGCTTAGAATCTACCTCATACGGGTGTTAGATAATCACTTATTTCATCCATGAAGAAAATTATATAGAGTATGGTATTTCCAACAAAGGGATCTCTACTATTGAGCTGACACTACCCAATGATGTTCCAAATGATCTTCTTTCATTCCTGTAAAGGAACTTTTTTGAAAAATAATTATTTCGATAGGTTTCAACTTATTACTTTTCAAATAAATTGGAATTTTCCTTTTAGAAAATATATCATCTTCTACTAAGACATTTTAATTTAATGAATGGTTGAATAATAATATCCACATAATGTACAACATTGTGTTATCCCTTATCAATGATCAACCTGGAGTATTATTTGTTATAATTATATTTTATGGTTTGGTTTAATAAATTAATTTACTCCATACATATGGTTTTATAAGAGATACGATTACTAGATAAATGAGGTAATAAGTGGAAACATATTACATGGACTAATTTGGATGTTTAAATATAGAGGAATGATGTATAGTCATCAATATACTTTGTGACGTATGATTATTATTATTCACTATTACCAATGTTTTGAGAGATACATAGGTTGAGAATCATTATAATTTTATACCTTATACATACAGGTTTGAAAATAACAAAGATAATACTATATTGGTTGAGTATATTGTTGTTCATTTCATTGGGTAGAGTTAAACAATAATGAGATTCTTCCACTTTTATGATGAGTTATAAAATTCCATCCTTGTTTAAACAAGATTAAATAAATACATGTTCATGCTTAGATTAAATCCTTTCTGTTTGTTCATCTTTGTAGATGAGGTCATGTGATGTATTCCTCTATTAGTGGATGTGATGTATTCGTCGACCAGGTTAGTCTTTTTTGTATAATCATGAAAGGATGAGTTCTCTTAAACAAGATTGATGTGTTAAATACCTAGTTGTCACTAAATATGATGAAAAAATGAATAATATAAGTGTACATATGATGTATATGATACATTGTATCATGGAAATGTTCATAAAGTTATAAGAGTATTTTTTATGGAGATCACACTATGCCACTTTGTAAATAGAGTAGCACTAATGAATTTCTAGAAGACTATCTTTACAAAATATATGAAATATGAATTTTATACTTCTTTTGAATGAAACTAATGCTCATAGGGCCACACAGTTATTCCTTGGGACAAGGATATTATTTTTAACAAATTATTTATTCCAAAATTAATAATGGTTGATAAATCCACAACCCAAAGTGTTTGGGTGTATTTACAATTACTTATAAAAATTTACATTAAGTCCATAGTTAATTGTATGAATGTGGGTGATTATTGGATGATCTCTATGATTATGTGAATGAATTAAATCAGTGTGAATGTATCTTACCATGCATCTTAATTAGATAAAATTCACTATAAAGGGAATAAATGAAATCTATTATGGATGGATAAAATGATTTATATTCATTAAATGAAGTCAATAATTTAGTCTAATGGAATAAGTTTATGTTGATACGATGAATGTGGATGAAATGTTCTCACTAAATGAAATGAGTCAAGGTTGAATATATAAAGGAAATATATCTATCCTATTGGAGGTGACTAAATACATACATTCACTTATATAGATCTCTTAATATTAACATACCATTTTTTCAGACATTGATGGTGCTAGAACCCTAAGAAATATTAATATCCTCTCATTATAATCATGGATCCACATGTTAGTGCACCAACCTCCTTGGAAGAATGGATAAGTCTACTTATATAGTTATATTCATCAAGCTAACCCAATTGATATAGATGATACTACATTTTTTAACCAGGTACTCATCTAATTTTTATTTTTCAGTTATATATCAGGGTGATATTATAATGGATAAAAAATATTTATATATTTGTATATTTCCTTATACTACAATGGTTCATAAAATGATCATCAAAACTTATCAGTTCGCTTCACCTCTTCAATATAGAAATTTAGACCTAAAATTACATTAATCAATTCATACACAGTTTACTAAAAATAGATGATTCTTCAACCCAGTTACCATTATTATAAAAGTAATTTGCAATGTTACCCAATTAATCAGTATTTTGATGATGCTGATATATGATTAATGTAATTACATGGTTATGCCTCAATTTTAATTGATTTTGAATTGTTTAATGAACATGTTCTAATTTCAATCATTTATGGCGTTTAGAAACTGTTAACAGTGATAAACTATAGATAAGACACTAATAGTTATAAATTAAAAATCAATTAAAACATATAGAGGAAAACATATTTACATAGATTGTAAATTTAGTAACATGTTATATTTTTTTACTAAAACATTTAATTCATAACATTTTACATTTATCTATAATTAAATACCCATGACATGATCATGAAGATTTTTTAATGGATTAGTTTATCATTAATTTAATAAACAAAAAAATCCAAGGGAGAAACTTAATGATCCTCCAGTGTCATAGATTTTATAAACTACCATTCTCATTTCATTCATGGTGAAAAAATACACCCTTGAAGACTCCCACAGTACCTACTTTTATTAATATATTATCCATGTGAATGTTATGGGTTCTGGGGGCTTGGAATACAAAAAAAATTACCATAACATGAAGGTTTTTACATTCATAGATAGTGGTTTGACACATATTTCATCAACAAAGAATGAATATGTAATTCCTTTAAATTATATAAAAATAAATAAAAAATAATACACCATAAAATTTGAGTAAAACATTGGTCTAACATCTCAAGACCTATCATCAATTAGTTCAGTTACCATGATTTTATAGATATTTTTTATTTTCTATGTCAAAATATATAAATACAAATAATTTTTTTAGATATAATCAGATATATTACCTTACAGATATAATTACCTAGAAAGGAAATTTTGTAAAATAATATATATATATATATATCATCATAAAATTATTAGCATTTTTAATTAGTTCTGATTAAATAAATGTGACAAGATCTTGAGGATTTTCAATGGATTGGATTATCATTATTTTATTAACCAATCATAACCTAGGTGGAATCTCCTTGGGCCTCAATTATCATTGATTTTAGTAACTACCATTCACTTTTCATTCCAAGTGACATCGATCATCAATCCCACATACATAACATGTTGGATTTTTTGTCCTGGGACTAGTGGTTTTTTTACGTTGATTATGTATATATTTGATGATTGAAATATTAATAAATCCTGTTATTACATATTCATCATTATTTTATAATAATATGATGTCATAATTTTCAAAATTATGCATCACATTGATATGGTCTTAACAGTTCCCCACAATTATGTGAACCATGAAATCCTGTGACAAAAACATTACATCATGATCTATGGTCAGATAATAAACTATTATGGGAGATAATGAAAAAATAATTTTTGGTGAGACTGCTCCTAACTGGATGAGGATTCTTCTCATGGAGGTACCACTTGGTGCTCTCTGGGATGGTATATTATTATAACAGAACTACCTATAATAATTCTTCATGTTTTGATATCATCAGACATTCCTATCAATAAGAATGTGAAATGGTCCATATAATTTAAGATAATCATGTACTATTTTGAGGAATCACACACTTATATTTTCTAATTAAAACCACATCTCTATATGTTATTAGTGTTGTATGGCATGTTGGGCGCATCATGGTAGATATGTCATTAATGGGATGTAGAGGCTGGATTTTTCCCTTAATTCTTTATAGAAGTTGATATCTCATCCCTTTAATTAGAATAAAAATATTTCATTAAAATTACAGGAACAAGGTGAAATGACACTTTTATTTCTAATAGTCAACGAAATATATTTAAAACACATTGGATTGTGAGAAATATGTGCATCCTCCTTGATGGGATATTGCAATAATGGGATTATATTACATTGTGACTGTTTGTATGTGGATTCCAATTTTGAAACATTAAGTTATTTATCATGGGTACCTTGACACATTTCCTGACAGTTATATAGAACATTAGGTAGCCTCACCTAATTCCAATGATAATGGATCCTAAAGGGTCCCACAATATGTGTTTCTGATGATCCCAATTAAATTCATTTGAATTTAATTAATTGAAAAAGTTTTATTCTGAATAACAATGGATAATTTTATTTTTGCTCTATTAATAAACAATGTCTGTTAATGATTGAAATATTTAAATTTAATATATATTTGAGAGATTAATAAATTCTAGTGGAGTTTTAATGGACCAAGATCGATTATTGTGATAACTATTAATCAACAGACCGATTATATATATTGGTCATTTGATAGGTTTGGGTGTGCCAAAAAATAAAAATAATAAAATTATTATAATTATCTTTCATGGGGTATATTGAGGATTATAATTTTATTTAATGGTCAAAATGTAATTAGATGACATTTTAACCTGAACCCTTGCTCTATAAATAGAGTGTAGTCTTGATTTCCTATTGCATCCAAAACTAAATCTTGAGAATGGTTTAACATAATAAAACTTTCGGTAGACTCATTATTTATATCTTCCTCTCAATAAAGTGAAATTCAAGATATATCCCTTCAATATCAGAGGATAAGTGATCATTAAAAACAACTTAAGGAATTCAACTCATTATTCAAGCACCCAAAGATAAATTGGATTTTCTCACAGTTCAAAGTAGAATATGGTGAACATTATAAGAGGGATTATCTCCATGTATACTCACAATTAAAAGAAGTAATCCCAAAATGGTATTTTCAAATTCTCGATTACTACATATAAAAAAATTCTAAGATAAGGTATTAGTTTCATCTGATAATAAATAAATTAATTATAAATTTTATTTGTGAGATCCATTCTAGGGGATTCGGGATACTAAATATTATTATAAATTTTAATACATCAGCCACCACTTCACCCGTATTCTTCACCGAAAAGAAATAACTAGAATCAGTGTGGAAACATTTGTAATTTATATTTATTTGTTTGATTATTTATCTATTTGAAATCTGGGTTCAATGTTCCATTTCATATTATTCATTCTTAGACCTGATTTGAATTATCATGTCATCAGCATATTAATATTGTTCATTCAATGCATAATTTTATTAATGTTATAAGAATAGGTGATGACGGACCAGACATTCCACTGAGAAGTTAAAAAAATCCATTTAATATTGGTTACATGATGTTTATCTGGAGTACACACTGTGTACCCAGGAGCACTACACCTAGATCCACCCAAAAAATAATTACATGCACATTTGTTATTAAACACCATGTGTATAATTGAGTAACATTGAACATGGGATGTTAGATTATGGGGAATTCACTTAGTGGGCACTCTTTGTAGTATACAAGGGTTAGTGGTTTAAATCATGCAATCTGTGTGGTAATTATACATGTTCTTTACATGTGATACTAACAACAGAGAAATTTTATGATATAAAAGATGTATATGAGGAGTACATAGTGTGTAGTTCAACATTTATTACACACTTAATACACACAGATCTATTCATATATAATAGTGGACACACGAATTAAGGGACACACAATTCTTAGCTATCATGTATATGGCATGTTTTCTCCCTGAGATACATAAAGAATCCCCATGAGATTATATTGGGAACACAAAAACAGTAGAGCATGGTGTGTAGATGTAATGTAGACACCACTTCATCTAGCTGAATGAACATTCCAAATCCCTATGCGTGTAACCTAGAAACACTGCAACTAATGTACACAACATGAAGTTCTATAGTACATGTCACGTCATCTCTAAATTTCTATAAGATTTATATTACATAAATAGATAATTGAATCATTACAAATGTATTTCATTTATTTTAACATTATTTATTTGAAAATTTAGTAACGGTTATAAGTAATTTAAAATTATTAGTTTATCTATTTTAATAAATATTCAATTATTTGTTCTTCAGTTTATTTTCTACATATCACAATAATGATGGGTATCTAAAAAATTAATTTTGATGGTCAATAAATTGAAAGGAAAATAGAAAATCAATCAATTAATAAATTAATTCATGAAATTCCATTTATCTCATTAATAAATGATGATTATGAATTCAATAATTAGCTATTTACTTTTTGGAATACATTTCTTGTATGTCCCTTCATAAGTTTGACCAAGACCAGTGTATGTTTTCAATTTTTTCATTAATTTATTATAAGGGATTCTAAATATTTAATATTAAATTAAATATGAATTACTATTATTCATCCCCCCTACATTATTATGTAAAACCTACAAGTCCATGATTTTTTATACAATTCCAATTGACCAATCCTTTAGTTCCCCACACCTACATGTGAGTTAAAAATGCATTTAACTAAGAAAGTATCCCAAGGAATTTGGAGGAAAATAAAGAAGAATATTGTATGGATCCATCTTAGGTGATATATAGGTTGAAAAGAGGAATATTATAGATTGTGATAGGTATGGAAGAAAGAGTTATCCCTCCCAGGTCATATGTTGATTTAATGCATGCCCATTAAATAAACCATTAGCTAATACTCAAAAAGGTTATTTAACTGTTTATTTATTTATTTCTAAGAAATATTTAATTTCTTATATGCCAGTCCATGATCACAAAGTAAATAAATTAATGGGAAAATAATGAATTTAAATAAATGTATTATGTGTAAACGTTTTACCCAGTATATTTAATTAATTATGTAACGTGAAATTAATATTAATGTGGAATTTAGAAGATACAAATGACTTAATATACACATAGTAGTATAAAATCCTTTAAATGTATAACAATTCATACATTGAGTTCTATAACATGATTAATAATAGAATTTATAGAACCAATAGTTTGACTATCCCTCATTGGGAGTCTTAGTTTTAACAAGTAGTTATTTTGAGGGTTATGGGTCGAGTTAACCCTTTTACATCACGACATACATCCCTTTCTAGACAAGATGTAACTAGGAGGCATGTATTATGAAAATCAATTAAATTATTTCTGGATAGGTGAGTCTACTCATTATATTAAGGTTCTTCAAGCCCATTATTAGAAAAGTCCTGATGCCCTAAATACCAACAAGAAGCCTGACCATCCCTCTTTGGAGTTATTCTATGGGGAAAATGGACCCATTCAATAACAATTTCTTAGAAAATAGACATCCTGGTATTAATAGTTATTGATATTGAGACTTGATTAAATAGTGGGATGTTTAATAAAAAAAATAAAAATATAATTTCTAAAAAAAATTTGAAACAAAGATAATTAATGAGAATATTCACTTATAATTGAGGAATAAATTGGTATATTTATGATTCACACCACGCCATTGATCAATATCATAGAAATAAAATCCTCTCAGTATAAGTAACTTCAAAGCAGTTGTTCAGACACATTTGAGTTATTTGTTCCATTAATGAAAATCTTACATGCTATAATCCTCACTTCATAATCCACCTTCACAAGAGGTGACTGATGAAAAGATACACCTCTAGGTAAAACATTTGTGCAATGTAGTAAATGTTATTAATTTTATTATTTCATCAATTCTATTTTTAATTCATGATGTATCACCAAAACCAAGATACTAATAACATTCTTTATCACCTTCATAGTCTTTACATGGAATGAGATAGACAGAAGTGGTTTGATATTTCTAATGCAATGTTTTAGATATATCATAAATATAATTTCATATATATGAATCATATTATCATGCTCATTTACTACATTGATAACCAAGTAATTCCAGGGTTTATACTTTTCAAACAACTGGTCACTAATATCATTATTTCATTACTCCTTTAGATATTCTCATGATTTTATGTATATTATAATGTGAACAACATTGAGAAGTCTCTTCTAGATATTCTCACAATTCTTCACTAACTATACATGTAAATATTTAACAGAAATCCTTATATCTCATTGATGAATAAAATAAATGTCAACTGAAGATCTCAGAGCCCAAAACCTCTTCAGACCCTTCGATGAAGAAGAATATTGAGGGTAATGATAATGAACATGATGCTATTTGTCTCTCACATGGCATGAATGTTCAATTGAAGAAAAAAATCATCCATCCAAAGAAGAAAGGAAACGTTTCTAGTTCATTTTCTATTATTTATAATTTTAAAATTTTAAAAAATCATTTATTAGGTATTTCATGACCTGATCATATATGTAGTCAAATAAAGGAACCAAGTTGATAAAAAAATATTGATGAAGGGAATATAGATCTATGAGCATCCAATGGTGATAAAATTTCTATTTTAACTATGAGGGAAAACCATATAGCATTTCAAAATAGAATGATATTGGTCTTACATGAGTTTAATCAAGAACCAGTAGTTTCTGAAAACCTTACATTGTTATCCAAATTTGATATTGAGGTTTTTTATTTCCATGTTTTAAAATATTTAATTATTAATTTATAAACATATCATTTGTTAAATTAAATCGGATTTAAATAATGTTCTTTATGTTTTAGATTACATGAAGCATGTAATGTAAATAGATGAGAAAACTGTTTCACAAGATTCATTCAACACAAAAAAAATGGTATCACCAGATATGTTATGTATGTGAAAAATATTTGACTCAATTATAATGATATGGTTTTTTAGATTATTTTCAAGTAATACCCATTGGTATATGTCTTTCAGGTTGATAATGTAAAATGGCCAAAGCCCCATTTAATGGAAAAGGGGAAAGGGCCAAAGTGAATCTTGAATTAGTTCATACAAACCTGTGTCGTCCATTTCTTATTGAGGTATGGGGTGGGTACTCATAATTCAAATTTTTTAACAATGTTTGTAATAGATATTGATATTTCTACTTAATTATATATAATTAAAATTCATTATATATGTTTTAGGAATATTTGAATGATGATAAGAACTAACTTGTTAAGAATATTGAGTAACTCTAATCAGATCATGGTGGAGAATATCTTAATGAAGACTTCATTTATTAAATTTAGGATATTGAGATGCTATCTGAACTCACTTATCCTTATACACCTTAGTGGAATGATGTAAATGAAATGAGAAACCACAAATTTTTAGACATGGTTTGATAAATTATGATTCCTGTGAGTGTACCATTATCTTTTTGAAAAAAAAAACAATACAGATAGTTTTAAAAATACTAATCCAAGTTCCAAATAAAGTGAAAGATAGTATACCGTACTATATGTGGAATGGAATAATACTTTATTTTTAAAAAGCACATTTGTGGGGTTTCAAAGCATTCAATATAGCCTCTTTAGGTTACAAAAATTTCTCCATGAGGAACAAAGTGTTCCCTAATAGGATACCCTAATGAAATAATGTTAAATTACCCATATGAAACCTTAGAAAAATGTAATAGTTTCAAGATAAAACATTTTCATTGTGATGGAGAACATAAAAAAATGATATTGTTTATCAGAGATAGACTTCTATAAAGTTGATTATCTAGGTACACAAAGGGTTTAAATAGGAAAAAAATCCATAATGTATCATGAAAGAAGAAGCAGTTCTAGAGACACAAGTACTGTGAATGATTACAAGAGTGGTTAAACAACTAGAATGACATGGTTTAATAAATAAAAAGGATGAAGACTCATTATAATCTTATAATAATGATAATATTACATATAAGGAAGTAGTAATTGGTACATATGTTTCCAGCTGGTGAGATGCCAAGAATTATGAAATGGATTCTTTGTACAAAACCATGACTTGATTTTGGAATATCCTCCAGTGGTTCTAAATACCATTTTTTGTAATTCTTTATTCAAGAAGAAACTAGACATGAGAGGAAATGTAAGAACCAAAAAGGCATGGCTGATTACAAAGGGTTAAAAATGTTTCATTGAATTGACTGTGATGAATCCATTTCACCAATTGTAATAAAAAATACATTAGAATTATTCATTCCATTACTGCCTTTCATGACTATCAGATTTAAAAAATGGATGTCAAAATAGACTTCCATAATGGAATCATCCAAATATATTTCTACATGACACAACCTGAAGTGTTTTTAACCCAACGGATTCAAATAATATATGTATTTTTCAAAAATCCATTTATAGATTAATGATTCAATCCAAATAACGTAAAATTAATTTTAATTAAGCTATAAATAAATTTTTTTATTAATGGAATAATGTGAGACTTTTTTCTATATGTTCTTAAATTTTAGTATAATCATTTTTAATAGTATATGTTGATGATATATTACTTATTATATATGAGATAACATTCATACAGACTGTTAAGGCCTAGTTGAATAAATTATTCTCTATGAGGACTTATCTGAGGTATCATATATTCTTCGGGTCAAGATCCATAATGATTGATCTAACAAATTTCTCTACCTAAGTTAATGAACATATGTTGACATGATATTTAAAAGATTCGTCATGGAACAATGTATGAGGGGACTATTTCCAATGTCAAATTACATTATCCTCTCTAGGAAAATGTGACTTCAGTCACATGAGAAAAGAAATTACCGGGAAATGATTTTATATGGGTTAGAGATTGGGCCATTCTTGTATTCTATAATATGTAGTATGTTATATTTTAGCCACACTATTAGAGTAGGAGGATGTTATCATGGATTCCCAAGTGATTTTCATTGGATTCTAGTCAAAACTATCATTAATTATCTAAGGCGTATTAATTATATGTTCTTAGTTTATAGATGAGATAAGGAACTTGTTAGAAGATGACATATAGAATCTAGTTTCTAAATAGATCATGCTGAAATGAATTCAAAAATAGGATGCATATTTACTTTTAATGGAGGTTCTATGAGCTGGATGATCTCAATGCATGGTACAAAGGAATATTCTATAGCAATGGCTGAGTATTTTTCCTCTTATGATGAAGATAAATAAGTATTATGTATGAGAAAATTAATCCCACATCTTGATGTAGTATGTATAATTAAGGATAATATCTCACTCTATTGTGATAACAATGTAGTAGTGGATCTCTCCAAAGAGATGAGGACACATTACTGAACTAAGAACATTCTTCCAAAGTATCGTATCTTGAGGATTTTTCTTAGAGGGCTGAGGTTAAAATGAATAATATTTCCATGAAAGAAAATGTGGCAGAACCCTTCACTAATCCTTAACTTTGATGAGACATGATAATCATATTAAGTCTTACAGATTGATAGTTGTAGGCTAACAGATCCTGTCCAAGTAGGATTTTTTGGGTGTTCTTGTGCAAGGACCAACTATTTCAACTCTGATTACTGGTATATTGGTTGATTGGAAGTTTAATAAGTCCAATTATCAAATATTTGTAATTTAACATCACGACTCTGATATAATGATTTCCTAGAGTACACATCACATTAATAAGGTCATAACAATTCCATGATATGATGGAAACCTTGAAGTGCTATGACGATATTCCTAAATCATGTTTCTTAGTTGGATTAAGTTCACTAATGGGACATATAGAACATATATTGTGATGTATAACTACTTTTAATAAGATGATGATTCTTCTAATCATGTTCATAATTCCAAATCTCTGTGATCGGTGATTATGAGATCATTCCTGCTAGTAGGAATTCCATAAGTTTTGGTGTCATCAGATATTCTAATATGAGTGTGTGTGAAATGTTCCATAGAGATTAATATTGTCATTATTTCATTTCATGACTGATGCACTATGATTTTTTTAAAAAATATGATTTCGTATGTTCATGACATGGTAGGGAACGTTTTATGGGTCCAGATTGACATGTCATTAATAGATAATTATAGTATATGTGGATATTAATATCTTGGTTATTTGATTTGAATAGAACCATCTCACCAAATTTCAAGGCCATGGTGAAATAATATGTTTATTTTAGATAATCAAAGAATGGTATATCGATAATATAGGTTAGGGTCACATATGTGAAACCTTCTTGAAAAGATATTATGACAAAGCGATTACATTACATAGTGTGTATTTTTATGTTTTTTTTGTCAAAATGTCATTTAGTTATCTGTATGGGGTTTCTTTACCCCATTAAAGATTGTAATGTTGCAATTTATGTAATCCCACCAAATTCAAATGAGAAAGAATCTAATTGGGTCACACACTACATGTTTCTGATGACCTCAATTAAATTATTTTTAATCAAAATTAAATGGAAAAATATTATTCGTAATACTCAGGGATACTTGTATTCACATTTTACCAGTCATAAATGATTAATGATCATGAAGTATTTAAATTAAATATTTTTTAGGAGTTTAATAATTTTTTGAGGATTTTGAATTGACCAAGTGGAATTTTGATGAAAATTATTAATTAAAAAGTTGGTAAAATAATATTTGTTATTTATCAAGTTGACATTCACCAAAAAATTAAAATAATATAATTATTATTATATATTATGGGGTTTATTAAGGATTATATTATTATTTAACTGAAAATATATATATTGAATATTATTTTAACCTAATCCCAATCTTGATAAAAAGTTAGTTATTTCTATTGTGTATTGCATTAAAAATCGAATCATGAGAACCCATGAATTCAACAAAACTCTATCTCGACTCATCATTTCTCTCTTACGCTCAGTAATGAGAAACATAAGAGAGACCCCTTTAGGATCGAAGGGCGAGAGACAAAAATGAATAAGTCAACACAATTGACTCATTGCACTAGAACCCAATGATCGATTCTCATTGCTTGTAGATCAAAGGAGCACGTGTGGATCACATTTTGAAGGATTCGATATTTGGATCCCCAAAGAAAAATAATAGAAATATTAAAGGGTCTTTTGGGATGGAGAATATATACATCTACGAAAAAATTATAATATTTGTAATTCATTTTTTATATTGAAAAAAAAATTAAATATAAATATTATATGCAAGATCCCTGGTCAAGGTTTCATGAAACTCAATATTAAATGAAATGTTATTATATCTTTGATGACACACACATTTAAAACTCTAAGAACCAATGGATACTCCTCTTATTACAATATTAACCAGATTCAAGTGAGGGGTTTCAGGGATTTGGAATAAATAATAAATTACAATAATCATGCCATTACATACATTATTTGATAGGGGGATGACATAGAGTTCATCAAAAAAGATATTAAATATAATAATAAAAATTACACAACCAAATAAATAAGGATTTTTATATATAATTCCAATCAATATTTGGTCATTTATCTTAATACTAGTGATCAATAAATTCACTTACTCTATTTTTATTTATTGTTATTCATTTTATGTTAGAGTTTGGGTTATTATTAAGCACCCCATAATTTAACATGAATTCCCTAAGATCAAATATAGGGAATTATTTGTTTTGTTATAAAACAATATTATTATTCCACCAATTTGGTCTTTCAGGCAATGTATTTGGGCCTTTGGGTCACCAATATTAGGAAGCGATGTAGTATAATAGGACAAAGCAGATTTCATTAAAGGAATAGGATGAAAATATTTTATTACAATACCGAGAAATTTCTTGGTGGGTGGATCAAAAGATTAATGATTGTATTGATACTTATCTTTCTTCCCTCCACCTACTTTGATTTTTAATGTGGGATGATGAGATGTCCTTCTGTGGTGCGATGGAGGGGAGCATAATAAATTTTACTATAGAAAATTTTTGTTTTTATGCCATGTTATTTTATAGAGAATAAAATTATATAACAAATAGTTTTTAAAAAAAAAGTTGATGATGAGCTAGTATTTCAGTCATAAATAATAAATTTCACCATAGTTATTTGCGATGCAATTATTCTTCCATCGTGAAAGTATTTTCCACACCTAAACGTGCAATAGAGGGTAAAAAATATGAAGTACATACTATGTTGTACATAAAATAATATATTCCAAAAAATTATTATTTGCATTGGAATTATACCTCTCTCACAAATCAGAAAGACTATTTTTGATGGATAGGTCGCAAATATTGGTTTTTAAGATGGATTGGTTGAAAAAATAATGCCAATAAGATTATTTATAAAAAATATTTCTTTTGAAAATAATATTTAAATATAAAAATAATATTTATTTGTCATGTTTTTTGTGACCAATATGTTATCTATTATAAATAATTAATATAGTTCCCAAAATCCATCACAAATAGAGATTTTTTCCAAGGAAAATTAATTCGAAAATTGTTTATGAAAAAAATATATAAATAGTCACCCCTCCCCTTCCCATTCAATCCTTAAATGTTTAGATTATCTTGAGAACTCTCTATTATTTAACTTGTATTATTCATCTATTTACATTCAGGATAAAATCTAAAAATCAATATCTAAAGTACCAATTCCGACGTATTTTTTCATTTTATTAATTATTAATTTATTGTAAAGAGATATATATTTAGTTATATAATTTTTAGTTACATAATATACTAAAATTAAATTATATTTTATATTGTTCTCTAGATGTTTTTTAAATTAATATTATATTTTAATAAACTAATTAATATTATAATACAGTAATATTTAATTCATTAGTCTCAATAAATATTGCATCAAATTTGTGTAAATTTTTAAAAATTAATATATATTTTATTATTTATTATAAATGTATATAATTTAATATATTTTTTTAGTAAATTTCAATAAAGTAGAGTAAATTTGTGGTAAATTTGGAAAAATTAAAATATTTTTGAAATAATTTTGTATAAATTCATTTAAAATAATATAAATTATGAAAAATTAGTATAATATAATAAAAAATGTTATATATTGATAAAATTTAATAAAAATTATTATATATTAATATAATAAACCAAATATTTATATAATTAACTTTAAAATAAAAAGATATAGCATAAAAAAATAAAAATAGTAAAAAGTAATGAAAATTATTATAAATTAGTATAAAATCCTCGAAAATTATATAAATTTTATTTATATTATAATAAATTCATCGGTAAATAATCTAAATCAATATAAATTTTTATATACAAATAAAAAATATAAAAAATTATAAATAAATTAATAATAATATAATTTATTCTCAATTAATTAAAAAAATTATACATGATAAATTAGTATCAATTATTGTTAATTTGTTAATATATTTTATAAATTGTTATATATCAATTAAATCATTTTAATATTTATAGTTAATAATAAATAGTTATAAATTATAAAAAATTTATATAAATTATAATTTATTGATATAAATTTTTATAACATATGAAAAATTTATACATGTTAGAATAAAATTCAAAAAAATGGTAAAAAATTACATAAATTATTTAAATTTTTATATTTTTATAAAATTATATTAAGGTAAAATATATTTGTTGAAATTACTAAAATATTGTAGAAATTAATATATATTCTTATAATCTAATAATAATTATCATAATATATTATAAATAAATCGATAATTATTTTAAATTACATTGAATTACCGTAAATCCCTATAAATTAATATAAATTATTTTAGGTTTAAAAAATTATTTTATATTAGTATTAATTAATATAAATTATTATACATGAAAATTTCATGACTTGAGCATTCCTGGTATGAAATTTTTTTTAATAAAATAGAAATGTAGAAGAAAACACAAATAAACATGTGGCAATTAAGGGGAACCAAACACGAAAGGATCAACCCAAATCCCAAAAAAACCATAAAATGACCTAAAACCCCCTATTAATGATAGATCCATTTGTCCAAATTTTAATCCCAAATCCCCTATGGAATAATCAGTTGAAGCCATCACATTCTGGATGCACATTCTTGAGGATGAACAATTATTCCCAAAGATCACCCCAAAGGCCAAAAAGAAAAAATTCCACACAAGGCTGGCGATCCACATTGAGAAATGAGAAATACCATACTGACAAAAAATCAATGATGTCAATGAAAGGCTGTTTCTAGTCTTGATCCACACCGTATCCCAAGAAGCGCCCTACATTTCACGAATTTTCACCATCCTATAGGAATGTCCAGCATCCCAAAGAAATGATCATCAATCAACTCTATCATCTCCAACTACTGGGATACCTAGATGTTCAGTACTCCTACAACAACCCCTTCAGAGAGAGGAAATTCAAACCCTCATGTTGAATGAACATGTCCTCTCAAGGTCGATCACTAGCCAACATCGTGAACAAAACAACAGAACCATAAATATCACTACCATCATTAGTGCACAGATACCCTTTCATCGGATGACACATTCCGGAAAAATCTAACTACTCACGAGAGGTTCGTTAAAACTAATACCAGATATCATGTAATAGCCACTGTGATGCCAGTTCACACATTATTTCCCCACACAATCATTAGATCCACCAAGATCCCAATCCAAACCTCATTGTCGTCTGTTAAGTCATGAACATCATCTCATACATTGGATGGTTCCACCATCATCGACTAACACACAAAGAATTAACCCTGGCCTCCTCCTTTTACCTGTAGATCCTATAATCTTGAAGTGTCCCATGATGTTTTGGTTCCACTTGAAGACAATGATCTACATCTTGATGGCTCAATGTGTAACACCCCAGGTAAATAAAGAATATGACATTTTCATATTTTTCCATATTTGTGAATAAAATATTAATATGACTTTAAAGGGGATGCTATGCTCGATGGCGTACCCAACACGCAACAACGAGTTTCTTGGGAATCTTACGTTGCACTCTAACAAAATAATTTTAAATGGTAGTTAACATGTAGCCATTGTACTGGCGGGAATGGATAGAAATAACTAAGATATGATTATATATGTTTTTATATGTTTTTATATTTATCCAATAAAGGATAGAGGCTTAAAATACGGAAAGAATTCAATTTTAGGCGTATATGCCCTAGTTTTCACTAAAGGTTCACTTATCACCTTTTGATGTTGAACCATAATTAAATATATTTTTGTTCACTCTTAAACATTATTTTGGACCAAATAAAACTCTTACTAATAATCGGGACATCAAATTTTACTTTGTGTAATTTTTTGGTATCTTTCCGATAAGGTTCATTTTTTTTGAATAGTGTAAAATGTTGTATTTTAGTTCAAAACCACTTTTTAATCTAATTTATTTATATGATTAGATAATATTTTGAATTGTTTTTAAAGTGAAATTTGAAAATATTGTTACCATTAAATCCAATAGTGGTCGTTGGAATTAATTTCACTTTGAAATCAGACTTAAACTAGTGTCAATCTTTTGATACTTATTGTTTTATGAAAACACGCTATTTGCGCTGACAGCGGGAATTAATTATTAAATTTATTAATGTGACTAATATGTTTTGAATTTTGTAAAATGGACTTCATTTTTGAATTCGGAATATCAATTATAGCTTAGGGTGAATTTTTGGGACTTTTCTGAAAAACTTCAATTTTTGATGAATAGTGAAACCACTAAGTGGTAATCAAGCAAACTGATTTTTCAGTTAAATGAAATTTTACCACTGATGTGTATTGAATTTTGAAAATCCGACATACATGGTTTTCATTAAGAAGTAAAATGTGGTTCAATGAGATTATAATAATTTTTTGGTGAATAGTAACTCATTAAGTTCTTAATCGCGATTAGTGGTAATTAGGGTAGTTTAAGGTATAAATAATGCTTTAATAATATAAAATGACCTAGACACATGTCCCAACCTTATTGGTTGTGTCAGTACCGACCAAGACAAGCCATGGGTCAACTTGGGGACCCCATGTATCCACTTTGGTTGGGAAATGACATAAATAACATTTTATTTAATGTAAAAGAAAAATTGACACAAACATGATATGTTTTACTAAAACAATTTTTAATTGGGGTTACACAAGTCCAAATTTTGATTATAAATAGTCATTGGAAAGCTACAAAGATTTACTACATCATAGGACTTCTTTTATAATTTTTAGACATTAAATAAATTAAATTATTTATGACATAATAATGATTTAACGATGACATCATTATTTGACGATTTAAATAAAATGGAAAGATAATGTAAAATCTATGAACTACACATGGCCAAAACTTATTGGATGACTGGATTTCGAAAGCCTTATCACCTTATCCACGACCTATATCAATTTGGGACCTTTTAAAACCGAAATACATTTTCAAATAAAGTAATATTTCTTACTTTCCAAAAGTGCCCCTCCTCTCCTCTTATAAAAGGCCCCCACCTCTACCTCTTTTCACACACTCATCAAGCCTTTGGCTCGGCCAACCCCTGCCCATTTACTCTCTCCACATCCCTCTCCTCATCCTAGAGGATTTCCTTTGGGCAGAATCCTTTCAAAAGAAGCCTTTAGGCTCAAATCAAAAGGAGTTACACTTTTAAAGGTAATTCTTTCTTTCATGTTCATTTGTTTTATTTTGCTTCTCCAACCCCCTAAACTCTTTTTATTTATTTCTTTTGTAACAACACCAGTATCTTCAATATACTAGGATGTTGTTATAAGATTTATTCTAGCTACACTCTCACACAACTACATCAAATGGTTAAAGAACATACGGTTTCCGTGGATGGCGAAATTCTGCCTCCCGAAACGATGATTGTTCAATACTCATTTAACACCTTCAAAGGTGGCCATTATGATGTCACTATTTTTATATATGATATATAATATGTTTATGTTTTACTTATGCTTATGTATTTTTCATTTGTGTCTTACCTTTATGGCTTCCATTATGGGTATACGCGATATCTTCATTTTAGGAAGTGCGGACTACCGCCCCCTCAAAGTGATTTGATTCGTTAAAAACCATATGTGGGATGTATAAAGGATGGAACTATGATATTATATATGATAGTATACTGTAATTATAATATACCTTTATATCATTATGATTCCATTCTATAAACAATGAAATAGAAATGGAAGTAGCGTTCATGCGTACGTACGGCTTACCGTCTCCATGAACGGTGCATTTCATTTCTTACCTCTAAATGATTATGTAATGTTATAAATGCATGAATGTACTGGATATATATGACATATATGATATCTACATCATGAATACAATTATGTTTATAATAAACATTTGTCCACACGAACAACATGTAATTGTAAGAAGTCCACTTTCGACTTAAGAACCAAATATCGGCAAAACAAATATTATTAACTTAAATGACTACATTATGTTTATGACATGGTAATAAGTGGTATAAAAGGAATAATGAACTTGAAAAAGGTTCTTAAGGAAGTAGAAATTAACTCAAGTTTATTATTCAGGAGATTAAAGAACGATCAAGACAAGTCGGACCTGAGGTAAGGGATCCTACACCTCTCTTTCTTTTTAAGTACACTCTTTTATGTCATTCCTTTTAAGCTCATATTTCTTATGATTGGGATGTTCTTTTATATTAATCCTACTGTAATTATTATTTTCATATGATGAGAAACCCTATTTCCTCTCATCAATCCATTTTGGAAGTTTTGAGTGGCGCCGTTAGGCTGCCGAATTTTCGTAAGGGATTTTTCATCTCACTTTTATTCCCGTTAGATTTATGCTACATTTTCCACAAATTCCATTGAGTGGTGTATGTACTGACCATTATTCTACTATTTGTGTAATATACTTTCGTTTATGAGTATTTACATCAATGATCTATTGTCCTTCTTTCATGGGGTGTATGTTTTGAAAGATACCCAAGTCGGTAAGGGAACCTTTCGCCCTCCCCTTTTTTAAAAGACTTCTTTTGTTGGGTCTTTTAATTTACATATTGTTATGTTGGGATATGTTCTCATATATCCTTATTGATGTAAATTTTATGTCCAAGTTATGAGATACACTTTTTATCTCTCATCAACTCATTTTGATGTGATGCCGTTAGGCTGTCAAGGGAACTTTTAACCCAATTTCGATTTCTTTGGGTTCAACATGTAGTCATTGAATATGTCATCTATTGAATATGTGTGAATGAAATTTTATTGTTTTACACTTAATATCCACTTATATTGGGTGTATTTATATTTGTCACACATATTTTTTGAGATTTATTTGTCCTTAATTTAAGGATACCTTCTTTATAAGGGATTTCATCACATTTGACATTTCTATTGAGGGTTCATTGTTGTTATGCACAAATTCACTCTTATATGGTGTATATACTGTCCTTTGGAGTATTATATCATGAATCCATTTATTCTCATGATACTATAAAGTTCTTGCTAAATGTTATTCCTCAATTGTTGTATTCAAGTGTCTCTAATTTTGGTAAAACCCCTTTAACCAAAATATCGTTTTAAATATTTTAATTATTTGTTCTTGTTAATATCCATGTTTTCAAAATGGTTTTAAGGATTTATTTATATGGATATTAATGGTTTAAAATTTTAAGCTTCAAGGTGGTATGGGACACTTTGATTCAAAAATCTCTTTATTAAATGTTTTAAATGGTTTTGGAAATGGTTTCTTTTTGTATGGATTCATTATTTCAAAATACTAAAATGTTATATTGTGATTGAAATGTAGAAATGTTTTGTTTCCTTTATGCATGTTTTATGTGATACGTTTATGTTATGGTTCTTGGGCATTGTTATGAAAACGGGTGGTTCCGTGATAAACTAAGGGCGGGTGAGCCCGATATAGCTCTCCAATGCATTGGGTAACGCGAAGGAGTGAAACGTTAAGGTTTCTCCGAAGAGATTTAGGGAATATACTGTGATGGGTATTCCAAACGTAACCAAGAGGGTTACTCCCTACGTAAGAATGTTATGAATGCCTCAAGTTACCTTTATGTATTATGTTTTCTATGATTTATTCATGATTTGATATGCCTATGTTTTATGGGTAAAGTATGAACTCATTCTTATGTATATGTGTACCCATGTTTCCTTTCCATATTTTTCTATCCCTTATTGAGCTTTTTGTGCTCATCCCAAGTTTTTGAAATGTTTTTCACAGGTCAAGGGAAAGGTACATGATGTGATGATAGTGTCAAGGATGTGTCAAGAAAGAATCCGTGTTATATTTTAAATATGTTTCCGTTGATGGGAAGAATGAATTCTGTCTTTTATGTAACCACTTTGTTTAAATGTGGAATGTAATGCAAGTTTCATGATCTAATTCTCTCAAACTCTAAACCTGAAAAGATCCTCAATGTGTAATCTTGTAATAACTCAAGATTAAGTAAGGTTTAAGGCTGGGGCCTTATAGTTGGTATCAGAGGGAGGTTTAGATAACTTTAGAGGTTAGGGTATTCTTTAAGCATAAGTGACATTACCATAATGGTTAGGATTTCAGAAAGAGTCCTAGTTTTAGATAAAGTGAATGAGTAAGTGTATCTTAGTGTTTACCTTCCTCATTAGTACATTATGGTTTTGTTGATATACTCACACTGACCTTTTTGTTTTTAGTAAATGGCTGGATCTAGCAGGCACCAAAGTAACAGTGGATGTGAAGGAAACAGTGACAGCTTTTTGAGCAAGCAACTGAATTATATGGGAGATGCAATGAGAACTCTTCTGATTATCCTCAACCAACTATCTGGAGTCATGATTGACCACCTAAACCTTGGAGTTTTCTCTAAGGCATCATATATGCAAGAAACAAATCCCTACGGAAGTACAGGAAATAATCATAAAGGTATGTGTGTTCAAAAACCTATGTGTCAAAGATGTGGAAAGAAACACCTAGGAAAATGTTTCAAAGGGACAGAAATATGCTATAGATGTGGAAATGAAGGTCATAAATCAAGAACCTGTCATGGAAAAAGGAAGCATCCAGTTGACTCGAGGAAAGGGAAAGAAGTTCTTTCTGAGGGATCAATTGAATGTTTTAAATGTGGTGTGCATGGTCATTATGCAAACACATGTCCTATGAAGATGTTTCATGAATGGGGTCACCAAGAGCGTACCAATATTCGTTTACCAATACCTAATGCCATTCCGATTGAGGATGAAGAAACTGACAATGACCAATCAAAGGTATGTACTATTTCATGACTATTGTTTTCTTATTTTGGAATCTTAGGATATGATTCATGATTTTGTTTGTAGGAAAGAGGTATTTCAGAATAAGTTGGAAAGGAATGGATAATGGATCATGAA
The DNA here is from genome assembly GCA_963277665.1 of Viscum album. Lineage (NCBI taxonomy): Eukaryota > Viridiplantae > Streptophyta > Magnoliopsida > Santalales > Viscaceae > Viscum > Viscum album. The sequence goes on along the minus strand of OY728162.1, from coordinate 600,495,496 downwards.
GAATGTTGAATGAGTAAGATGTCAACATATAATGGCTTCAAGAGTTAGGGTGAAATTCTTAATAGTATTAAGTCTCTTTTGATGATGGGGTTACATTAGAAGACTTTTTATATTATATGTAACCCTGATGTTTAATATAGGCAAATTTTATTCAAGTAATAGTTATCTTTTCTTTTGTGGACATAGTTATAAAGAACCATTTGGGTTTATATGATCCTTACTTTTGAGGTAATTATGGGTTACCATATGTTATGATTGAAGTGAAAGGCATGAGATAAAATTGAGGTTAAATTATGTTATGGTTATTTTTGATGATTTTATCCCTTTTTGGGTAATGATTTGAGAATTATATAGTTTTGAAAAAAGGACAACACGCAGACCGTGTGACTACCCGTCGCATCGGACAAAGCTGCGGGAATCGAACCCACAACCAAAGTGCGACTGTTATTTATCGCCTACCACTGGACTACGTGAAGTCCCTGGTTAGTTTGACTGATTCTTTTCAGTTATATGATTTTATGAATTAAGAGTAAGTTGATTTTGGGTTATTTATGAAAATGATTAACCTATCATGGAGGATATGTGATTAGGATAATTACTTTTCAATGTGAGACTTTAGGAGCAACTGATGTTGTTTGGAGATAAATGTTACGATTTAACTTGGAAGACTATGTGACTAAATCCTTCAAATATTTGGGTTTCAATCTTATATTGGTTTACTTTGAAGAATTTTATGGACAAATTGTTTATCGGATGGTCCTCTTTGAACTTTGGGTTTTGTTGGACAAATTTTGGAGATTAAGAATAGATTTTCTTTTTATAAGGGGTTATCCTTTTCTAAATTATCTGATCTTGTACTAGCCTTTTTGGTTTTGGATTTGGTTAAAGTCTAAAGACATGGGAAGTATATAGTTCTATTTTGTGGATTAGGTGATTCTCTAGAAGTTGATTATAGTACTCTTAATGTGAACAAGTCTTCTTAAATACTCATATTTTGGAGAAAATATGAGTTTGTGTAAGGAATCTAATAAAGGTTGAAAGTCAATATGATAAGTGATTATGTTTCCTTATGAATAAATTCCTCAATAAAAAGTAACGTAAAACAAAAATGTTGTCTATTAAATTTTCCTACTGGGGAATCGAATACCGTTTAACCCATCACAAGTTTGTGATTTTCTCGTGGTTAACTTTCTCCTAAACATGTTTTCGGTCACTTTCCATCAGAACATGACCCTTTGTTTTTTCCTCCATGTCCCTATTTTCATACTTGGAATCCTAGTATGGGTTAACTCGGGTGACCTTTGTACTTATCTTTCTTTATTTTAAAGTGTTTGTTTTACCGACTTTTGTTCCGATGTGGGACTTTCAAGGATGTTTCCAAGAGCAATTTTAAAATTGCGAGGACGCAATTCCCAAAAGGGGGGAAGGATGTAACACCCCAGGTAAATAAAGAATATGACATTTTCATATTTGTCCATATTTGTGAATAAAGTATTAATATGACTTTAAAGGGGATTCTATGCTCGATGGCGTACCCAACACGCAACAACGAGTTTCTTGGGAATCTTACGTTGCACTCTAATAAAATAATTTTAAATGGTAGTTAACATGTAGCCATTGTATTGGCGGGAATGGATAGAAATAACTAAGATATGATTATATATGTTTTTATATGTTTTTACATTTATCCAATAAAGGATAGAGGCTTAAAATACGGAAAGAATTCAATTTTAGGCGTATATGCCCTAGTTTTCACTAAAGGTTCACTTATCACCTTTTGATGTTGATCCATAATTAAATATAGTTTTGTTCACTCTTAAACATTATTTTGGACCAAATAAAACTCTTACTAAGAATCGGGACATCAAATTTTACTTTGTGTAATTTTTTGGTATCTTTCTGATAAGGTTCATTTTTTTTTGAATAGTGTAAAATGTTGTATTTTAGTTCAAAACCACTTTTTAATATAATTTATTTATATGATTAGATAATATTTTGAATTGTTTTTAAAGTGAAATTTGAAAATATTTTTACCATTAAATCCAATAGTGGTCGTTGGAATTAATTTCACTTTGAAATCAGACTTAAACTAGTGTCAATCTTTTGATACTTATTGTTTTATGAAAACACGCTATTTGCGCTGACAGCGGGAATTAATTATTCAATTAATTAATGTGACTAATATGTTTTGAATTTTGTAAAATGGACTTCATTTTTGAATTCGGAATATCAATTATAGCTTAGGGTGAATTTTTGGGATTTTTCTGAAAAACTTCAATTTTTGATGAATAGTGAAACCACTAAGTGGTAATCAAGCAAACTGATTTTTCAGTTAAATGAAATTTTACCACTGATGTGTATTGAATTTTGAAAATCCGACATACATGGTTGTCATTAAGAAGTAAAATGTGGTTCAATGAGATTATAATAATTTTTTGGTGAATAGTAACTCATTAAGTTCTTAATCGCGATTAGTGGTAATTAGGGTAGTTTAAGGTATAAATAATGCTTTAATAATATAAAATGACCTAGACACATGTCCCAACCTTATTGGTTGTGTCATGCCCGACCAAGACAAGCCATGGGTAAACATGGGGACCCCATGGATCCACTTTGGTTGGGAAATGACATAAATAACATTTTATTTAATGTAAAAGAAAAATTGACACAGACATGATATGTTTTACTAAAACAATTTTTAAGTGGGGTTACACAAGTCCAAATTTTGATTATAAATAGTCATTGGAAAGATAAAAAGATTTCCTACATCATAGTATTTCTTTTATAATTTTTGGACATTAAATAAATTAAATTATTTATGACATAATAATGATTTAACGATGACATCATTATTTGACGATTTAAATAAAATGGAAATATAATGTAAAATCTATGAACTACACATGGACAAAACTTATTGGATGACTGGATTTCGAAAGCCTTATCACCTTATCCACGACCTATATCAATGTGGGACCTTTTAAAACCGAAATACATTTTCAAATAAAGTAATATTTCTTACTTTCCAAAAGTGCCCCTCCTCTCCTCTTATAAAAGGCCCCCACCTCTACCTCTTTTCACACACTCATCAAGCCTTTGGCTGGGCCAAAACATGCCCATTTACTCTCTCCACATCCCTCTCCTCATCCTAGAGGATTCCCTTTGGGAAGAATCCTTTCAAAGGAAGCCTTTAGGCTCAAATCAAAAGGAGTTACACTTTTAAAGGTAATTCTTTCTCTCATGTTCATTTGTTTTATTTTGCTTCTCCAACCCCCTAAACTCTTTTTATTTATTTCTTTTGTAACAACACCAGTATCTTCAATATACTAGGATGTTGTTATAAGATTTATTCTAGCTACACTCTCACACAACTACATCAAATGGTTAAAGAACATACGGTTTCCGTGGATGGCGAAATTCTGCCTCCCGAAACGATGATTGTTCAATACTCATTTAACACCTTCAAAGGTGGCCATTATGATGTCACTATTTTTATATATGATATATAATATGTTTATGTTTTACTTATGCTTCTGTATTTTTCATTTGTGTCTTACCTTTATGGCTTCCATTATGGGTATACGCGATATCTTCATTTTAGAAAGTGCGGACTACCGCCCCCTCAAAGTGATTTGATTCGTTAAAAACCATATGTGGGATGTATAAAGGATGGAACTATGATATTATATATGATAGTATAATGTAATTATAATATACCTTTATATCATTATGATTCCATTCTATAAACAATGAAATAGAAATGGAAGTAGCGTTCATGCGTACGTACGGCTTACCGTCTCCATGAACGGTGCATTTCATTTCTTACCTCTAAATGATTATGTAATGTTATAAATGCATGCATGTACTGGATATATATGACATATATGATATCTACATCATGAATACAATTCTGTTTATAATAAACATTTGGCCACACGAACAACATGTAATTGTAAGAAGTCCACTTTCGACTTAAGAACCAAATATCGGCAAAACAAATATTATTAACTTAAATGACTACATTATGTTTATGACATTGTAATAAGTGGTATAAAAAGAATAATGAACTTGAAAAAGGTTCTTAAGGAAGTAGAAATTAACTCAAGTTTATTATTCAGGAGATTAAAGAACGATCAAGTCAAGTCGGACCTGAGGTAAGGGATCCTACACCTCTCTTTCTTTTTAAGTACACTCTTTTATGTCATTCCTTTTAAGCTCATATTTCTTATGATTGGGATGTTCTTTTATATTAATACTACTGTACTTATTATTTTCATATGATGAGAGACCCTATTTCCTCTCATCAATCCATTTTGGAAGTTTTGAGTGGCGTCGTTAGGCTGCCGAATTTTCGTAAGGGATTTTTCATCTCACTTTTATTCCCGTGAGATTTATGCTAAATTTTCCACAAATTCCATTGAGTGGTGTATGTACTGACCATTATTCTACTCTTTGTGTAATATAATTTCGTTTATGATTATTTACATCAATGATCTATTGTCTTTCTTTCATGGGGTGTATGTTTTGAAAGATACCCAAGTCGGTAAGGGAACCTTTCGCCCTCCCCTTTTTTAAAAGACTTCTTTTGTTGGGTCTTTTAATTTACATATTGTTATGTTGGGATATGTTCTCATATATCCTTATTGATGTAAATTTTATGTCCAAGTTATGAGATACACTTTTTATCTCTCATCAACTCATTTTGATGTGATGCCGTTAGGCTGTCAAGGGAACTTTTTAACCCAGTTTCGATTTCTTTGGGTTCAACATGTAGTCATTGAATATGTCATCTATTGAATATGTGTGAATGAAATTTTATTGTTTTACACTTAATATCCACTTATATTGGGTGTATTTATATTTGTCACACATATTTTTTGAGATTTATTTGTCCTTAATTTAAGGATACCTTTTTTATAAGGGATTTCATCACATTTGACATTTCTATTGAGGGTTCATTGTTGTTATGCACCAATTCACTCTTATATGGTGTATATACTGTCCTTTGGAGTATTATATCATGAATCCATTTATTCTCATGATACTATAAAGTTCTTGCTAAATGTTATTCCTCAATTGTTGTATTCAAGTGTCTCTAATTTTGGTAAAACCCCTTTAACCAAAATATCGTTTTAAATATTTTAATTATTTGTTCTTGTTAATATCCATGTTTTCAAAATGGTTTTAAGGATTTATTTATATGGATATTAATGGTTTAAAATTTTAAGCTTCAAGGTGGTATGGGACACTTTGATTCAAAAATCTCTTTATTAAATGTTTTAAATGGTTTTGGAAATGGTTTCTTTTTGTATGGATTCATTATTTCAAAATACTAAAATGTTATATTGTGATTGAAATGTGGAAATGTTTTGTTTCCTTTATGCATGTTTTATGTGATACGTTTATGTTATGGTTCTTGGGCATTGTTATGAAAATGGGTGGTTCCGTGATAAACTAACGGCGGGTGAGCCCGATATAGCTCTCCAATGCATTGGGTAACGCGAAGGAGTGAAACGTTAAGGTTTCTCCGAAGAGATTTAGGGAATATACTGTGATGGGTATTCCAAACGTAACCAAGAGGGTTACTCCCTACGTAAGAATGTTATGAATGCGTCAAGTTACCTTTATGTCTTATGTTTTCTATGATTTATTCATGATTTGATATGCCTATGTTTTATGGGTAAAGTATGAACTCATTCTTATGTATATGTGTACCCATGTTTCCTTTCCATATTTTTCTATCCCTTACTGAGCTTTTTGTGCTCATCCCATGTTTTTGAAATGTTTTTCACAGGTCAAGGGAAAGGTACATGATGTGATGATAGTTTCAAGGATGTGTCAAGAAAGAATCCGTGTTATATTTTAAATATGTTTCCGTTGATGGGAAGAATGAATACTGTCTTTTATGTAACCACTTTGTTTAAATGTGGAATGTAATGCAAGTTTCATGATCTAATTCTATAAAACTCTAAACCTGAAAAGATCCTCAATGTGTAATCTTGTAATAACTCAAGATTAAGTAAGGTTTAAGGCTGGGGCCTTATACAATGAGCCCCATGATAGACACCATCACAAACCGAGTCCATCATCCAAAAATCATCACAAACCACTGGTAATTGATGTTAATGACTTCCCCACATCATCATCAAATCTTTGCCCCTACTTATGAGTGGGCTCATAAGAGGTCTTGAGAGATCATGAAGAAAATATTTCTTTACACTCATTTCCAAAACAACCATGAGAAGATTCATGCTTTTGAGAATAAAATAGTGGGAAAATAAATCCTTTTTCCCAAAAAATTCAGATAGAGTTTGATCATTATGAGAGATGATCAATTCCAAACAATTGCCATAATGACTACCATAATTGGATAGAGATAGATGCTTTCTAGAAGGGAGAGAAAATGAATATAAATTATTATATATTATTATAAATCTATTAATAATATGTATAAAGTATTACAAATTAGTAATAAATTAATAAATTGATATAATTTATAAAAAACTGATATAATTATCACAAAAATGGAATAGATTATTATAAATTACCATATTTTTCCTATATATTTTCATAAATAGATAAAAATTTGAATAAATTAATATAAACTATTACAAATTTTTATATTTTTAAATTAGTTATTATAAATTATTGTAATTTTGTATATGATATTAAAATTTTGAAACAAATAGTATTAATTATTGCAATTTTAAAAAATCTATTATAAATCAGTATTGAATCATTAGTAAATAGTTTCACTTAATAAAAACCGTTTTGAATGAGAATAAATTAGTATAAATTATTATAAATTCGTATACATTAATAAAATATAAAAAAAATTAAAAATTCATAAAAATTATTATTGATTTGTTCCCAATTAGTATAAATAGTTATAATTTAGTTACAATTTTATAAATTTATTTAATATAAAAGAGTAAATATAAATTTAAATAAAATGATATTAATTTCTTAAAATTATTATAAGTTAATAAAAATTATTTTATACTAGTATAAATTATTACTAATTGATACAAATTATTCTAAAATGAAATAAATTGGAATTTTTTTTATAAATCTATACAAATAGATAAGAAAAAAATTCTAATCTGATATATATTGTTATAAATTGTTTTATATTATAATAAATTTATATATATATATATAAATTAATATAAATTGTTATATTTTTGAATTTATTTTCAATATAAATTTGTAAGAATTTATATAACAAACTAATTACTGTTAATTTTTATAGAAAAAATGGTCTTGAAATAAATAGTGGTTTCTCTTATCAGATCATGATTAGACAAGTAATTAAAGAAATAAAATTTTTTTTGTGTAAATATTTTCTATATCAAGTGTATCAAAACATTTCCATATTATCCATTAATCTAGTAATTGTGAATGATTTCTAAATTATTATATTAAAACAAGATACAATGGATTTCATTATGAAGGATTAGCCATTGTATAATTCATGGGATACTAGATAGAATCAAGGTTTCCATATTTCGATGAAAAAACAAGTATACAGAAAAAGATATTTAAATATAGAAGACCATTCGAGGATTCCTTCTTCATATAACAGGAATGTGAAAAAATAATGGACAAAGACTTATGATGAGTCAAGGATTCATATAGTGGAACATGTTATGAATAATTAAGGATTAATTCATATCACATACTTTAAAATAGAAACAGATGATAATAAATCAATGAATTGACTTCAATGTACATTCATGGCTAATATCCAAATTCCTTTTAGATGGAAAACGAAAAATAAATTAGAACAAAAAAATTCAAGAATTCTAGAAATTAATGATCTTACCATTACGAACACATCCAATGTGTCATGAATCTTATTATCAAGGCCTCAAACAAGAAAAATTTAATATAAAGTTTGTTATACACTAATTACCCAAGAAAGGGTCAAGATGTTTTATCTCATAAGAACTATTGATGAATTAAAGAGATATTTATAACTAGACCCCACTCATCACTTTCAAATCATATGAATTCGTATTATATTGAATGGTCAATAATATTATTCTCAAATTTTTTAATAAATCAACAGGTATCTAAATTGAATAAAGAATATGGAATATTTCCCTATTCAATGAAATAACATTCAAAATAACCTTCCTTCAATGGATTTCCCATATAAAAATAGTATAAGTTTAAGATAATATCAATGTGGTGGAAATGATACCATATAAATCCTTAATAACTTATTAATTCTGATGGAGGAGAAAATAATGTCCAATTAAGTAATGGAGTATGATATGGATTGTGATCATGGAAATGTTAATGAAAAAATTAATTAATTAGTACACATTGAATGGATACCATAAATTCATTAGTAATGACGATTTTTTTAATAAAGGATATTCTTTAGATAATTTTAGTTCAAAATGGAAGTGATATTTTAAAAATAAATTTCCTTAAATAATTTGGGACTTGGATGGAAAAACCGAAATTTAATTCATATTATATTCTTTTACATTCATTACTAAAATAATACCTTTTAATGTTGAGACCATTTTAAATGAAAATCCCCAAAATATCCTAAAGATAATTTTATTTGAAATTATCAGTTGAAACATGTAATGGAATTATTAAACAAAATAACTGTCATGACAGTTGTAATATCTATTCCTTCCATGTATGTAAAAAGGGTAAACACTTCACGCTTTTATAAAAAGATGAAAAAATAAATGATTAAATAATGTTGATAAGATTTATTTTATAACTTTGTAAAAAAATAAAGGTATTGTGAATGACCTTATAATGACATTTCATGTATATGATAATACTCCAATAGAAATATTTGATGAACTCGACATGGAAGAAAATTATTCCTGATAGAAAATAAGAAATATTGTTCGTGTCTATTATATTTACCTTACATACAGACCCTTGATCAATCAAGATATGAAATGGAAAAATACATATGATACCCAAACATATCAAAAGGAGAAGAGAATGAATCGTGTTTAAGAGATTATGATCATCTAATTTTAGAAAATAAAATTTTAACATAAACAATCCCAAAGTAAAATGTGATTATAAAATAAGTCCATTACCTTGGGTCTTCACCTAGTCACACATGTTTAATACTTATGTATAATTAATTGAAATTTACTAAATAATTTAGTATATATTTTTAGCTATTTTAAAAATTAATAGTTATTTTATAATCCTTTGAATTACATTCATCGAGTAGTTTCTTCTTATGATGGCTATATAAATCTGTTCATTAAATGGATAAAAAATATTGGTATATTGACTTTGCAAAAAGATATAATGAAATGATTTCATCATTTTAAAATATTTGATTATATCTTTAAATATTGTTTTTGTTCATTATTTTATAACTTTTTAGTCTTGAATTACTGATGGGAATAGAAATAAAAATCATATTGCTTCAAAGAGGAGGAGGTCCACTCATACGAGCAAGGTTTTTTTTTCATTTTCTTATAGAAGGAAGTGTAAAAATTTGGGTGATATATTATATTTATATAATACTGATCAGTTCACACATATTATATATATTAATTAATTCTATATTTATAACTATCTGTGGAAATTTATTATCAAAAATTAATTACACCACTACGTGGAAACGGTAGGTGGTACACACACATAAGATATCTTTTAATTTTAAATTGGAATAATGGAGATTAAACCCAGTTTTACAATAAATATAATATCATTTAATAATTTTTTTTGTGTACTTATGTAATTATATCATATTTTTTATGATTTAATTGAATGATTTAGAGAACGAAACAGAATAAAATAACTCGGTTAAGAGTTATACCTCATCTTTGGATTCCCCCTTTAGCTAACCCCACATGATTTCTTTAGATGGTCCAAGGGAATGAGAAGAATCTATATGATGTAAGAAAGTTAGCTGTCATGGAATTTACGTCATATTTGTTTTGAGATAATTTGATCAATTATTTAGAATAAGAGTGGGGAGGAGGTTCCAATTTATAATGGAGGAGGGTACAAAACAGAAAAAATACTTGACATATTAATATTGAATATGTATCTAACTCATGAAATGTGACTCTAAATTTACTCATATTTCAAGATAAATAGTTTAATTTCTAAATAAAATCATGCATGTAATTGTAGACATGATTAAGTTCCATTTTAAACATTATTATTTGGGTTCCACCCCCTTGATAATAATGTTTTACCTAAACAATGTAATGAAATTTCACACTCTTTAAGAGTAATTAATGTGATATTAAAAATGTGGGGTGTAATATACACAAAACATAAATGAATTTATTATAAATTCACCATTAACATGAGTTTATATATCATTTTTATAAATTTATAATGATTTAAAATTGGTTTTAGACACTTTATACCATTTAAGGTCATTTTCGATACTATAAAAAAATATTCATATTAATAGAGTCAATTTAATAATAGAATTAAAATTTAAACTCTATAAAAATAAATTAAAAATTAAAAATCATAATTTATCATTAAATTAATGGTTGACCATAAATTATTGAAAATATATGACTTTTAATTTTTTTAAATTATTTATTTGATTTTTATACTGCCTGAACAATCATTGCATCTGTGTTTAGTAAGAATTCAAGGAAATTATATTATTACTAATAAAAAAAATAATATCAGGAAAAAAATATGAATATTCAGAATAAAAATTTATAACAATTCACATCTTCTTTTTACCCATAAGAAAAAAAATTAATGTTTTAGAATAAAAATGAATCATATTATAATATTTATTTACTTAAAATAAAATAATATTTATAATCTCTGGAATATGGATCAACATGAATTATTTTTTATTCTAGGATTTTTATTCCAAATTAATCTAATCGAATGAGATAGAGTCATGCTCTAGAAGGATTTAGAGATGTAATCTCATAGTTTTAGCTTTAACTATCCAATTTTACCCATTAATATTGTTATAGAATTTTGACATGGTTACTATTCCTTAAGAATAAAAATGAAATTATCCTTTTAATCATATTATAACATAATAATTATAAATATGAAATCAATATTTCAATAATCAATTTATATTATTTATATAAATTTATTTAAATATAAACATACAAAATAAATTGAAAATAATTCCAACAAAATGGGGTTTTTAATAATAAAAATAATCTTATTGCAAAATAAAATATAATTAAGAATAATTTTCAAATAATAAGTTATGTTTAATAAAATGGATCTTATTTTATTTTAATGCCAGTTTAAAATTATCATGGGAGTTTAAATTACATGATTTAATAAAATGAAATTAATGATTTCACGAAAATGAAGATTTTTCACTATTTACCCCAAAAACTACATATTTAGAAATATATGAAAAATTATCTAGAAGATAATTTTTATGTCATAATTTAAAAAAAATCTCTTTTATGTAAAATTTATTTTGGTATCATAAATTAAATCTAATTATCTTTGAATAACATTCCACAATTTTTTTTTATAAAATTAGTATTTTAAAAGTATAAAATGATTATAATATATTTATTTACATTGCTAAAAAAATTATATTAATGGAAAAATTAATGATTGAATTTAATATTTTAACAAATTTATAATTCTATTATATATATTATATAATATTTTAATTCTTATACATACCGTCCAACCTAATGACAATGTTATAGAAGGAATATGTAAATTTTATTTCATGAATCATTTTTTTAGTGTTGTGTGTAGTTGATTCTATAAAACATAGTATTCTTTTAAAATAAAATTAAGACTAAAATAATAAGGTATAATTTTTTTAACATTTGAGTTAGAAAATCTCTAGATTTTTTTAGAAGGAATAGTTTAGTGCTCGTATAAGATGTGTGATCTAATTTTTTTGGAAACATTTGATAATGTTGAAGTTAATATATTATTGTTTGGGTTTTATAGTTATTATATATATAGACATAAAAATGATGAATTATGTTTAGAAGTTAATATATTTTCTTTCTCTCTAAAACCATCACATTTTCAATATTTAGTACATGATGTTTCAATCTAATATTTCCCATAAGTATAAACACATAATGACATTTTTAATCCCAAATTTGAACAAAATAAATTATGTGATTGATTGAAATGTATTGATGATGTGATATATCCTTGATATAGGATAGTAAAATTTGAAACATTTACTAATTTTAGGGATATCAAATCTGATGGTGGAATGTAAAATAGATGTTTTAAGGACATATTTCTTTGGTGAAATCATCAATCAAAAAAAGGGATTAAATTTCGTGAAAATTTTTATGAAAGGGTTTTTTTAATTTGTATCTTAGTTATAAAAAATTGAATGCATGTTCAAATTATTACATCTTATATTATGTTAAATATGAGTTTTTATTTAATTTTCCAAAATGTGTAAAATCAAGGTAGAAATAGGTACAATAAGAGAATTAGATATTTATTTTTATAAAAAAGATGATGATTTTTTTACATATTGACAACCACATCTATATATATCTACCAACACAAATTTATTGATTACATGTCATATGCATGATGTTTTTGTGGGTAAAAATCATACTAGAGATAGTGATTCTTGGAAATAGTTTGATAATGTGTATCCATTTTTTTCTTTATAACCTCATAACATATGGATAGGTCTTTCTACTGATTGTTTATATCCATTTAGTGATTTTGGAAGTCAATATTCTTAGTGTACTATTTTAATAACATTATAAAACATAAGTATTTTAATGTTGATGTATGAAAAATATATATTTTTGGTGTTATTAATTCATGGACATTCAATGAAGATTATTTTGGTTGATAATAGGACACGAGTTGATGAGTAAATTTTATTATAGAATGATCATTTACCTACATATGAAATAGTTTATAATCAGAATTTTATACCTAAAGACGCATTAATGTGAAAAAATAGTGATTCATAAAATGTAGGGTATGATATTTGGATGATGTAAGATGGTCTAAAATGTTATCCATACTGTATGGATAACATCAAATAGTTTCTACATATTAATGGAATACAGACCTATTTTTCAACTTTCAACGAATAATTCATTACACTAATCACTAAATTCAATGAAATAGAAGTAAATTCAAAAAAGTTATAATTGGTAGATTTATTCATATAACAGGTCTCTCATTTATTCTAGTAAAATTTATCAGTCCTTCATTACCTTTTATTACATGAGGACCAACTATTAAGTAATTAAAAATATGTGTTTTTTGGAGAGATCACAATTTAATAGTGATTTTTTTGAGCTTTCATATAGGCATGATTTGATGATTTTACACATGTTATATGAAATTCATATTGAAAAGAACTATTTTGATAATATATTTTATACTATATTTGAATAAACTAGCATGACCAAAAATAATGCAATGGAACAACTAGATCTTATCTATATTTACAGCCATCCCAAACATGATTTATTTGAAAATTAAATTTCACAAAATATAATGAATTGAATGGACACAGATGACCATTTTAAATACGGTAAGTGATTATTCTTTAAGTGGATTATAGATTGGATTTTACTATATGGTGAAGTTTTATATGTGTCTTATTACATCCAAAATGTTATTTTTACTGTGCAAAAAATTCATGATTTTCACGGCATAAAATAAAATATTTCGAACTATTGGCCCATAGGGTTGTTGATTTCTTTGATATGGGATGAGTCTTCTAAAATTTCATAATTTATATGAGGAATTTTTATAGAAATAAAATAAATTTATTCACTAATTATTCAAAAACAATATATTAATCTATATTTATATAAATGGTGGAAAATAATTACAGAAACCCAATTTTTCTCTATAAAAAATTTTATATTCAGTTTTCCATAACTAAATAAACTTGGATGGGATGTAAAATTAGGATATATTAACCCATTAGAGATATGTATTCATGAAATTAATAAAGAAGGTGGATAATAAAGCATCAGTTTAATGGTCAATTACTAAAGTATACCTGTAAGAAGAAGTTTCAATTTATTTGTATTTTTTTAAATATGATTGTCCTTCAAATAAAAATCAAATGAATCTCAATGAGAGAAATGTTAACCAATTCACACACCATAAATGTTTAGTATTTAGTTATCATATACATGGTTTTGGCTGTCATCGTCAATGGGGACTTTCATATGATAAACTACATTGATCTAATACTTATGTTCTAATCAATTATGAATAAATAAAATGATTTCTAGATAAATTATTAATTTAAATTTTATAAAACAATAATTTGTACTATAGAATTAATGTACTTCTATTTTTGATTATATGAATATCCTATCGAAATTAAATTCACACAAATTACCTCCAATATTCTTAAACAATATCAGTATTGTAGTTTTTCAATCTAGTATCAATGTTTGGTAACATAAATTATTTACGGATAAACATATGAAATAATTTATTATTTTATATGTTAATAATTATTTCATTATTTATATAGGTATAAAAACATGGAAATAAAATTTATTTTTCATTATTTCCATTGAGTAATTCTTCACAAAAAATGATCAAATATTATAATTTGTATGTGGTTATTATATTTTGACTTCGTACACACACATATATAGAATCACAAAAAATCAATGAACAATGATGTTTTTTTAAAAGTATCACTTCGTAAAGAAATTGAGGTTTAATTTTAAGTAATGTATGTTGAAAATATTGAGTTATGTCATATGGGGTAAAATTAAAAATGGTGTTCAAATTTTATTTGTTTGATAATGATCAAGGGTTGTGTGTTCATCCTTGATAGGAGATAATTGATATTAAATATAAAAGTAATATTATAGAAAATGAACCATTTTTTGGAATGTTAAGAACATCATGTTTATTTTGTTAAATACTATGATGATTTGAGATATTTAAAAGAATAGTGGAGTTTAATATAAATAAAACCTGTTGATAATGAGTTTATATAAAATTAATGTGATTCTACTGAATTGAATGATATTGAAATTTTTCATGAAACATTTCCAAATAATTCTCTTATATGAAGAGATAAAAATATAAGAGATGATACACCACAGTTTAGGTTCAATGGTGTTGATTATTTTGATAATATGACCAATAATTTTGGAATTAATAGTTATGATAAAATTGAAACACCTATGGAATTTGATATAGCTATTAAGGAAGATGAAGTCATTGACACTGATGTTGAAAAAAATTAAGATAATGAAAAAGATGAATACGAATATGATGTATTATTTGTCTTCAATAAATTTTTAGTAGTTTCATAATTTTGATATATATATATATATTTAAAATTATCTATTTGTAAAATTATTTTCTCTCGTCTGATTTGAAAATAAGGGTACTATTATTTTTTAATTACTGGTAATTTATTTTTTAAAAAATAATTACTTTTTTATTAAATTAATTTAACGATTCAAGTGGAATAAGGGAATTATCATGTCTTGATATATATCTTGAATAAAAATCTATAACAATGTGATTATCCTCTTTATTGTTCATCCAAGGGTGTACCACAACATAAAAAACAAGGCATGGTCGAGGCCACTCATGAGTGATGATTCTAGATTCTATTCTACAGTAACATCCATATATTGACTTCAATCCTCAATAGAGAAATTAATTTAGAATTTAAATTTAATTTATTTTTCATTAAAATTTATTTAATTTAAAAATTATCTCACAAGTTATTCTTTTTTTATATTTTTCAACATCTATTTCTCGGTAATGTGAGTGTTATTTTGACGAATTATTTTGCATCGACGTGGGTTTAATGGGATCATGTTCTTACTGATTTACCTCATCATATGATAGATAAATAGATTAAACATTTAAATAAACAATTCAATTTATTCTATATTTATATAATTTATAATAAGCTATATTTTGAAATATTTTTTTATTTTAGGAACCCCTATTGATGAGAATATGAGACTATTTATTTTCAATTAGAGGCCTTAATTCTTGTTAATCTAAATTAGTTTCTATATTTCATTCAGAGAAGAGCTATGTTGTTAGCATCTCCAAGGGTATTTGATGATTACTGTAGGCCCCATAGTCTAGTTTACCTCACCATATAAGATTGGGAGGTATCATGCACATACTAGATTGGGGATGCATTCCATTGGAGATCTGATTCAAGTGGATAGAAACAGGGTAGACAAGATGTCACCCATAATGATAAGTATCCTACTTTCAATATACATAATTGAAAAATGATATTTCATACAATTTAATGAATTCAATATATATATATCATTATTTATTTTTAATAAAAAAATATATTATAAATTAATTCAATCTATAATTGATCCATATGTTAGAAATTTTGATGTGTACAAGAAGATATACACTTATATTTATGATATAACACTCCACACACAACTATAGCAAGTAAAAACAATATCATGGACTATTTAAAAATTTATCCAATTAAATATACATTATTCTATAATTTATCTAAAATATATATATTATAATTTGAAATTTTCCAATCTAATTCCATTTTTGAATTGGTCATATCAAAATTTTATTAGTATGAATTATTTATGTATTTTTTAATATGAATATTTTTTGTAGAAAATTATAGTTTTCATGAAACATGAAATTTTTATGACATTATCATTATAATAATGACATGTAATGTAATAAAATATTAATTTAAGGATTATCATTGTACATTTGAAACTATTCTTTATAAATAGAGAACATATATAAAACTTATTTAAAACTAATTATAATATTACATTACTAAAAAATATGTAAAGACCCAGACTTTTTCAAGTATTTTTTTTAATTATATGGGAATATTATGAGTCTGCCAAAATTGACAGCCTGTGATTCTAATGCCCAGTGTTCGAGAAATGAATTCCTGAACTTTTGTTCTGATACATTCAGTAAACGCACAAGAGGCATTTTGTAACTTTTGAACTGATGCTGGGAATTGAATTCTGAGGACATCGTTGAACTCGAAGTGCTGATATTCACTTAAGAAGGCCCTCACCTCGATCGCAGTAGGTCGAGGGTTTAAGTTAGTTTTCTGGATTTTCGTGGGAGGATAAGAGAATAAAAATAAAATAAAACAAAAACATTGATTTTATTTTCATGAATCCTTCTTTTTGCATTTTTAGTGGTGGGGACCACACGAGCTTGGAACCGCCTCATTTAATATGAATTATCCCTTGGGACTCTCCCAATTTAATGAGATAACTTATTCAATTTAATGATCCAATTTATTTGATTTAATGTGCCAATTTTAATTGAATTAATAATCTTAACTCATTTAATGTTGGATCCTCACTTCTTTGTTGGTAATGGTTTGAAAAGGACAACTTGGGAGAACCATTAGAGAAATATTCTCTCTTGAAGAACAACACTTAGGATCAAGAACATTGACGTTGGAGTGTGGTTCATATGTGAGTTGCGGTAGTGATGAACACTGATGCCCCCTCCATCGATTTCTTCTCCTTCCCCACGACACCTCCCATGAACATCAAGGTAGGGGTTTTAATTTGAAGTATTATTAAATCTATTTGTTGATTCTTCATATTCATAATTCACAACAACGATGGCCTGAAAAATATGGCCATCATTCCACAGATAATCCTTTCCCCCTTTTCATTCATTCTTCGGGATTTCTTCGTACGTTCTCTGATGCAAGATAATTAAGCATGCTGGAAACTCAAGGGTTCGTTGACAACGATATATGGATGTGGAGCCCTCTACCTAAGGATTTCGAATTTGTGGTCTTCATATTTTTCAGGCATAGAATGAAGTTTTGGTTACCAATTGAAGAGGAGGGTGGCAGGTAACCGACCATCCATGTTTCGAGCAGGCGGTGGTGGAGGTAGGGTGGCATGCGTCCACACCACTAGTTGAGCAGGAGGTCGCGACCCATCGGCCATGATGGAGCTGGGTGGTGGCCGGAACGCCATCCGACCGTGTGGAAAAGTGGAAGCACATGTCCCCGCCACCGAAATAAGAGTCCATGGACACTTGGATTTGGTAGAGGATTGAGGACGGCCAGCATCTAACCAGTCATGGTGGTCAGCGGCGCCACTGCGCCACCCAGAGAAGAGTTGCCCGGATCCCCAGCCGGGCGTAGCGGATCGGCCGGACACGTTGTGGTCTCGTGGGTGACATGGGTGTGCCCAATGGTGTTGCCTCTTGATATTCCGGATAGAAGGGGGCCGCACCTCATTTCAGTGCCAGATTGGGCAGACAACGATGCCCAGCGGGCTGCACCATAGCAGGCCACACCCAGCGGGCTGCACCGCAGTGGGACGTGCCCAGCGGGCCACACCCCAATAGGGCGTGCCCAGCGGGTGACACCAGCGGGTCATGCCCAGTGGGCTGGGCCACCCCCATAATGAGTCAGTCTGGACTACGGCCCAGAGGTATAGGCCCACCGTCGCCCAGGCCATCCCGGCCGGTCCCGGACCGGGTCGGGTCGACCAGAACAGGACCCTGGCCCATCTTGAACCAGATAGGCCTTTGTGGCTATATTGTGAGAACTGACCATCCGTTTGATGAACATTCTATGATACACTAATCCTTGGATCGATATAGTCCTTTTGGTATACTCTACATGAGTATTGGATAATCTTGGAGTACGACCGGGTTGGATCGAACCCCAAATCCAACCGGGTCCTTGGAGCGGAAACACTAATAACATACAGACCCGACGTCTGATTTATGCGACGTTTATTGTGTTGGGTCCCTTATGATGTGAATAACCTTTGGGATACATATTGATGAAACTTTTTGTCGGTTTAGGTATGACCGATCGAATGAGGAGAATTTCTACCAAATATGCTATTAGCTAGAATCCAATGGCTAGTATTGAGGAGGAGGATGGAGAGAGATCATATGGAGGTTAGTACTGAGAGATCCTTGGTGGGTCATCACTGATCCTATGTGGGTAAAATATTGTGTGGGTCAGTGGTCAGCGATCACATGTGGGTCAGCAAAAACTGATCTTGTGAGTGTCAGATCTTCTGTGGGTGAGCGCTCAGGTGTCCTGTGTCAGTCAGCGCATACCTATCCTGTGTGGGTCTAATCCTATGTGGGTTATTGTAGGGGTTAGATCCTATTGATACTATGTGGGTCAGACTCTGTATAATAATTATAAGTACCTCTTGAAAGAATCAGATGATCTAGCTTCACGACTGATCATCAGTACTTCTTTACTTCACTTATACCGGGTGTGAGCTGAGTCTTATACTTCATGGTGTCACTTTTGTATATCTTAATTACTTAGGTATATGTATGGGAATATAAAAAAGTAGTGTTGATGAATTTTTCTTCTTAATTTATGGTTTTCCCTTTTTGAAACTCTAGGAGACCTACATGGGTCTTGGGGTCTCTACTAAGTATCGTTATACTCTCCCCTACACGGGCTATGGCCACACCTTGTTGTGTCTTGTGCAGACGAAAAACAACACTGATAGAGGTCGAGGGTGCCAGACTAGAGGCTGATCGGAGGTGGAAATTAGACAAGATCATCCTCATGGGATGACCGTTCAAGAGTTGTTCTTACCTTTGAGGTAGGGTCCTTGGAAGGTGTTCACAATAGTTGTTATATTCAGTATTACATGTACTTTCCATTTAGGCTTGTATTCTGGCCCCTTTACTTTCTGTACACACCTTGTTTACCTTATAGATTACCTTGTGCTTTTATCTTGTTGTGTACTTGGTTTGGGTGAGTTTGCAGGTTTAGAGAGAATTCCTTCCTGGTTATAGGGATATTCCTTTTCAGTTCTAGTCGTCATCCCCTTGCCTATGGATGGCTAGCTTGGGGTAGTCACGACACCGGCCCCAGGGGACGGGTCTTGAAAAATTGTTATCAGAGGGGTTTGGTTCTACTGAAGATCTAGAACTCTGAACTTTTGACTTGGAAATAGTTTTATGTTTAATGAGTGTGGTTTTCAGTTTAGAAAGTCAAGAGTTGGTGTGGCGGTCGGCGTATCCATAAACCCGGACACTGACTTTGTATTTCTGACTCAGTGCACGAAAACACTGATTGCATGTGTGTGTTTGAAAATTTTTCTTTCTGAACTCTTTCTGTCATCTCATTAGGTATAACTTATTTTCTGTTTCACACCTATTTCTTTTTAGGATGCCTCCACCCAGACAGCCAGCTATGGTTTTGAGTAGATTACATGATGAAAACCCACCGAGTGACGAGGCTTCGGTGTTGGGCCCCCTTACGACACTTGTACCATCATGTGGTGTAGCAACAACACCACTACCAATTAGAAAGCCAATTCCACCAGCCCCAATTGTAGAGGGTGCATGCCGCATTGAGCGCATTGCACGAGTTATAACACCAAAGTCCACCATGGTTCTGGGGAGAGATGGATCCACATGCACCTGAGGATTGGTTAGAAGTCATGGTCAGATTTTTTTGTCTTGTTGGGACACCAGACGATCTCATGGTGATCCTTGCTACCAGTCTTCTTCAGGAAGCGGTGGGAAGATGGTGGAGCTTGTTGCTCCATGTCCACAACAAGGTGACACTCATCTGGGTGGACATTGAGAGCCCTTTCAGGGTAGATTTCATCCTAGTGACCCTATGCTCAGAGTGTATATAGGTGCTTCCACACTTGTAGAAGGGAGGCATGACTGTGGCTCAGTATTCAATGAGGTTGACCGAATTCTCGCACTACTCCACTGATATAGTAATTGACCCGTTCATCAGGGCCCAGAATTTTGAGCAGGGACTCAGACGGGATATTAGAGCTTCGATGGTTTCTCTCAGCATCCCAACGTCGGCAGAGGTGTTAGAGAGAGCACTCTTAGTGGATAGCTTCCTTGCTGAGAAGTCACCAGAAGCGAGACCCACCACCGAAATACACGTAGAAGATTCATTAGTAGCTTGTAGCTGACAGATGATGCAGATGTCTAAGAGGACGTAACCTATTGGTGGACGACCGCATAATACTGGGTCACTGGTTCGAGGCTCTCGAGACAATGTAGGATAGGCGAGAGACATGCACTATTACTTGTGTGAAAGGTAGGGTCATTTTGCTCATGACTTCTCAACCCACTGAATAGATGACCATGAGATGGTTGAAGGACCACCTGGAAAGAGGCAATGATTCGATCATGGAGGTCTTAAGGTAGGAGGTGGATGTGGAAAATGAATAGGCCGTGTAGCAGGTGGTGGGTGATGATTTGAGATTCAACCACCACCACCACCAGGTGGTCCACCCCGGCCACAGGGAGCTTGTGGACAGGGATGAGCTCATCTCGAGGCAGCTGAGGCCTATGGCCATGGTGCTCCATAGATTATATGATGTATGATCTCTGACTACTCCACCCTAACTGCAGTACATATAGACACAGGTTCCAGTCACTCATTTATTGCCACAACCCTCGTTCGAAGCTCAAATACTTTGGTGGAGTTTTTTGATTGATCCTTATGGCTAGAGACTCCAACGAGAGAAGATTTGATGATTACACACTAGTGTAAGTAGTGTGAGTTTACTCTTGGAGGCGAGATCTTTGCATGGGAAATTCTGGTAGTGGGTTCGAGGCCTTGTGAAGTCATATTGGGTATGAACAGGTTATCCACAGTCTATGCTCAGATTGAATATATTAGGTGCAAAGTGTGGTGTGTCCACACAGATGGGACTAGGTTTTTCTTCCCTAGCGAGAGGGGAACCTTTTCAGTGTAGGATGGACTTACCCAGAGGAGGGTGTAACTAATCACACATCAGCTGGCTAGCATAACCCTCAGAGCGCTTGATGTTGAGAGTTAGAGCTATCCTATAGTGGTAGACCAGTACGCTGATGTTTTCCCTGATGATGTTCTGGGTCTACCTCCTCTAAGATAGGTGGACTTCTACATTAACTTGTACACTGAGACAACATCAATATCTACTACATAATATCAGATGTCTCTCGTGGAGATTTGAGAGCTTTGGGTACTGTTGTAGGACTTGCAGGGCAAGGGGTTCATTAGGCCCAATATTTCTCCTTGGGCATCCCTGATTTTATTCACCAAGAATGGGGATGGGAGTTTGAAACTCTATATAGACTATCGGTGATGGAACCCTATGACTGTGAAGAAAAAGTACCCACTCCAGAGGATTGAAAATCTCTGTGACCAGATAAAGGGAGCACGGTGGTTTTCAAATATATACCTCAGATCAGGCTATCACCAGCTCAGGGTATGAGACGTGGATGTGTAGAAGACGACCATCAGATGTTGGTATGGCCATTATTAGTTCTTTGTTATTCAATTCAGTGTGATCAATTCCATATTAGTGTTCATAGGAGTCATGCACATGATCTTCCAGCCATACCTTGATTGCTTTGTAGTAGTCTTCATTTATGAAATCCTAATATACTCAGTGATGGAGGAGGAGCATACCTATCATCTGCAGATAGTTATGGACACACTCTGAGAGTACTGTATTTATAATAAGAACTTGAATTTATAGTTCTAGATTCAATAGGAACAATTCTTGGGACACTTCATCTCAAAGGATGGAGTTGCGGTGGATCCAGTGAAGATCGAGGTTGTGCTTGCTTGGGAGCCACCCAAGATTGTGACGGAGGTGTGGAGTTTTCTGGGATTGGAATGTTACTACCAGAGGTTTGTGCCATACTTTTCCAGAGTTGTGGCACCCTTATTAGCATTGATAAAGAAAGAGAAACCCTTCTTGTGGTCAAAGAGATGTGAGAAGATTTTCTAGAATCTGAGGCAGAGACTAATGAGTGACCCATCATGACGCTACTAGAGGAGGGTGTTGGGTACATAGTCTACTGTGATGCATCAGGGACCAAGCATGGATGTGTCTTGATTCAGGATGGTGCAGAGATCGCGTATAGTTCTTGATAGCTTAGACAACTTGAGCAGAACTATGCAACCCATGACCTGGAGTTAGAAGTAGTGGTCTTCTCCTTGAAGATGTGGCGATATTACTGATGGGAGAAAGTGTTATTTCCTACTCTGGTCACAAGAGTCTCAGGTATATCTTCTCTCATAAGGACCTAAACATGATACAATGATGTTGGATTGAGGTCCTAAGTGACATGGCTTTGAGATTTTCTATACTCCTAGGAAGGGGAACAAAGTAGTAGATGCACTTAGCAGGAGATCTGGTATAAAGTTGCTGAGTGAGGTGACATAGCAACTAGCCACTTTGCGGATATCCTATGTTGATTGAGATGGACCAGCTTATCTTTCATCTCTGACAGTCACTCCCCCACTCCTTCAGTGTGTTACAGAGTCACATCTTGGAGACACTGACCACAAGGCTTGACATTCTCATATATACCCAGGACATGCACCTAAGGATTTTTTTTTGAATGTGGGGAGCACTTCATCCTCTATAGAGGGAATACTATGGTATCGGTGGTTCTTAGGGAGGAAGTGCTGAGGGAGTTCCATACATCCCCTCTAGTGGTACATCCAGTAAGGTTGATGTTGTACCAAGACCATCAGAATCTATACTAGTGTCCAAGAATTAAGAAAGAAGTGGCAGAGTTTGCCACATAGTGCCTCACTTGTCAGCAAGTGAAGGTAGAGCACCAGGTTCCAATGGGCTTAGTTCATCCAATAAAGGTACCAAATTGGAATTGGGATGGAATTTCAATGCACTTCATGATAGGACATCAACAGACAACCAAGGGTTATGATTATATCTGGGTGATCGTTTAATGACTCACCCAGTCGGCCGACATCCTACATAACAGAGAGCAGGGAACAGTAGAGATCATGGTATGCCTCTACGTGAAAAAGGTTGTGCAGCTTCATGGAGTTCTATATACTATTGTCTCTGATAGTGATGCATGATTCACTTCCCTACTATGGAAGGGGATGCAAGAGGTTATTGAGACATAGATTTGGTTGAGAACCACCTTCCATCCTCATACAGGTGGTCAGATAGAGCGGACCATTCAGTCCCTTGAGTACATGCAACGTGCTTGTGTCCAAGATTTAAACTGCATCTGAGAGGATCACATGACTTTGGTGGAGTTCATGTACAACAATACCTATCATCCACTATTGTAATGTCACAATTTTTGGCATTGTATAGTTGACCTTGCAGATCATCTCTAATTTGGACTTACCCAGGGGATTCAGCACTCTTTGGACCAGAGATTGTATGGGCTACCATAGAGAAGTTAAAGATCATCCAGGGGTGGATGAAGAATGAAAAAATTAACTAGATGTCCGATCCTGACAGGAGATGGAGACAACTTGAGTTTGAGGATAGTGATCATGTCTTTCTATGGGTATCACCTCGACGATGTTTGTGAAGATTTGTCTGGGGGGCAAGTTATCTCTGAGATTCACTGGACCCTTTCAAGTTCTTATCAGAGTTGGAGAGTTGGCATAACCCCTAGTCTTTCTACCGCAATTGGATAGGGTGCACAGAATATTCCATGTATCCCAGATGAGGAGATACGTATGTGATCCTTTTCCCATCATTGACTGGGGAGAGATGGACATCGATGATGGGGCGATGTTTTTGGAGGTTGTAGTGGAGATTGATGATCAAAAAGACAGATTCCTATGTTGCCGATCGATAACTCTGGTGTGCATATGATGACATCACGAAAACCTCTAGTAGAGCACATTGAGGTGAGAGGCTCAGATTCATGGGCAGTACCCCTACTTGTTTCCCTAGTTTGTGTTGTGGCTTTCAGGGATGCAAAGCCCTGAGGTGGGGAGAATGTAAAGACTTAGTTTTTTACAAGTAATTTTTTAATTATATGGGAATATTATGTGTCTATGAGAATTAAAGCCATGAGATTATGAGGCTCGGTGTGCTTGGAATGAATTTCTAAACTTTTTTTCAGGTACGTTCAGTAAATGAATGAGCAGAGTTTTGTAACTTTTGAACCGGGTTATGATTTGAAATCTGAGGACATCGTTGAACTCACAATGCTGATATTTTCTTAAGGAGACCTTCACCTTGACTGTTTTAGCCCAAGGGTGGAAGTTAGTTTTGAATATTTTCGTGGGAGGTTAAAAGAATAAAAATAATTTTAAAAAACCAATTTTTATTTATTTTCTTGAAACCTACTTTTTGAAATTATAGTGGTGGAGACCACCTGAGCTTGAAACCTCCCCATTTAATATGAGTTAGCCCTTGGGATTATCCCAATTTAATGTTCCAACTTATTCAATTTATTGATCCATCTTATTTGATTTAATGTGCCACCACTAACTGAATTAATAATCATAACTCAATTAAAGTTGGCTCCTCACTTCTTTGTTGGGAATCGTTAGGGAAGGAGAGCATGGGATAACCTTTGGAAAAATATTATCCAATGAAGAAAAATGCTTTGGATCAAGAAAGTTGACGTTGGAGCGTGGTTTAGAAGTTATTTTCAGGAGTGGCGAACGCCGACACTCCCTTCATCGACTCTATCTCCTTCCTCATGACACCTCCAAAGAATGTAAAGGATGATGTTTTAATTTGAAGTATGATTAAAACTATTTGTTCATTATTCATATTCTTGATTCAAAATAATTATGGTTGAACAAAAATTTCCATCGTTCTGCACATATATCATGCCCCCATTTCTTTCGTTCCTCACACGTTCTTCATATGTTCTCCGATGACAAATAATTAAGCATGCTGGAAACTCAATGTTTCATTGAGAATGTCATATGGATTTGGATCCCTCGAACTAAGGACCACAGATATGTGGTCATCATAATTTTAGGCTTAGAATGAAGTTGCAGTGACCCGAGGAAGTGGATGGTGGATGGTAACTAACCATCCAAGGATCAAGAAGGCGGCATTGGAGGTAGGGCGGTGCGCGTCCCCACCGCTGGTTGAGCAAGAGACCGTAGACCATCAGCTGCGGTTGAGCCAGGTGATGGTTGACATGCCATCCAGCCGCATGGAGAAGTGGAAATGCATGTCCACACTGCCGGAACTGGAGATCGTGGCTTCTTGGACGCGGTGGAGGATAGATGATAGGCGACTTGCAGTCGGCCACGGTGGTCAGCGGCGATGTCGCACCGCTGGGAGGAGAGATGGTCAGAGCATCGACCATACATATCGGATCGGTGGGACCCTCTCGGGTCCCACATGTGACATGGTAGCCCCTAAAGGCATTGCAGCTTGATGTTCCAAATGGAAGGGGGGGCACTCCCCCTTCGGCGCCGTCTCGGGCGGAGTGCACCGCAGCGGGCGCATCGCAGCAGGCCACACCCAGTGGGTGTAGACAAAGCCATCATGGGTCGGGCCAGACCGTGGCCCAGTGGGCCGAGCCCACCGCGTCGTATGCTATCTAGGCCGTACCTGGACCAGGTCGGGCCGGACCCAGGACCATCTAGAACCAGATATGCCTTTGTGGCCATATCATGAGAACCGGGCATCCGTTTGATGAACTGTCTAAGGAAGCAGAATCCATGGATCGAGACAGTCCTTTTGGTATACTCCACTTGAGTATTGGATAATGTTGGATTACTTCTAGGTTGGATCGAACCTCAAATCCAACCAGGACCTCAAAGAAGAAACACTAATAACATACAGACTATGCATCTGATTGACGCACTGTCTATTGTGTTGGGTCCCTTATGACGTGACAAACATTTGGGATACTTCATCATGTAACTTCTTGGTTGTTGAGGTACGACCGATGGCTTGAGGTTATGTTCTACAAAATGTGGAATTAACGGGAGTCCAGTGGCTGATAGTGTGGCAGAGGTTGGAGACAGATCATATAGAGGTTAATACCGAGCGATCCTATGTTGGTCTGCACTGATACTGTGTGGGTTAGATCCTGTGTGGGGAAGCGCTCATCGATTCTATGTGGGTCTGCGCATATCAATCCTATGTGTGTTAGATCATGTGTGGGTCAGTGCTCTACGATCCTATGTGGGTCAGTGCGTACCGATCCTGTGTAGCTCTGATCTGGTGGGGGTCATTGTGGGGGTAAGTTACTATTGATCATGTGTGGGTTAGACTACGTATAATCATTAGAAGTACCTCTTGAAAGAATAAGATTATCTAGCTTCATAACTAATCAGAAGTACTTCTGTACATCACTTATACTGGGTGTGAGTTGATTCTTCTACCATCATGTTGTTACCTTTGTATATCTTAATAACTTAGGTATATTTATGGGCATATACCAAAGTAGTGTTAAAGAATATTTCTTCGTGATATATGTTTTTATAATTTTTCGAACTGTAGGAGACCTACGAGGGTCCCGAGGTCCCTAATGAGTATCGTTATACTCATCCCTACATGGGAAATGCCCACACCTTGTTGTGTCTTGTGAAGATGATAGACAACACTGATCGAGGTCGAGGGTACCAGACTGAAGGGTAATCGAATTTGGACATTAGACGAGATGATCTGCAGGGATGATCGTTCGAGAGTTATACCAACCTTTCAAGAAGGGTCCTTGGCAGTTGTTCACATGATCTGTTCTTTTTCAGTTTTACTTGTACATACCAGTTGGGATTCTATTTTGGAACCTTTACTTTTTTTACAAACATTTTTTACTTTATAGTTTACATTCTGCTTGTATCTTGATGTGTGCTAGGTTTCGGTGAATTTACATGTTTAGAGTCAATGCCTTCCAAGTTTTAGGGATATGCCTTTCAGGTTCTAGTCTTCATCCCCTGGCCAATGGAAGGTGAGCTGGGGTAGTCACAACCTGGGCCCTGGGGATGGGTTGTGACAAAATCGGGTTTCAATATTTTCCTTGACTCATGTATATTCAAAGGAGATACATTTGTAGGATCGAAATATAGTATGAGATGCTCAATATACTAGAGGGGGGGTGAATTGTATACTTTAAAAATTCCTTTGGAACCTTTAAAGTTAGTTAAGAATAACTATGTTTTCCTTAAGCAAAAGAAAAGGCTATGTTTAACAAAGTTAAACCAAGTAAATTCACAACACCTCTTAACACCGAATGTAAACTAGGAAAGAGATTCCGAATGAGAGTTCCGGAAATATGGTTCCAGAAATTGAATCTTAACAAAAGTTACAATATGAGATTCTACATTAAAGCATATAGAATCTAAATGAATCAGAGTACAAGTAAGGATGAATAAGAAAGTTATAATTTCCTTATAATACAAAATGCAGCGGAATAGAAACAAGTAGTAAACTACAAGTAACAAGATATAATTCTTTTAACCCAAAGAGAAGGGTATCCAACAACCTTGGATAAAGGTCCCTTGATTTATACTTTCAAGCAAGTCTTTCTTACCCACACCAGGGTAAGCCCTCGATACGAAGATCGGAGTCTCTGTCTTGCTATCCCTGCAAGCCCTCAACTTCAAGGTAGTTGGCAACCTTTGTCTTCCTCAGCAAGGAAGCCCTCGAACTTCAAGGTAGTCGTCACCTCTTTCTTCCTATCCCCGGAAGCCCTCGAATGTAATCACCAACATTCGGAGTCGCACGAAGCTTTGAGAGTTAATAAGAGCCTCTCTCTCTAGAAATCACTTCATGAAAATTAGTCAGCCTTTCAGCACTTTCATCAGCTATCAGCACCACCAAGCTCTTTCAAATGAGCTCTTATTTATAGGTAAGGTCGGCTCCTTCTTTAACAATCTTATTTTCCTTAAAGATCGGAGGGACCTGTACACGTGTCACTTAGACAAAGGTTAGTTTATAACAAAACAGACGACATCGTTTTATAACAAAACAAGTGTAACAGAATGTACGACATCGTTTTAAACTCTAACATAAAAGTTCGGAATGAAAACTTCGGAGTGAAAGTTCGGAGTGTAAGGAACAATTGTAAAGAGTAGACAAATTTTAGAAGTGTAGGCAATAAAAAAATTTCAGAGTCAAACAAAGATATTTTTCGGAGACTGAATTTATTCAGAGTGTATAAAACAAAGATACTCAAATTCTGTTTAATAGGTGAATTCGGAATGAGAATTCGGAATAGGAATTCGTCATAAGAAATCGTAATGAGAATTCTTCATCAGGATTCATAACGGGAATTCAGAATGAGATTTCTTCATTAGAATTCGTAATGAGAATTCGTCATCAGAATTCGTAATGAGAATTCATCATCAGGATTCGTAATGAGAATTAATCATCAGAATTGGTAATGAGAATTCGGAATGAGATTTCTTCATTAGAATTCGTAATGAGAATTCGTCATCAGAATTCGTAATGAGAATTCATCATCAGGATTCGTAATGAGAATTCATCATCAGAATTCGTAATGAGATTTCATTAACAGAATTCGTAATGATAATTCATCATCATAATTCGTAATGAGAATTCGTCATCAGAATTCGTAATGAGAATTCATTATCAGAATTCGTAATGAGAATTCTTCATTGGAATTCGTAATGAGAATTATTCTTCAGAATTCGTATCCTGAATCTGGAATAGAACTTAGTCAGAGTTCATATCCAGAATTCGGAATGAAACTATCTTATAGTTCTTATCCAGAATCTGAATCCTAAAACAAAATGCCTTTTATCAAAGTTTTATCAATTCCGAGAAAATGAATCCGAATCTCATACTTAAGAAAAAAATATGGATGAAAATATGATAAGGATAATTTCTCTTATAAAAGAAATTTTCCTTAATAAAGCAATTTTCCTTATAAAAGCGATTTCCTTAAAGATAAGGTGTTTGTGATTTCCAAAACAAGAAGTAATGGAAAAGTCATAAGGAAAACCTTATTGACTCAACAATCTCCCCCTTTTTGGAAAGAAAAAACATCCTTACGAAAAAAAATTCTAAGAAGAAAGAAACATATTAATGCTTATCTCCCTTGTTTTAAGGATATAGATGAATACGACTAACTCCCCCTTAGGCTTTGAAACTCTAAGGATCGTATTCATATTTCCAGAGTGATATTTCATAAGAAGGTCTTCTTTATGAAAAAAACTCCCCCTTAAACAAACTCTTATTAGAGTTCTTTTTCCTTGGGTATTTTTTTCTTTCTCCCCCTTTGATGAACTCTTATTAGAGTGCCTCTTTTTCTTAAGGATCTTTTCCTTCTCCCCCTTTGTGATTTTCAAAAAGAATTGGAGGGAATGAAAAAAAAAAACAAAGTACCTGAAAGATTAGTAATAACAACAATGGAAATGAGATACACAATTTTCATTAGATTTGGAATGTCAGTAACAAAAAGAATACAACAAAAAGATCGGATTTGGTTATTTCGGATCATTCTCTTTTGACATGAGACCCTTTAGAATAGTCTTGATCTTCTTTAGGTCTTTATGATCTTCTTCAGCTTGCTTCTCTAAGGCAACTATTCCTGTGGATTGAGATTCAATATTTTCTTCCTGGGCTTTCAGCTTTTCTTCCTGAGCCCTGATCTATTCGTCCTGAGCCTTCATCCTTTCTTCAAAATCGATCCGATGATCCCTTTCAAATTTCCAGTTCTGAGAAACAGAATTCAGTTTCCCATTCATATCCCTGACTTCTTGGATTCGGAAGTTCTTTTCTTCAGTCAGCTTTTCTTAAAAGGAAGAAGTTAGCTCATTTATCTTCGTGTCCTCGGTCTCAAAGGCATCTTTAACATTTTCTTGAAAGTCATCAACCAACCTCATCTCTTCCACAGTCTTCTTCGACCTGCTTGTCATCCTTTTGCAAGATCTTTTATGAGCTTCGTAACCAACAAAGAATGTTTTGAACTGAGCCTCAATCTCAACGCACTTATCCATAACCATAGATACAGAGTCGGTTTTCTGATTCAACGCATGTTGAAGCATCTAGCATATTGAGTCGATACTAGAGAAGGTCGGAATGGTTCCCACCAACTTCTTTAAATACTGGACAACAAAATCATGCCCCAACGAGGATGACTCCGAATCTGAAATCTTGCTTGGAGAATTTTCTTCCTCAATAAGCTCCAACTTTCCCTTTGAGAAACTACCAGCTTCCTTTCTCTTCCTTTCTTCTGAACTCGGAGTATCAGCAAGAATTCACTACTGGAAATCAGATCTTTCCCAACACTTATATACACCCTTTCCCAACGGTTCTTCCAAACCGTTGGGAAAGGGGGGGGTCTTTCCCAACAGTTTGGGAGAACCGTTGGGAAAGGGGTGTTTTGAGGCCCCTTTCCCAACGGTTCTCCCAAACCATTGGGAAAGACCCCCCCTTTCCCAACGGTTTGAGAGAACCGTTGGGAAAACTCACCCCAAATCCAACAATCACCTCCTGGAAATTTCCACCTATCCCAACGGTTTTGAGAACCGTTGGGATATATTCTTTCATTTCTTCCAGGTCTGCTACCCGAGAACATTATATAAATCTATATTTTAAATAATTATGATAATACATATATATATTTATGAAATTATGTTTACAAAAGTGATGTTAGCTTAGTGGTTAAGTCGTTCGATTATAAACGAGGGGTCCTGGGATCAAATCCCAGCGGATGTTTTTTTTAAATACATTTACCAATGGTTTTATAACAGTTGGAATAGATTTTCATATTACTTATACCAACGGTTTCAAATTCAATTTTCATCATTTTCGAAAAATCAGTACATAATGTAGTTTTTGAAGATCCAAAAATAATATCATCTACATAAATTTGTACCACTAAAAAATCTTTAGAAATTCGTTTTATAAACAGAGTAGGATCAGCTATTCCTTTTATAAAACCTTTAGAAATTAGAAAAGTTCTTAATCTATCATACCAAGCTCTTGGGGCTTACTTTAAACCATATAAAGTTTTTGATAGTCTGAAAATATGTTTTGGAAAATGAGGGTTCAAAAATCCAGGTGGTTGTTCAACAAAAACATCCTCAGCAACATATCCATTTAAGAATGCACTCTTGACATCCATTTGATATAGTATGAAATTTATATGTGCATCATAAGCAAGTAAAATCCTAATTGCTTCTAATCTGGATACTGGAGAAAAAGTGTCCTCATAGTCAATACCTTTTTCTTGACTATAGTCTTGTGCAACTAGTCTAGCTTTATTTCTAACTATGTTTCCGGATTCATCTACTTTATTTCTAAACACCCATTTTGTGCCTATTGTGAAAGTTTACTTAGGTCGTTCAACAAGATTCAAAACTTTATTTCTTTCAAAATGATTGAGTTCTTCTTGCATAGAAATTACCCAAAATTCATCATTAATAACATCATCAATGTTTTAGGTTCAAGATGTGACAGAAGGCTTGATGTTCAACCTGATTTGTAAGAGAAGCTCTAGTCTGTGTCCCTCTATCAAGATTTCTTACAACAGCATCTAAAGGATGATTCTTTATAATTCTAGTTGTTCTAGTAAATGTTGGACTTGAAATCTCAGGTTCATCAACAGGTTGGGAATCAATAGAAGCAGGCCCTGGAAAATTTCCAGAACCGGTTTTCTTTATAGAAGGTTCATTTGATTCGTCATTAAGGTCTAGAAAGGATAAATCTTATTCAATATTTTCAAGAGAGATTTTAGGCTCATATGGATCAGTTTCATCAAACATGATGTGAACAGATTCTTCCACACACTTGTTTCTCTTATTGAAAACTCTATAGGCTTTACTAGAGATAGAATAACATAGGAAAATTCCTTCATCACTCTTGGATGAAAACTTGTTATGATTATATTTGGTATTAAGAATAAAGACTTTGCAGCCAAAGACATTGAAGTAGTTAACCTTAGGTTTCCAATGGTTCCACAACTCATAAGGGTTCCTCTTAAGAACAGGTCTGATTAAGACTCTATTGATAATATAACAAGCTGTATTTACAGCTTCATCCCAAAAATAAAGAGGTAGGTCATACTCATTAATCATAGTTCTAGCGATTTCTAGCAGGGTTCTATTCCTTCTTTCTACAACACCATTTTTTTGAGGTGTCCTAGGGGCAGCGAAATTGTGACTATATCCATTGTGTGAGAAATAAGATTCAAATTCCTGATTCTCAAACTCACGACCATGATCGCTTCCTAGAGTATTAATCTTAAGTCCACTAATATTTTCTACAGATTTGGAGTATTTAACAAAGTAAGAACAAAATTCACTTTTGTGAGTTAGGAAATATAACGAAGTATATCTAGAAAAGTCATCTACTAAGACATAGACATAGTGCTTCCCATTTAAACTAGAAACTCATGATGGTCCAAAAAAATCCATCTGAACCAACTCGAGAGGCTGAGAAGTTGAAACTTATTTCTTTGGTTTGAAAGAGATTCTGTGTTGCTTTCCATTTTTACAGGGATTACAAACTTTGTCATTTGGAAACTCAAGTTTGGGTAGGTCTGTAACTAAGCTCTTCTTATTATGTTTTCTAAGTGAGTGTATATTGAAGTGTCCTAATTTTTTGTGCCAAATCCAAGACTCTTTATGAAAATCATTTAAACACGTAATATTTAGCATGGCTAAAGAATTTAAATCAACAGCATAAACATTTTCATTCCACAGGGCATAAAATACTAACGCATTTTTAGAATTAAAAACATTTAAAGAATCATTTTTAAATTTAACATTAAAACCATCATCACATAACTGGGAAATACTTAAAAGATTATATTTAAGTCTATCAACAAATAAAACTTAAGAAATTAATACTGAGTCAGTGTTACCAATCTGGCCTAAGCCGATGATTTTCCCTTTAGAATTATCACCAAAAGTGACAAAGCCTCCATCGACATTTACTAATCTCTTGAAGCATGAAAAGTCTCCTGACATATGTCTTGAACAACTACTGTCCAAATACCAAGTATTTCTACAGGATCTCTTTAATCAAGTTTCCTACAAAACAGATTTAGATAGAAAATGATTTTGGTACCCCAGATATTCTTGGGTCCAGAAAGGTTAGAAATCAATGCTTTTGGTACCCAAATTTCTCTTATGGGTCTCATGAAATTTGTAGAATCAATAGACTTTGAAAGATAAAACTTATTAGATCCATAACTATGAATATAACTAGTTGAATCATATAAATGTCCAGAACCAGAATTAGCAGCATTCTGTCCAGATTTAGTAATAAATCTATTCTTAGTAAACTGTCTCTGTCCAGGTTTGTAGCCTATTCCAGTAGTATATTATGGTGAAACTTTCTTTCCTAGCATTTGAGTTAGTGTATCCTTTCCATTTGTGAATTTCTCTAAATCCTTTCTGAGTTTCTCATTAGACATTTTCAGTTCAGTGTTTTCTTTTAACAACTGAGCATTTTTATCTTTTTCAATAGTAAGTTCAGATTTACAAGTAGTAGTTAGAGAATGCTATTTCTTTAATGATTTGTAGTTATCCTTAAGTTCATTGCAGGTTTATTCCAGCATATTAAAAAATTCAAACAATTCCTCACTTGTCATTTTTCCAGAATCAAAATCAGATTCTGCACTATCTTTAGAATAACAAGAATTTAAAGCAGGAGTATCTAAGGTTACCTCAGATGTGTTTGCCATGAAGCACATGTTTGCCTTATTTCGGGTTTCTGTCTTAGAAGCTTCAGATTAACTAGATCTATCCTCAGAAGCGCTCCAAGTAGCCTTCATAGCCTTTTTGTACTTAATCTCCTTACAATCATATTTCTTGTTGAATTTGAGCTTTGGGTAGTCTGCTTTAATATGTCCTTTTTGTTTTCACTCATAACAGACAACTTCATCACTTTTATACAGCTGTTTCCAATCCTTCTTCCAATGTCCCTTATTGTCATACTTTCCTTTGTAATTTGATTTTTTTGAAGAATTTTTTCTTCCTATAAAATTTCTTAAACCTTCTGGCTATCTGAGCCATTTCAGCATCACTATCAGAGTCAGAATTTTCACTGTTTGAATAGTCAGTAGGTAGTTGAGCTTTGTCTTTGTCCTTGCTCTTTGAAGAAGTAGTCTTGAAAGCCACTGATTTCCTCTTCTGTTCATCATCTTCCTATTTATTCAACTTTAGTTCTTCCTCATACATCATAAGCATACCAATGAGTTCTCTGACAGGTAGAGCAGCAATTTCACATGACTCTCTGATTGAAACAGATGTGCCTCTCCATCGGTCTGGCAAACATCTCAAGATTCTCATAATTTGTTCCTTTGCTAGAAAAGCTTTTCCAAGCGAATTTACTGTATTGACTATCTCATTAAACCTGAGATACATGTCAAAAATAGGTTCATCAGTTTTCATTTTAAAACTATCATATTTAATATTATAAGTATTTAAATTCATTTCTTTAAAATTGGTTATTCCTTCATGAGAAACACCCAAGGTATCCCAAATTTCAAAAGCAGTTTTACAAGAAGAAATTCTGCTAAACTCTTCATCTCCTAAAGCATAGTACATGACATTCATGGCATTACAATTATTATTGTAAGCAATCTTTTTAGGTTCATCCCAAGTGGATCTAGCAGTATTGGGAAGTTTATATTTTGATTCTATGGCAGTCCAAATATCAAAACCTATTCTTTCTCAATGAATTTTCATTTTAAGTTTCCACTGAGCATAGTTAGTACCATTGAAGAAAGGTGGCCTATTAGTAGCAGCACCCTCTAATCCATTGTCCATACCTAGATTTTAGAAATATAATTTAAAGAGATAAAAATTTAGAACTAACAGAAATTTAAGATCATAAAAGATGAAACTAAAAGCACAGTTAAAAAACGGAGTATTTCAAAAATCTTTAAACAAAAGAAAAACTAATCCTCTGATACCAAATGTTGGTCGGAGTGGACACTCAAGAGGGGGGGGGGTGAATTGAGTTCCAATTAAAATTTCTGTAAAAATATTGTCTAGTTAAAATCCCCCGATTTATAAAATAAGTTAAACTGTAGTGAATTTATAATGATTTTAAATGTTCACTTAGCATCTCAAAGATTGATTAGGTCTCAGTTAGTTTAACCACAAGATCAAACTAACTTTTGAATCTAACCTATTGATTTACAATAACTGTAAACAATTGCTAATTTAACTATCAAAGTAGCTTCAAAATAATGTAGTATTTTAAAGTAATAGCATCGGAATAAATATGATATATGTCGTATACATTAAACATAAATAAAAGATGCACAACAGATATAACAAGAGGTTCAGTCTCAAGCCAAGCCTTAGTCCTCTCAAATATATATAAAAGTGATCCAACCCCTGGATCGGGGTTACCAACAGTTTTACCCAACTATCCAATCCACACAGGGACCTCTACCAATGTTCTTTGTGGAAAAAAAACAATGACAAGGTCACACAAGGACCTCTTCCACAGTTGACGTGGGTAAGCAATGGTTAAGAGAATTTAAGTGAGGATTTTGATATCCTCCAGTTCAGTACAGGAGACAGTGTGTGTAAAGATATATAGAGTACACCACACTGCTTGAAAGTTAATAAATAAATCACATAGAGAAGATAGATGAGAGTTTAGATAAGCTCTAGTGATTATCAATGTAACTCTCGACTCTTTGGATTCAACAGGAATGCTTCAAATTCCTTCTCTGGTTTTTCTGTTGAAAAACAGAGTGTCGTAGTTCAGCTTGTCTTCTTCAAGAGTGAGAAAGATGTCATAATTCGTCGTGTGTTCTTCAGTGGTGTTGGGTGGCATTTGTAAGTGTTCTTTGAAGGTCTTGCACTGTCCTTCTTGTTCAGCAGAGTGCATTTGAGTGTACGTAAGTTCTTCTCGTTGTATATTCACACTTTTCTCTGTTTCACCACTTGCACGTGTACAGCATCTCAATCTTCCTTATATTCCATAGGTTCTGGCAGTAGGAATGATTTCCTTTTCATAGGTACGAGATACAGTTTCCTAAAATGCCAACAACTAACATTAAATAAAATTAATTGCATTAAAAACAACAAATATGACCGTTAGCATCATTTAAAATAACATTGACAAAATCATAAGAAATGGTGTCACCGTGATCATGGAAACAATGTCTTCTTCATGGTGTCTGATCACGGTGTCTGGTTACGGTGAGTGGTCAAGGTATCTGGTCATGGTGAGTTGTCACGGTGTCTGGTCACGGTGTCTGGTCACGGTGAGTGGTCACGGTGTCTGGTCACGGTGTCTGGTCATGGTGAGTGTTCACGATGTCTGGTCACGGTGTCTGGTCACGGTGTCTTGTCACGGTGAGTGGTCACGGTGTGTCCTTCATGGTGTCTCCATACTTAGAAGAATATCTGTATTAGGACTAAGACAATGATATGCAGAATATGGGTTAAGGTTAATCATTAGAGATAATAAATGAGAGAATTATGATCATGCATAGGACTCGTAAATAATAAAGAGAATAATTAACATCCATAAGCTTTGGTATCATAAAAACACGATGTGCACCTATTGTTGAGTTTGAAGAGCATTAGCAAGATGTGTACTAAAGATCAAGATTAATGAACAGTAATGAGATTTGTGATCATTAATACATGATTAACACATGAGGAGTCCAACAACCTCATTAATTAAAATTTATCATGTGATGAATCCCATGTATATATCCTTTTGTTCACTATGAAAACAATACATATTGGCTAGTACCGGTAGTAAAATTATCATAATTGAAAAAAATTACTTAATATGAAGAATTCAATGAATTAGAAAAAATCATTTCATATTTTACACTTCTTTTTGTCTGCCTCAAAAGCTATAGAGTACTCATTTTTTGTTAACATGAATACCAATACCTTAAATGAGAATCAACTATTCAATACCTTTTCCTAAATAAAATTTTATATCTTATTATTATAAATATGATTACTTAATTTCCCATGAAAAATAGTATATGTCATACCCCACAATCCATGTACATATCTTTTATACATGATCAAGTACAATAAGATAGTTTTGATTTTTCCCTCACCATTCTCTTACATATTACATATATTTTCCTACCATTATGTGTATCTTGTAAATATCAATATATTTATGGAATAACATGGAATATGTGATTGATCTATTGTAGAAGCATATGGAACGAAACTCACCACATTAATCTCCTTTTATTTGTAAAACAAGACTTCATTGAGTGATTTATGCAATGTGACATTTGTAATAATCCAAAAATCACTCCAACTTGTATTTATTAATACCATTCCATTGTATGTACTTTCAATTGGTCTAAGAAAACCGTAGATCCAACTGAGTAGATGACATCCCCTAAAACATGGTTGATATATTATGTCAATCTCTATAGATGTACTTTCATTATGGACATATATTATTTTAATTCCATTAGTTGTTTTACTTATGTTACCAAAAATATTTTACATGGAAAACCATGGATCTCTAACCAAACACTTATAGATAGATTAAAAAAATTCATTCCAAAGTAAATTTCTATGATTTTATTGGAATATGTTAATACTACACTATAATTCATTAACATTCACCCCATATTTACAATTTATGGTCCCACAATACCATTCTAGTTTACAAATATATAAAACATCATTTATTAGTGGTATTGTCAGCAAATTCCAAAACAA
The DNA here is from genome assembly GCA_963277665.1 of Viscum album. NCBI lineage: Eukaryota > Viridiplantae > Streptophyta > Magnoliopsida > Santalales > Viscaceae > Viscum > Viscum album. The sequence goes on along the minus strand of OY728162.1, from coordinate 600,457,188 downwards.
TTTCATAGAATGTAGCTATGACAAGTACATTCTATAGGAATCATGCACAAAAACATAATATTACAAATCGATTATTACTAGTAACACACTTTTACAATCCATGTATATGTTCAAATTAATAACCACTGCATTATTAAAAAAATAGGCCCCAACAATTTGAAACATAGATGAATTATTAAATTTTAATTGACCTTTTCAATCTAAGTGAATTTCATATACTTCTTACTTTTTGGAAATATTATTCTCAATGAATATTAGATCATTGACCATAGTGAATATAAAACATCACCATATATTTTTTCCTTCCTATGAAGTCTGAGTCTCAATTTCATTCACATTCCAGAAGGTCTGGTAGGAATCATTTATATTCTAACCATATGTGTACCTATAGGGTTGTTTAAAACCAAGTCAATTTTTCTTCCACTATATCAAGTAGATATATGAAACCTATTATAGAAATATATTCAATAACATGAATATCACATATCTATCTTTGAGGTTACCGTAATATCATTATAACACATTTTTATAACTATAGATGCACATTCTAGGTTTATTGATGTAGGAATTTCTATATCCTTAAAAAACACATTGCCTTGATACACATATTCTTATGAAATAATTGATTTCCATTGTACAAAAACTCATATGATATCCAATTTTCAAGATAAATGTAATATGTTTGTTGGATAGTGTCATTATTTGTGATTCATATCATGAAAAAAAATGGATGTATATATGATAGATATTTGTTGAAACATTGATACTCATTTTACATACATCATGGATCTAATGTGTATAAGGAAATGTGCATTCAAGAATTACTACACACTTAATTTTTTTAATCAATGTTACTAGGTACGATTCAACATCGATATTCATTATTAGCACAAAATATTTTATGTGGATAAGGGAATGTACATTTATTAATTACTCCACTCTACAATATATTGATCGATGAAGACTTGATCAATTTATTTTTCAACACAACAACCCTTAGAAACACATATTTTTTACAATAAATATCTCATACTTCAGTTTCATATTCCTTAAAAAACATAACTGAATATTATGAAGTATATATACCACTCACATGCCATTGAAATAGTTTATTCCCTCTAGGTGTACTAATTTCAAAATATTTGTGGATTACCATTATTTCTAAAGGAATCATTTTTCAAAACATTGTACATTAGAATTTCAATAATACCGAATATATTTAACTCAAATGAGTCTAAAAAAATTCTATCTATATTTTTTATAACTATGTAGTGTTTCATGAAAAATTATTATCATTACCCAACTAGGTTTATACATCCTACATTAAACATTAACCACATACTTCCAATGAATTTTTTATTATATAATGATTGGATGTGTATTAAACACCACTAAAAACATTCATTACATAACTAGAATAATGCCTTGATGTTAAAATGGAAATATGAGATAAATGTTTTTGATATATTCAATTAAAATTATTCTTGAATCATTCAATGTGAAATTATAGGTTTTGTGTTTCTCCCCACTAAATTAAGAACTACCATTTCTCAACGGCTTAAAGAACATAATTATATTATTATAACATTTTAATACATTCCTGGTTATTGGATTCAAATAAAAATAGGTTAATGAAATATTTTCTTCAATCCCAAAAACGTAATATAGAAATACAACATACAATTGAAAGATACACCTAAATATGATGCAACTTATTTATTCTTCAATTCTGTTCTTTCATATTAAAATTAAATAGATTTATTTTAGGATATAAAATCCACAAAACCTCATTTTTTATATCCAAACTCTTTTCATTGAAGGATGCTGGAAATTTTCTATTTGATGTTACACTTGTTTTTGACCCTTAATATTGTCTTTCAGCTATTTCACCATAAGAACTATGACTCTGTTTAATTTCTTATTTACTTGGTTAACCTTACATAAAAGAAAATTATTTTTTCTCTATAATACCCATTTTTATTCATAAATAATATCGCCGTATATGATTTGTAACTATTTATGAATTTGGTGTGTTGACATATCACAATCCATATTTCATACTTATTGGTCTTTTGTGTAACCATATCCCATTCATATCTCACATAAAATTCTCTTCAACAGAATCATAGAGAGAATACTAAAAGAGAAATAATCCATGTACTAATGTAGTATCCTTTTGAAAGACAAATTTACCCTTTTGGTAGAAGTGGGATTATTAGTATTTATAGGGATTTAACCAATAAGTAATGATTAATTAACCTTGATACACTCATATTTTTTGAGAGGATATAATATAAAGTTGCTAGATTTGGGGTTGAATGTGATTGGATAATTGAATACTAAAGTACCAATGATAATGGATTAAATTAAATAAAAATACAATTAAATATGTTAATGGAAAAAAATAGTATGTGTCAATCGTATGTTTTCCATGTAGTTAGTTTGGATGTATTTGTTTTCATAGAAAACCTCGGATCCCTAAATCTAGAGATATACACAAGAGGAGATAATTCTCCCAAATCCTTGACTAATTTAATACCTATAATGCTACACTGTAAATCACCAGTTAAAATAGTAGATCACATTAAGAATAACTCCAAGTAATTGTATCATACTTTTACACAACATGAATCATCGTTAAAGATGGAAAAGATGAAGAAGAAAATAACTCATAGGATAAAAGTCTTATAATAATTAATTGTTATTAAAGAAAGATAAATTAAATTAAATTCACCCACAACAAACTCCCAAATAACAAATCATTAAGTTTTATCCCACCACTGACATTATTATATCAATCAAAGTGGGATGTCGACTTAATAAAGTAGGATTGGAGAAGTGAAAATAATGAAATAACAAACACTCCACCATTATCTGAGCAATTTTAAATTTTTTGGTGTGAGTAAATACACACCATGATTCAACTATATTATCATGTTAATGAAAAGGAATAATTAAATGATTCATAAGAATAATAAATCTTATTAATAAATGAAGGTGAATGGAAATATTACATTCAATAAATTAAATATACCATTAAAAATGAAAATGTAAAATTACTATTGAAAGAGAAACATGGATTAAAAATTACATTCCCCAACTCGTACTTATATAGAAATTTTTTGGTTTGTTTGACTGATTCCATGTAAATTAATTCCTTCCCCATTAATTATGTGTTTCAAAATGAGGATGTGAAAAAATGGAATTTTTAACTTTTCAAAGTTGACTAGACAATTCAGCCAGATTCATCCCAAATATAGAAGTGTGAATTAGTAATTGAAGATGGATGAATTTGAAGGGGTCGTAGAACATAAATATATTCTTATAGCTATAATATAATATATTTCAAAATTTCTTTCCAATTTCAACATCCATTCATATTTTATGAAAGAAATAGTGTAATAGTTTTTTGGATATTCAAATCTGACATACAAATTAAATGTCAACATGGGATCCCTATACCTCCTCGAAATTTTTTTAACTAAATTTAGAAATTTTTTAATGAAATTATAACCATGGTATTAATTTTATAAATTTAAAATATTATCTTAATTTGGATTTATTTTTGCGATCTACATTTACTTGATGGGCCTATGGCCCATTAGACTTTATCAATATATTTATACATTCATTTCAAAAAATGTCAGTATTCCCTTATGATGCATCCATTGGCCATAAAAGGAAAAATCATCAAAAAAAAATTTTATATAATATTACAAAATATAAAATTCGGATAATGAAAATAAGGAATTCCTCAAGAAGATGATTTATTGGGCCCAAATTGAAACTTTAAACATGAATTTCACAATGATGTGATATGAAGTTCAATTTATGAAAAGAAATAAATTAGGTATTTATGGACATTTAAAAAAATAAATTTTAAACATTAATTAATGAATATTATCCTCTTTAAGAAGATAGTCACACCCATACCTACATTTTTCTAGCTCGGAGAAAAAAAGTATCTTAGAAGATGTGAAATTGATTGTCGTTTTCAAGAATACATTATCATAAAATGATCACCCAAAGACATCATTCCAAACAATAATGAAAACTATAAATATAATTTACCAAAAGGTATTTTCATAGTAATACACCAAGCCAAAGCATATTTATTTATTTTAATTCATCATCACTTTCATCCAATTTTATTTAATAATGATGATGTATTGTGTATCACCTTAGATATAAGGAATATATTCATGTTAAAGGGGGAAAATGGAAGTCCTAGGTGTTAATCACATTAAAAATTAAGATTAGTATCCAATTTTATCTTTTTTATTTTTGATTTTTTGTTCATTTTTTTGGTTTTTAACCAAAATATAGATGAAATAAATATCTCTAGGTTATAAAACATTGAATTCCTATCTATAAGTACTAGATTCAAAAATATATTCAATTTAATTATATACAATTGAGATGAAAACCTAAATCTTGGAAAGACATCTATGGAGTCATGATCCCCAAGTGTTGGATGCCATATATTTGGAAAAAAACATTTCTATACGCAGTCAATATTTTCATTTTTTGGTGGATACTTACATTAATCAAAACGTTTCCCTGAACATTATGCTACCATGAATGGGTAATAAGAAATATAACATTAACCCAAAATTCAACGGACATATATTTTGGAATTTTTATTATGAGGATGAAAACATAAACATTGAGAAATCACATCGGACAACTATACATTCCATAAACTATGATCAAGAATATAAATGTGCATTAAAATAGTAATCAAGGAATAAAAAATCATTTTAAATTCAATTTTCATGTTTAAAAACGTATATAAATATTTTAATGGACAATGAATTTAATTTTTTCATTGAATTTATTTTTTATCATAAAATCATATTTTCCCTCAAAATACCATATTTTCACTACCCCAACATAGAATGAAACAACCCTTAATTTTGAAAGAGAAGAGAATATCGAGATTAAAATAGGTAATAAAGAGGGGGATACGTGATTTGAAATGAAATCATTGAACATGACAACCTGGTTTATAGTTAACAATCCATCAATAAGAAATTGATCACTTTGGCTTCACATCACTTGTAGACTCCTTGGTGTGAATGATGGTTGGGTTTGAACATTATAATGCATTTGTTTCATTTTGAAATATTAAAATGATTAGTCTGTTAAATCTCACAAAAAAGAGGCAATAGATAACATTGAAAATACAAAGGGTTTTACCTTAACAAAAATTACACAACAAACACATATAATAAAAAATAAAAAAAAATTGCAGAGCCTAGTTTCCACCCAGAAAACACTTATTTTAAAGTCTCTCTCACGACTTGGACCCTCCAAATTATCCAATAAAACAGAAAACAGATTTATGAAACTATTTTTATCCACTTATACTATATTTATATTGATTAATTTTTTAAAAATTGTTTCATGTACAATCATTCGTTCTACAATGAGTGGGGAAATCCTTGTAATATCTGATATGGTTCATCTAGTTCCTTCTGTAGTCTTTCCCTAAGAAAAAAATGATCACCCCAACATTTTTGTTTTCAATATAAGAGTGAATGACTGCCACATGGTCTTGTTTATTACTTTTTTTGGAATACATGAGTGGGTTAGGAAGGATAATATTTTTTTATTTTGGCTTGATTTTAATTTCATAATGAATATTGGAAATTTGAATCAACCTACGTATTTTTTTTGGAATAATGGGTTCCTTTTGAAAATATGATTCATCCTAAAAATTGTATATTTTAATTTTTACTGTGGGAATTTAATCAATGTTTTGGATTTATCTCAATGGAATAGGGATAAGAGATCCTAAAAAATCAATAATGGTTCAATGTTAGGGAAAATCATTCCATGTTGTCCAATTACCCTCTTGCGAATACATGAAGTCAATTTAAGGCAGATTTAAATACCCTTAAACATTCAGTTGATCTTATTCATCTATCCAAAATCCAACACATTCTTCTTTAGTAAATTCATGGGGGGTTTTGGGTGAATTTTTTTTAAGGGATAAGGAAGAGATAACATGAGTTGGAATGGGTTCTATAACGATTTCAATACTTTACACTTCTAATCCCATTGATGAAACTTTTTAATTCATTTTATAATTTTTTTCATATATTTGTTCAATAATTCATCGGGGTTTAAGATGAACATGATATTTGACATCACAAACTTTATTGTGTTTGATATATTTAACCATCCTTGAGAGGATGGTTGGATTATAAATATCACTATGATTTGGGTAATAATTCATTGATTGCCTATTGAAATTACCTATTAATGGTTTATCAAAATACTTTTCTCCCACTTGATTCTTTATTTTGGTAATTACAAAGGAATTATTATGAAATTTCATTTTATTAGTCGAAAATGAGGTTTTGATATTCTTTGGATACATAGAAATGGAATGTTGAAAGCATAATAGAAATGGTTTGAGAAAAGATAATTTTTGTGAGAAATGAATTATAGTGTATAAGATAACATACATGGGTCCATGGAAATACCTCCAAAATATGGTGACTCTGAAATTTTCCCTACCAGTATAACAATTTCTTTTAATATAGGTAGGGATCAAATTCAAATGGATCGAATATGTAATCTTGAGACACTCAGATTTGACGGGGTGGTTAACAATGTAGTGTCCTACTTTGGGGATGGATATTATTGGATAAAATAATTAAACATTACTTAATATAATTGGTTAAATTATAGAATAAAACACATAAATATTTTTTTAGAAACAAATAAATAACATTTTTTTATCCTAGGTTGTAACTCAGGTTAGATTTTACGTATTTTTTCCTATAAAATTTCCTATCACTAATTAAAGATATATCCCAAAAATGTTATAATTACCCCACGTAATACAAAAATATAATCCCTAAAAATAACAAGGACAATAAATAATTACCTTTCATGGTCACATTAATGGTAACTCCAGGGAATTTGATCTTACATGCACCCAAAATGTGTCATTGTTAATTTTGACAAAAAATTATGTCTAAAATAACTCATCAAATTGATGTCAATAAATAATTAATTTATATTAAATAAAAGAAAATAAAATTAAATATACCCCCTAAAACTCAGTAGTATAATCCCATAAAATTTTATCCCTCCATTTATGTTATTCTATTAATAAATGTGGGAAGTTAACCTAAAGAACCTGGATTGAAGAAGAGAAAATAGTCAAATAATGAACACTCCACCATTGTGTGATGAATTTTACGATTTTTGGTCTGAATAAATTAAAACCTCTATCAAGAGTTAAAAAATGTTAATAAAAATGACAAAATAAATGATTAATAAGAATAAGAATATATTTTATTGATAAATAAAGGAGAAAAAAAACATACATAGGAATAATTGAAGATGGGATTACAAAATTAATGCATACAATTAAAATCATAACTAAAATATGGTTACACAGATTACATCACAATAATTTAACTAAATATTATATTTTGGGTCTTACGGAGGTTCCCCTATCATTCAACTCCTTCCCCATTATTTAGGATAGTTAAAATGTTGGTGGGAAATGAAAGGATGTTTGACTATTCAATGTTGACCATAAAATTCGTTTAAATTCATCCCCCCTTTTCACATGTGAATTTAAAAATAATGATTAATGAATCTAAAAGTGTGTTTTAATATAAATATCATCTTCATGGTGTCCTATAATATATATAAAATATTTATTCCAAATGGAAAACCCATTCAGATTTTATTCTAGAAATAATTTTATGGTATTATTGACCTTCAAATATGGACCACAAATTAAATGTCAACCTTGGATGCTTAGATGTCCATAAAAACATCATACTAATCTATAGCCATTATTTACTAAAATTATACCCATAACCTTATTATTCTAAATTTAATATTTTAGCTTCATTTGTCTTGATAGGTGGGATCCACATTTACTTGATGGACATAAGGTTCATTATGCTTTGTCTAGAAATTTCTATATTCATTCCAAAAAAAATCCATCTTACCTAGTGATTCATCCATTGAGAATAAAATATAAATTTTTTAAAACATTTTGATATATCATTTTCCAAAATAAAATATTTTGATAGTCAAAATAATGAATTATGAAAGTAGATGAATATTGGGGCCAAATTGACACTTTAACCACAAATTTCACAATAATTTCAAAAGAATTATAATTTATTAAATGAAATAATATTGTTGTTTATTGAAATTTATCAATTATTATTATACCATTTAACTTCGTAATCACACTCTCAACTTCTTTTTTTCTTGTCCCATTTAAACATTTATCTAAAAAAATTTCAATTTAATTCCCTTTTAGAAGAATATTTTAACATACTATTCGAAAAAAACATCATTCCAAAAAATAGTAAAACCTTTGAAAATAATTTCAGTCATGTTTTTTTAGAATAATTTCCCATGATCATGCACACTCCTTTTTTTAAATTCATCATCCCATTTCCTCCAATTTTAATTAAGCATGATTATGTGTTGTGCATCACAATAGACATGGGGTGTATTTTCTTTTTTAAGGTGAAACTAGAAGCTATATGTGGGAATAAAATTAAACCTTATGATTTGTAACCAATTTTATCTTTTTATGTTTTTTTATTTTTTTTGTTTGTTTTTATTGGTTTTTAAACCACAATAGAGAAGAAAGGACTAACTCTGGAGATGAAAACTATGATGTCAAAATCCCCAAGTGTTAAATAACAAATATATTTTATATTCCATGCTCTATAATAGAGATGAAAATCCTATCTATAAGAAATAAAAATATATATTCATGCTCCCCATGTTCCATACACAACACATTTGGACAAAATATTTCTCTAGGTGATCATTATTTTCATTTTTTGGATACTTGAATTAATACAAAAGTCGACCAGAATAATTTTATATGATTAAAGGTTCCCATGAACTCAAAAATACCCCCAAAAAGAAATTGATGTGAAATGTTACATTTGGATTAATAGGATGAAAATGTAAACCTTGAAAACCCACATCCAAAAAATTACTTTCTGAAAACTATGCTCATGAACATAATCATTCAATAATATCATATTCATGGAATTTAATATCATTTTAAAATTATTTTCCTTTTTACGCAATGTAAATTAATACATTAAATTATAAGGAATTTATTTTTTTCATTGAATTTACTTTTTATCATAATGCCCAATTTTTTTCAAAATCCCAAATTTTCTCTCCCCCAAACATAGAGGGAAACTAACCTTCGTTTATAAATATAAGATAAAAGAGAGAATATACTAGGTAATAAAGAGGGAGATATATTATTTAAAAAGTAAATCATGAAACAAAACCACCTAGTTTATAGTTTATGACCCATAAATAAAAAATTGATCATTATGGATTCACATCAAATGCAGACTCTTTTTGATGATTAAAGGTTGTGTTTGAACGTTAGAATTCAATGATTTCATTTGGAAATTTTATAATTGTTTAGATAATAAATCTCACAATAAAGAGACATTATAGTGCATTGGAATCCCCAAGGGGAATACCTTAACAAAAGGAACACAAAAAACACTTCAAATAAAAAAATACATAAATAGGTTTGTCTCTCAGAAAGAGATTATTTGAAAGATGTTTGGATAATTTAGATGCCTCATCATATCCAATAACAACTTTAAACATTTTTATACCCCATTTATCTCCACATATACTATATAGAGGTTTATTATTTGTTTATAATTAAATTTATATAAAATCCTTTTTACTATAATGAGTGGAAAAATACCTGTAATATAATAAGTGGTTTAACTACTTGCTTCTGTAGTCATTGTAATAAATTAATTATCATTCTTATTTTTTGAGTTTCCAGAAAAAAATTAAATACTACATCATGGTCTTTTTTAATACCAATGTTGTAATACATTGGTGGGTATGGAAGAATAATAATTTTTATTTTTTCTTGATTAATGTTTTTTAAAGAAGATTAGAAATTTTAATTATAATCAGGTTCTTCTCCAAAAAATTTGATAGAATTGGTTCCTATTGAAAATATTATTAATTCCCACAATTTTATATTTGAATATATAAAGTTTTTATAGACTGTATTTTTTTATTTCTCTCAATTATTTAATGATTGGTTTTCCTAAAAAATCAATAATGGGGACATATTCAAGAAAATCAATCCATGAGGTCAAATCACCCTCTTCTGAATACATAATATCAATTTTCCCCATAATTTATTGACCGTTAAAAATACTTTATCTTCATCATCTATCCAAAATCCAAAAGTTTGTTCTTTTTTATATGCATGATAGGTTTTTTGGAGATAATATTATTTTATTAGAGATGAAGAATGTAAAACATGAGTGTGAATGGGTTCGATAACAATTTAAATGCATTGCACTTCCAATCTCAATGATTAAAATTCAGAATACATTTTATCCATTTTATCACACAATTTTTTAGTAATTTGTTGGATATTGGTTTTCATAAATTTTTGGATATAAAGAAAATCATTTTTATCTCTTATTCCATTAATTAGAGGGATTGAAAATTATAATCATAAAATTAATCATCATATTGATTGTACATTTCATTGTGTGTTATGTAATAATTAATTAATTTACTAGAGAAATTCCATATACTAGGTAGATCTAGATATTAGTTTTCCATTTGACTGTATTTTTTTTATGATGCGGTAATTTTAAAGATACTCTATTGTTGTAGGATAATGATTTGAGATTCATTGATAGCCTAAAATAGAATACTGAAAAGATAAGAGAAATTGGGGAGAGAAAAAAGAATTTGTGGTGAAAAGTGTGATAGTGTTTAAGATAACCTATTTATGTCCCCAAAAAGTGAACCAATGTTTGGTGACACCCAAATTTACCCTTCTAGTATAAGTGGTTTGTTTAGTACAGGTAGGGATCAAATCCACAAGGGCCAAAGATTTAACCTTATGGCAAATAGATTTTATGGGAGGATTTGATATGAAGTGGCTAGATTTAATGTGGATTGAGATTGGATAAAAGAATAATAAATTAATTTAGATAATATTTTTAATTAATAATAAAACACCTAAATATTTTAATAGAAACTAATAAATAAGATGAGTTGATCCTATATTGTTCTTTGGGTTAGATTAGGGTTATATGTTTTCAAATAAAATTTCATATCACCACTATAAGATATATAAAATAAAATGAGATAATTCCAAAACATCAGTCACAAATTTAATTCCTAAATAATTACAACTCCAATCACCAATTCACTTATAGTAATACATTAATGACCACTCTATGGAATTGTATAACACTAGAACTCAAACGGATACATTGTTAAAGTTAACAAAGATGTATAAGAAAATGACATATCGAATGGAAGCCATATATTATTGAATTGATATTAAATCACATGAGATGATATTAAATACATTCCCAGGTTAATATATAGGATAAAACAATAATATTTTATCCCTCCATTGATTCTATTATGACAATAAATGTGGGAAGTCAACTTAAATAAGTGGGATTTAAGAAGTGAAAACAATCAAATAATGAACACTTCATCATTGTGTGTGGAATTTTTCAATTTTTGGTGAGAATAAATTTACTTCTTTATTCAATGGTATCAATGTGATAATGAAAAGAATAAAACAAATGAATAATAATAAGAAATATAATTATTAGGAAATGAAGGTGATAAAAAATTACATTGGAAAAATTGAATCTGTGATTACAAAATGAAACGTTAAAATGATAGTTGAATGAAAGACATAGATCCTCAAATACCTTTACCACCAGAACCATAAATAGGGATTTTTATGGTACTAGGTTCATTACCATATCAATAAATTTATTCCAAATTAATTAGTAGAGTCAAAAGTATGGTGATAAATAAAATGAATTTTGATTTCTCAAAGTTTTCTAGAAAATTCAGCTAGATTCGTCCTCATTTTTAACGTATGAATTTGAAAATAAATATGACAAACCAAAGGGGTATTAGGGTTTAAATATATTTTTGAATATTTCTGATAATATATTTTAAAGTTTCAATAAAATTGGAATATAAATTAGGCTTTTATGTTCAAAATAGTTTTCTGGTTTTATGGGCTATCAAATCATTCCCCAAAATTAAATGTCAACATGGGATTCATGGATCTCCTTGAAAACATAAGAATTTTCTATTGAAATATTTGAATTAAATGATATGAACTATTTTATGTCTAAAAATAAAATTTTAATTTTATTATGATTTATTTTTGGGAACAAGTTTTACTTGATGTTCCTATGGCCCATTATACTTTATCTTGAAATTTATGCATTAATTGGAAAAATGTAAATCTTACCTTGTGATTCATCCATAGATTTGTAAATATAAAAAATTCCAAAATATTGTTCAATCTAATTCCAAAATATAATATTCTAGTGATCAGAATAATTAATTCCAAAATAAAATGATTCATTAGGCCCAAATTGACACTTCAAACATGAATTCCACAATGATTTGAAATGAAGTTAAATATATGAAATGTTCTAAAATTTATGATTATGGAAATTTAAATATATTAATATTAAAATATATTAAATTAATAATAGTCTCTTTCAATGGATAATCATATCCATAATAAATATTGGTCATAATGATAACATTATGGATTATTTTTAATATATGTCATATATGAGTCTCATGTAATCATTTTTCTCACCCACACATCCTATGGATTATTAACATGTATTGGGGAGAACATGTCCTTGAATTTACAATATCATAGTATGTTGTGCATGTGATTTTACTAATCATGGAATCTCTTACTGGTTTGGGAATTTTCTTTATCCAATGATTATGAAAATGTACTTGAGTTACTTCTTAAAATTTCCCATATAAGAAAAATCATGCAGAAATTACTTTTATCTTCATTATAGATTTATGAATTATTGAAGAATTAGTTATATCAATAAATGTTTACCATTATTTTATCAAAATATATTAACTATCTATACTGGTATTCGAATAATATTTCTCTTAATTAATATAGTGTCAATGATCTTTGATAGCTCTACTCATAGTATACACAAATTTTCTATGCCACTAATGAGAGTGTTCATGTAAGGTGTATGGATAACCAACAACATTTTATTAGAGCTCGTTAAATTGTTGAAAGATATCCCAGATTCTAAAATCACACATTTTATTTACACAATACTTACCTTTAATGTTTAATGAATGATCAATATCTTTTAATTTTCATCTATGATCTATTAGGTAAACCTATCACTACAATAAGAATTACCCAATAGAAGGAGGAACCTTCAACATCAGCTAAGAGAACCACATACAACTGATTTTTTGAAATTCAAATGATGGATGACATTTTAATCTTAAAATTCCATTTTGATTTTTAAATATTGATCTTTAAATGTAATAGTTTCAAATTTAATGTGTTCATATTAGGTTATAATGCTCAAAACTGAACATTAATAAAAAACATTAATCTCTTATTTATGAATTTTACTTCTTATTATTTTATTTGTTTCAAGTACTCCTGAAAATTAATAAAATAACTAATAATTCATAATTGAAATAAAGCACATGACTAGTATTGAGAACCAAATATTGGTTGATACATTTAAAAGTAAAGGAACAATCAGGACATAGGGGAATCATTCATGGCCTAATTCTTGAATCATTGAATAGGTTATACCTGATATAGTGTGTCCACTTCCCATTGGGATTTTCCATCAACTTGGAATGCTTTGTGACTTATAGTGTCATCATCAAAATTGAAATACTCACACATGGGAGGGGGTCTCATGAAGTCCACAATGCATATAGGTAGTGATAAATGTACATGCCCTTATACATGTTGAATAAATATGTTAATGTGATGAACATATAATTTAAATAAATAATCACATGATTCACAAATGATTAAGTAAATAATTAAATAAATAAAAATAGGAAAATGGTTGATTAATAATCTAGAATAGGTTATGGGTAAATTAGAAGTACGATGTAATTAAATTGCAATAAATTGAATGTACGAGGGTATTTTGAAAAAAATGTATAATTTAAATTAAAATAGTTTAATTTAACTTGACAAAATATTAAAATAATTTTTTTATTCGAGAATTAATGAAGCTAAAAAAATTAATTTTAGGTCAAAAATAAAAATAATTCTATTTGGAATATAAAATTATTATTTTTTTAATATAAAACAACTTAATAAAATTTTATCATATTTTCAAATAATAATTATGGCTCAAAAACCCAACCCAAACCCATTGCGGGTCGGGCTAAACCATTGTAAACCTATTACATGCCATGAAGATCTTTTCCAAGGGTGTTTTAGGAAATATAGACATGTACTAACCCATTATGGGTTGGGAAAACCTACAGAGGTGTGTGCAGGCCTAATCATGGTGGTAAGAACATGGTTCATGTTTGATAGGGTTGTTACATTTAACCCGATGTGTTTTCCTGGGAGATCTGAACATACTTGGGTTCACCAAAGAGAACCACATGTGGTGGTAGATACAACGATTTATGTGGGTGGTAGCCGTTTGGATCTCCCAAGTGATGCAAAGTGCGGTGCAGGTAGCCAGCGGAAAAATCAGATCATAGGTTGTGTATAGAAAGCTTTAGATTGATATGGAATGAGTGTGGTATTGGAGAAAGAAGTGATGGAAGAGGATCATCGAGGGGCGATACTCACGGGTAACCCCAAAATGGATAAAGATGATGGGACATGCTATAGGGTTTCCTTGACAGTAGTGGTTTCACATAGTACAATTAAAGGATGTCGGAAGTGTATCCATAAGGTGTAGATGGCTAGATTTTGGGGGGAGTTCCACTCATGGGATGGAGTTTCCATGGATGGAGGGGTTGTTCACTGTGTTTTGCGATGACATAATAGTACAACCTTGCCAGTAGTGACTATTGAGAGATACAAGAAGGAAGGTTAGTGGGTCACTGTTAGGGTGTAGAGATCAGTGTAGTGGAGGTTGAGGTGGCTGTGAGAGGTCACATGTGTGGTGGATCATTAGTTCTTGTAGGAAAATGTTGGTTCTACCAGGGAAGGAAGATATATTTCTATATAATAATGCCACCTCCTTCATTTAATGTTTTAATTTTTTTTAAAAAATATGTTTATTTTCAATTAATGACCCACTAGAAACCTTTATTTTTTCATGTATAACAATTTCATGCCACCCAAAATAAATTTCTCCACATGTTTTACAAACATATAATGTTTTATTACTATGCCAAAAAAACCTACACCACCAGAATGTATTAACATTTATTTTAATGGGCTTAAATGTTATATTTTATATTTTAAAAATAAATATATTATATATTTCTACAACTGTGGAATGTCTAACCATCTAGAAAATTCTATTCCTATCAACGGTAATCAATTCGTGTTTTGGAGATGACCATAATTGCATTGCCGATGTCATTTAGGTATAAATAAACTAATATATATATATATATACATTATTCAAATATAATATCTAAAAACTACCATTTTTGATCCATAATTTCTTTTTTCAGATAGCCATAATAGGGCTATCTGAGCTCATATCGAAGCATGGTCTAATCTATTGCGACCGAACCGAAACCCTCTAGTAAAATCAATGAAAATTAATTTTCCCCGCCTTAGAATATTAATGTGATTTATATCATACCAATTGATTATACCAAATATATAGTTAGAATATGATGGGAAAGATATTTAAAAAAAATAAACATGGTAGTTATGTAACTATGTCATCTATGATGATCCCAGAACTATTTGAGGTTTGAGGATATCACATGAATTTAATAGGCCCAAAAATAAATAAATGAGTCCCTTATTTGATTTAGTGGTTCATTAAGCTTCAAATTTTCATTGGTGATTCTTTCCAAATAGATCATAATATAAATCCATTTATATAATCTCAAAATACTATAGGAATCCATGCCAATCATGATCATTGAATTCCTGGAGATAACAAGGTGATTCGTCGATTCCTTATATCTCATGACAATAAACTCAAACCATTCATTCGATGCATCAATGGAATTCTTGGATTGGTAACTTAGAGAGTTAATTTCCCTATCTAGAATATGGGAGGATAATGATTATCTCATTCCATTTGTATGAATAGTCTTTAGAATGAGCTTCCCCTGTTGATTATATTACGGGAGTCTCAAATACTTCGAAAGGGTTCCCTGAACACTTGAAAATAAAACAACCCCTAAATGAGTAGTAAATGAGATGTTATATTAAAATAACCACGAAATTGAAATCATTTATATATTATCACCCCCTTGTAGTATATTAAGTGATAAAACCAAATTTATTAACCAAATATGATATTAATGTGAATAATAAACAAACATTAAATATTAAATAAATATTCACTTATATAATATTTTCATGTATTATGAAATACCTATTAAATAATTTTAATAAATAAATTCAATGAATTTATTCAACAATCAATTAATTATCAATTTATTTATTTATTGGCGATTGATTACAAGGAAAACTCTCAGAACTCATTGTGGGGCTTAGCATGTCTAATATTCTTTTTCAACAAAATAGGGAAGACTCTTGAGTATGATATTGGGTGTGATCACATATAACTATTTCTCAATAATAGTGAACACAATTCATATATTACGAATAGAGTGAAGAAACCCATAATGGTCCCTTAATAGATAATTAATATTCATATAAAAAACCATCATATGAACACACACTCTGTAATGTAATCTCATAGTCTCTTGAAATATCATCATGTAGGATTAACACTACTGTCATATTACATTAATTTTTTTTTGATAAAACTGAAAATACATACCTCTAACTACCATGTCCAAAGATTCATGAATGCACTACCATCTTGAGAAACTAGAGTTTAGATATCACTTCCTTAACTCAGAAAATAAAAATTCTATCTTGACCATTCAATTAATGTCGTACCATAAATGAAACACACTTTAATTGATACCTCAATATGACATCAATGTCATGATTTTTTCCATAAATAAAATTTTTCAATCAAACAAAACACATTGATAATGATCTCTTGTCTCGAGACCAATACACTTTTATATAGGTAGGAACAACTAATGAATATTGAAAAAAATGTGTTTATATAGGCAGGTATGTCCTCACAATCTCATGTACTAGAGATCACCATATGGGAACATCACCAGAATAAGTATCAATAGTTATTATCCCTCATTAGTTGATAGTAATACATCCTCTATTTTTAGTCTACTTGATGTATCTAGAAAATTTGAGATATGTTTACTATTAATTTCAATGTATCTCAAGGTTGTAATTATATCTCGTTAACTGAAAGAACCAATTTAAATGAAAAATTATTTATTGATAATACCATTTATGTTGTGTTTTTAGAAATATTAATTGTATAACGATATGTATACATCATGTATGAATCACTGTATACATGTTATGGTAATCCAAATGTACAGAAGACTTTGGGTCAAGGGATCCCACTTTTACAACATAAAATTGTCATAAAAAGAATTCGAACCTTAATAAATTATTATAAATCATACCTAAAAGTATTTTTAATGGATTATATATAGTAAAAATTTTAATAGGATATAATAAGAGAACATTTATGTTGAAACTTTTCCAAATGATCATAACAATAAACACTGATTTGGAAAAACAAATTAATTCATATTTAGAATGACTATTTAATGGAAATATAGAGGGGAAAAGATATTATTGTGGTTCTTAATTAAGTTAATAAGATAGTTATGTTTATTATATATGATGATAAGTTACGTTGGTAGAATTAAGGAAAATAGGTAATGGGTATTCCTTCTCAAATTCCTCTCCTAGAGAGATGATTTCTAATATGCACATAATTTCCATTATGTGCGGTATATACTACAAATTTAAGGTGTCATATCAAGAAATAATTATATCAATGGTATTTTTAATATCATGTTAAATAGTATTCCTAAGGAGGTTATGATTGAAGTTTTTACCCAATAAATATGGGGAGCTTTCTGTCTTAATTTCCATTTATTTGGACACATGTAGTAATCAACACATATTTAATTTTGGGTGGTGTACAAATTTCCAAGGAAGAAATTTCCATTATAATAATGAAATTTATGGTATTTAAATGTCTATATTTTTATCCCAAAATCATATTCATTTGATTGAAGGGTTACCTTTCCCATTCTTGAAAATCATCCCATGTTTTAGTAAAGTAAAAGAGTGTGTCATTTGCTATAAAGTACATCCCTATCTGGATATTGGCTAGTCAATGTGGTTTTAGCATATACGAAACTATGGGTAATCACACTAAAAAAGTTTTATTGAGAATTTAATCATTCATCACCTTGATAATAAATGATTTTTCACAAGAATTCACATTTAGAGAAACTCACTCTTGGGTATGCTTTAAAATATTCAATGCTCTTAATGAACAATGAAAATGGATTTCTCATACTATTTTATTAGTCTCCTATCAATACAATATATTAAATAAAAATATTTCCTTCAAATGATAACATTGAATATTTCATGTACCCTATCTACTATGTTTATTTTATAATTGTAAATGATGTTACATTGATGATAGATCATATATTTTATGTTTTTATGGGATGTTCTCTTAAGAATCCACATTATTCTATTGAATAAGGATGAATTTGATATATATGTTTTTTTATTATAATTATGGAAATTGTTTTCCTATAAGGGGTTCCTTAGGTAATGTTATGAAATTTATTGATGGCTCTTATGGAGAATTAATTGTACATAATCAAGTGATTGGCGGGGAAAACATTATTTATCCCTTTTACATATTTATTGGTCTCATAAGAAAAAACATGTTAGGTTTTAGTGAAGGCATGTTCCCATAAGAGGATAATATCTTGATTGTATTATTGATATCAAGTTACATGCCATGGAATATGGATTCGACATAATGTTTTTGATTTGATAAATTATGTATTCAATCAACATGATATTTATGATTATTTTTATCAATTTTCTCATTTATTTTTATGGATATTGGGTGACTTCATATTTTGTATACTTTGGATTCATGTTGTTCAATTATTCTTATTATTTATCTTATTCTATTGTTATAGAATTTGATAAATCATTGTATGGTACTATATAATGAGCACATGATCTCACCATTATTTTTTTTCTTTTCCCCATGCAATATAAAAACGACTATGTGTTGTTTTCAAGGATATGAAAAAAGGTATAATCATTTTTAAAAATATGTTCATGAGGTATCTTATGTATTTAAAGTGTAATGAATGTATATATGTGGTATTCCAAGACTATTAAACTATTATATCCTCTAGAAACACTTTAACTTTTTACCAATAATGTAATATAACTTATGTATCTAGGATTTTAGAGTTTGGGATGTTAAAAATGATCACAATATTTGTGTGATGCAATGATGGATAGTGGTTAGTATATTTCGAGTTTTTTTATTTTAAAATACTAATTTTTATCTTCTTAATTTATATATATATAGTTCTATTAGACATATGTGGATTATTTTTCTCACATAAGTGAGGTCCATCCCGAGATCGAGGGTGGTGATGATTAAGGCTCCTACGAGTCACATTTTGATAAGGTATATTCGATATATAGGATGGAATAAAATCATTATGAGGTTAATGTGGTCATTATAGTTTCATGGTCTGAGTTGTTGATACAATATAACAAAATTTGTGGAATAATATAGAATAAAGGTAGAACATTAAGGTTCATAATCATCATCATTTTCTACTAAAGAGAATGACGAGTGGTTTGAGATAAGGAAAAACTTATACAATGATGTAATAGAGACTATGGAGACTAGAAAAAAATGTTGGAAGAGAAGATATGATAGCCAGACAGACGACATGATGATATTATGGAGTTTATGTGCAGATATAAATATGTGATATAATGATTAAGTTTAGTCCTCTATATAGGCGTGATCACATACATTCTTAGTGATATTATTATTATATTTATTTTTATGTAATTTTTTTAATTGTTTTAGTTAATTTTTTTAATACATGATCAATTTTTTAAAACATCTATTCTATAATTTTTAATTATTTTTATTTTTTTGATGCATGAAAAAATCAATCGTAATTATGGATTTTTGACAGATTTTATATTTCTACATAAAAAATTTAAATGTGGAGTTTTTTATAAAAAATATAATCCATCATAAATCATTTGTTTTCAGACTCTTTAAAACATATACATCATAAATCATGCTATTTTTTACGTAGTGTTTTACAGAGAAGTAATTTTGATATATTACCATCATAAATTACATATTTAAATTCAATTTCATCTCTAATAACCCAAAAAACGCAAAATTTCTTTAGTGGATTATGATTTTGGGTGATGTGTAATGATGAATAATGGCACCACTTCCCATTTGACTAAGTAGATGATGTGGGGTGATTGGATTGGAGTACAAAATAATTTCATGAAATTGTTTCTTATTATGAAACATGAAAGAGCATTGGGAATGTCAATGTTTTTTAGTAGAGCCTTTACTATCAGATCTGTTTGGTGTTGAATTGAAGGGGTGTCCTGCCATTATCATGATGGTGCAACACTATGTGATTGTACTGAAGAATGGGAATTATTCCATAAATATTTTTTTCTCAATTTATAGAATGGATGCTCATCTAGAACTCGATCCATATAATTCATGGTAATATGTTCAAAAGAGTGTTGAACTTTAGGACATTAATATTTTGAACACCCTTACCATTTATATATAATAAAATATTTCCAGTGGGTGGTTTTTTCATGTGGGAAAGGGAAGTGGATTTACCCACTAGGGTTCTTGATAATTGTTTTAGGTTTATAATCTAATCGACATATAATATTGTAATGTTATTAGTTGAGGGGTGATACCTAGATGGTAGGTCGGGACCTAGAAGGAATTGTGAGGTGACCACTAATACCTCAATACCCAAAATTAATTATAATTGTGGGATATCTTAAGGGGTAAAGCCACCTAATAATTCGTCATATGACGTGGGTTCAATTGCTAATATCCTTCGTTAGGAGGGTGGATTTCATAGAAATTTATGGTTAATGACATGGGTAGGGTCTAATGTGGTGGTGTAGACCCAGGTACACACCGACATAAGGTGATGATCAATTCAAGGCATATGAAGGGAGAATATTCAAATATAATGAAGAATATATTTTACACTAAAATATTATTAGAAATATTTTGAGGGATTATAGACAAAAAAATATCAAAACTTATTTTTCTAGAATGATTATATTTCCTTATATATCAAAAAATATATTGTATTTGTTTAACATAAATAAACCATATTATATATATAATCAGATGTAGTTTTCAATATTTTAAAATATATCTATATATACATATTAATGAATGTAAATATATCTTCCAAATAAAAATAAAATAATTATTCTATATAATTAATAATAATTCAAATCATTTTAATTTATGAAAATATTAAATTTAAATTTTATAAATCATTATTCACAATGTAAATTATAAAAAAACATATGCCATAACACATACATTTATAAAGGTGTGAAATTATAATAAATAAACAAAAAAACAGAAAAACATAAGTAAATGGAAAACTAAAATTGAAAAAGAAAATTTCATATCATCCTGAAGACCGTAAATAATATGTTAAGTATATGAAATCAATTTTTGAAAGCATTAAAATTGAATATATGGGGATGAATGTAAAAAATGAGGGGGTGAATCCTTTTTAAAAATCTTTCTATATGGAGGCATGAATCATGTTTACACATCTTTTGTGTAGATTTCATTGGAAGAGTAAATATAAAACAATTTTTTAAAAACCATTCTTTATAAATATTACAAACCCTACCCTACATTATAATAATTTTTATTAAGAACAATTTAATACTTCAATCAGATGATATATGTAGGTTGGTTCCATTGAAGAGATTACATTGATTTAGGAAGCATACATCATAATAGTGACAGGAATAAAAAGTTGATTCAAAAAATTTAAAAACATATTTGTGAATGGGTTTTATTACAATTATAGATGTTTTCGTTCTATTTGGGTGTAAGAGTTTTCTTAAGGGTATGAGTGAGGCTAGGTCCAGCCAAACATTGGGTGTTTTTATTGTTTTGATGATCAAGATATTCCCTAAAAACAATATAAAATATGTAAGAGGGGTCGACACTGTAAAAATTGGGGTAGTTTTCATAGCATAATAAAATGACAAAATTTGATTATATTTTTTTTTAAATTCTATATTTTGGTAATTTTATATATCATTTATTTAATAGATTTTTGTTTTTTTAGGACCATTATGGTAGTGTATTTTCACTCTTTCCACATGATATGCCCCCCTATACCCATTTTTTGTTATTTTAATAAAGGAATAATCTATTTAGACTACAAAAATAGGGGCTCATGTTCATTTTAATTAATATAATACAGATTATTATTGTTAGAAGTATTTTTTAACTAACTCTTTAATTTCATGATATTAATAAAAGTGTAAAGAACTTTAGGGTGGGAAACCATGGAATAAATGAAGAATTATTGTCATAAATGAGCCTCCCCTTCCACCATTACCTGAAAATAGTTATTTATGATGGTTATGTTACTCACTATATAAAACAATTCTCATGAAACTACCCAAGTCACGCCTAAATTGAGCACAAAAACCCATCCATGTAAATGATAAATTATTTTTCATGGCCCCCTACGTCAAAAAAAATTTCTAGGGTATAAAAACATATCTACGTGGGTGTAATGTCGCCCTCATAAAAAATTAATCACATAAAGTTGTGAACACTAAAATATAGTATGACTAACCCCTTTTTTAGAAACCAATGCATAAAATAAAAATCTTAATAATAAATTGGATAAGAAAAAAGGGTACACATAATAAATAAATGAGAAAATTTTATAAACTGAACTATCATAATAAACTATATCTCATAAATAAACAAAAATAAATAAATTTATCTGAGCTAATAAGGTCAATACATAAGAATATAAAAAATACCAAAAACCAAGCTCTAACAAAAACCAACCACACCCACCTGTCCCCTTGATCAATCCATATCCCTTACCTCCAACTACTATACCAATCTGAAGAAAAAACCATGATGGGATCATTGCCATTGAACCTAAAAGAAAAATGTTAGAGTTTTATACATAGAATGGTGTATACAGAAAATGAGAAAAACCCAACTGATTTTGATAATGTCAGAGTTTTATAGCCAAAATATAATTTCAGGTTTTGATCACCTGAAAATATCATTTTGAAATAGATACATCCTAATGATGAAATAAAAATTTAAAATAAAAATTTAAATAACCTTTAGTAAAACTTATAGATAATCAAGAAAAATTGAAAGGTTGATAAAATAAAAAACCAAGGTTCTAAATCACAAATAAGATAAAATAAATTTTTTTCAATAATTATTCACAGAACAGTAGATTCCAACAGAACTAAAAAGCATATGAAATAGGTGTTCCCTATGAGAATCATTAAATATAATTGGTTAAAACTATTTAATATTGACATACTATCACCAAATGTAATATATACAAATCGATATTGATAGTAATCCTATGTCATCTAAACTTAACAAAAGAAACATAATTCTACTAACACTAAATTCTTTAACGTGTTCCCTAGACAATTTGTATTCAAAAGGGGGAAATAGATAGTGTTTGGCCTAAACTATTCCATCATAAATCTATCCCTCTATATTGGTTCATAGGGTTCCCATGAATGAATTAAATATGATGTGATCAATATATAATAGTATAATCATTACAAAGATAAATACTAAAATGTGAAACATAATCCATCTTCTCACCTCCAACAACCACAAAAGAAATAACTTCTTTTAATTAATCAATATCACAATATAATAAAACATGCCAGCAAAGGTCTAAAATTCATATCAAGAATTATGAATCACAAGGTTCAAATAATGGGGCTTTAGATTTCCTAGAGACTATTTTATAAAGGAATTAATCACACTTTTTATAATATGACTCTGGTTTCTATGATATTTTCAATTATTTAAAATTTTCTATAAAGTATTAATACAAAGAGAAAATTTTAAAAATCACTTGTTATATAAGACAAAACACATACCATTTTTTCTGAAATACATTTCAAGAAATTAATACATTTCCTTATTTCTAAAAAACCCCAATGAAAACCACATTTTATTCCATTTTATAACTATATTGTGTTCAAATAACATTAATAATCAATTTTTTTCGTAAAATTTCTATTGGAATTTTCTAAAACAATTGTTAGTAAAACAATCACATTAGAAATTGGGAAACCATTTAACATCCATTATTCCTCAGGAAGAATCACATTAAATTTTTTAAAAATCTAATGTTACTATGAAATATTAATAAAATTTAATAGAAATATTATAAATACACAATAATGTAATTAAAATTTATATAAATTAAATTCAAAAAATACCTACACTAATAAATAATAAATTCCTTACAATGAGTTAAAATAGACCGCCTTTGATGGTGAGCACTAAACTGTGCAAGGATGACCCCTCTAAGAGAAATAGTAATCAAAATACCCTTATATAAACACATCCCAACCCAAAATTCATCTTACAAGGGAAAAAGTTTTCAGGGAGAATAAAAAGTTGTAGTTAAAGGAAGATGGAGGAAGATAAAAAGGGAACCAAAGAATGTTGTGGGATTTAAGTTGAGATATCATTTGAAATCTAGTGTTCAACATGTCAAAATCAAAGGATGGTGGGATAGCTCCCTAAGTCATACATCCCTCTTGGATATAAAATCTAAGGGAGAATGAGGATAGATAAAGTTAAATAAAGGTTTTATAGAGAATAATTTCACCATTTTAAGAAATTGAGAAGATAAACTTCATAGAACGACCATTGTTGTTTTGTTGTGCATCCCTTCATAGACACACAACAATAAAAGAGCCAACATGGATTTTTACATATTTCCATATGATGGAATGGAGAATAGATCCCTTAGACCATCCACTATAGCATTTCCTCCTCCACTACAACAAAATGGGACTTCCCCAGATAGAACCATGTTTCTTCCCTTTGGGACCCTTCCATGGCACAACCCAAGTGTAGTTGTATGGTTTTCAATCACCAAATAACACCACATGATAGCCACACATACAACGACATGGTCAACCACACCAATTAGAAAATTATCAATGATACAGAGATTTTGTGGAATGATCTCCCATTTTAATGGTGCATCCTACTGCATTCGTGCCTATAACTCCACTAGAATGACCCTATACACCAAAAAATGGATGAAATTATCAAATTTCTAAAATAACACCGAAATAAAAAATTTATAAACAATAATAACACATGGAGTGTTATATTTCTCCCACCCATTCCACATTTTTCAACCTTAATTTCCACAATAAATGTATACTAGGTTATAATGAAGGGAAAACTGATACCATATGTCAATAGAAGAGTGGATGAGAAAATGATCTAGATAGGATAATAATGAAAGAGATCCACCAAGAAAAAAACTCTCCATTAAGATAAAGAAATAAATAGAAAAAAATAAAAAATATCTCTATTTTAACTCAATGATGACCATATGAAACATGAAATAGAAGAGAATGGTACCTATCAGTGGTCTTCCCACAATTATATTTCTTCTTAAATGTTGATAAAAAATGGAGTCGTAGCTCAGATCAAACATTAACAGAAGAAAAATATTTCATTGAAATACCCAATGAACTAATATATCTATACCAATCATGAATAACCATTAATGAATCCTAATTCCACACCGGAAAATAAAAACTCCCATATATACACAAAAATAACTAAAAATAATTCATCCTTAGATGCACCATCACAAAAAATAAAAAATTGGAAAAAAGGAAAAACCACAACCATGCCTCAAATTAATTACATGGGTTATGACCATAGGTCCCATTAAAATATGGAAAACATTGACCATAAATATTAAACATAATTTCTGGGTGAATCTATTGAAACACTAATAAAACAACAGTGATAAAGTGTCCAAAACTAGTGAATCACCCATATTGGTCAAATCAACGTGTACCCAATAATTTTCCCATTCCCAGCCAATAATAATCCATCCTTAACATAGCTAAAAACCATGAATAAATTTTTTAAATAGTATAAGAGTAAAATTATGCATAGAAATAAATGATAACAATAAATTCTATAAATGAAAAATCTATAAAGTAACCAATAAATACAATCCAAATCCTAAAATCCCAATGTGTTCTACACCCATAAAACATAATACCCAAAGAAACACTATCATCTAAAACACAAATAGACAAATGAATTTTTCTATATCAAATAAATAAAAATCACTAATCATTGAAGATACACCAATTCGTCACTTCGAAAAAAATTTCTACAGGATTTAAAAAAATGTAACTTAGAAATGTTTTGGAATTGTTGGGGTGTACTTATACTCATTAATCTCGATGATTCCTTGAAATAATAATTAGAAATAAATTTTTACATCATTCTGGATCATTCCATAATTTCATCAAATTCTAGAATAAGGATGTCTTGGAACCCCATCCATTATACAGAGTGATATTACCATTTGTTTTTTCCTCCTATAGTTATTATTCATAAGAATAAACTAACACATGATTTCCACTCGAACATGAAATTAAAATAACAAGAACAATTCACAATAGTGATTAACATTGTTTAGAAATTATATCCTATATCAATGAGGGAATGAAAATACTTTTTTTCATTTAATCAAAGGATTGGGTTACAAGGAATATCACACCATTCGATCACCCTAATAACAATACTAGATGAATTCTCATTAACCTCTAAAAGCATTAATTATTCTAATACACTCCTTCAAGACACCATATTTCTTAATCCTCAATCTATTACATTAGATCTAGTTCATTAGGTATTTCTGTGTTACCATATTAGCCTCCTTTTAAGTGGAGCCACCATAGCCTTTTTAGGTATTATTTTTTCAGTAATACTCTTCCAAGAGGTCTGATATCCATATTATAGAGGTCCCCATCTAGTATCACAGTCCTAACCACCATCTTAAATGTATGGGAACCCAAAAACTATAATGAGAGACTTTTTATTTCCTATTAAAATCAACACCCCATTTTCTAGTACATTTTGAATATTTCACATCACCTAATGAACTTCCCAAAAAATATTATCTACAACATCTAATTCTACAAAACATCATGCTGTGATTAAAAATATTCATATTTTATGAACAATAATCAAAATGACACCCAAAAAACATTTTAGTGAAAAACCATACGAATCTTCCTTCAATTACCCAATGTTTCCTCTAATGTATAATTCCTTGAATCCCTATGGATCATGATTGACTAACATTGAGCTCTTATGGATGCTTTACCATCCGATACTCCTATTATGTTATACAGTATCCATTGGACTACCTTCACCCACCCTACTTCCCCTAACACTGAATTACATTTCTCCTTTGATTGAAATCTAGTTCACCCATGTTTTATGCACTAACCAATATAGTTCCATATTTTTCTGATGAAGCTCCATCCAATGGCCAGAATTCAAACATTACAAGATGATGTTGTAATGACTCTATCTAGGTTAATATGTTTTTCTTCAAAAATGTGAACATCCATAATACGTTCTTTCAGAATCAATCTTATTGAAATTTTATACACTTTATCGCAAGTAAATTTATGACATCGAACAAAAAAATCCCACACTTGAAAATTGTTTCCTATGCTATTTCCAATAATGTCCCACTTAAGGACCATTCTCATACTCATACTTAAGTCTCATTTGATTAACTTTTATTCATCATTATTTCGTTGTATTTAATGAATGGTTCTCTATATTATGCTCTATTCTGATCATCATGATTCTTACAAAATGAAATACCTCATCAACCTATAGAACTGTGATAATCCATATGTTATATTTGTTAAACTCATTTCAATGCCCTTATAGAATTCTCCCAAATAATATAGAAAACCTTGTTCATATCATCTATATTTATTAAAAATCTATACATCATATTTTTAATGAATCAAATATATAGACTATATTAAAAATATTATTCAAAATATATAAAATATTATTCTTCTAAATCATAGAATTATTATTTTATAATAAGTTTCTTTGAGATCGTCAATGCTATCTTCATACGGAGCTCTATCATCTGATATTCTGATGTTATAATCATGATTACCACTCTGTCTTCTTTCAGTGCACATAAGTCCTTCTATGGTCCTTTTTTATAACTTAAATTACAAGGAAATTATCCCTTCCAGGATCCCACCTCTATTCCAGAGGTCTTTAAATTTCTATGATTATCATACTGCGATATTTTCAATAGAGACAGATGCCTCCAAATTATTAATTTCAACTTTGAAAATAAATATTTTTCATGGAAATGGGTTTTTCATTTATCAGGGTTTTAAATATATGTGATCTACTATTATTGAGGAAATTAAAAATGATATAGAAATTAATTCTATATATTTTAGAGTTCTATGTGGTCAACACATTCATATTTTTTACTAGCTAACAATCCAGCAGTATATTGGCTCATCTAATTGAATTTACAATCCAGTTCAATGGAAGCCCATGAAATAAACCATCATAATAGTGAAAATAAGTTTCAACCAATAATTATTTCCCTCTATTTCATCGAGTTACAAAAGAACGTATCATGTTATAAAATTTTCATCGTTTTTTATCTCTTACTTTATATCTCTCATTAAAATTGTTCCATAGATTCCTTCTTCTTTTCATATAATCCCATGATTTCTAATAATCATTATGAATGTATACTTATTAAGAGAGAAACCTTTTACATACATTTCCATAACCATGAATTCCCATAAAATGAATCTATTTCCTCCAAAATTCTTCCTTATCCATCTAATTTTCTTTTGATTAAACTACGGAACCATGTCACCCCACACATTATTTCACTATGGGATCAATAATACACATGGAAATATATTTTGTACAAAATTCTAGCTATAGGTTTGTGGAACATCCAGAATGTTTCTTTCTAGAGCTTGTATTATAATATCTATAAATCCTAATGAAATATAAATTTCCCATCTTCGCCATCTTGTAGAATGAGGTTTGTTATCCAATCATTAAATCGACTGACATGTGATAGCTTTTACTAAAACATACTTTTAAGAATATGTACCAAACAATGATTACTCCTTTCGTAATAATACATGTACTACTATCTCTCCCTCTAGTTTATTCTCATCATTAAAAATGAATTATCAATCCAATAGAACTTGAATGTACTCTAGGATTAGTATCACAAACATTATCATTTTTCAAAAGCATCTACTATTAATATTCACCATCTTCCATCAGAACATCAGTAG
Source organism: Viscum album (assembly GCA_963277665.1). Taxonomy (NCBI): domain Eukaryota; kingdom Viridiplantae; phylum Streptophyta; class Magnoliopsida; order Santalales; family Viscaceae; genus Viscum; species Viscum album. Next base: position 600,427,790 of record OY728162.1, on the reverse strand, counting down.
TCTTCCTCCAACTTCTAGAATGGAAACCAACTAAACGAAAATCCCATATGACACCTGTGAAGCATATAGTTACAATATCTATATTCCCTTTAGTATAAAAACCACCATTCAGAGAAATATTTTGGATAATTAAGAATCCACTCCAATTCAGTAACACATCAGTGTTTTATACAAAATTGACCAACTTTTTCTAACTATAACAACCATAAACCTCATAACCTAGAGTTAGTTTATACATTATTTCATTTTAATAATGTACAATGAATATGATCCTAAGTAAATAATAAATTTAATAGTCTTGATGAACAATATCCATAAATTATTTCTATTATATATTAGAAAATATATAAAATCTATGAAAACAAAATAATCTATATCATTACAAATCGTTCAAAGAATTATTCTTCATATCTCCAGAAAATAAAAATACATACTTGTGAGAAAAAATTCTCAATTTGTGTTATGTATATTTGAATTTATAATGAATAATTAATTCATAGTAAATAAAGAAATGTAAATCATTGAATGATATTCCATTTAATCATGAATTTGAGCCAAATATAAAACCATATATAATATCAATGAACAAATTTCATGGAAAAAATAATTGAAAACTAATTGAAATAAAATTTTAATATTAGAAATAATGATTTTTAACATCATGATATATTTACAATCAAGTCCATTTCCATAAAAAACTTAATATATTGGTCAGTATACAATAAATAACATTTAATTTGGGCAATTGATTTACCCCATGAGACCTGTTGATGCATCAAGGGAATATCTTCAATTGGTATCCACCAATCCCTATATTTTTAATTCTGACCTTATATATTTAATTATTAATTTAATTAATAAATTATATTTCTTATCTACAGATAAACTTGTTTGGAAAATAAATTATATTACAAATTCATCTGTATTCAATAAAATAAAATTCAATATAAAACACTATACGTTGAAATTTTAAAAGGTTTAGGAATTAATAATATGTATGATAAAAATAAAATAGGTATGTAATATAAATTTCATTTTTAAATAAAATTGATAATAATAATGAAATAATTTACAATAAATCTAAAAAGAATAAAATTAATGAATGATAACATTCAATTTATCAAAAATATATGTTTTATAGTAAACTCCTTTTTTCCAAAAATGGAAGTGAAAGATTAATTTTTTTTCTTCATATAATTTCTTTCTTGAAATAAATATGGGAAACATAAATGAATATAAATCTTGTAAAATGGTAGTAATGACTAGGAAATCTGTTTTTGTCATAAAAATTTAAAAAACATTCTTCTGAACTTTTATAAATAAATTTCAAAGTGAATCTTTCAGAAAAAATATAAATATTATGTTATAAATATGTAAAATCCATTAATGATAAAAAATCCTTAATAAATCAAATGGTTAAATAAAATTAGATTTTTTAAAATGATATTATGAAATATGGATATGAAAAAAAATCCGGATAAAAAAATATAAGACCTTATATTCTTTCAAATGTTCTTCTTGAAAGAATAACATGAGATAATAATCATTAATAGTTTTATATTCATGTAAAATACCTCAATGGGGTATAATATTCACCATGTAATAGTAGATATGTGTATAACTCATAACTAGTCTTAATGGAGAGGAAGATTAGATGAAATACCATACCTTATGCTTCCCCTTAGTTGATGTGCTTTAACATCCCTTATAAAGGTTATAAACATGTAATAAATTTATACCATAACCATATTAATATTTATAATATCATATAATATTCTCAAATATTATCTAATGACATGTTCGTTAACAATATTTCTTTATTATCATTATTTTAGGTGTTGATTGATTCATTTTCTCATGCATGTTTGTCACAGATGTTCTGCGGTTTAAGCATAGGTTATAATTTCAACAAACCCAAAATAATATTATTTTTATAAATATTATACTTATTTAATATATATTATATTATTATCCTTCTTGAATGTTTGACCAGGGATATTAATTTCATTGTCTTGTTGAGATTATATGTCATACTTACACATGAGTGACAATATCATTTTTCAATTGGTGAAAGGGTAAATATGTAAATTATATATAAAAATTTCCAAATAAATATTTTTACATAATTATAATTTATATTCATTTTTTCTAGAATTATTACTATCAATGTGAGTTGATAATATTAAAAAAATTATATTAGTTAGTGAAGCGGTAGTCGTCGATGCACACGTGTGATGGTTATATTTTTCAACTTGATGGCGAAGGAGATAGATAAATATTACCCCATAATCATAATAAAATATATTAATAGGGAATATAACAGTTTAATTATATTTTATTTTTTATGAAATCATTTAAGGTGGTTTAATAAGAAGTAGAAAAGTAAGATATTTTCAAAGGCCATTACATTCTCTTAAAGAAATAAATACTGGATCACATATTAAGGACCTTAGGGTTTGAATTTTTGGAAGACAAAAACCACCAAAATATTGATAACTATGTTGAAAAGTTGTTTTGTTAGGGGTTATTTGAGCTAATTGGATTTTTGTTATCTATATTGCAAAGAATATGTTGTTCCTTTTTATAGTGAATGAAAGAACAAACATAGAAATAATAAAGAGATTTAAATATAGTCAATTCGTTTTCAAGATAAATTATCCTAATGTGGAAAAAAAAATTATGTTATGAATCTATATAGCTGAAATAACAGCATCCAATAAAATTTGTATATATTTACTTTGTATTTTAAAAATTATCTTCTTGTTTATCCCCTTTGTTAAACAATTTCACCCTAAACGAGAGTGACATATTTTTCAATCTTAATGAACTATATTTTTATATACATGGTAATAATTTCTCATAAATGTAAATTGGATGATATTACCGACCATTTTAGATCCTACATGTTCTCATGTATAATTTGTATAATTTTTATTTAATATAATAAAAGTTAATTTTTTCTAAAATATAAATAATGTCATTTTAGCACTAATAATTTAGTTTTACATTAAACTCCTCTTGGAAAATATAAATTATAATAAACACTTTTAACACATCTATAATATTCCATTTCTATATACTAAATTATTGGGTCACTATAACCCACCAAAAAAATGATTTCTTCAAGATTTTCTAAAATAATTAAATTTATTTTTCTATTAATAGAATAAATATTTGTAAGGTGTTTCATGAGAAATTATGATAAATATTTCAACACATAAAATTAGATATATAATTTACCTTGATAAAAAATATATATATCTCAAAAAATAAACATTTATAACAAAATATATAATGTCTTTATCACTATCACATTATATTATTGATATTAAAATTAATAGAATGAAAATTTTCACTTTACGTTGACATATAAATAATATAAATGTTTTAATCAAATGGAAGTGGAATCAATTTTCCAAATTTTTTATTCATAAATCGTAATGGTGGAAAAAAACTTTTCCAAAAAGATAAAAGAAAATGTTTGTTAGGGTTTTATGCCTTATCAAATTTTTTTTCAACCTTAATTACCTTATTTACCTTTACCAATATGACAAATATTTAACAAAGATAAAATCCATAATGCTTAAAAAAATTTAATGTATTTAAAAAATCTTATCCTACTATTTCTAAATATGTTATATATTTTCTATTATTCAATGTTTAGATGTGGAAAAAATTAATTCTGAAAAAAATACGTAAAACACAATGAATAAAAGTTTTTCTTAGAAAAATACATTTTTGTGTATAAAAATTATTTTATACCAAAAACCTGATAATTATAAATAAAAATCATACTATTTTAAATAAAATGGATCATTTTTCACATTATTAAAAATACAATTTATAATTTAACTTTAAAACTACTTTATTTATTTAAATTTAATGAGATTATTTACATAATCATGGTTATTTTACTATTCAATAATAAATAAATTATTTTAGATATAAAATAATAATTTACCTAAATTTAATTTTTAAATTTTGATTATATATGTGTTCTTTACTTAGAAAAATTAAATTTATTAGTTTTGATATTATGTTTTAATCACATTTTAGAATTAAATTTTGCATACTATGCTATTATTTCATGAAAAATAAAACCTTAATATAATTGGACGTCATGTGTTGCACCTCCCCCCAATAATAGCATCTTTTAATTTTTCATTGATATTAATTTGAATGAAAATTATTGTGGTTCTTATTCACAACATCCTTACATCCCCATGTTTCTTCCTTGATTTTATGATTTCTCTAATGTACCTTTACTAGTTTAGTTACTTGATTTTGTTACACGTTCTCTCTAGTGTACAGAATCAATACATGATCTTCATATTATGATATATCATGCTTGAATTATTATTCATCATATGTGAGAAAATTCACTAGGTCCAGCATATACTTCATTAAGAATGAGAAATGGAATACATCTTGAACTTTATAGAGACTCGATGGAATTTCAAAATAGTATACCACAACACCATATATTTGAAGCATTTATAACGGTCCAATTTACACATGGATGACTTCCCCTTTTATAAAAAATCTGATAATACACTTATATAAATATAAATTCATGAAAACAAGATCTTTCACTTGAGATTACAAATATTTTATTCAGTTATTCACAAAACTACTTTCCCTCCATTATGATACATTAATATTAGTCAAGACAGTCTTTACTATTGTCATAATTTTCTCAAAATGTTATAGGTCTATAGGTTTTTATTCATCTAATTCATCCCAAAAAATTGGATTTCAACATTAATTTCCATATACTTTATCATATTGATCCATTTGAATACTTGACTTGAAGCTATTTTTATAAGAAAACTATATATATGTTAAAAAATTATACCACATAACATGAACATCAAGTGTGGTTGATCTCAATATTTATAGTAATATATGAATAATCCTTTTAGAATTTCCATTGGTTTAACGATGATAAGCGATACTTTTGTGAAGCTCGGTATCAAAATCCTTCTAAATTCTTCACCAAAATTCAAATAAAAAAATTTCATAATCAAACACAATTGAAATATGTAAATTATGATATTATAAAAATTATTAAAATAGATTCTTGGAAGGTGATAAAGAGGTAAATATTATCTTATATTAAGAAAATTTGTATATTTCTTTATGTGGTCATTAATAACCAATATTTTATCTTTATTTATTGTAGTCTTTGGTAAACCTAGGAAAAATTATATATTAATTTCAATCTATTTCCAAAATTGAATAATTATAGGTTTCAATACTCCTTAAAGTTGTGGTCTCTCAGAAATATCCTATTGAAAAAAAAACATCATTATACATAATCACCAATTTTTAGATTCCTATTATCTATAAAAATGATCCTTAAAAACCTATAAATCATCATTCTACAAGTGCCTATCAGGATATATAATCTATATTAATCATTGAATAATTCCCTTTTTATCTCAAATATAGTTTGAACATATATCCTCTATCCGAATTTGACAACACCATATTTATATACAAAGTAATCCAATTTCCCATCATTCCCACCGTAATATTTATTTTGAAAATTCTTATCATGAAGAGGTGAACTTTTCATATTTTTCAATAAATATTTTTGCAATATCATTTGAAAAATTTGTGATGGTTCACCTTTATTAATAACTACCATATCAATGTTCACTGAATCCGTCAATATAGGATCTATTTGAGTACTCATTTTTTATCTAACTCTTTGATATTTAATGCCTAATGTATCCACTACCTTATTTTCCTTCCATGGGTGGTATTGTATTGAGTAATCATAATCCTAGAGTACCTTTATAAATCTCAATTTCCACATATTGATCTATTTATATGAAAATATGTATTTTAGGCTCTTATGACCTATATATATCCCATATCATTCACCATAGTGATAATATCTCCATATCATCAAAGATGATATTAGGGTTTCCAACAAACTATCATGGGTTGGAAAGTTCTATTGAAGAATATTCAACTACCTAAATACATAGGAAATAAATTTAAAATATTTCCTAAGGAAACAACCAAGACACTTCTTTGATGGATCATTATTTACCATAAATCCATCTTTTTGGATGGTAGAGGAAAAATACGTGCACTGACCATATATACAAAAATTATTCAAAACATTATTTACAATAAGTCATCTATTTGAAATTAACCCCTTTACATATATACTTATTTAATGGTATATTCAATCAAGGACACTTTTGAAAAAATCAACAATGAAAACAAGCCAAACTACTGAAACTACAAACCTATTTTATGCTCTTTGGTGCATTCCAGTCTTTAAAAGACTATGTATTCGAAGGTTCACAAGAGATTCCATCATTAAAGGCCACATGGCCATATAAATAACCTTTCTACTAACAAAATAATCCTATCACAAATTTATCTTGTAACCCTTTTCCTCTATGAGTCTCCATAATGATACAAAAGTGATTCTCATAGTCTTTATATGTTATAGACTACACTATGATAAAATTAATAAATACCAAAAAATATCAATATATTAATTGAATAATAACTTCATATGATCTATAAAACATGAGTGTGTATTAATGTATCCAGAAGGCATTACAATAAACTCATTATGTCCACACCACATAGAAAATTATATTTTCAGGATATCATCATTCTTTACTTGCAAGTGATGATACCCAAAAAAAAGATAAATTATTTAAAATGTTCCAGCTATTTAGAGGTGATTTAATAATTAACCAATGTGAGGTATTGGATACTTTTTATTTATCATAATATTATTGTTTTTTCTATAAAAATTTAGATATTCATATATCAATCATTAGACTAAAAAATAATAGGGGATCCCCATGGCGAAACACTAAGGAATATGTGTCCTTTTTCACAAAACTCTTGACGTTGTTTTTCTATTCCATTGGGGCCATTCTATAGTGATTATTTGATATTTGACTTCCATCATGTATTAATTTAATGGAAATCTCAACTTCCTGTTCTTGTGGATGTCTATGTAATTCTATAGGAAATTTGTAAATGTATTTTGGTACAATAGTTATATCCTAATTTTAATGATTACCATTTTGATCTACTAATTTTCCTTACCCCTCTTCCCGAAGAATATCATTGAAAATAACTACTAGAGGTTGATCTCGACATGACCTAGATATTGAGGTCTCCCCTCTAAAGATAATAAATTACACATCTTCTTTATGGACGAAAAATTTCACATCTTTGTAATAGAATATTGAATTATATTTTCAAATGCAGCCCATAACAAGGATTATATCAAATTCAATCATATGTAAAATAATAAATTCTATAAATAGTAAAAATTTATTTTTTATAATGGGAAAGGGGAGACACATCGCTATTATGGTGGGATTTCTACTATGAGTCTTGATTGAAAATTTCCTAATTAATCTGATAACAAAATTTCTAATTTTCTTCAAAAAATAGAAGATATAAAATAATGTAATGAAATATACTCAAATAATGAATAATATAAAATTGGTTAAATTATTAAATTACATAAAACAACATCTTTAAAAATATTTACCTCATCTTTAATAATTACAGAAGATTAGACTACTTACGTTGTCCTCTTTTGTAATAAGTTCCTTTGAACATTGTTACAATGTTCTAAATAATTACCCATTTAATTATAGTTAATGGACTAGATAATAGTGGTTTCATTATTCATCCTTTCATTCTTTATCCTGATGACCCATATCTGATCACATGTGACAAATTATCATTCCCTTTAATAATAATATTTAATGTTCCTTTCAAAACATCTCACAAGATGTACATTTGTTCATTATATTCTTCTTCTTTGACACGTTCCATTATTTACTAGTGTTTATCCATCCTCTTATTTTCTTAATTTCCCTTGAACATATAATATCTTGAAAATCACTTCTCTTTTTATGGAACATAATAAAATTTACATAAATACTGACAATTTCCGATAAACCAATTCTTTTCTGATGTTTTATATAACCCCTTCAACGAAATGGAAAAAAATTATTCATGAATTATATATGTAATCAATAACATTCATATCTTGTATTATAATGGTTTCCTCATAATCTAAAACACTTTCATATGTCTTTTCATTTATGATAAGGAACGTTATATTCATTTTAGATCATTTATCATGAGGTAATTTGTTTTCGAATAATGTCACATTAAATGAGCTGTATTACAATATTTTATTTCTTCATACAACCTTGTATTGTTTATCAATGACCATAATTTATTATCATCACACTTTAGATAATATACTAAATGTTATAAAAATTTCATTTCATTATATTCCATGGAAAAATATCTTTCAAAGGTAGTTAATTCATTTCTCAGCTACCACTAGATTAATAGTCCCATTAAAATAATGTATATTCTTTCACATTAATCGATCCAAAACAGGTTTATGCTATCATGGAAGGTCATTATTCTCCATATTTGTAATTTTATAAGTCATAAATTATATAATATCTTCTAATATGGCCATGATTTTTTTATTTCAAATACATATTTTATTGACATTCTTAATGTGGAGATCTCTACATTGGTCATGATTATTGATCCTATTATATTTATGAGGAACCATTTATATAAAATTAAATATAATGTATTTTATTTTAATATTATGAATTTTAACCCATAATATATGATTCTAATTATGGTATAACAGTTATTATAAATTGAAGAATTATAGATTTTTAATATCAAAATCATAAACATGGTTAAATTGAAAATATACAAAAATCATAAGATCATTTTTAATTAATTTTAAATTTTATAAAAAGAAAATTTTAATTTACCCAATCATATCCCCTAGTAGTGTCACACAATGTGAATGTTAAGTTATCATTCACTACATACTAAAAACATGCCCATTTTATACTCAACTCAATCATTATAGGGTCATTACCTATAGATTTATCTATTCGAAAACCACTCCCACTTATAGTATCTATAAATGGATGTATTTCTTGGTAATATCAAATAATCATTACATTAACAATGCTTTTATGGTATTGTCTTATAATTAGAATTATCCTCAAAGTTGGTGATATGGTTATGTTCAGTAATCCATATGTTACTAAATATTTCTCCCAATGTTTTTACTAATCATTCTATGATTCTCACTACGACAAACATAAATCTAGTAACCCAGGGTTGGTTCCTAAAACATTACATTATTATTACATACAAGGAATCACATTATAAAACTCTAATCAATTTAGTAATAATGATGAACTAGATACAAACATGATTCCAATTGTATGTTATAAATAAAAGATAAAACATAACAAAAGAAAATGACTTCCATCCTTGAAAATCATTCAAATATTTATTCCCCATATCATCGGGACATGAACCAAAATAAGAGTGTGATCAAATTCTCAATAAGGGTTATATATAATAGAATTTATAATGAGTAAATAACTGATTATTAATATTGAATGGTAAACATCAGAAAACACATCCCATTACATAGTAACATAAAGAAAAAATGCATGCATGGAAAATTTCAATACAACAATCACTTGGATAATTATAAAATAATTCTCAATGAAGGAAATTAAAAAATATTAAATGTCAATATTTTCATCATCATTATATCATGAATATCTAATCCTAGTTGAAAAATGGTATTATTGATGGGTATATGTAAACCAAATCCCAATTAATTTGGTCAACTGATTTGTATCCCGAGATCTGTCAATTCATCAAAGGGTTCTCTAAAACCGTTCCCAATAGATCTCTTAATATATGATGCATTTAGTATATATGGAATGTTTAATTTAAATCAAAAATGATATTAATTATGGAAAAATATCTATATTGATTAAATAATAAGTAATATTTACATTTCTATAGTCAGTCATAAAACATTCAATGTAAAGCACAATTTGTTAAAATGGGATACAGATTATAAAATAATAATATTCATGATAAAAATAATTCAAATATTTAAAATAAATTAAAAATAATTTGTTTTGGAAAATCTATGTGAAATATTAAAATAACATTCCATTAAATGGATCTCATTGAGAAAATACAGGAATGTTGAATAGGAAGAAAAATAGGGTCAAATGGTTACAATAACGTGAAAATCAATTAGCTCCATATACATTAAAAAATATTCCCTCTGAAATATTTAAAAATATTTTTAAAATAACTTTTTGGAATACATTATAATGAATCCTTTAAATCATTTCAAAATTTCTATGATAATATATAATTTTTAATAAATAATTTGATAAAAAAATAGTATTCTAAATGTACATTGAAGGATATGGAATAATAGTATACCTAATAAAAAGAGAAATGAGACCAATATTTTTCAATATTAAACATGTAATAATAGATTGAAATAATAATAATCAATTAATATATATTTATATTAGATACCTAAAATGGGTAGTATATGCACCACATAAAAAATAGGTGCATAATACAAAATATTATTCAATATAGTTGAAATTGAGATAAAATCCCTTACCTCACACTTTCCAAATGTTTAATATTCTTTAACCAAATACTAAATAATTTTTATATTTTCTCATTATTTAAATAATTATATTCAGATATTTTATGTCACATATGATCCCTTTATAATATCTTATCACTCATTTATAAACAATCCTTCATTATTGGCATTGTTTTTGGTGTTAACTACTTTGTCTTCTATCTCATGTATTGTCATTAATGTTTTGGTTCATATGAGTTGGACTAGTTTAATAATATTAATAATGATAATAATTTCATAATGATAAAATTTATTCATTATATACATTTTATGAATAATTTCTAAAATATAGAAATGGAAATTAATTATCATCGCTCTGTGTAGTTGTATGTCATTCACATTCATACGAGAAACTATAAAATTTTTTAATGAATTAATGTGTAAAGAGTTATATAATTTATTAAATTTATATAATAAAAATTATCTATATTTTTCATAAAAAAATCAACAGTTTTCTCATTATTACTATGCATTATAGTCTGTAATGGTGCAGGAGATGGATAAATATTATTCAATTAATATAATAATATATATATATATATGAGAGTTATGGTTAATATATTTTATTTATTAAGAAATAATTGAAGGTGCTAATAGAATAAGTATAATACAATGATATTTGTTATAATGATTACATTTCGTTAGAGAAACCTCGTTTGGATCACTTCTTAGGGACCCTTGGGTTAGGATTTTGGGATGAAAAACTCCAAAAAACATGTATAATGATTTTTAAAAGAGGTTATTTCAGGGGTTGGTCTAGATAATAGGCTCTAGGTCATATATAGAATAGAGTATGGGTGATATATTACTATAGTGAATGAACGAAAAAACATGGACTTAAGAATAATAGTTAAATATAATAAATTTATTTTATTTTTAATGTTGAATAATTTGAACATAATTTCGATAATCGGATAAGTTATGGTTCAAATCTCTTCATATAATAAAATTTTTACAGGTTCATAAGTTATTTTTACCCATATATTTTGTTTTAATGACTTCATTATAAAATTTTAAACATAATTTCACTAATTATATTTTCAATCTAAATATACTATAATTTAATATATATGGTAAAGATTTAATCAAAAAAGGATAAGGGAGAAATTTTTTATAGAATTTATGGAACTAGTTGTCCTCATTAATTATTTTTATGATGGTTAAATAATTTCATAAAATATTACTTTTCGTAAAATATCAATAATATGAGGTTATAAATAATTCATTTTTTAAACATTAATGAAATCAGGAAAAATATGTAATTCTAATGTAGATATTTAAAAACTAGGTAATATTTCACGTATATTTATAATTCTATTCTGTCATTGTAACTCAAAGAAATATAACTTATTGTGTTTTTAAAATATTTTATTTTATTTTTCTATTATTTGAATAAATATTATGTTGGAATTTTCTAAGCTTGTGTGATAATTATTTCATCAATAAAAATTAAAAATAAATTATCCAGATAAAAAATCAATTATAAATCAAATATCATTTTAAACATAATTATTTTCTACCCTATCATAGAATATTATATAAATGTAAATTAAAAGGGCGATACTTTTGACTTAATATGTTCAACAAATAATGTAAATGTTATAATCAATGAAATTTGGCCACAGATTTCCTTGTTTTTCAATAATTATTAGTAATGATCGAAATAAACTTATCCAATAATATATATAAAATTTTTAGGGAAATGTTTATGGATTATCTAGTTGTTTTTATCCCTTAGGACCAGATTTACCCATACAGAGCTTATATATATTTACTATAATTACAAGTCATAATGTCGAAAAATAAAAGGAAAATATTTACCAAATTAAAAGAAAATGATTCAAAATATAATATTAAAATTTCATGATTATATTTATAGTAGTGGAAACAAATTATATTAATATTAAAATGTAAAACATAATAAAAAAGCGTTTTTAAAAAATGTGCTTTCAAGCATAAAAATTAACTCATATCAAAATGGTGAACATATTTTATTAAAATTATATTATTATAAAAAAGTGGTAATTTTTAAATTAATAAAATAACTGAAATAAAATAGTTATTCTAAACTACTTGATTTAATAAAAATAAATGTTAATATTTAAATAATCATTTTTTTTACAATTCACTGAAAAAAATTATTTCTCAAAAATAAAATAATCTCACTATATAGAAATTTTGATAATTTGATTTCAAACAATAATTATTTAAAAAAAAATATATATATTTACGAATTAATTTTTAAGTAACATTCTTAAATATATCTATGTGTGTTCTGTAATTGTTTCCTTAAAAGGAAAATTTTTCTATAACTAGATCAGGGGAATTTGATAAATGTTCAAACACACCTCAAGACTCTATCAGATCAAGAAGTTATTTAATATATAAAAACTGTCTAGTCACACAACTACTTCTTAGTGACATCCCTCTAGGAAATTAATGAACTACTCATAAGAAAACTCTTATTTAGTGCTTTTCCAAAAAATATTAAAACCACTACTATCATGAACTAAGTCCGGTTGCCACCTAACCAATGCCTGACCTGGCCCACAATAAGGGTCGAGGGGCGTTCTTTATCCCCATGGTCTAGAACATGTTCCTAGGTATCATAAATAAATCCTAGGAATGATTTACCCGATGATGTAATGATAAAACAGTCAAAAATATAAAATAATCCAAAGCTGGAAGTCACAACCATACTAGCCTTTATCTAAAAAACATAATTTGGGTTACATTCTTAAACGAAAACCCAAACAACCACTACACGGTATGATGATAACAAAACAACCCAAAACCCACCAACTGGAAATAGGGAACCACCCACAAGCCATATCCACAACATCGTCATGAAAAATCATTAGGAACTCAAACCAATATCTCCATAAGTTTTACCCGTACTGGTATCAAATATTATGAAATATTTATACACCAAAAGGTGTATGTAGGCTGTGAGATAACACCCAATAGGATTCCACCAAGAATATCTTCCATACACAAACATTAAATTAGAAAAACACATGCAAGTTTAATAAATGAGTGTAAATAACTTCTAGAACAATTTTAAAGAAAATAGTTTTAATTAATGAAACATCAAAGGAAAGCAGTTAATTAATAACACAAAGATTATTTTATGATAACCCAAATTTCACACCGTATACCAATGGTGAGTGAAAAGTAAACAAGGAGAACCAAATATGGGAGAGTCTATTTTTGTACTAGAAATATGTGGGACCTTAGAACCTTGTGTCTCAGTGAAAAGTGGTATAGAATCCATGATAACCAGTGTTCTCATGAACGAGAAACAAGTAGGGAACAAACCCAATACCTAGTGGTCTCCAATAATCATCCGAAATTTAAGTTAGGGCTATAGTCTTCAAACTAGATAAGTGGAATATGGGCGATTCCACTTCTGTATCACTAGAACAGTAGTCCCGGTCACCCACATAGTTACCTGGGATTCCCTTAGTGGTCCTTCAATATTCAGGTTCATAAGGTATTCCACATTTAGATAAGACATCCAAACAAACCCTACACACACAAAAGTCTCCATTTATACACCCAAAACATATTTCGACATCATACGCACTCAAATAAAACTGTGAAATGTGACCTGAACTACATAAACATTTTGATAAAAACCCATACTCCATTTATAAAACACCTTTTCACTAATAATATAATTTAATAAACCATAAATTAAAGTTTGAAAAACAATTTCAAAATGTGACTTGGCTTTACAGACTAAACCCACGCAAAACACTCATTTATGACCAAATGCACAAAATCTCAGGTTAAAAATACAAATCCCACCACTTGAACAGATTAAAAATCTAACTGAACAATTTAACAAAACATTAAAAATGAATTATTATACGTTTTCAGAAAAACACAATCATATCTTATAGACACAGTACTAAATTAATCAAACGCATATTAAATATCAAGAAAAACTAAATTCACACCAAGAAAAGTAATTAAATAATATCTTAAATAATTTAAATAAGCCAAATATTTCATATATCAGTATTTATACATAAAACCGCCTACCTAACTGTAGAAAACTCCAAAAAATTATTGTGAAACATTTGTCTCACATCAATCTCACTGGAAAAAAGCTCAATTAGACCCTAATTTATGAAATATGACCAAATATATCAAAATAAAACAAAATCATAGAATGAAATCCTAACCCAAAACCCTACCAAATGAATGAAATAGACCACTAGAGTATAACGCACCTATAGTGAGGGAGTGGGAGGCTAGACGAATGAGACTGGGGGTGACAGAGCTAATATGTTCAAGAAATAAATATGGGTGGGGGGCTGAGGGAGGCTTGTGCACAAGAGGTCAGGGTGGTACTAGGGCTATGCACAAAAGTTCAGTGTGGTTCTAGGGATACCAGGTTGTGTAGGGGCGGTCGTGGAATGGCTGACTCTATATTCCCCAGAGGGAGAAAGGAGAGGCACCGACCACGAGGGATTCTAGTGTTGCAGTACGACACCATATGGGGAGGGGGATGTAGTACTATAAGGTTAGGGGACATGTAGAGAGGAAGATAGGAAATGAAAATGAAAAAATGGAAAAGAAAATAATAAAATAAAATAAAATAAAATCCAAATAAAATCTAATAGACCTAATAATAATAAAAAATATATTATCAATATTAAGTGAGTTAAATAATAATAATAATAATAAATAAATTAAAATGTTAACACTAATAATAATATCATTAATTAAAATTTTAAAAATACTAATGAAAATGATTATTGATGATAATAATAATAATTCATGTTAATAATAATAATTGAATTTAGGATATTGATAATTCTATAATGAAAATAATTGTAAAAATGATAATTAAATAATAAAATATTAACCATAATAAAAATTAGAATCATAAATTATTATAATAATAATAATATAATAAAAATGATTCTTAACTCATTTTAATTTTATAGTTTTTTTGTTAGGTTTTTTATTCTTCTTGTTAATTAACAAGTAGGCCGCACGTTGACCTAGTTAATTGGCACGAAATAAACCATGACCTACCCATGTGTTGTACACTGTTAAGCCCAAAACATTCATTTATCATCATAAACAAAAAATTTAAATTGGGCCCGACCGACACCTCCACAAAATATTTAAAGGCCATATAAAATAATAAAATAAAATTATTTCTGATGTTCGGGGGTGAAAATTATCCCCACCATAACGCTTTCCACTTCTTGAAATCCATTACAAAGATGACTTGAAAGAAAGAACCAATATTCAAATACAACACAAGGGGATTCATGAATGAATGAAAAAAATAAAAGTTAGTAAAAAAAATACTACTAAGAAAAGAGGTTTACAAGTTTATCTCAGGAGGTAGAAATTGGATCCCCACTATGCGCCGCCCACCCCAAGGCTTCAAATATCTCTAGTTGATCAATGAATGAATTTGGAACATTTAATAATGTGAAATCCAATCAATTGAGCCAAAAAACCCCAAAAATCACCCAACAGAACCCACTCCATGTGCCTGAACCAACAAACAAGATAAACCACATCCCAATGAATACTCCCATAACCATGATTCATCAAAACCATTGAGAAAACTCCCACACCAACATATACTCAAGTAAGGGACATGAAATTAGGAATCTCTAAAAAGGGCGACGCATTTCCAGGTCATCATCAGAACCTCGATCGGATCACCAACACTGGGACGCTTGCACAAAACCACACCATAATTAATAGGATAAACTCAAATCAATCCTAATGAATTTTAGTGAGAATCATGATGGATATCCCCACCATAAAAACTACCCTAATTAAATGATACTCCAAAAAAATTAGAAGACTCCATATGGTTCATCAATCATATGGGTATTACCATCCTACACCATGTGCAACAGAAACCATGGTCGAAAAGAACTCACAAGTATGTCCATACATGTTCAACCATACAGATGTCCACACTCAAATTGTATGAGCACTAAGGTTTAGGAAAATGAAATATACCCTCTTGTTTATAACCAAGGAGGGGCTCTCCCACATGCACATATCCAAAAATTGAGTAAGTGGGTTCCAATGTCCCTCTTCACCATATGGGACAACTTGAAACAAAACTGTCAAATCGAATGACTAAAATGCCCCCATTTTCTGAGATTAAAGATATGAATTGGAGCTGGATCTCATATTCCCATCGGGCTTCCGAACTATGCACCTACATCTATATGAGACCTATGGCTATTTCTCTATTGATTGAATCGTCTCTTTTCTCATAGCCAGGCATTAAAATATCCGAACGAAACTCCACTTATTGGTTCCACAAGTACCCATACCATGATCTAGAAAACATTGATTGACATAGTAAATTCTACCACCCACTTGATCACACACGAAACATTCACCAGAATAGGGGATTGAAAGATTTATATGCATCATTACAATAACTCTAAACAAGAAACATTATAAGAAATAACACACAGAAAGACACTTCACTCAGAATATAAAAATTCAGATTTTCATGAAGGAAAACAACATTCTTGCCAAAATGGAGATTATTGGAAGATTGCACAAACATCACACTTGTAGTTGAGATATAAAGGGTCATCAAACAAGAGCCTTGCTACTGATATAAAAATTGTAAGGTGGCGGACCTTGATTTATGTCCATAATTGTGTGAGATTACTCTTAGCAACCATAATAGCGTCTCAAAACCAATTTTTTCACACATGAGGCTTATCACAAACCCTTTCATAGATGAAACCCATGTAAGATAAAAAAACTTTTTTTATATAGAGACCAATAAAAACAACCTAGACTACTTTCTTTTTTCCCACTAGAATTCCCTTCACCTCTCCCAGGAGGAGTCTTTAGTTACATCAGTTTCAAAATTCATACCATAAGACTATGGGAACTCCGAGAATCAAAATATTCTTACAAATACTCTTGCATATGTTATCCTACTACGAGAGGACCAACTTATCCAAGTCATAATGTAAGAAAACATGTGTTCCGAATCTTGAATTAAGTGTCCTTAAAATGATAAATTTAAGGATATCCCAACGATGAATCACCAGTGGATGCACTTAAATCATGTATTAACTCTTAGGGGGGAATACCCTAGCCCACAAGAAAACATAACGACCCAACCATGCTGGTTAAGTGGTCAAAACATACCACAAAAAACAAAATAAAACACAAAGGGAACCATATAAAGGCTTTCCCAGACAATTTGCGAATGAACCCACTAATAATTATTTAAAAAAACTCCTAGAAAAGGACTCAAAAATGAAACAAAGTTCAATGTTGACGAGTTATCAGACTCAAAAAACCTCATGTAAATAATTCTCAATTCACATGAAGACACACCCCCAACTACCAGCCCTTTAAAAAACACATCATTTCATTCAAATATTTTTGAAGATAAAATACGATTAGTGGGTTTCCATTCACTAATGGAATACCATGGAGTCTTGTGCATGCATCTTTCCTGTGATGAATTGGGAAATACCAAAGGTTAAAAAAACTCTTTCAACTTTTCAATAAAAATATATTCAACCACCAATTGACAATTTTCAAAACTACAAACCACAAAATCAAAACCCAATCAAAATTTCACCAACCTTTTTTGAAAGAAGAAAACATTAAAAACCCACATTCAATTATTTCACATTAAATTCAAAACATATCACCCCATTTAAACACAAATATGGTTTTATAAAAAACTCTACACAAAACATCAACAACACTTCATCTCATTTCAACAGAATTAAATAGACTAAGAAATTCTATTTCAAATAGATTTTAAAAAACCCTCTTTAACATAATTCATATTTTGAAAAAAATTAGTTTCATTAAACCACACGTTTATAGTTATAAAATCTAATCTCATTTTCCTCAAAGAGCACATCATGAAAATCCATTTTCCTAATATTTCCTTCAATACATTTCTGGAAACCCATTTTTCATCCTATTTGAAATCAATCCATTTCCACATTATTGGAAAATTATTTCAGAAAAACTCATATTTCCAAAACATCTTTTTGGTAAATTCTAGTAATTCATTTTCCTCATCCCCAAAACTATGTAATTTTTATAATAAGGCCATGTTTCCATGAACCCAAAATAAGGGATTTTCAAAAATGATTCCTAAAACCCAAATAGACATAAGACTCTTCTCAAAGGAATGAAAATATTGATTATAGATGAATAGGACATATGGTTGGTATCCATATGCCAGTCACACCAATATCATGGAGAGTGTTGTGGGACTATATCCCCTTTTCCACATGGCATTCCAGGCTGTGTGATCTCAATGATACTATTTACCCAACTCCCATTCCATTTCCCAAAAAACAAGAAACAACAAGGACTAAAAGGATTAGATTGAACATGACTTCCCATGGTAACTGAAGTCCTGCAACGACGTGCACTTGAAATGACCCTTACTCAAAATCAGAACATTGTGTTCTAAATGTCCTACCTTCTATATGACTAGACTCATCTGAAATAAAATAACTCAATGGGACTCACCTCCACGGATAAAATTTTTTCACGAACCAAGTCGAGTCGTCACCCAACCAACATGCGACCTGGTATGCAATAAGGGTTGAAGGGAATTCACTATCCCTATGGTCTAGAACAAGTTACTAGGTATCATAAACAATGATTGGGAATGATTTACAAGAATATATAAGGATAAAAGATTTGACAATATAAAATAAACCAAGGACAAATGTCACAAGATAACAAAACTTTTACCTAAAACAAGAATTTTATTTACATGCTTAATCCAAAACCCAATCAACAACTACAAAGTTTAGTAACCAAAACCATCTCAGAAACCACCACCTATTAAGAGAACACCACCCTCAATCCTCCTCCACAACACCATCAAGGAAAAATCTCTAACAACCCAAACCACTTTACCTATACATTTTTCCCATAAATGTATCAAACCTTACCAAATATACTTACATCCCAAGGTATAAGTATAATGTGAGCTAACAGCCCGTAGGATTCCAATGAGAAATGATTCCATACAAAAACATTAAATGATCAATACACTTTCTTGTTTAATAAATGAAGGAAAATAAATGTCTTAGAAGTAATAAATTAAATATTTTAAATGAAAAAACTTCAAGGAAAACAACATTAATTATAAAAACACAATTAATTTTAGGATAACCAAAATGACACACCGTATTCTCATAGTGATCACATAATAAAAAAAAGAGCATCAAATATGGGAGAGCCTAAATAGGTACTAGTAAAACGTGGGACCCATGAACCACAGGTCTCTATGAAATGTTGTATAGGAACACGACAACATGTTTCCACATGCACATGCCACTAGTAGGGATCACACATAAAACCAAGTGGTCTCAAATAATAATCCAAAAGTTTAGTTTGTGTTGTAGGTGTTAGACTAGCTAAGTGACACAAGGATGATTCCACTTCTATATGACTAACACACTAGTCCTAGACCTCCCACCTAGTTACCCAGGACTCCATTAGTTCTCATTCAATATTCCATGTTTAGTTGCTATGCAATATTCACACAATCCATCCAAATATACACAACACAAAATAAAGTCACCATTTAAACACCAGAAATATATTTCCACATAACACACACTCTTACACAATTTTGAAATGTGACCTTCACTGCATAAACAGTTTCATAAAGCCACTACGAAAATTATAAAACACATTTACATAGCTAATATAATTTTACAATATTCATGGAATAATTTTAAAAACAATCATGTGAATTTACCCACTAAACCCACAAAAACCCTATTTTATGACCGAACATAGAAAATTCTACATCAAAAATAAAAATTTCTGTACTTTTATAGATTAACTAACTAACTACACAATTTAATAAAATACTAATAATTGTCTAAGTATATGTTTTTAGAAAAAACTCTCTCATATAATATGAATACACTAAAATATTAATAAAAACATATTAAATGTCAAGAAAAATGATATTCACACAAAGAAGAATAATTAACTAATAATATATATTAAATAGATAAGAAAAGTAATTCATCATACAATATTTATACGTTAATCCACCTATATTAGGGAGGAAAATTACAAAAAATCTTTTCGAATCATTCACTGCATGTTAATCGCACCAAAAAGAAACTCAATTAGTCCATAATTCAAGAATTCAGACCAAATATATTAAAATAAAACCCAATAAAACATGAAAACCTAACCTAAATCCCTACTAAATAGAAGAAACAAACTAGCAGAGTAGAATTCACATGCAGTGATGGAGCAGGAGGCTGGTTGAGGGAGATGAGGGTGGAGGTGATCCATACTAGAATGAAATTGGGGGTTGGGGCATGAGGTCTACGGGTTGGAGGTCTGGGTGGATTTAGGGAAACATGTAGGTGTTTTGGGTGGTGCTAGGGCATCTATACGGTATGAGGGTTGTCACGAACGGGTTGGCTTGAAGTTTTCCGATGGGAGAAAGGGGAGTCACCGTCCAACTGGGCTAATAGGGTTGCATCATGGCACTATAAGAGGATGGGGGAGGGTCTGTAGTCTGATGAGGGGATGGGAGAACAAGAGTAGAAGAGTTTAAAATAAAAGAAAAAATGAAAAGAAAATAATAAAGGAAAAATAAAAGAAAATAAAATCCAAAAAGTCCAATAGGCCTAATAATAGTAATAAATAATTTAATAATAACAACATAGTTAAAATAATAATAATAATAATAATAGCCTAATTAAACTATTAACACTATGAATAAAATTTTTATTAAAAATATTAACAATACTAATAAAAAATATTAATGATGATAATAATAATAATTTATTGTTATAAAAATAAAAACATTAATAATATGAAAAATATAAAATAATAATAATAATGATAATAATTTAATAAAATATTAACCATAATAATAATAGTTTTCTTAAATGATATTACTATTATTATTACTAAAATGGTTCTTAACTTAATTTATTATTCTTGTTTTTTATTTTTCATTTAGTTTTCTATTAATATTTTTAATATATTAATTAATTAATTAATAAAAAACATTGTACACCAGGAAGGCTGCACAGTGACCTGGTGAGGCCGCATATCTTCGACTGTGCCCTTCCCATGTGTTAGACACTCTCATGATGAAAGCATTCATGTATCAACAAATACACAAAATTTCAATAGGGCTCACCCCACACCTTGAAAAAATATTTCAAAGCCATATAAAATTAAAAAAATAAAATTATTTCAAAAGTTTAGGTGTAAAAATTACCTTTAGAAAAAAAATTGGTATTTAGGTTTTTTAATTCTGATCACTCCACTGGAAGAATATAAAAAACAACACGAAGCACAAAGGTAAAAAACAATTTTAGAAAATTCACTACCAACTTTTGATTTGGGAATTCAGAATTCCAATCACCCTAACCACTATACTAAGTTTCCTTGCTATTTAATTCTAGTTCTCCTTGGGTTCTCCTTCTGAGTAATGAATAAGAACATGAAAACCCTACAAATATTAGTTTAAAATGTCTATAATAATAAACAATAGTGATTTCCATGGTTCAAACATTTTTTCCAAAATACAAAAATAGAATGGTGGTACATATCTTCAATCAAGGATATTTTGTAGTAATAAGGATACTAAGACCGACCGCTCTCCCTACTCAATATAATAGATGAAGTCGCACCAATGTGATCACACATTTCTTCTTCCAAAAATATACCTTTGATCATTATATGTTCTGATCCTTGACCTCAACCTTTGGAATTAGTGACTCGGGAACTTGTGTTCACCCATGTTAGATTCCATAGTTTTTGATCCACCTATTCCTTTATTTGGCCTCATTAGTGATCTCCCATCAATCTTTGCACATGAGGTCAACTGGCATTAATTATAGGGACCTCATTAGTCTCCTCATCAATACTGATAACCAAAACATTGGGGAATCCTACCATTGACATGAGATACATAAAAAATCTTGAATAAATTAACACCTATATATATAAAATCTTATGAATTATGTGTGTCACCTTATAAAAATCCAAAAAAATTCTCTTTAATGTCTCATTCTACAAATCTATAAGGATATCTTCAACTGTTTACTAATTTATGTCTTCTCGGTGGTGTTCCTTGTGCAAAATAACTTCAATAGAAAACGTCTTTAATTTTTATTTATAATTTAGATCCCACACGTCCATATAATGCACTATTGTCCTCTATAACACGACTGAAATCCTCCGAGATCATCTTGAAGATTCCCTTTTTTGTACAGATGGTTCACTATATCCCTTTCCCTAGACAACTTCCACTCAACCTGAATCCAATAAACCTATATTACAAGGTTATTTATAGTTAACTAAAATTCATTCATGCTAAATTCTCTTAACCCTATCCATTCATATTTTTCCAATGATGGATTTTTCACTAGCCTCATTTCGGACATACCATTATTCTAGTGTAATGTATCCATATATGTTCCCAATCATTTCTTTCAAATTATGTAATTTTCCAATGTGTCCATTTGAAATATTTTCTTTAACATTTTTCCAATACATTTCCTTGAAAACATTTCTCCGTCCTAAACTGATAATAATTCCATGGTTTTTCTCAGTGTATGTACATGGGAGGCCTCTTATTCTATTTTCTTGTAGATCAACCCACATAATACTTCAATTTCAAATATGGTTCCACCAACCTCTACCCCTCCGTAATCGAGACAAACACAACAATAACACTTTATAATAAAGTGCCACTCAAAAAAAGAATCCCTGATTATCATCTTCCACCAAAAGAACCTCATAATAGGTTCCTAACAAGAACTAATGTCAAAGAAAGATACAAAAACTCCAATATTTGGATAAAATCCTCTTTTAATGAACAAATATTGTAAAGTATCATTGATATATAGATCAGGAGAAAATATTGAACATTGGGAAATGATTAGAATAGTCATTCAGTAAATACTCAGCTATATGAGGTCTCGTTAACATGATGAAAATTTCATCATTAATATCCGAGATATAAATCAATCTATAAAATTACTTCTTGAAAATTTAAAAAAACTAGTCCTCGTGGAGCTATGATATTCACATGGTCTACCACTATATTCATATTTGTAACAACCTTACCATAGTATCCTGGAGCTAATGTATTATATTATTACAACAAAATGATTACATGGAATCAAAACTTGAAGGAATAATAAATTTATAAGTATTTGAATTACATATTACATACATGATACCATAATACATCAGAAATTAGAAAATACAGACAAGATACCAAATAAAATTAAATAATCTATAACCACACATTCTTATACAATTATTTCTTCTTTATAACATGGGGAATGAATACATAATAGTATGAGATCAAATGATCAGTTATTATAAGAAAGGATGAGAAAATAATGCATCAATATGAATTTATTTACATTTAAAGGTAAATAAGTGAAAATAATACCATTCGAATAATTAGATAAGGAAAATTAAATATGGAAAGGTATGATACTTAAACACACCTAATTTAATCAGTGATCTGGAAAGAAAGTGTATCATAATATATATCGATGAATAATATCATCCATGCATAATAAATAAAATTATATGAATTAAATTGATAATTATTGGATGTGATGTGTTAGGCAAAGTAGAACCTATGATTTCAATATCAATCCTCCATATTTTTTAAAACTACTGGTATAAACTTGTTTAATTTGGAAAACTTAATCGTCTCAACAGAACTTGTCGATGCATCTAGGAGCTATATATGGTATTGGATCCACCCATCATTACATGCCAAAAGAATTAATCATATCAAATAATCAATTAAATCAATAGAAAGTATTCATTATCAAATAAACATATTGAACAAAATGTTAGAATTTATCAATAAATCCTTATTTAATCAAACAAATATCAAAGTAAACATAGTACGTAAAATTATATACGGTTAAAGTAGTAATAGTATACATTGTCCAAAAATATGTATAATCAACGAATATTATAATGAAAAATTATTATAATAAAATTATTTTCTCAACTGAAAGTTAATAATCACAAATGGAAGTGATATTGAAATGATTACCATTAAGAACACTCATGAGGATAATAATCTTCAAACATTCCAATGTGTCACATACCATTTTGAATACTAAAACAATAATCCCCATAGAGAAAATAAATTAAATGAAAAATAGAATACTAATAGAATAATTAGATTCAAGATATTTTGTTACATTGGGTAGTATAAAAACTATATAAATGTTAGATGGCTCATAACATCAAATAAGTATCAATGGGATGCAAATTGAGACAAAACCCAGTAACATAACCTTCCATTTGTTGTGTGGTATTTATCCACCTATATATTTGTTTAAAATATGCTAATAACTTATAACCTAATCATATTAATATTTATAATATCATATATTATTTTATTATAATATCTTCTGGCACTTTTTACCAATATTTAATTATTATGACTATTCTGGGCGTGAATTGCTTACTTTTAACACATATGTGTTGACTTGTTTTTTTTGTTCTTATTAATTAGCTAATTATTTCATCAAATATATAATTTTAAACATGATAAATATTTTATATATATCCAATAGATATTTAATTAGAATAATCTACATTGTTTGGAGATCCGAAATGAAATGCACTATTCATAGAGATGATATGACGTACACACACATTAATACTACTTTCATTTATTTGTGATATTAAAATAATAAAAATTAAATGATAATTATGTATATTATAATTAATTTATCACAACTATGCCATATATGATCCAAAAATTCCAAAAAAAATATTCTTAATATGTTCCATCTTTAGTGTGAAGGAATCACATCGCTTTGAGGGGTGGTAGTCCACACTTCCTCAAACAGTGTTATCGTATAAATAAAAAATTGAAATAATTAAATATATGTGTTTCAAAAGGATTAAGAACGGTATAAATAAATAAATAATAATCATTTTTTGAAATATATAAATAGAATTTCCAATATAATATCCAACCATGAAGTTTGGTAAACAAATAATCAACAATCATCCTTTCATGAAGTAGTAGTTCTCCGTAAACCAAAACAATATTTTTGTTGCCCATTTGGTAGAAGTGTGTATTATATTAGTTTAATCCATTAATAAAACTAAATAAAATAAAATTTTTCATAATTTTTTTATTATATGAACATGGAAGAATAATATTTTATGTGTTGGAAAAAAATAAAAGAAAATAGATTTTTGGAAACCGTTTCCTTAAAATTCTGTTAACTACATTTTGTTTTTAACAAAGGGATTCATTGGAAGGATTTCTACTCAAAGGGAGGATTCAAGGTAAAGGGTATTTATATTGGGATGTTAATTGGTAAGATATTTTATGAACCTATTTGTTTTTATAGGTGTGAGTAATGGGGAAAAGTGGTGTCCTTTTAAAGTAGAGGAGTTGTGAAACTCTCGTAATATTTTGACATTGGAATTAGTCTCACTTTTTTCACATTGAAATTTGATCAAAGAATAGACCAAATTATTCAAAAGTGATGATAGGTTATTAATATTTCCATAAAACATTTTTTGGATATGTTTATATTTCTTTTTAAGCCCTACAATTAAGGTTTAGTCTATTATTAAGCTTAATTTATCTTAATGGATGAAGTTAATTTTACTCACTTTCAATGATATTTTTAGTAAAAAAATATGTTTACAATAATATAAATTATCAATTATTCTCATTATAAACATTTAATCTATTTTTTCAAATTCTATTCGTTAATGCGGTATATTTGTTTTTAAAACTAATCTTGTAGGTGGGATGATAATGGGAGTTTTTAATGTAAAAATGTCTGAAAGTTAGCAATGTTTTTAAAAATAATATCAAAGTGAAATTGATTCAAATGAAATTTGTATTATATTATAAAAATATGATCAAATTATAAATTAAAATCAAATAAATGTATAATTTAATCATAGTAATAAATAATAAGAAAAAGCAGGTTTGAACTAAATTTCAGCATTTTTAACAATTCATTAAAAACATTTATGTGTTAGAAAAACATTACAAATTCAACCTAAAATAAATTTTCTGGATAAATTTCAAATAATGATGTTTATTTTGAAATATTAAATCATTAAATGTTTCAAAATTCTTATTTAAAATTTGGTTTCCATAAATGGTGGTAAAACACCTTAACAAAAATATAATATTTTTTTACAAAAAATTGGGTTTGTTATTATCTTAATCAAATCCAATATATTTGTGAAATATAAAAAATAGTTTATTGTGTATGTAATATATATTTCAAATAAATATCACACCTTATTTGTAATAAATTTAATTTATTTTGGGTAAAACCCCTTTGGGATAATAATAATAATAATATTCCATTTATATTTAATCAGTTCTTATTTTCATTAATAATTAATTTGTATCTTATGAATTCATTTATTTTTGTTAAAATGATATATATTTATAATATATTTAATTATATTCATATCTTATAATTTAATGGTTATGAATAGTATTATCATATTAAATAAGAATATTTTTATAATATATTATTGTTAGTTTAAAACTAAGTCATGTATGTAATGTATGGTTTTAAAGAAAGTCTCTCTCATGTGTAGCTTATGGAAAATTGGTGTTTCACACATTGAAAAATAAAAAACATTTCAAATCTACTTAAAATTGGAAATATATTTTATAGTGTCTGGGTATTATATCCCCTTATGCTATTGGTGTGATGTATCATACATTCTAGTGAATATAAGGTTATTGATTTAGAATTTTGTGGTGTTACATTATCCCACATTAAATAAATTGAATAATCATAATTTATCCATGATATCATAAATATAGGGAATGAAAATAAACTATTTTTAAAATGAAAACAACTTAAAAATGTTTATTAATGCATCTTATTAACAAGAGAGTAAGTAAAGTACCATGGGCACATAAATAAGTCCTTTAGTGGGAGAACATTGGTGTGAAATGGATACATCAATACAAAATAAAAATATAACACTAAATATATGATGGAGAGTGATAGAGAATATTGTTAGGACAATGATTGTAACACCCAGACCGCAGTTACCTAGAGTCAGTGCATTATTACATAACATTGGCCTGATACAAGGAATCATGTCCTGAAATACCGATCAGTTTAGCAGCATTAGAAGTACTATATACATACATTTGTATTACATTACATCATGGAATAAAAAACATTGTTTCCCCTTTGAACACTCTTATATCCATTAGCATATTCCTGTAGGTTAATAATAATATAATTCCCCACATCCTAGAAAAAATAAAACATAAGAAATAGTTTATCTTAGATGCTCATTAAGGATAAAAATATAGTAGAAACTATCATAAATAAGAATAGACATTTAAAAAAATTTATAACTCTAATACAAAAGCCTTTTAAACTTAAACATCGACATAATATTGAAATGATAAATCAAATAATGGAATTTAATTATTCACATGGATATTCTACTCATCCAATAATCACATGTAATATCAATAGCCAATTTCAAAATGATAGAATGTGTAATGTTGGAAATCATAACCACATAGTCATGGCATCATGCCAAGACTACAAATAAGATTTTGAAAAGGCCTTGTGACCAGAAACTAGTTTGTATCAAGAGACCTATAGATGCATTGAAAAGATATAGAGGGCTCCACCTGTCACATACTAAGTCCAATTCATTCCTCATTTGACAAGGTAATTTATAATCTAAACATTTGAATTAAAACTAGGATACGAAATGTCAATATTTTAACCACAAACCATGAATGGAATAAAAATATCACACCCAAAGTCAAACATTACTCATTAAATAAAGATGGAATATTCTATTATAATAGATAAACCTCAATAAAGAATAATTATGAATACTGACATAGATGAAAATAACCAGTAAAATTATTTTAGAGAAATATCCCCTTTTTCAAGAAAACATTTCAAAGTATAATTATTTATCAAGAAGCTGTTTAAAAGAGATTTTCGAATCAAAGTATCCCAAACCACGTTGAAACTTGTAAAAGTAATTTTAATTTAAAAACATTCATGACCATATAAATATATCCTTTAAAACATTTTTAAAACATGGACATTAATGAGAAAGATTTAGAAGAATAAATCTCTAAAACATTTAAAATGATATTTTTGTAAGAGTTCTTAACCAAATGAGGGACACTTGAATACAAGTAATTGAGGTAATCAAAAATTTATAATATCATGGTAAAGAAGGGATTCATGATATACTATGTCAAAGTAAAATATATACACCATATAAAAATGAATTGGGGAATAATAACAATGATGTCTCAATGGAATATATAAATTGAGATGAAATACCTTATAAAGACCCTATCCTTAGGTTAAGGATAAATAAATGAGATAATTATGTGTGAAAAATATAAATACACTCAATATGATTGGATATTAAGTTTAAATCAATCATAGGACATTCACACATATTCTTGTAAAAAACACCAATGACTTAGATGTTTAACTCAGTGAATGAAAATTGAGTTAATATTACTCTTATCAAGTTCATAACGATGACTTGAGAATTAATCAATGGAGTGATTATGTGTATCAAAATTAAATCCACACAAAAGGGAGTGTAAATTTATACATAAATAAATACAGAGTGATTTCACAAATAATCTTGGAGTAAGGTAATCAATGAATATTTTGTAAAACCTAATGAGTGGGAATCGAAATTAGAAATTCCCTTACCGATTCGGTAACATACGAAACATAACACCAATGAAAGAAGGACCTTAAAATTAAGATGTAAATATTCGTTAATTAATGTATATTACTAAAATAATACAATCATGGGCAGTATATACTCCACACAATAGTAAACAGTTTCAATATAGCATGGACGACACATGAATAAGAAGTTCGATGAAAACTCATTACCTTGTACATTTCCTTAGTAGAGGGTAGGTTATCCTCTAGTATAATGGTGAAATAATAATTATTAAATTATAAAATAACCACATACATAAATATGATATCATATATGATCTTCTTATATTTCTTTGTTAATATTATTTCAGTAGTATCATTGTTCTGAGTGTTAACTTATTCATTTTCCTTTATATGTTTTGTTATGGAAGTTCTGTTTAATATGGATTGGATGTATTTTATTCATATATAGAATGATATTAAGTTCTTAATCATTATTTTTAATTATTAAATGAAAATTAATTTGGAATGGTTATGATGGGGAATGAATCTCATCCCATTCGTGGAGACGGTAATCCGTACGTACGCACGAGCGACAATACCATTCTATTTATGGTGAAATCGTATGTAATTGGATGGTTTATCCTATATAAAGAATCATTATCATATTATATTTATTATTTAAATCAATTATAATCATTATTATACCCATCCAAATGATGAATTGTTGAATAAAAAACTACACCACGACGTGGAGACGGTAAGCCGTACGTACGCACATATGGTGACTTTGTCATTCATAGGATGGATAGAGTAATGAATATCGTTGTACCATATTTATAATAACATAACAGTATGTATAATTTAATTTAGTTATTATTATGTTATGAAAACATCAATGAAAGTGGAAGTGGAAGAAGAAAAGAAGTTTTAAGTTCGTGATGAAAATATTACCCCTTCTTCAGGTTCTTCCTTTTTATTTGATCAAAAGGGCTCCTTAGGCTATCTTATGATCAATGTAAGGCCTCTAAGATGAATTGAGGGTATTTGGGAGGATATTTGAGTAGGTTTTGTGCATGCAAAATGGATTTGTAGGTGTTATTTTGAGAGAAGATTAAGTACCCTTTTATAAGAGTGGCGAGGGTCACTTAAGGAAAAGTTTGAAATATTATTTTATTATACAATCATATTCGGTTTATAATGGATAAAAAAGATTTATTTTTTTCTCAAGGTGATTATGGGTCAAATAACACTCAACCAATAGGTTTTATACAGGTTTAGGTTACCATATTTACCTTATCTTTTAGATTTAACTCTTTGTGAAGTAGTTTAACTTTTACAATGTCTTCTTATATTTTCATATTACATGGTTAATAAACATACTATAATATGACAGGAAAACCTCAAGTGGTTCATTAATGAAATATATATTATTATATTAGTCCTTTGGCAGAACCTTATATTTTTATAAATATTTTATCAATTAATAATATAATATTTGTTTTAAAAACGTATTTATGTCAATTTTGACACTATTTATTTTTTTTTTTGAAATTCATAACGACTTTATCAAATCAAAAAAAAATTAATAAACCCTGACATGTCATATTCACCTATAAAATTTTTGAAATACATAAAAAGATTCAATTTACAATTACATTATTATTTATAATATCAATTATTTTAATCTTTCAATAATAAGGTAATTACTTCATCATCATTATGTCAAAAATAAATTTAACTATTTAATGTCTAAAAATTATAAATAAATTACCATTATGGAGGATAACTTTTTATATTTATAATGAATACTTATAGTCTAATTTATCTTATATATAAACATATATTGAAAATGGATTAGTTATTAAACATTGATTTTTACATGTTTAACTCTTCTTTAAATAAAATAATAATTAATGTACTAATCTAATTTGAGTTGACCAGAAGTATCATATTTTATTTATATGGTTCTTTTTTGTCGAAATACACTAAAAAAATATTATTCGGACATGTTTTAGGGTAATTATAATATCATTTTTACCTTTAATTACCCTATTTACTTTTAACCGTGGTAAATAAAATTTAAAAGTATCTATTCACCAAAAATTATTTTCGTCATATTGAACCAAATTTTACTTAATTATGTCAACCATGTATGTTGTATTTTAAAAATTCAATTCACAGAAGTGGTAAATTTATGTTTTATCCAAATTTGGAAATGTGCCAAGAAGGTGAGTAAAAGACGGTAGAAAATCAATAAATTTTTATATATCTAATCCTACTATAAAATGGCTTAAATGAATTAAATTGAACTAATATAGGTATTATGTATATATTTTTACTTTAAAATAAATTTAAATTAAAAATAATTATTTGATTAAAAATTCAGCTTTAAATAAAAACGTAGTATTTTTCACTATTCATCAAAAATTGAATGTTTTTTGAAAAAGACCAAAAAATTGCCAAAAGCTAATTTTCATTTCAAAATTAAAAAATTATTTCTATTTTAAAGAATTTATAACATAGAAGTTTTATTAATTAAATTTTAAGAAATATTATCATTGTCAAAACTAGAAAGCATGTTTTTTAGAAATAAAAACTATCAAAAGATTGATATATGTTTATGTCCAATAGAAATGTTAAATTATTTCCATTGACCAACATTGGATTTAAAGATAAAAATATAATCTAATTATACTTAAAAAATTCAAATTTATAATTTCACACTAATAATTATTTTTTAAAAAAATTTAGTTTTTAATTAAAATTTTGTATTTTTCGCTATTCATCCAAGTATGAATGTTATTAGAAAAGCACTCAAAATTTATCCAAACTAAATTGTTATGAACCTTTTATAATTTAAAAGTCTATTTTTTCAAATTTAATATTTAAAAGTGTAAAATATTTAGTTTAAAAAAGTTCTCCATTTAAAGGCGGAAAAATTGAATTATTCAAAATATACTTATTTTATATGAAAAATTGAATTTAATCTTATATTATGTCTAAGAAACACATAATATGGATGTCAAAATTATATGGAGTATATGAGATACAAAATATAGTTATTACAATTCATAACCATTTTTTAAACGGCTAGTTTGATAGGTCGGGGTGTGCTTGAACTCGGTGTTGCATACTTCACATGCTATCGTATTATTCAAATAGAAACTTACAGTGGAAAATTGGGGTGTTAAATTCTTCCCTATATCCATAAATTGCATCCTCTCAATCTTAAATTGTTCTTCAGAAATAAAAGGTTAAACATTTGAAGATAACATTGTGGAAAACCCACATCGGAAATATGGTTAACAAAATTAATCTTAACAAGAGGGAAAGGAAAATGAAAAAGTCACAACCAACATAGGATTTAGAATAAGATAACATTAGGGGCAATTATAATTGGAGGAAAAAAATAATTATTTACACCGTGTGACTGAGGTCATAAATAACAAACATGTGAATTCATAATTAATGGTCTCTAATCCATAAATCTATGATGATTTAAAATATCGTCAGTTCAACAAAACATAAGCTATTAGGATAACACAATATTTGTTTTAAGATATTTACCCTAATGTTTAATAATTATTTTATTCATAGAGTAAGAAAAATAATACATAAAAAGTATAGTTCCATCCTTTAACTAATTTCTACCATAAACTTATCTTTCACTCCAAAAGATAAGTATTCAAGATGATTTGGTCACACCTGAAGTGGTAAAATGAACTTCTAGATATCATATAATCCTAAAAAGATGAAATATATATTTACCTTGTCTTTAGACATTAACCAAGAACAAAATGGTTAGTACAAGATCATATGGTCCCTAAAAAGGATAATCCTTTTTAGAATGAAATACTACTCCTAATCTATAAATTTAAACAAAAAAAACCCAAAGCTCAAAAAAGACCATTTAAAAAATAATTGTCCACAAAATTCTTCAAAATAATCCAAACTACTTTTGAAACCAAAATTTCAGAAGGATTGATCACATAATCTTCTACGATAAATCATAACATGTATCTCCAAATAATATCTACTACACATAATGTCACATTTTTAAATGTAATAAACCTAATCACATATTTCCTATGATAATTTTGTCATTTTTTATAAATAACCCAAATCTCTATAAGTCTACAAAAAAATAAACATTATTCCAAAATAAAAATATATTGTTACTCCTCAAATGAAATACCATATTATTCTATTTTCCATAGGCATATAGTGTTCCAAAAAGAGTGAACATCTTCCAAAATAACATTTATCAATTAATCACCAAATCATTATCCTATAATAAGGATAAATAATAAGTTTTAAAAAATCAACTTACTCAAGATCTGTAAAATCATTTAAATAAAAAAAATTGGTCATACTAACCAGAGAATTTACGTAGTTCAGTGGTAGGTGATAAATCCCAATATCACTTTGGTTGTGGGTTCGATTCCCACAGGTTTGTCCGACATGACGTGTTGTCACTTGATCTTTGTGTTGTCCTTTTTCAAAAACTATATAATTTTTATTACATTCCAAAAAATGAGATAAATTCCTCAAAAATAACCATAACATATTTTTACCAAAAAAGTTATCGCATACCTTTTATTTTCATCCCAAAAAGTAATAACCTATAATTTACTCAAAATCATGGATCATATAAACCCAACTAGTTCTATATAACTATATACTCAAAAAAAATATAATTCTTCCTCAAATATCGTTTTCAAATAACAAACTGCAGGGTTACACAAAAAGGAAAAACTTCTTCCAATGTAATCCCATAAAAATGAGCATTAATACATTTTAACAATTCCCCATCAATTTATTTCCATATAGGTTCTTCCATGACATATAGGTTATTCTATAGAATAACACATTGACTCGGGTAATGCCCATGCTACCAACATTTTCAAAAAATGACTATAAAGGATTCTTAGGATCATTATTACTTTCTTCTGTATTTCTCTTCATTTTTTCCTATCAATTATTTACATTTGTTCATTAATTTCCACACAAAGAGAATTTATTTGTTCCATTGAGACACTTTTCATGGGTGTCTCCATCCACATTTCCTGTATGATGGTAAATGATCACTCTTTTCTCCATGGTCTCAACTACTAGAGAAATTATCATTCTCTGTCTTTCTCTTATTTATTGAGTTTAGGAGTTGGTTAATGTATATGTTGTTGACCATATTTTTGGAAAATTGATTCGACATTAACTAAATATCTTTTATGTCGATTTAAATTCCATTTTGTTTCTCATTTCCACCTCCGTGGCCACCTTGTACATCATGGTCAATGTTACTATTACTTCCTTGTAATCTAACCATTAACTTAAAATAGAATGCTGATTGTGAGGAACAATAGTCATAAAATCATTTTACGAATTTAATGACACCATATTTTCAATATAAACCACCATAGGATTAATCATTCTTATTTATTCTGATCTTATATTAAAACCCTTCAAATCAGTTTTTAATGAAA
This sequence comes from Viscum album, assembly GCA_963277665.1. Lineage (NCBI taxonomy): Eukaryota > Viridiplantae > Streptophyta > Magnoliopsida > Santalales > Viscaceae > Viscum > Viscum album. The sequence continues at coordinate 600,393,072 of OY728162.1, read as the reverse complement.
ACATGAATTATTCTAAGCATATCCCCCATTGGAGTGTCATAACCAAGAGTGCAGCAAGGCCTGTTGTTGTGTACTAGGATACAAAGAGTCATGGCTGAAACTCCTTGTCAGAGTTTTCACTCCTAGATATATCTGTTTTAGTGCCGCCACTACCTAATCGTATCCAGACCGGGATGTATTACTTTGAAAATACAAAAAATCTCTGCATTACCAAAACTCCAGGAATATCTTATTTACTAATCCTCAAAGTCTATCTTAGGGTAATGTTTTATAATTAGTGTTTTTTTAAATCTAGCATCCAAGGTTTGTACTAAACATCATATGATACCAACTGTAATGCCCAGACGGTAGTTACCCCGAGCGGGTGCATTACTACATAACTATGGAATGATACAAATAATCATGTCCCGAATGTTTAGTAGCCTTGTAACTACTACGTACATAAATAAGTTTTTACATTACATCATGAAATAAAAAAACAACATTGTGTCCCATTTGAATACTATTATATTCTTTAGCCAATTCATGTTGGTCAATCATAACATACATCTTTGAATCCATGAAAAAATAAAACATAAGAAATGGTTGAGCTCAGATTATCAGTAAGGATAAAAATATTTATGAACCTATCATAAATAAGAATAAACATTTAAGGTAATGTATTATACTTAAAAACAATAATTTTAAACATAAATTTCAGTATAATATGGAAAAGATAAATCAAAAAAATGATATTTACTTATTATAATTGATATTCTACTAGTCAAATAATCACATGTAACATCAACAACCAATTTCATAATGATGAAATGCATAATGCCGGACATCATAACCACATAGTCAAGGCCTCATGCCAAGACATAAAATAATATTTAGTCAATGCATTGTGCCAAGAAACTAGTTTGTCTAATTAGACCTTCCGATGCATCGAGGAGCTATAGCGGCCTCCACCCATCACTTACTATATCCAATGCAATCTTCATATGACAAGGTGAAACATAATCAAAACATTCATATTAAAACAATGATATGAAATGTCAACATTTTAACCACCAACAATGAATTAAATAAAAATAGCACATCCGCAGTCAAACATAACTCATTCAGTACAATAGGGAATATTGTTTTATTGTAAATCAACCTCAGTAAATAATAATTAAAGATATTGACATAGATGAAAATAATCAGTAAAAATATTTGAGACAAATATCCCCTTTTTCTTGAAAACATTTGAATGTCTCACTATTTATCATGAAGTTGTTTAAAGGAGATTTTGGAATCAAATTATCCCAAACCACATTGAAACTTTTAAAAGTAATATATATTTTAAAACATTCATGTAAATATAAATAATTCCATTAAACTATTTTTAAAACAATGACATTAATGATAAAGATTTAGAAGAATAAATATTTAAAACATTTAAAATGATATTTTAGTTAGAGTTCCATACCAAATGAGAGACACTTGAATTCAAATAAATGTGGTAATAGAATCATTATAATATCATGATAATGAAAGGATTCATGACATACTATGTCCAAGTACTGTATATACACCATATAAAAGTGAATTGATGCATAACAATAAAGAAGTTTAAATGGAATGTAAATTGAGATGAAATCCCTTTTAAAGACCATATCAGTTGGTTAAGGATAAATCAATGAAATAATTATGTGTGAAAAATATAAATACACTCAATATTATTGGATAGTCAGTGTAAATAAATCAGAGGACAATCACATATATTCTTGTAAAAACAAAAACAATGACATGGATGTTTAACTCAATGAATGGAAATTGAGTTTTGATTACTCTTATCGTGTTCATATCTATGAATTGAGAATTTATAAATGAAGTGATTATGTGTATCAAAAGTACATCCAAAAAAAGTGGAGTATAAATTACTACATAAATAAATAAATAGTGATCTGAATAAAAATCATGGAGTAAAATAATCAATGAAGTTTGGGAAAAACCCAATGAGTGGAAATCAAAATTAGAAATTTAATGAACGATTTTTTAACATACAAAACATAAAACCCATGAACAAAGTATCATACTATGATGATATAAATAAAAATAATTTATATTATATTTAAAAAATAATATGATCATGGGCAGTACTTACACACACACAAAATGCAATAGTTGCAATATAGCATGAATCTCACATGAATCAGAAGTGATATGAAAACCCCTTACCTTGTACATTCCCTTTTTAGATGATAGTTTAACCTCATATATAATGGTGAACTCATTTTTATAAATTAAACATGAACCAAATACATAAATTTGATATCATATATGATCCTATGATATTTCTTTTTTAATAATATTTTAGTGGTATCTTTGTTTCAGGTGTTAACTGATTCGTTTTTCTTTATATTATTGTTACGTAAAACATGTTTGATATGGATAGGATGTATTTGATTCATATAAATAATTTTATTAAGTTCTTAAACATTATTTGTAACCACTAAATGAAAATTATTCTTGAATGGTTATGATGGGGAATGAATCTCACTGCGTCCGTGGAGATGGTAATACGTACGTATGCATGGGCGACAATAGCATACTATTGATGGTAAAATCGTATGTAATTTGATGGTATAACATTTATAAATAATAATTAACATGTTATATTTATTATTTACCTCAATTATACTAATTATTATTCCCATCCAAATAATGAATTGTTGAATACAAACTACACTACGCCGTGGAGACGGTAAGCCGTACGTACGCACATGTGGTGACTTTGTCCTTCATAGTATAGATAGAATAATGAATATGGTTTACCATATTTATAATATCATCACAATATGTATAAGTAATTAGAGTTATTATTATGGTTCAAAATCAATAAATAAATAGAAAGTGTAATAAGAAAAGAACATTGAAAGAGGTGATGGCATTATTACCTCTTCTTCAAGTGATTCCTTTTTATTTGACCAAAAGTGCTACGTAGGTTGGATTCTGATCAATGTATGGCCACTAGGTTTTATTGAGAGTAGTTGGGAGGATATTTTTTCCGGGGATGGCCAAACCAATTGGCTTTGGAGGTGTGATTTTGAGAGAAGGGGAAGTACCCTTTTATAAGAGAGGTGATGGTTACTTTAGGGAAAGCTTGAAATATTATCTTACTATGCAATCATATTCAGTTTATAATGGATCCAAAAAGATTTATTTATAGTTTATGGTGGGAATGGGATGAAAACCTATCAACCCATAGGTTTTAGATCAGTTTAGGTGAACATATTTACATTATTGTTTAGATTTTACTCTTAGTTAAATAGTTTATCTTTTACAATCTCTTCTTGTATTTTTATATTAGATGGTTAAAAACATACTATAATACTCTAAGGGAACCCAAAGTGGTTCATTATTACATATATATTGTTATATACTTTCTTTGAGGGTACCTTATAATTTTAGGAATATTATATCAATTAATAATATAGTATTTTTAAAAAAAAACTAATTTATGTCAATTTTGACACTATTTAGTATTTGGTATTTGTGTAAGTCATAAGAACTTTATCACATTGAAAAAAATACATTTAATCATCCCTAAAATTACATATTAACCTAGAGAATTCGTGGAATACATCAAAAGTTTTAATTTACAATTATATTAATATTTATAATATAAATTTTTTAATACTTCAATAATAAGGTAATTACTGCATATTCATTATTTCATAAATAAAATTAATTATTTTATGTCTAAAAATTATAAATAAAATACTATTATTTAATAAATATTTTTACCTTTCCAATTAATATTTATTGTCCAATTTATCTTTTGTATAACCCTGTATTAAAATTGTTCAGTTATTAAACATTTAATTTAACACTTTTAACTCTTCTTTAAATAAAATAATAATAAATGGCCTAATCTAATCCAAGTGTACCCAAAGGATCGTATTTTATTTCTAAGGTATATTTTTTTAGAAATTAACTTATCCAATTGAATTAGGACATGTGTTAATGTCATTAAAATATCATATTTACCCTCAATTACCTTATTTACTTTTAACTATGGTAAATAAAATTCAAAAGTTACTATTCACAAAAAATTATTTTCATCCTATTGAACCAAATTTTATATACTGATGTAAAAAATGTCTCTAGGATTTTTGAAATTCAATTCACAAAAGCAGTAAAAATTTTATTTATGAAAATTTACAAATGTGCCTAGAAGGTCAGTAAAAGACAATAAAAAGTTCAATAAAATTTTATATATCTAATGTTATTATAAAATGAATTCAATAAATTACATTTAACTAATATAGGTATTATATATCTATTTTTACTTTTAATTAAAATTAATTAAAAATAAATATTTAAACAAAAGGTTGGCTTTAAATAATAACGCAATGTCTTTCACAATTCATTAAAATTTGAATATTTTTTGAAAAATACCAAAAAAATCCCCTAAGGAGAATTATCATATTCCAAATTAAAAAATAAGTTCTATTATACAAAATCAAAACATAGAAGTTGTATTAATTAATTTAAAAAAATATTCTCATTGTCAAAACTAGAAAGCAAGTTTTTATGAAGTAAAAACTATCAAAAGATCGATATGTGTTTTTGTCCAATTTAAATGCTAAATTACTTACAATGACCAAAATTGGATTAAATGATAAAAATATAATCTAGTTATTCTCCAAAACAACAAATATGTATAATTTAACACTATAAATTATTTTTATTAAAATAGTTGTTTTTAATTAAAATTTGTATTTTTTAGTATTCTTCAAAATATAAATGTTATAAAAAAAGATCCTAAAAATTATCCAAACTAAAATTCTATGTACCGCTTCGAAATAATAATTTATATTATCAAATAAAATATATAAAAGTGTCAAATATTGGATTTAAAAATGTTTTCCCATTCAAAGGTGGTAAAATTTCAATTTTTTTAAAAAATACTTTTTTTATCTGAACAATTGAATTTGTTCTTACATTATGTCTGAAAACACATAATTTGGATGTCAAAATTATATAGAGTATAAAAAAATCAAAATTTGGTTATCAATATTCATAACCTCTTTTTAAATGGCCAGTTTGATTGGTCGTGGTGCGCTTGAGCTTGTTGTTGCATACTTCACACGCTATCGTATTATTAAAAAAGAAACTTATCATGGAAGCTTGGGGTGTTACAATGTAAATAATAATAAATTAATTAATTCATGATGATCTATGTGTCCATTTGATTTATTGGAAATGAAATTACATAGACAACATTTTTGGATTCAAGATTACTTTTCTTGGAGTTAAGGAATTGTTTCAGTCACTAAGAATATAAGTAAATATATGTTTTTCTAAACATAATATTTTACTTTTATTAATCTTGAAATATTTCTACAGAATCTCATAGAACTTGATGGATCATATAAAGAAGTAATATAATAATATAACAAATTTTTTCCAAACAACAACATAAACCATTTAAAAAACAGTAGAATTTTCCAATAGATTATGAAGAATTGTTTCTAGAAAGAATGACATTGAACATCCAAAAATTTAAATATAATTATCCTTAAATCTACAAGATGTATATATATATTTTCACATTCCAAACATGTGAATAAAATAATCATATATCATCTTGAAATATGGTAACAACTTAAATCACCATAATACTTTTTTAGAAACATGCATTCTAGTTTATAGGTTAAGTAAGATACATGTTATTGGATATATACCTTTAATTCAAAAGTTTTATAAACTTCATCATTGATATCATAGAAAACTTTTAAAAAATTCATTAATTAGTTCAAAGGGTGTCATCTCCTATCCAAATAAATCATTTATTCATCAATATCTCAATATTTAGAACATATTAATTATTGAATTTCCTCAATCATGTATTTTCTAAAAGTTTAACATTCTACTAAATACCATTTCAGGATACCATTCAATATACAGTTTCTAAAATACTTAGTAAAAATGTACAACAATACAATATTTATGAATTTCCTAAATCATATGATGAGACCATCATAATATGAATACTTTTACAACAAATTTCTTTGATCCAAATACATGATAACATTAATAATTTCACTTTAGTTGTGTCATTAACATATGATTTGCCATGTTCCACTAGCTTCTTATGAGGTATATTATCATGATTCTTTGAGAATTAATTTATGTAGTTCCCCATCTACTTACAGTTGTAACACTGAATATCAGCATTTTCCTTATTCCCAATGAATTATTTTTCCTGGTGACCCTTTTATCCACACTTATAAAAAACTTTAAATCCTTTGATGAATTTACCAGGGTTATTATTTCCACTCTCATCACAACTTGTAAAATCCTTCTTTCCTTTCAAATTCTATGAATAATTCTTTTTTTCGTGGTTCTCATATGACCTTTTACTGTCTGGGATTTCCTTTAACATGTATGATCTTGAGAATTCCACATATATTTTGAGGGCACAAAAATTTAACTCTTTGAAGGATGAAAAAGTATAACAAATCAATTCCCTTAAAATACTTTTCTTAACACCTTATAACAAGTGGTCAATCTTTCACTTAGTTTTTGGTATATAATCTATAGCATACCCAACACACTAGGTAAAGGTAGCTTCAAAAACTACAACAATATATTCATCCCCTTTATTTAAACTAAGGATGTTTATATTCAAATTATTTTTTTATCATGAGGGCTGTATTTATCAAAGAATTTATCCTTAAAGGATCTCTATTACATGAGTTCTATTTCTTATTCCTCTATAGTATTCTAAATCAGATACCCCAACTAAAATGTATTGGAATTCATATAATATAAGATAAGTGTAACCTTTTCCTTTTCAATTCATTATATGGATATTAATATCTTCTCTATATACGTAATCCATTTCTCCAGTACAATTTGAATAGTTTTCTTAATAAATTATGGGAACTTCTTCCATATAAATTTGTCCTTCATAAGATATTCTATCCTTGAAATAGGATGCTCCATTTGGGAAAGGTTATATTTCATAACCAGATTATGGTTCCATAATATTTCCATAAAATTCCTAGTTTCAATACCAGTTGTATAGATTTCCATATCATTAAAATATCTATATATTCCATGAGTACTGATACCATTCTTCCTTTCAAGATCCATTTCTAAGAAATATAATATAATTTATTACCCCATAAAATTATAAACATTGAATAACTAAAAATACGAAGTAACATAGAATAATTTTTTTATAAAAGCTAATATCATAATCATAAACATGGATTCTATATAGGTATAAATACTTTAAATCCATCATAATGGTAGGTAAAGAAAATTATAATTATCCCAAGAGTATCCTCATAAAGTGAAAAACATGCTATATAGTAAGGAACATTTTCATGTATCAGGTTTTCCCGAATTAGGCCTAGAACACCGTGTTAGATTTATTAAACCAAGGCACATATGTGACACAACCTCATCTACTTATAGTATCCAAACATGTCTGTATTTCTAGGATTATCCACCTAATATTTACCTTAAAAAATTATAGGATTATAATCTATACTCATCCCCATATTCTATCTTAGGGTTATTCTACCCATTGTATGTTTTAAAAAACTACTTTCCATGGATTTCTCTAAACTTCGTTTGAAAAAAACTATAATGAAGTGAATTGTGTTGCATTTGTTGTCAATGAGGCATGAAGTTGTCTTGGAATGAATGGATGTCAAGGAGTCAAGATGTGAATGTCAATCGATGTGATGGTGATGGTGATGAAGGAGAATGGCCATGGAACCAAAATGCCTGTCACTTAGGAGATTCACTAAGTGACATAGGAGATGATGGTTTGAAACATTCTCTAAGAACATCTGACGATTGTGGAGCTGTTCTTTAAGTTCATAGAACTTGTATCAACTGGATACAAAGTCACAACATGATTAGAAGACCATGCATTGTACTGACAATGCATGAGGAGTTGAAGAGATCCATCCACAACTTCTAAGTGGATGAAGTGGATTAATAAAGTCTATGCACTATCACTTAGTGCATGAGAATTTGAAGAAGTTCCAATTTGATCTCTGATTAAATCAACAAAGAGAATTGAAGAAGTTATTTGATTCAGGAGTTCGGTTGAAGATGAAAAACCTTCAAGAAGTCCCTCCTAAGTATTGAACACATATGGAAGAGGAGATGAAGAAGATTAAGAAGAAACCGTTTGAAATTCCATTCATAAGTGATGAATACATGTTGAAGATAATGAATAAGAAGAAAGGAAGAAGGATAAATGAGGAAGAAGGCTTGAAGTGGCACTTGGAATTTGGCATGTTTTATATGGAGAAGAACTTTGTATTTCACAAAGTCCTATTCTGTCCCTTTGCCAAAAAATTGGCCAGCCAAGGCACCTTGGGGGGTTCAACCCCAAGGCATGGGCACTAGGGCACCACGCCCGGGGGAACCCCGTGGGGCGAGCCAGGGCGGCAGGGGCGCACCCGCAGACACCGCAAGGGCGCCAGGGGCACGCCCGGAGGAGCGCAGTGTGCATAGTGGGCGCCAGTGGCGCGCCCGCAGGAGGCATAGTGGGCGCTAGAACCGCGCCCGCGAGGAGCAGAGGGTGGGCGCAAGAGCGCGCCCGCTAAAGAACTCGGTGCGGGGCGGCACCGAGAGGGGAGGAGATTCAACTGGCGGGTTGAGGGAGCGCCAGGCTTATAAAGCACGGAAAAACCGGCCACGGATTCGATGTGGGACGCGCATTTTTCACCCGGAGCGCATCCTGGCCGTCCGACTCATCGCGCGGCTGATCACAGCCGCTCATCGCATCCCGCGCGAGATCTCCTGATCGCGGCCGTCTGAGGATATTCAAACGCCTGATCCGACGGCTGAGAGCTCGTCTCCTTCCTCGAGCTCGGCCGAGGACACCTAGAAGCCACCCGCGACATCGCCTGAACCAGAGGCCATCCGACCACCGGTTTTTGAGTTCCCGGCCAACATTTCCAACGCCGAAGGCTCTATTGAGCTCGTCTGGACCTACCGAACACGATCATGCATAAAACTATACATGCATGCAACAAATAAGGATATTTCGTGATCGGCCGAGGCAAACGAAGCTGCCGAGGCCACGTGGAGAGAATGCTTTGCATGCATGAGCCTAAACAGAGGCCGTGCATGCGTTCTAAGTCGCATGCACGTGAAGAAGGCCGATAAATAAGGGAGCCCGCGTCAAACCGAGAATAAAACGCAAAACTTTGGAAAGATTTTGAAGATCCGAAATCTTCGGTGATTCAAGATTTTGAACGCGGATGATCAAAGGCATTCCTCTGCCTATATAAGGAGAGCTAGTGGCTCTCATTGAGTTTGCTGATTATTTTGTTGAAGATACGGAGTCCCGCGGAGCACTCTCTGCCTCGCGAAGCCGAAGCCCCGCGCATCCCACTTGCGCGGCTATTGTTCTCGGTGCCATCTGAGGCCCGAAGGAGTCCCTTTTGCGCATCTCTTGCGCGAAAGAAGTGAAGGGGAGACCCCTGCGCGCTAATCCTTGCGCGGCAGGAAGAACCCAGGGCCGCGGCACTCTGCGCGCCCACGGTTGAAGCCCGAGGTGCTTTGCACCCGAGGTCTTGCACGCCCCTGTGCCGTGCTCCTTGCGCGCTCGAAGGCTTGCACACCTGTGGCTTGTGCCTTGCACGTGTGCGCCTTGTGGCTTAAGCCCACCACACCTTGCGCGGCTGCGCCTTGTACCAAGACACCTTGCGCGCCTCCTTTGAGATCAAGGCAGTATACCACACTCATTTTGTGTGTGTGTGAAGTGAAGGAGTTCGGGTTGTGTTTTACACACATTGTGTGTGCCAAAGAAGGCCGAAGCCTTGCGCGACAGTGGAGAAGAGGAGAAGCACATGGGCAGTGTGTGTGCAAAGTGGACATGAACACACCTTGGCCGAGACTTGCACTCTGTGTGTGCATTTGAAGAAAAGGCAGTAGCCTTGTGTGTGTGCTAAGTGAACAAGAAGACCACAACTAAACCTAAGTTAGTGTGTGTCAAAGAAAGAAGAGGTCATAGCCAAGATTGTGTGTGCAAAGTGCAAATACACCCTACGGGCATTTTTGTGTGCAAGATAAAGTGAAAGGCCAAGAGTGTGCCATGTGGTTAGAAGACCACACTCATTAAGTGTGTGTATAAAGTGAGCAAGAAGTTGGCCGAAGCCTAGGTGTGTGCACAAGAAGGGAAGAAGGCCATAAGCATTTGTGTGTGCAAAAGAACTAAAAGGCCGAACCTAGTGTGTGCACTAAAAGTGTAAACACCTAGAAGTAAAATAAGGAGTGACCCACACTAAAGTAGAACACACTCTAAGTGTGTAAACAAATTGGTTAAAGTGTGTGAAGGAGAAAGAAGGTGTGTGTGCTATATTTGATTACACCCTTTGTGGGTTTATTTCACCAAGAGAAAGAGGAGAGTGCATGCATGCATGCATGCACGTGCACACGTGAAGAAAGCCAAATCAGTGGTGTGCATCTGAGACTGGACCAGACTGAAGTTAAAGACATCATTTGTCTGAGTATTCAGTAGTTGGAGAGAAGCCAGGTCATCCTCAGAAGAAGGAGATAAATCCTGAGCAAGACGAGAAGACCTGATCAACTGAAGTGATCAGAGGTACCGAGCAAGGCCAGCAGCCTTTATCCCAGGCTGTTGAAGATACTTGAAGAACTTAAAGTGAAGAAGAGCTACTCGTGCGACTCGAGGAGCCAAGAGAAGACCCTGTGGGACTCAGGGAGAAGAAGTCTTCAGTGGGATTCTGGAGCAGGCCAGTGGGACTCTGGTAACACTGTGGGACGCAGTATAAAGACCCTCCTGTGGGACTCAGGAGAGATACAGTGGGACTCTGTATCGACCATTGTAATTTTAACAGGTTATAATGGAGAATCCATGCTTGGAGAGCATGGCAAGGATGTAGGCCTTTGGTGCCGAACCTTGTAAATCCTTGTGTCCTGTGCCTTTTCATTACTGCATTATCCGGGAAAGGTTGAGAGATACAAGAAGAGTGGATCGAGGCTTTAACCAGCCATAGAGGTTTAATTGATTAAGAATCAATTAGTAAAAAGTTTTAAAGGATCACTGATTCACCCCCTCCCCCTCTCAGTGATTCACACTGATCTGGGCACTTCAATTGGTATCAGAGTGAGGTTACCTCTAAAAGATCCAAGGGAGTCTATATGGAGTGCAGATTTGAGGAAATGAAAGAACAGCCTCAAATGGAGATATCTGCCAAGACTCTGAAAAACAGAATGAAGAAACAGGCAAAGAAGATGGGGAAGAAGGTTGCTGCAATCAGAGAAACTCCTTCTATGGAAATAAATGTGAAAGTCACATCAGATGACAATTCCTTTTATCATTCTTCTGATGAAGCCTGCTCTAGCTGTGATGAAGATGGAAGGAACAATGATCTTCTAAATGCAATTAAATATCTTCAGAAGAGAGTCCCCAAGGAAATTGCAATGTGTATAGCTACAGGCCTCCTTGATCTTCAAGAAGAAAAATTACAGCTAGAAGATGAAGCCAATTCTCTAGAAGTCCAATTGGCTAAAAGGGTTGGCATAACCAACACTCTCAGTAAGCTGGTAAATGCCAAAGATGAAACAGTATCTCTTTGCAATGAAAGATATGAAGACACTGCTGAAGAATTGCAAAGAAGCCTTTCTGAGAAAGAAATCTTTAAAGTATTGGTCAAAGAAGTTTTCCATGCACTGGAAAAGAGGCACAAAGTGTCAATGGTTGTCAGAGATGCTCAACTAGAAGACAAAGTCAAAAGGGTGAAGGAGCTGGACAACTCGTTGCTTGTAATGAAGCAAGTGCATGAAGACCAGATGAAACAGCTGGAAGAGAAATGGGAAGGAAGGCTAAGAATAGTTAAGGATGAGAAGAACTCCCTTAACATGAAATGCCTAGAACTAGAGGTGATATTGAAAAATCTGCAATCACCCAAAGCTAAAGCCTCCCAGTCAGCTGAAAGGAGAAATGTTGCTACTCATGTATGCCTTGAGAAGGATGATTCTAAAAGAAAGACATCCTCTAGTGAAAGAGCAACAACTTCTAACAAGAAGGTACCATCCATAACATCTTGTACTCATGTTTCTAAAAGTGTTTCTACTAAAAGTGCAGGATGGAAGAATGATTCCAAACAAGTATGGATGAAGAAAATGAAAAAGCAGAGCTCTTCTGAAGCAGCACAACAATTCAAGACAAGAACCCAACAATCAGAAGGACTGAAGAGGTCAAGATTTTTGGGTCAGTGTTGGTGTTGTAACAGGTATGGGCATTGTGCAAAGGATTGTTGGTACAATCCACTGAATGCCAAAGCACAGAGGAAGCCCATGCCAAGGGGGAGCAAGCCAGAAGGAAAGAAGCAGCATCCACAGGTCCAGAGACATCTGTTTACTGCTAACAGATTTGGATTACTTGACAACATCTGGGATGATTGCAAAAGTGGTCAAAAGAATGATACATGTCAATCTCCAACTGTATCCAAAGCTGGAATGAAGAGAAGATCACTGAACCTGGCTAAAAGAGATTCCTTGGGAAGCAAGCAGAAGAAAGTAGAAAATGCTCCCAAGAAGTGTTTGAAAAAGGAAGAGAAGTCCTTTGAATTGAACTCCAAGAAGGGTGATGCATCCAGAAGGACCACCAAGAAAACATGCTTCTACTGTGGAAAGAAAGGACACATCATGGACCTTTGTAAAGAAGCCATGAAACTAAATAGAAGCAGACTGAACTCCAAAAGACAATCAATCCAGAAGAATAAGGGATTGATTGAAAACAAGTTTCCTAAGAGAGGTAGCTTGACAGTATCTAAGGAACCATGTGGAACTTCCAAAACTGAGGCCACTCTTCCAAATGATTTACTAGTCATATGGCCAAATCAGTTGCAACTTGCCAAAGATCTACAAAGAGATGAAGAGGAAGTACTGGCAATTGCTAAAGCAAAAGAGAAGAAGAAGATTTCACATGAAGATGTTTTGAGATCCACACCAGCACAAACATCATTGAAGATCAAATGTGCAAGTGTGAAGACTGGTGAAAATGGGGCATCTCGGTTGAGTGAATCTTCTCAACCTTGTTGTTCACATTGATGAACCAAGGAGGTTCCATCTTATTCCCTTATACATTGGTATCTACATATGCTAACAATGCAGGGAATTGAAGATGATGATCATTCTCAACTGGAGGATGGTTTGGAAAGTATCTTGTTCACCCCTTGAGGGGGAGCCAATCTGGAGAAGATGATATTTTGGGATTTAATATCATCTTGAGAAAAGTGAAGGTATTCCAATCATGCTTTCATCCCTTGTTTCTTAATTGAGTTTATCTTGTCAATTAAGGGGGAGTATGGATTGAAGACAAATGGATGAAAGGGGGAGCTTTATCATTGCACTGAACTTTCTAATGAGTTTTGTGAAGTATGTGCAGGATTTAGCAATTAAGTGTTATATCTGAAAAATTTTCAAACCCCTAAGCATGATCTCACATGTACAGTGAATTTTGGACAGCTTTGAATTCCTTGGTCATATCACTCTTGTTTTCTACACCGGGTTAGCCCAAGTAGACTTAGAGCTGATTTACTAAAGGCTCTTTGCTAAAGAGAACATGTGACATCATCCCTCTCTTAGTGTTTTTCAAGAAAATACTTTTCAAAGGGAGGAAGTGATATTTTGAAGAGAACCACACCACACCTTTGCATTTGATTGCCAATAAGGGGGAGAAAATATTGGCACACATATTGACCCATTCATATGTGCTGATGGAGTGTATTGACAACAAATACAAAGGGGGAGATTGAAGTGCATTGTGTTGCATTTGTTGTCAATGAGGCATGAAGTTGTCTTGGAATGAATGGATGTCAAGGAGTCAAGATGTGAATGTCAAAGGATGTGATGGTGATGGTGATGAAGGAGAATGGCCATGGTACCAAAATGCCTGTCACTTAGGAGATTCACTAAGTGACATAGGAGATGATGGTTTGAAACATTCTCTAAGAACATCTGACGATTGTGGAGCTGTTCTTTAAGTTCATAGAACTTGTATCAACTGGATACAAAGTCACAACATGATTAGAAGACCATGCATTGTACTGACAATGCATGAGGAGTTGAAGAGATCCATCCACAACTTCTAAGTGGATGAAGTGGATTAATAAAGTCCATGCACTATCACTTAGTGCATGAGAATTTGAAGAAGTTCCAATTTGATCTCTGATTAAATCAACAAAGATAATTGAAGAAGTTATTTGATTCAGGAGTTCGGTTGAAGATGAAAAACCTTCAAGAAGTCCCTCCTAAGTATTGAACACATATGGAAGAGGAGATGAAGAAGATTAAGAAGAAACCGTTTGAAATTCCATTCATAAGTGATGAATACATGTTGAAGATAATGAAGAAGAAGAAAGGAAGAAGGATAAATGAGGAAGAAGGCTTGAAGTGGCACTTGGCATTTGGCATGTTTTATATGGAGAAGAACTTTGTATTTCACAAAGTCCTATTCTGTCCCTTTGCAAAAAAATTGGCCAGCCAAGGCACCTTGGGGGGTTCAACCCCAAGGCATGGGCACTAGGGCACCACGCCCGGGGGAACCCCGTGGGGCGAGCCAGGGCGGCAGGGGCGCACCCGCAGACACCGCAAGGGCGCCAGGGGCACGCCCGGAGGAGCGCAGTGTGCATAGTGGGCGCCAGTGGCGCGCCCGCAGGAGGCATAGTGGGCGCTAGAACCGCGCCCGCGAGGAGCAGAGGGTGGGCGCAAGAGCGCGCCCGCTAAAGAACTCGGTGCGGGGCGGCACTGAGAGGGGAGGAGATTCAACTGGCGGGTTGAGGGAGCGCCAGGCTTATAAAGCGCGGAAAAAAACGACCGCAGATTCGATGTGGGACGCGCATTTTTCACCCGGAGCGCATCCTGGCCGTCCGACTCATCGCGCGGCTGATCACAGCCGCTCATCGCATCCCGTGCGAGATCTCCTGATCGCGGCCGTCCGAGGATATTCAAACGCCTGATCCGACGGCCGAGAGCTCGTCTCCTTCCTCGAGCTCGGCCGAGGACACCTCGAAGCCACCCGCGACATCGCCTGAACCAGAGGCCATCCGACAACCGGTTTTTGAGTTCCCGGCCAACATTTCCAACGCCGAAGGCTCTATTGAGCTCGTCTGGACCTACCGAACACGATCATGCATAAAACTATACATGCATGCAACAAATGAGGAGATTTCGTGATCGGCCGAGGCAAACGAAGCTGCCGAGGCCACGTGGAGAGCATGCTTTGCATGCATGAGCCTAAACAGAGGCCGTGCATGCGTTCTAAGTCGCATGCACGTGAAGAAGGCCGATAAATAAGGGAGCCCGCGTCAAACCGAGAATAAAACGCAAAACTTTGGAAAGATTTTGAAGATCCGAAATCTTCGGTGATTCAAGATTTTGAACGCGGATGATCAAAGGCATTCCTCTGCCTATATAAGGAGAGCTAGTGGCTCTCATTGAGTTTG
Source organism: Viscum album (assembly GCA_963277665.1). Lineage (NCBI taxonomy): Eukaryota > Viridiplantae > Streptophyta > Magnoliopsida > Santalales > Viscaceae > Viscum > Viscum album. The sequence continues at coordinate 600,377,590 of OY728162.1, read as the reverse complement.
CTGATTATTTTGTTGAAGATCCGGAGTCCCGCGGAGCACTCTCTGCCTCACGAAGCCGAAGCCCCGCGCATCCCACTTGCGCGGCTATTGTTCTCGGTGCCATCTGAGGCCCGAAGGAGTCCCTTTTGCGCATCTCTTGCGCGAAAGAAGTGAAGGGGAGACCCCTGCGCGCTAATCCTTGCGCGGCAGGAAGAACCCAGGGCCGCGGCACTCTGCGCGCCCACGGTTGAAGCCCGAGGTGCTTTGCACCCGAGGTCTTGCACGCCCCTGTGCCGTGCTCCTTGCGCGCTCGAAGGCTTGCACACCCGTGGCTTGTGCCTTGCACGTGTGCGCCTTGTGGCTTAAGCCCACCACACCTTGCGCGGCTGCGCCTTGTACCAAGACACCTTGCGCGCCTCCTTTGAGATCAAGGCAGTATACCACACTCATTTTGTGTGTGTGTGAAGTGAAGGAGTTCGGGTTGTGTTTTACACACATTGTGTGTGACAAAGAAGGCCGAAGCCTTGCGCGGCAGTGGAGAAGAGGAGAAGCACATGGGCAGTGTGTGTGCAAAGTGGACATGAACACACCTTGGCCGAGACTTGCACTCTGTGTGTGCATTTGAAGAAAAGGCAGTAGCCTTGTGTGTGTGCTAAGTGAACAAGAAGACCACAACTAAACCTAAGTTAGTGTGTGTCAAAGAAAGAAGAGGTCATAGCCAAGATTGTGTGTGCAAAGTGCAAATACACCCTACGGGCATTTTTGTGTGCAAGATAAAGTGAAAGGCCAAGTGTGTGCCAAGTGGTTAGAAGACCACACTCATTAAGTGTGTGTATAAAGTGAGCAAGAAGTTGGCCGAAGCCTAGGTGTGTGCACAAGAAGGGAAGAAGGCCATAAGCATTTGTGTGTGCAAAAGAACTAAAAGGCCGAACCTAGTGTGTGCACTAAAAGTGTAAACACCTAGAAGTAAAATAAGGAGTGACCCACACTAAAGTAGAACACACTCTAAGTGTGTAAACAAATTGCTTAAAGTGTGTGAAGGAGAAAGAAGGCGTGTGTGCTATATTTGATTACACCCTTTGTGGGTTTATTGCACCAAGAGAAAGAGGAGAGTGCATGCATGCATGCATGCACGTGCACACGTGAAGAAAGCCAAATCAGTGGTGTGCATCTGAGACTGGACCAGACTGAAGTTAAAGACATCATTTGTCTGAGTATTCAGTAGTTGGAGAGAAGCCAGGTCATCCTCAGAAGAAGGAGATAAATCCTGAGCAAGACGAGAAGACCTGATCAACTGAAGTGATCAGAGGTACCGAGCAAGGCCAGCAGCCTTTATCCCAGGCTGTTGAAGTTACTTGAAGAACTTAAAGTGAAGAAGAGCTACTCGTGCGACTCGAGGAGCCAAGAGAAGACCCTGTGGGACTCAGGGAGAAGAAGTCTTCAGTGGGATTCTGGAGCAGGCCAGTGGGACTCTGGTAACACTGTGGGACGCAGTATAAAGACCCTCCTGTGGGACTCAGGAGAGATACAGTGGGACTCTGTATCGACCATTGTAATTTTAACAGGTTATAATGGAGAATCCATGCTTGGAGAGCATGGCAAGGATGTAGGCCTTTGGTGCCGAACCTTGTAAATCCTTGTGTCCTGTGCCTTTTCATTACTGCATTATCCGGGAAAGGTTGAGAGATACAAGAAGAGTGGATCGAGGCTTTAACCAGCCATAGAGGTTTAATTGATTAAGAATCAATTAGTAAAAAGTTTTAAAGGATCACTGATTCACCCCCTCCCCCTCTCAGTGATTCACACTGATCTGGGCACTTCATATAACACCCCAACCCTAGAATCTCAGAGATGGTGCATTACTTTATTACATTAGCATGATTAAAAGGATTAAAATCCCAATGGAGTGATCAGTTTAATAGTCATGGAAATCTATATTACCCACATGATACCCATAATATATTGGAAAATAAGAAATAAAAAACATGATTCAGAATAAAGTGAAGTAAAATGCTTCCTTAAATTATATTGAAAATATTTCTTCTTTATAACCTTGGGAAAGAGGGCATAATAAGGGTGAGATAATATTCTATATAAGGGTAAATAAAGAAGAAGAAACAATGTATCAGTATGAAAAAATTAACATGGAATGTTAAATAACTAATAGGACATGCCATGCAAATATCCAGATAAGGAAAATTCAATATGGTAAGGTAATAAACCGAAAAATATGCATTTTAATCACTGAACTGAAAAGGAAGTGTATCCTTATATATGTTGAAAAAAAATCTCATGGATGAATACTAAATAAAATATATATGAAAGAAAATTTTTAATGATTGGATGTCATGAAACAGTTACATGAGAATATATACTATTAAGATCCATCCTCAAAACTGTTTAAAACTACTAGTATAAACCTGTTTAATTTGACCAACTTGATTGTTTCATGTGAACCAATTGATGCATGAAGAATCCATATAAAGTTCAAGATCCACCCATCACAACATGTTAAAATGAATTAATCATATTGGATAATTAATTTAATCAATAGATAATGTGTCTTATAGAATGTAAATAATTAATAAAAGTGTAGACTTATCAATAATCCCCCAATTAATCAAATAACTATCAATGTAAACATTGTATGTAAGATTATATATTTTTTAGGAAAAAATAATATCCATCATATAAAAATATTGATATTTAATGGATTTTTTGAATGAAAAATTAGTACAATAAAATTATTATTTCAAGGGAAATATACCAATCAGAAAAGAAAGTGACATTTCAAAGATAATCATAATGAACATTCTTGAGGAGAATAATCTTTAAACAATCCAATGTTTCCCATAACACATTGAAACATAAAGATCATAATCACTATGTAGGTATGGAAATAATTGAAACATATAATATTTTAAGAATAAGTATATTAATTTTCATATGTTTCAAAAGTGAGGTATATACAACATATAAAAGTGAGTTGGTTTATATCAACAAATAAGTCTTAGTCGAATATAAATTTAGAAAACATCATATTCCTTAACCTTCGTATTATTGTGTTGTATTTATCATCCTTTAAAGTGGTTTAAAATATGTTAATAATTTACAACATAACCATTATAGTGACAATAATATCATATATAAACATCTTATAATATCTTATGACCTGGTTTTTTAACAGTCCTTTATTATTTGCAATATTTATAGTGTTAATTGCCTAGTTTTCTCAAGAATTATTTGAGTTGTTTTTTATTCTTATTATTAATTAAATTATAGATTCATCATATAAAAAATTTAAACCATGATATAATTATTATAATATTTAGTACATATGTATATATAATAATCTATAATTCTTGGAGATAAGAAATGAAATGGAGCGTTAATGGAGACAGTAGGTTGTATGTACACATGAATGCTATATTGATTTATTTTTCTTATTAAAAGAATAAAAATTGAATGATACATATGTATATTATAATTATATTATCATATATATTTCGTATATGTTACATATCTTTGTTAAAATTATCCATAATACAGTCCACGAATAATGTGAACGAATCACATCGTTTTGAGGTGGTGGTAGTCAACAATTTCTCATATAATGTTATAATATTAAAAAAAAAGTATTAGATTTATGTTTTATAAAAGGATTAGATAATAATAAAGGCATAATGAATTTCATATATAACATATATAAATAGAGTCTTCATACTAATTTCAATCCATGAAATTTGATAATGAAAAATTGAACAATCATCATTTCGTGAGGCTGTAGTCTTCAATACAAAAAAATGTTTGTTTGTTACCCATTCTATTAAATTTGGTGTTAGTTTAGTTAAAACCCACAATAAAAAAATTAATAGAATATTTATGATACTTGTGTTGTTATATGAATATATAATAAGTATATTAGAGGGGTGGAAAGGTAAATGAAAAAAACATTTTGTTGGAAAGCCTTACCTTAAAATTCAGGTAACTCCTTTGGTTTTTTTTAAAGGGATTCCTTGGAAGAATTCCTACCTAAAAGGAAGATCAATGGTATAGGTTAAGTTATTTGGGAAGTCACTTGGGAAGATATTTTTGGAACCAATGTTTTTTGAGAGGTGTGAGGAATGGGGAGAAGATGTGGAATTTTATAGTAGAGGGGAAGTGGCACTCTTCAAACAGTTTGACAATGGAATTATTCCCAAAATTTTCACAGTGAGAGTGGCTAAAATAATGGACCCAATTATATAAAAGTTATTATAGGGTATATTTAAGGATAGGAAATGGATTTTGGACATGTGTATAGTACTTTTTAGGCTATATTATTAAGGTTTGGTCATTTACTAAGTTTAAATTTCTCTTAATCGTTGTAATTAATCTTAGTCACATTCACTAATATTTTTATCATGAAATATGATGAAATTATTTGAAATTATAAATTATTATCATTTTAAATATGGAATTAATTTTTAAAAATTCAAATTATTAATTTGGAAGATATGGATTTTAATTTAATCTCATAGACCAGAAGATAGTATAGTGTTTTAATGTAAAATGATACGAAAGTTTGATATGTTTTATAATCAATTTCAATTTAAATTTTACTCCAATGACAAGAATTTCATTAGATTATAAAAATATTATTTAATTTATATTAAAAACAAATAAATATATAATTTAACTATGAAATTAGATGAGAAAGAATATTTGAACTATATTTCTGTATTTTTTATTTTATGTTAAAAATTATTTGTCTTCGAAAAATATAAAAAACTCACGGTAACATAATTTTTTGACAATATTTATAATATGATTTTTATTTTGAAATATTAAATATATTAATTGGTAAAAACTATTATTTTAAATGGGTTCTCCATTAAACGATGTTAAAAATTACTTCGTAAAAATATAGTATTTTATGCATAAATATGGGTTTGTTTTCATCCTAAGGCAATAAAATCTATTAGATAAATATAAAAAATATTTTATTTAATATATATATATATATATAAAATATATTACTCAGTAATTTCAATTAAATTAATTTATTAGGGTAAAATATGTTTTAGAGAATAAAAATAATAAAATTTTCCTTTATATTTAATCGGTACTTATATTCATATCAAATTAAATTATAGTCAATAAATTAATTTTATATTTCTTTAATCAATATATTTTAATAATATAGTTATTTAATTTCAAATACACTAATTTTATTTCTAGGATAATTATTATTATATTGACTAAAAATATTTTAATAATATATTATTGTTTGGTAAAAACATGGTCTTGCATGTAATGTACACTTTTGAAGAATGTATTTATTGAAAGTAACACAAGAGAAATTCATGACTCATTAATTGATAAACATACAATATATATTGTATTTAAAATAATAAAAATGTTTTATTTTTTTTAGTGTATCATATCCATTTATGCACTTGGTGTCATGTATCATGGAAACTATCCAATATACGGTTTTTACCATTGAATTTTTGGGTGTTGTAATATATTTCTGTAAATTATCGTGACATTGATCATAACTCTTGACTATTATGGAGTATCAATAGAATTTTGGATTCTCTAAATTTCATTCATTTACTCTATTGTATCAAAATGGCCTCATTCTGTAAGTAAAGAATGTGATTGATGATTCAGAGAGATCGAGATGGGGTTCAAATGTAGGGTGGATTTTAGATCCACTAGTTGATCTGAAGTCTAAGTAACATTTCATAGTGTGGGAACTACTCATATTAAATTATATGAAAAACCATGATGTACATTCTAATGAACAAACTACCAACTATTTTTCATGGACTCTCTAGGAGGAATACACTAAATAATATGAAACAGTAACAGAATATGTTCATGAATCACAGAGTAAACTGTATAATAAAATGATTAACATACAAAAAACCCAAAAAAAATTCAAAAAAATATATCATATAAAAATTCCTTCTAACAAATAGACATAATATAGAAAAATACACTCTTTCAAAATAGTTTACCTCATTTATGATTTAAAAAACCAAATATTATAAATATATTCCACATATTATCAAACAACCATTATTGTTTTCATTATTTTTAAAACATAATTTTAATATTAAAATTATCCAAAAATAAGGTTTTTCATAAATCTACAAATACATTATAAAATTATTTTTTAGATTAAGAAATTTAATAAAGCACATCCACCATTCCATGAAACATGTTTTTTAAGAAACAAATAAGAAAAAAATAACAAAACCATCTAACAAATATCATTATGATCTCATCAATGCACATAAAAACTACAATGGATTCATCACAAATAAATTATGGAAACCACCGTGACCCATTTATTATCAAAAATAGGAATAAAAATAAATCAAAAGAGATGTATATTTGTGCATGGTTCTTCCACATGGATTTTTAGGCCAAGTGTTAATCATGTTTTGTCATATATAAAATTAATTAATCCTAGGGATTGTGATCCAATAGATTTTCACGAACTTTTATGCTTCCTATGTTATTTAGGATCTCTATTAATTTTAACCAAAAACATAATGATCTATAAATATATCATAATGATTTATCAAACATAAAATACTCTATAATTAATTCCAACTTAATACTAAAACCCCAACATTCTAGGGAAACTCACGTGTCCTCATAAGTGGTGGTGATCTAAAACCCATATGTGGTATACCACTTGAGTGCCAACAAGAATAATAATATCTATACTACCAATATGCAACCCAATATAAGTAGGGTATTTGATCTATTTTTTCATAAACCATTCCGAGTCACCTCTGAAATAGAATCCCAAACAGGTCCATAGAAGGCCCGAGGTGCATTCAGGATCATCCCAGGCCATCAAAAATCTCCAGGGTAGCAACACATGGATATTTGGAAAAACTTTCACTCTTATAATTAATTAAATATAGTTGTAAATCATGAATTAACTATATATATGTTGGATTCTCATGAGAAATAAAAATCTCAATAATGAAAAGGATAACTAAATAGTTCACACAAAATATCCAAACAAAATCATAAAATAAATAATTATAATAAGCATATTTAAAAAAAATTAACAAAATTTGTGGGAGTAACCAAGACATAAATAAGGTTATATAATCATCCTAAATAACCTGAAATGAGACTAATGTAAATAAAAACCATGTCCATATGACCCTTAAGTGACTGAATATACCTTTCCTCTAACCATTGATCCATCCTGAACACAAAAAAAATGAAGGGACCAAATCCACGGGAAAAAAATGAAAAACATTAGTGATGAATACACATAATTGTGTATGTAGGGTGTGGGTAAAATATATCTATTTATGGTATGACCAATGAGATTATAAATGTATTTTTAAGATACATATAATTTTTCTAATATTTAAATTTATTTTGAAAATATTTTTCATGTTCATGTATATAAAACCAAATATAACACCAAATACCAGTTAATAATTTCAACATCTTCTAAAAATAATTCGAAAATATTCAATTCCCTTTGAAAAATCACGATTTTAACCCACATTGAAAATACTGATTTATAACATTTTAAATAGTTAAAGTAATGTTTCAGCATAAATAAATACAACACAAACTCTCGACATCAATAACAAGATGAATATTAAAATTTATCATCAAAAAGTCATATAATGATAGATCTACTCAAACAAGGGATCAAAAGAAAGATGAGTTCATTATGATAATTTTTTAATATCTTTGGAAATCTAGTAGGTTTTAAGGTGGGAGGGTCCTAAACATTATTAAATAAAATACTAGATTGAAAAAAACCAATGTTGAATAAAAAAATAAGCCACAATATTCAACTCACACCTTCTTCCATGGGGTCACACCATAAGCCTGGATCCCATCACCCTCTAGGGAACTAGACAATGTGTTTTCTAAAATAGTGTAGCATAAATATAGATTTTTCTCTCAGTTCTTATGGTTTCCATGAATGTTGTTCACATTTTTTGATAACTACTGAATAATAATTACATTTAAATTATCAATAAGAAGTAATAAATAGTATGATTTTATCTCACCTCCATCATTCCCATAATATATATTCCCCTTTCCAATCATCAATATAAAAAATATAATAGTAACATAAAACAATGGAAAAATTAAAGGGTTTCACCTTTTTCCTGGAGACTATTATATTAATAATCTAAATTGGCATTAACAAAATATTACACGGGATTACAAGCAATTTTCCATCAATTCAAATCTTCATTACATGCTATTATTAAATCTGTCCTCTATGAACGACTTTTGATATCATACTAAATGGAATAGATTTTACTAAAAAACCCTTTTTTCAAATAAAAACATTTCCATACTCTTAACTCAACCCCATGAAATCCAATTATTTAAACAATTTCATAAACCAAATTTGGTTAAAAACCATTGATCATCAAATTAAATTTGAAACAAGACTCCTTTTTATTCTTACAAAACACATGGCAGTCATAATATAAAAATTGAATTTTGATAAAATATATCATCCATTATTACAAGTGAAGAATCTCTTAAAATATTTATGAAATACGTTGCAACTATATCATTATGATATAATATAATAAACCACGTATTTAATAAAACCCAATCATCTATTGATATATATATAATAAATAATGTTCATAAAAAATACTACATTTTATCAACATTAAATATATTCAATTGGTTAGTATGGGATACATTTGGAAGATATCACTAAACCAATCAAGGATGATCCCAATAAGATATATAGAAATTAATATAACATTATTTAAACTCACAACATACCCTTTATTCTATGTCAAAAGAGTTTGGTTTTGTGGGGAAAACGAAAATCAATTTGAATGGATGTGGGAGCAAGAAGAAAAAAGAAACCAAGAAAACTTTGACATTTACCATGGGGAATTAATATAAATTCAATGTTAAAAGGATCAAAATCAATTAAATATAGAGGGAGATATTTCTATCTTATCCATGCCACCTAGTTAGGAGAGATAAAAACGAGGGGAAATCAAGGTAAAATGAGTGGGGATAAAATAGTAATTTCAATATTTGATAAGTATAGGATGATTATCTCCACAACATGATCATGGTGGTTTGAGTGTAAATTACATCATAGAAACCCCACCATGAAGAATCCCCCTAGCCTGTGATGTGGTAGTCCTCTCTGACCATGCCCCACAATGTAGCTATAGGGGATGAATGATGTTTCTCTTTAATCAGGATGTGACTAGAACCAAAATTCCATCCATAGTGGAATGAACTCCACCCCCATGATGCTAGGAAACTTCCCTATATATATCTATAATTCTTCCATTGGGTACCCTTACACATTACAACATAGGTGATGCGGTATGGATCCCTCTTTCTAAACAATAACACAATATAACCAAAATAATTGCGTCTAAGAAACCACGTCATCTGAAATATTATCAAAGATAAAGAGATGTTTGAAAGTGACATCCCATGTACATGGTGGAACCTACTCCATCCAGTCCTATAGCATTAGAACCACATAGAAACCCATAAAATGAAAAAGGTACCCAAAACATCAGAACAACACCAAAATTAAATAATTGAACACAATAATAACATGATGGTGTTATAAAACCAAACCACATTTCACCTTTTGTTATGGGATTCCATCACAAAAACATATACATCATGTTAAAATATAGAAAGTCCCAACAAGAATGTTTTTTCTGAGTTATAATCGATATATTCATCTATATGACTAAAACATTATTCATAGCCTAGGATGATACCATCATTGTTGATCACTATTAACAATGATTTTTTTATCATTACAAATTTTATATAATGATGACTATATCACAGTTAGAAATGTACCTTATGATAAAATATATATAATTGAAATTAGAAAGTGAAAATAATTAGCTCTTTTTGTCTATAGTAAAAATAGTATTTAGAGGTTTTTTGAGTTAATATGTGAGTGAAACTTCTTCTAGATTATTCATGATGGTTTCAAGAATAATTTATGAGATTCTGTATGAGGAATAAATTTGAAATTATTTTAAAACCACTATAAATCATTTATGTATGGGTTTTTACAATATATTAAAATATTTTTAAATGTGTAACAACTATTTTTTATAGAAACAATAATTTTTAAAAAAAATTAAAATTATTTTTTATGAAAAATAAAATTTTAAAATATATATAATTGTTAGTTATTTTAAATATATATATGTGTGTGTGTGTGTTTACCATTTTTATTTATTTTCTGCATATAAATTATTTTTTATACAAGGTATAATGAATTAAAAAAATCTAAACCATCTTCACACTACACTCACTCAATATCGTATTACATTATATGTACTATCCACCAAAAAAAATATATTTTCAATTTATATAATTGTTTATTATTGAAAATTAGTTTTTATATAGTTTCAATATATAATATATTTTCTTATTATTTTATTATATTTTTCTATGTAGAATAACAACCTTTGAAAAGGGAACCCATCTTAATAATAATATTTAATAATTAAAAATTAATTAATATTTCAATAAATGATATTTAGTGTAATTTTTTCAATATATATTTTTTACAATATAAAACAACTTCATAGGATGTCACCCATATGAGCACTAATACAACCCAATATCCTTGAATAATTATTAACAATTGTAAATTATTTATATTTACTAATTAAAAATCAATTAACTAATTTATATTAATTAGTCATTATTAATTAATTTTTTTTTAAATAAATAACAAATATTTGAAAATAGTTATAATGTAATTAAAATTTTAATTAAAATATAAATATTAATTATACATAATTAACAATGAACAATTAATAACTAAAAATTAAATGTTCATAATAAATAGATGTTTCAGACTAACCCAAATTTTAATGATGCCCTATCACCCTGTATGAAATCTATGTTAAAAACTAGGTGGTGGTGGATTTTCGAAGGTGTTGTAGCACTATTGTAGTTGTGTGGGAAGTGTATAAAGTATTATAGAATGGTGATGAAGTTGTAGAACTAGATACAAAAAATTTGGATTTCAAGACATGGTTTGGGCCTCTAGACCAACAGTACCCCATGCCAACAATGTAGGGTGGTCCGACTATAATGGAGATGCCTATAAAATGGTTATTGAGTAGTAACATTAAATATGTGGATATAACTATACGATGACTGTGATAAACAAGTTGACATTCTATTAGGTTTATACACCATGAACCTCTATCAGGGGAAAGTACAATATAATCACATATTAAGGTAGTAAGCTAGGCACAAACATCGAAGACGTGTTTAGAAGTGGTTTCTTATATGGTGTCGGGTTAATAAAAATTTCATGCGTCTATGCCTTTCGGATTTTGCACAACAAAATCATAGCAACCAAGAAATAAAATGGTATCTTTTGTAACCATTTAAAAAGTGGATGATATAATAAATAAAAAGTAAAATCTATTTAAACAATAGAGTATAGTAGTTACTAATTATTAATTACTAATTACTAATTACTAAAAACTAAATAGGAATTGACACTTCATAATAATTTGTTTAGTTTTTAAAAAAATTTAATCTAATAATTATTAATAAATAATAAATATAAATTGATATTTATTAATTTAATAAATAATTAGTAATAAATAATAAGTTATTAAAAAAAAATATGAATTATTATGCAACATTAAATTAGTAATTAACTTGTAAATAAAATATCAACTTATTTTATTATTCAATATTATTTTTTAATGTTTAGTATTTTTATAATGTTTTTCTAGAACAAATTTGTAAAATTGGAAAAATAAATCAATTTTGGAAATGTTTTATCCACCCATAAAAAATAATTAGTAAATACGGGTGGGTTTTTAATAAACCACTCTAAATAGAAACATGTTTTAAAAAAATCAGAATAAACAAAATGAAACATTTAAAATTTGTCATGACAACCACCGTTAAAATAACATTTTTTAGGAAATATTGGTTAAATTAATATATCCTAAAAAATGAAAATCCTTTATAAACAATACTCAATCATCCTTGTTGAAGGTAGTCCAAGTCCAATCAACCCCAATATATCAACACATGGAACTAATCACATTAAAATTCATTTAAAAATGAAAAAACGTATAAATATTTATAAAATGATATTATTGTAAAGACTCATCATGTGTCTATATTGACATCACTAAATGGAAGCCCCAAAATTAGTATTTCAATAATCGAGTGGTTTATTTTGAGTAACATCTGATGGGTTGAAAGCTATCTAAATGTTTGAGTAGTATATTCTCTAAAATCTCAATTGTTGAGTTTTTTTGACAAAGGTTATATGAATGATTGAATTATGATAATCTTTAGGATTATATAAAATGTGAGGTTCAAAGGATAACTATTTATTTACTTGTTATTGAAACCCATGTTGAGGAAATAAATAGTGGTATCAATGTGGGTTGTCATATGATGGTTATTAATAACAAAAAATGAAAACCATAACTAATTACATAATTAATATCTAGGGAATATTTGAGTTATTACTCAATAGATGATTTACCATGTTTTAATCCTTGAGAAAGGGGGTGTACACCACCCTCATCATCCATATATACATTCATACAAAAAATCCTAAAATTTTCAACACATTCCCAAATTTTCACAAAATGCAAGAGAAAACTAAAAAAATATTGGTTAGAGTCTAACAAAATATATCCACACAAAAAAGTGTATGGTAATCCCCTTGGTATCCCCCTTATCCAAGAGGAGTAAAATCCCCTTGATATCAAAAATTTTCATTATGCACCATTGGAATCATCATTGAATCCCTAATCTAGGTCATACAATTTGGAATTTTGAATGCGGGGAAAAAATTAAGAAAAAATTAGTGTGAAACATTTGATTTAACTCAAGAAATATTATAGATCAAGTAACACCCTAATTCATTAGGAAATAAATAAAACTTCACTTTTGGAAGAAGATATGAATGAGGGAAAAATTTCTGTTGAGACCCAACTACATAGGTCATAGAAATACACATATCCTTCATTTAAATATTTTTTTAACCATTTATTTTATATTTTGTATGTTATAGATAAAATTATCATTTTTAAAAATTGGAAGAGGTTGGACCCCACTAAAATAAATCATACATATCATCCATTAAGATCTATTTCATAATATAAATATGTCCAAATGTATCTCAATATTTTACAAAATATTGATCTTTGACTTCGTATATAAAATTTTAAAATCCTACTTATGGGTTTTACCTTGAAATACATTATATTTAAGATTTTCACTTCCTACATAAGATTTTCACATTGAACAACCCCATAAATAACATATTTCTAATATGTGAGGTTTTCCCCATGTCATAAAACCAACAAATATCATATTTCACTCATGTGTAATAAATTTATAAAACAATCAATGTTTTTGTATTAGTTATAAGTCTACCGACAATTAATTTGTCTAATACATAATATCTTTCCCATGGTAGAGTGAATACATAATATAATCTTAATAAATTAAAAAATTACTATATTTAAAATTTATTTATATAATACACATTCCCCAATAAAAACGTTTTCTCTTATCCACAAAACTCATAAAAGTACATTTTCATTCAGTACCTAATATATTTTGTTAATGTATGATATTTTCCTCTAAAAATTTAAATATTTAATATATTTTAATCCATGAAAAATATAATTACTCAAAAATATAATATATATAATGATAAATTTTTTATACATACCTTAATTCACTTTGGAAAATGGGATACGTGTTATAATGTCCTTAATTAAAATTAACATGTAATATAATATTCCACACTGTGAAGTATTTTTTTTCATAGGTATGGTTTCAAATTAAGAAAAAAAACTGTACAGAATATATTTTTCATCGTCCCCTATCACACATATGAAATTATTTCCTCAACACCGAAACAAATTTTTATACATAATAAATTACTTCCATACATGACCTTTTATAACTTAATATAATAATTTTCTATTAGATGAAAAAACTATGTAACATATTTTCTCATGTGTAGGGTATTAAATTTTTTTCTATATTTGAAATATTTTTTTCATATTTAAGATAATATCCTTCCCTTATGATGTGATTCTAAATATGAGGTGATGCATTACCTTTCTAATGGCTCAATAAACAACATCTGGAAAAGACCCAAAGTGCCAATGAAATTGTGGGTAATGAAACTCAGAATATTTTCACCAATGACTACCATACCCATTCCACTAGGATAGAACAATTTAAAACATTCATATAAAATAGTTTATATACAGAAATTTCTAAAACTATTTTATCCAAATATAAACAAGTTCCACAACAATGCAATTTTCACAATAATAACATCTTCCATGGAAAGAAACCAAACAATTCCTTATAACCATTTCAGAAATCATATTTAAAATAATACATTATATTACACATAACCATACATCCAACCATGAATGAAAACATGGACTTCCCTATACTCACAAGTGGCAAGTATTTATTTCACTAAGTCATCACATAGTGAACCTCTTTAACTATGGTACTCCAAACCCAAATTTTTCATAACCTTTTGATGGGGGTACTTCACACCCTTATACTCCCCAATGCATATGAACACAAACAAAAAAACCATGAAAACCCATCCCAAATCATGTTTTCCACCCATTTTAATAGAACGTAATTTTTATTGAAAACAAAATTTTTCATGCAGCAAAACCAACCAAACATTTTAAATTCATCAATTTATAATCATGTTATAAAATTCACCTTCCAAAAAAACACAAAATTTCACAATTCCTCAAACCATCACTCAATAAGGGTTTCAATAAGAAATTAATATATATTTTGTAATCGATATCATGAAAATTGTCAATTTTAAATAAATTTGTTATGTTATATGTAACACCCATAGATTTTATGAAAAATATTCTTTTTAATATTATTGATGTCTTGTGTTGTATGATACACCAAAAGGAGCTTGTACTACATGAATCCTTGACTTGGCTTGCATTACACGTATTCACGACCTTCCTCAATAGCTTGCATCGTACGCAATACCGAGTTTCGCTAAACAACGATATGTTATATAAACAAGCCGTTATGAATAGTAATACCCACTTTTTAAAATTTTATAAATTTTATCTTTCAAAATGGACTTCATTTTTGGATTTAGAATATCAAAATTAGCCTAGGGTGAATTTTTGGTATTTTTCTGAAAACATTCAATTTTTGATGAATAGTGAAAACACTAGGTTACTATTCAAAAACCGACTTTTTATTTAACTAATTATTTATATTATATAAATTTATTATAGGTACAAATTGATACATAATACCTATATAAGTTCAATTTAAGTCATTGGAGTCATTTTATAATAATTTTATATATATATAAATTTTATTGAGCTTTTCAACGTCTTTTACCCACCTCCTAGGAGAATTTGCAAATTCACATAAAACATACTTTTACCACTTCTGTGAGTAGAATTTCGAAAATCCGAGAGACAAGGTTAATATCAAAGACTAAAATGTGGTTCAATGAGATGAAAATAATTTTTGGTGACTACAAACTTTTTACTTTTGTTTACCACGGTTAAAAGTAAATAGGGTAATTATGGGTAAAAATGATATTATTGTTACCCTAACACATGTAATAATTCTATTGGATAAGTTTAATTCAACCCAAAACAGCATTAGGTATAAAATATTACCCTTTAGGCCCACTTTTATTAGATTATGACATTTATTATTAATTTATTTAAAGAAGGGTTAAAATAATTTAAATCAAAGTTTAATAAGTAAATAATTTTTAATATAGAGTTGTACATAAGATAAATTCAACTATAAATATTCATTATAAATATAAAAAGATTTCATACATAATGGTATTTAATTTTAAATTTTTAGAAATTAAATAATTTAATTTATTTATGACACAATGATGATGCAATGATTATCTTATTAAGGAAATACTAACATAATTGATGTTATAAATACCAAAATAAATTTACTTTGAGACTTTTTATGAATTAAAATACTTTTATATGTTAATATTACATGTTACTATTTATTTAATTAACTTTTTTAGAACTAATCATTCTTCTATGATTTTCACAAAATTCAATTACCAAATAGTGTCAAAATTGACATAAAATAGTTTTTAAAAGAAATATTATATTATTAATTGTTATTTTATTTTTAAAAATCTATGTATTGGAAAAATGACTTACATGAGGTTATATATGTTAATAATAAACAACTTGGGATTCTTTTGTCTTTTTATAGTAAGTTTATTAACCATATAGTGTAAGAAAACAAGAAGACATGGTAAAAGAAAAATTATTTAACATAAAGTTAAATCTAAATGATAAGGTAAAAATAGAAACCAAAACATTTCTAAATTATATTGGATGAGATTATTTCTACCCATCCCAACCTTAGTATATAAATAAATCAATTTTGAGCTATTAAAAACCGAATATGATTTTATAATAAAATAATATTTTTATTTATTCCAAAGGTGCCCCTCTCATCCCTTATTTAAGGGAACCTCCTCCCTCTCTTCCTCACACCACTTTGAGCCTTCAAGCTCGTCCATACCCTGTCAAGTTTTCTTTTCCACTCCCCTAGAAACATTCTAGAGGTTCTGGTCTTCTTCAAAGTCCAATATTAGTGCCCTAATAGGAGGTTTCAAAAGGCGTGTCGAAAGAAGAGGTAATATCCGTTACCGATTCTTTCAACTTTATTTCTTCTTCTACATCATCTTATTTAGTTTTATCATTATTAATTAATAACATAAGTATCACTAATATACTTATATGTTATTATAATTATTAAAAAACCCTATTTCACCATCTATCCATCCTACGGAAAACGAAATCACTGCGCTTGTGTACGTACGGAATATAGTCTCCACGCTGTGGTGTAATCTGTTTTCAACCACCACCTTACGTGGATGAGTATAATGGTAAATAAATAAATATATATGATTATTTCAAAGTGATATTGATTCTGAAATATTATAAATACACTTCAATGAAATTCCACGATCATGGGAATGATATCATCGCTCGTGCGTACGTACGGACTACCGTGTCCACGACGCGATGAGATTCATTCTCCATGTTAACCATTATGGAATGATTATAAAGTATATAAAATAAATAATCATGAAATGTATGAAATAATAATGATACTTGATTTTTGTGTATATATATTTATGTCATCTACTAAATTTCATTCCATTCAATAAGGAAACGAAAACAATGTTCATGCATAGGTACGACCTACCATCTCCATGAACGATGTATTTCATTACTTTTATCAATCCATAATATATATGTATATAATGAATATATATTATATATAAATCATGATTTACATTCTGGAATTATGTAAATCAGGATATAAGTAATAGTATCAAGAACGACGAGTCAAAACACATACGATAAATGAAATGATTTTACCCAAAACGCTATTTAACAGGGAATTTACAAAAGAACGGGTAATATAAAGTCATAAATGAACCATATATGATATCATAACAAGGAATATGATTATGTAATAAGTCAATGACTTCATTTTAATCATTATACAGGAGGTTCGGATACATACGAAGCCTATCGAACATAAGGTAAGGGATAACTTTTCGAATCTCATTTTTATCCAAGATTGTTTATTCGTAAGTATTCACTGGGGTTATATCTATCATCCATGTCCCTATTCTCTTAAAATGGTTTCATGTATTCTTAAAGTCCTTTTAACCATTTTTGTCTTTTACTACATGGTATGTAAGGAATCCTTTTTTTTGTTTACCATACGAGGTACTTTTTGACTTTTGCGACAAAAGTACGAGAAGAATGTTTTTTTTAACTTATACGGCGTGAACAGATTTTTATGGTTTCATAATGTCTCATTATTTCATATGTGTATGTTTAAAGTTTAATGTCTATATGATTTACATTGTTTCACATTTCTTATGATGAAATTTCCATTTTTTTATTTTGAGTATGATATGATGGGATGATGTTTATTAAGTCCATTTTATTCTTTGGGTTATGATGAATGTTTTAAGTTTATTTTATGGCACAAGTAAGAATGATTTCATTATGATATGGGTGGGACCTATATCTCCCTCCAATGCATTAGTTAAATATTTATATCTCATGAGATAGGCATGGCTGTAATGGTAAGTTAATTCGGTTTAGTGTTATAGGACTGAAACGAGGAGTGAACTCGATTCACAAAGGGACTTTGTCCACTAAGATGGTCTTCGCAGCAATGCCTTGGATACTATGGAAATCATAACATGTGCTTAATGGTTTCCACAATTACATGTTTTATTTCCATTCTATTTTATCATTGTTGATGTTTCCTTATGATATATGCCTTACATACTTCCAAGATTTATGTCCTTGCTCAAGGTTTTGATGTTTATATTTTATGTTCAAGATTTTGCATTCAAATTTTTATGGATTGTTTTATGTTCTATATGTTTACTCTTACTGGGCATTTGAGTTCACCCCTTTTATGTTTTCTTTTCCCCATGATATAATGAAAGGTTTTAGGTAAGAAAAAAAAGGAAAGATCTTAATGGGAGATGTTGAAGATCTTTCACCACGATTAGAAGATTATATTCTAAGTTTCCAAAGACACTAAACTATTACGACCCTTGTGTGTCTATTTTTGTTATGTACTAAGTATTCCGAAAAAGTAATTGAATGTCCATGTATGTCAAGATTTGGGTCTCTACAGTTGGTATTAGAGGAAAGGTTTAGTCAAAATTTGGAAACTAGGATTCGAGAAATTTAGTTAGATCCCTAGAGGTATTCCTAAGGTATGTCTAGGGATGTCCATAAGGATAAGTATAAGTATAGGTTATAGCCCTAGAATTACAGTAACGATCTTAGAATTAAACCTATGATTTTAGATATTGAAGGTTATCCCCCTTTATTATGTTGTTTTCCCAAGCATGATTTTTTCCTCTCACACTATTCTTTTTGGGTTTTAGAAAATGGATGGAAACAGGAAGATTCACGATAATGGAGGATATGACAGACAATGGAATGATATTCATCATGAGAAACCAAATGAAATAGGATTTGGATGTCCAAATATCAGTATTATTCCTAATTATAAATCTCATTATATGATCAACAATCTCAACTTTGGTAAGTTTCCCGACTCAGATAATAAGAGAAAGATTGAGTTTCATGATGATCATAGAGGAATGAAAGTTCAATTTCCCTCATGTAAATCATGTGGGAAGAGTCATCGGGGAGATTGTTTCAAAGGAACTGGAAGATGCTTTGGGTGTGGAAAAGAAGGACACAAAGCCAGTAAGTGAAAAGGAAAAGGTTCAGTTAACACCATGGAGAAGGATAATGGTATTTCTATGACATCAACAATGATTAGATGTTTTAAATGTGGAATGTATGGGCATTATGCAGACCAATTCCCTAAGGGAAAATCTCATGAAGAGAATTTGCGTGGCCATATGAGTAGTATTTATGTGGATGATGATGAAGAGATTACAAATGAAATATGAGATGAAAGAAATGATGAAGCTAAGTTAGTGGTTTAAGAAGTTAGTGAAATGATTGTATGTTTATAAAGAATAATTTATGGTACTATGGAATAAAGAATCATCTAAGGATTGTTATACTATTGTTCTTCCTAAATTATTTGAAAGTATATGTTGAATGGTACCAATAACCAAGGAAGGTTATTAATACATTTTTTGAAATTAAATAATATGTGCATAATGAAGGGATAATAAGATAATGAGATGTTTGATTGTATTCATGAGCTCATGACTGATATAAGGACTAAGGGATATTATGGTCTGATTATATAGACTTTTTTGGGATTTTGGTATGCAGAAAGAGTTACCTTTTGACAGTATTCATGTTTTCACTAAGGTTATACGGTAATTTATGTTTCAATAGAATATATGACTAAGGTATTCCTGTGTTTGGAATACAACCAACAAGATATATCTTATGATATATGTGGGATAAATGCTTATATTCACATTCTTGGTAGATAACCATTCTAGTAATTATTTTCTTTATACAATGAGCTTGGACCAAAGTATTTTAAATAAGCCTAAAGATTGGAATGGATTATGTTGGAAATAAGTTTGTATTGTTTAAGGATAGAACTTATTTCGATATTATTGATGTGATGTTATATTAATGTAGTTTTAGAAAAAGGAAAACCTGCAGGACGGGCGACATCCCATCGCGTTTGACAAGGCTGTGGGAATCGAACCCACAACCGATGTGAGATTGGCCTTTATCGCCTACCACTGGCCTACAGGAAGTCCCTGGTTAGTAGAAACTAGTTTTATTTTATTATGCGGTATGATATATGAAGTATAAGTTCATTTTTTGAACCATATAAGATTAATCTAACCATAGGATGGACTTATACCTTTTGCTAACCTTTTGTTTGAAATAGAGGGAATAACCCATCATTCTATCACATGATCTGCTAACACATCATGAATAACAAATTAAACTTAATTTCTTTAAGGGATGAAGTGGAAATTGGTCAATTCACGAACAACAGTGAGATTGTACCAAAATCATGTAATTATTTCTTTTAATTCATCAACTTCAGGGAAATGATTTTAAAAACCAAAAATGTTGTCCTAGTGCCCTTATATCTGATGAATCAGATGGTACCTTATATCATCACAAATCTATGGCTTTTTGATTGTTGGATTTTTCATAGCCATGTTCTCTACCACTTCTCATCAGAACATGACAGTTAGATTTCACTTCCGTATCCATATTTTCACATATGTTCTCTTATGTGGAAACCCAGTGATTAGTTAAATTGGGAAACCATTACATTTCATACATTAGTTTTTAAAGGCAAGTTTTGGTATTCCTTTTTACTATGTGGGTTTTTATTAAATAAACTTTCGAGTAGTAAAACATTTATAACCCCGACGAATTTCGAGGGAGAAATTCATTTTAAGGGGGGTGGAATGTAACACCACGAGATTTTATGAATAATATTGTTTTTATTTTTATTGATGTCTTCTATTTTACGCTACAACAAAAGTATCTTGCACTACAAGAATCCTTTATTTGGCTTTCATTACATGCAATCACGACCTTCCTCAGTAGTTTGTGTCGTACGAAATACTGAATTTCGCTAAACAACGATATGTTATATAAACTAGCTGTTATGAATAGTAATACCAAATTTTTGAAATTTTATAAATTTTATCTTTCAAAATGGACTTCATTTTTGGATTCATAATATCAAAATTATCCTAGGGTGAATTTTGGGTATTTTTCTGAAAACATTCAATTTTTGATGAATAGTGAAAACACTAGGTTACTATTCAAAAACCAACTTTTTATTTAAATAATTTTTTATTTTATTTAAATTTATTTTAGGTCAAAATTGATTGATAATACCTATATAAGTTCTATTTATGTCATTGGTGTCATTTTATAATAATTATATATATATATATATATATATTTTATTGAACTTTTCACCGCCTTTTACCCACTTCCTAGGAGAATTTAAAAATTCACATAAAAATTAATTTTACTGCTTCTGTGAGTAGAATTTCAAAAATCCAAGAGACACGTTTAATATCAAGGACTATAATGTGGTTCAATGAGATGAAAATAATTTTTGGTGAATAGTAATGTTTTACTTTTTTTTACCACGGTAAAAAGTAAATAGGGTAATTAAGGGTAAAAATGATATTATTATTACCCTAACACATTCCCTAATTCTATTGGATACGTGTAATTCTATCAAAAACAACATTAGGGATAAAATATTACCCTTTAGACCCACATGGATTAGATTAGGACATTTATTATTAATTTATTTAAAGAAGGGTTAAAATAGTTAAAATCAATGTTTAATAAATAAATAATTTTTAATATAGAGTTATAAAAAAGATAAATTTGACTATGAATATTAATTATAAAGATAAAAATATTTCCTACATAACTGCATTTTATTTTTAATTTTTAGACATTATTTAATTTTATGTATTTATGACACAATGATGATGGAGTAATTATCTTATTAATGAAATATGAAATAATTGATGTTATAAATTCCCAAATAAATGTAATTTGAGACATTTTATGAATTAAAATAATTTTTTATGTTAATATGACATGTTAGTATTTATTTAATTAACTTTTTTCTAACTAATCATTATGATATGATTTCCACAAAAATCAATTACCAAATAGTGTCAAAATTGACATAAAATAGTTTTTAAAACAAATATTATATTATTAATTGTTATTTTATTCCTAAAAATATAAGGTTCGTCCAAATTACTTATATAAGGTTATATATGTTAATAATAAATAGCTTGGGGTTCTTTTGTCTAGTTATTGTATGTTTATTAGCCTTATAGTGTAAGAAAACAAGAAGACACGGTAAAAGAAAAATTATTTAACATAAAGTTAAACTTAAATGATAAGGATTAAATAGAAACCTAAACATTACTAAATTCTATTATATGAGATTATTTCGACCCATCCCCACCTTATCTTCTAAATAACTCAATTTGGAGCTATTAAAAACCGAATATTACTTTATAATAAAATAATATTTTTCGTTATTCCAAAGGTGCCCCTCTCCTCCCTTATAAAAGGGAACCTCCTCCCTCTCTTCCTAAAACCACTTTGAGCGTTCAATCTCGGCCAAACCCGGACAATTTCTCTTCTCCACATACCTAGAAACATCCTAGAGGTTCAGTTCTTCTTCAAAGACCAATCTTAGTGCCCTAAGAGGAGGTTTCAAAAGGTGTGTCGAAAGAAGAGGTAATATCTGTTACCGATTCTTTCAACTTTATTTATTCTTCTACTTCTTCTTCTTTAGTTGTATCTTTATGATGTAATAACATCAGTATCACTAAAATAATTATATGTTATTATAATTATGAAACAGCCCTATTTCACCATCTATCCATCCTATGGAAAACGAAATCACCACGTGTGCATACGTACGGAATACCGTCTCCAAGCTTCGGTGTAATCTGTTTTCGTCCACCGCCTTACTTGTATGGGTATAATGGTGTAAATAAATAACTATATATGATTATTTCAAAGTGATATTGATTCTGAAATATTATACATACACTTCAATGCAATTCCACGACCATGGGAATGATATCATCGCTCGTGCGTACGTACGGACTACCGTCTCCACGACACGATGAGATTCATTCTCCATGTTAACTATGCATGAATGATTATAATGTTTATAAAATTATTAATCATGAAATTTATGAAATAATAATGATACTGGATTTTATATATATATATTTATGTCATCTACTTAATTTCATTCAATTCAATAAGGAAACGAAAACAACCTTCATGCGTACGTACGACCTACCGTCTCTATGAACGGTGTATTTCATTCCTTTTATAGATCCAGAATATATATGTATATGATGAATATATATTATATATAAATCATGTTTTTTATTCTGGAATTATGTAAATCAAGATATAAGTAATAATATCAAGAACGACGAGTCGAAACACATACGATAAATGAAACGATTTTACCCAAAACACATTTTAACATGGAATTTACAAAAGAACGGGTAATATAAAGTCATAAGTGAACCATATATGATATCATAACAATGAATATGATTCTGTAATAAGAAAATGACAATATTTAAATCATTATACAGGATGTTTGGATACATACGAAGCATACCAGATATAAGGTAAGTGATAACTTTTCCAATCTCATTTTTATCCGAGATTGTTTTCTTCGTAAGTATTCACTAGGGTTATATCTATCATCCATGTCCCTATTTTATAAAAATGGTTTCATGTATGCTTAATGTCATTTTTACACATTTTTTACTTTTACTACATGGTATGTAAGGAATATTTATTTTTGTTTACATATGATGTACTTTTTGACTTTTCCGACAAAAGTACGAGAAAAATGTTATTTTTAACTTATATGGCATGAACGGATTTTTATGGTTTCATAACACCTCATTTTCATGAAGCTTACACTACAATATATTATGACTATTTTCATCAAAGTAATTTTATTTTAAATGTTCATGGAATATTGTGAAAAGAATATGATTTTGAAGAAGAAATGATATTTTCCTCAAGAATTCATTTCAAATGTTTTATCAAAACCATTTTCCATCTATGATGACATTATTTAATATTTGTATGTTTCAAGTTTAATTTCTCTATGATTTAAATGGTTTCAATTTTCTTATGATGGAATTTCCATTTGTTTTATATGGATTATGATATGATGGATGATGTTTATGAAACCCATTTTATTCTTTGGGTTTTGATGAATGTTTTAAGTTTATTTTACGGCACAAGTAAGAATGATTTCATTATGAGATGGGTGGGACCTATATCTCCCTCCAATGCATTGGGTAAATATTTATATCTCATTATATAGACAAGGATAGAACGGTAAGTTAATACGGTTTAGTGTTACAGGATTAAAACTAGGAGTGAACTCGATTCAGAAAGGGACTTTGTCCACTAAGACGGTCTTGGCAGGAATGCCTTGGCTACTATGGAAATCATAACAAGTTATTAATGGTTGACACAATAACAAGTTTTATTCCCAAGATATTGTATGATTATTGATCTTTCCTTATGATATATTCCTTACGTACTTCCAATATTCATGTCTTTGGTCAAGATTTTGATGTTTAGATTTTATGTTCAATTTTTTGTATTATAATGTTTAAGGATTGTTTTATGTTCTCTATGATTACCCTTACTGGGCATTTGAGCTCACCCCTATTATGTTTTCATCTCCCTAGGATATAAAGAAATGTTTGAGGTAAGAAAAAAAGGGAAGATCTTTATGGGAGATGTTGAAGATCATTCACCACGATTAGAGGATTATATTCAGAGTTTCCAAAGACACTAAAGGATTACTGTCCTTGTGTGTCTGTTTTTGTTATGAACTAAGTATTCCGAAAAAGTAATGTAATGTCAATGTACGTCATGCTTTGGGTCTCTAAAGTAGGTATCAGAGGAAAGGATTAGTCAACCTTTGGAAACTAGGATGTGAGAACTTTAGTGAGATCCCTAGAGATATTTCTAAGGTATGTCTAGGGATGTCCCTAAGTTTAAGTATAAGTATAGGTTATATTCCTAGAATTATGGTAAAGATCATAGAATTAAACCTAAGATGTTAGATATTGAAGGTCCCCCCCTTTATTATGTGGTTTTCCCTAACATGATTTTTTTCCTCTCACACTATTCTTTTTGGGTTTTAGAAAATGGATGGAAACAGGAAGATTCATGATAATTGAAGATTTTACAGACAATGGAATGATATTCTTCATGAGAAAAAAAATGAAACGGGATTTGGAAGTCCAAAAATAATTATTATTCCTAATCAAAAATCTCATAATATGATCAATAATATCAACATTGGTAAGTTTCCCGACTCAGATAATAAGCGAAAGATGGAGTTTCATGATGATCATAGAAGAGTGAATGTTGAATTTCCCTTATGTAAATAATGTGGGAAGAGGCATCGGGGAGATTGTTTCAAAGGA
Source organism: Viscum album (assembly GCA_963277665.1). Classification (NCBI taxonomy): domain Eukaryota; kingdom Viridiplantae; phylum Streptophyta; class Magnoliopsida; order Santalales; family Viscaceae; genus Viscum; species Viscum album. Next base: position 600,352,041 of record OY728162.1, on the reverse strand, counting down.
ATTGGAAGATGCTTTCGGTTTGGAAAATATGGACACAAATCTAGAAACTGCATAGGAAAAGGTTCTGTTAACACCATGGACAAGGATAATGGTATTGCTACGACATCAACAATGATTAGATGTTTTAAATGTAGAATGTATGGGAATTTTGCAAACCAATTCCCTAAGGGAAAATCTCATGAAGAGAATCAGAATGGTCATATGAGTAGTATTTATGTAGATGATGATGAAGAGACTATAAATGAAATATGAGATAAAAGAAATGATGAAGGTCAGTCAGTGGTTTAAGAATTTAGTGAAATTGTTTTATGTTTATAAAGAATAATTTATGGTACTATGGAATAAAGAATCATCTAAGGATCGTTAGACTATTGTTTTTCCTAAATAATTTGAAAGTATATGTTGAATGGTACCAATAACCATGGAAGGTTATTCAGATATTTTTTGAAAGTAGATGATATGCGTATAATGAATGGATAAGAATATAATGAGATGTCTGATTTTATTAATGAGCTCATGACTAATATAAGGACTAAGTGATATTATGGTTTGATTATATATATTTTTTTGGGATTTTGGTATGCAGAAAGAGTTACCTTTTGATAGTATTGATGTTTTCACTAAGGTTCTATGGTAATTTATGTTTCAATAGAATATATGACTAAGGTATTCATGTGTTGGGAATACAACCAACAAGATATATCTTATGATACATGTGGGATAAATGCTTGTATTCACATTCTTGGTAGATAACCTTTCTAGTAATTGTTTTCTTTATACTATGACCTTGGCCCGAAGTATTTTAGATAAGCCTAAATATTGGAATGGATTATGTTGGACATAAGTTAGTAATGTTAAAGGATGATACTTTTTTTTATATTATTGATGTCATGTTATAGTAATTTAGTTTTAGAAAAAGGACAACCTGCAAGACGTGCGACATCCCATTGCGTCGGACAAGGCTGTGGGAATCGAACCCACAACCGAAGTGCGACTGGCCTTTATCGCCTACCACTGGCCTACATGAAGTCCCTAGTTAGTAGAAACTAGTTTTATTTTATTAAGAAGTATGATATATGATGTATAAGTTCATTATTGGAACCATATACGATTAATCTAACCATAATATGGACTTATAACTTTTGTTAACCGTTTGTTTGAAACAGATGGAATGACCCATCTTTCTATCACATGATCTGCTAACACATCATGAATAACAAATTCAACATCATTTCTTTAAGGGATTAAGTGTAAGTTGTTCAATTCACGAACAACAGTGAGATTGTACCAAAATCATGTAAGTATTTATTTTAATTCATCAACTTTAGGGAAATGGTCTTGAAAACCCAAAATGTTGTCCATGTGCCCTTATATCCGATGAATCAGATGGTACCTTAGATAATCACTAATCTATGGCTTTGTGATTATTGGATTTTTCATAGCCATGTTCTCTACCACTCTTCATCAGAACATGACGGTTAGATTTATCTTCCGTATCCATATTTTAACCCATGTTCTCATATGTGGATACCCAGTGATTAGTTAAATTGGGTAACCGTTACGTTTCATACATTAGATTTTAAAGCCATGTTTTTCTATTCATTTTTACGATGTGGGTTTCTATTAATGAAACGTTCGAGTAGTAATCCATTTATAACCCTGAAGAATTTCGAGGGCGAAATTCATTTTAAGGGAGGTAGAATGTAACACCCCTAGATTTTATGAAAAGTATTCTTTTTAATTTTATTGATGTCTTGTGTTGTACGCTACACCAAAATGAGCTTGCACTATAGTGATCCTTGACTTGGCTTTCATTACACGCAATCATGACCTTTCTCGATAGCTTGCATCGTACGCAATACCGAGTTTCGCTAAACAACGATATGTTATAGAAACTAGCTGTTATGAATAGTAATACCTTCTTTTTGAAAATTTATAAATTCTATCTATCAAAATTGACTTCATTTTTGGATTCAGAATATCGCAATTAGCGTAGGGTTAATTTTTGGTAATTTTCTGAAAACATTCAATTTTTGATGAATAGTGAAAATACTGGGTCACTCTTCAAAAAGAGTCTTTTTATTTAAATAATTATTTATTTTATTTAAATTTATTTTAGGTAAAAATTGATACATGATACCTATATAAGTTCAATTATGTCATTGGAGTCATTTTATAATTATTTTATATATATATAAATTTTATTGAACTTTTCGCCGTCTTTTACACACCTCCTAAGAGAATTTGCAAATTCACATAAAACTTAATTTTACCGCTAATGTGAGTGGAATTTCCAAAATCTGAGATACACGGTTAATATGAAGGACAAAAATGTGGTTCAATGAGATGAAAAGAATTTTTTGTGAATAGTTACTTTTTACTTTTTTTTACGACGGTAAAAGTAAATAGGGTAATTAAGGGTAAAAATGATATTATTATTACCCTAACACATGTCCTAATTCTATTTGATAAGTGTAATTCGACCAAAAACAACATTAGGGATAAAATAGTACCCTTTTGGCCCACATGGATTATATTAGGACATTTATTATTAATTTATTTAAAGAAGGGTTAAAATAGTAAAAATCAAATTTTAATAACTAAATCATTTTTAATAGAGAGTTATACATAAGATAAATTAGACTATAACTATTCATTATTACGATAAAAATATTTCCTACATAATGGTTTTTTATTTGTAATTTTTAGACATTAAAAAAGTTAAATTATTTATGACACAATGATGATGCAATAATTATATTATTAATGAAATATTGACATAATTGATGTTATAAATACCCAACTAAATGTAATTTAAGACTTTTTATGAATTAAAATAATCTTATATGTTAATAAGACATGTTAGTGTTGATTTAATTAACTTTGTTCGAACTAAAAATTCTTTTATGATTTTATCAAAAATCAATTACCAAATAGTGTCAAAATTGACATAAAATATGGTTTAAAACAAATATTATATTATTAATTTTTATTTTATTCCTAAAAATCTAAGGTTAGGCCAAATGACATAGATAATGTTATATATGTTAATAATAAACAACTTGGGGTTCGTTTGGCTTGTTATATTAAGTTTATTAACCTTATAGTGTAAGAAAAGAAGAAGACACGGTAAAAGAATCATTATTTAACTTAAAGTAAAATATAAATGATAAGGTTAAATTAGAAACCTAAACTTGTTTAAATTCCATTGGATGAGAGGATTGCGACCCTTACCCACCTTAGCTTTGAAATAACTCAATTTGGAGCTATTAAAAACTGAATATGACTTTTTAATATAATAATATTATTTAGTTATTCCAAAGGTGCCCCTCTCCTCCCTTATAAAAGGGCACCTCCTCCCTCTCTTCCTCACACCACATTGAGCCTTCAAGTTCGAAAAATCCCTGAAAATTTCTCTTCTCCACTTACTTAGAAACATCCTAGAGGTTCTGGTCTTCTTCAAAGGCCAATCTTACTACCCTAAGAGGATGTTTCAAAAGGCGTGTTGAAAGAAAAGGTAATATTTGTGACCAATTATTTCAACTTTATTTCTTCATATAATTCTTCTTCTTTAGTTGTTTCATTATGAAGTAATAACATCAGTATCAATAATATACCGATATGTTATTATAATTTTAAAACAACCCTATTTCACCATCTATCCATCCTACGGAAAATGAAATCATCGTGCGTGCGTACGTACGGAATACCGTCTCCACGTCGTGGTGTAATCTGTTTTCGACCACCACCTTACTTGGATGAGTATAATGGTGTAAATAAATAACTATATATGAAAATTTCAAAGTGATATTGATTCTGAAATATTATACATACACTTCAATGCAATTCCACGATCATGGGAATGATATCATCGCTCGTGCGTACGTAGGGACTACCGTCTCCACGACGCGATGAGATTCATTCTCCATGTTAACCATTCATGAATGATTATAAAGTATATAAAATAAGTAATAATGAAATATATGACATAATAATGATACAGTATTTTTGTGTATATATATTTATGTCATCTACTTAATTTCATTCAATTCAATAAAGAAACGAAGACAACGTTAATGCGTACGTACGGCCTACCGTCTCCTTGAACGGTGTATTTCATTCCTTTTATCAACCCATAATATATATGTATATGATGAATATATTTTATATATAAATCATGTTTTACATTATGGAATTATGTAAATCAGGATATAAGTAATAATATCAAGAACGACGAGTCGAAACCCATACGATAAATGAAACGATTTTACACAAAATGCTCTTTAACATGGAATTTACAAAAGAATGGGTAATATAAAGTCATAATTGAAACATATATGATATCTTAACAAGGAATATGATTCTATAATAATTCAATGACCTTATTTAAATCATTATACAGGAGGTTCGGATACATACGAAGCATATCAGACATAAGGTATGGGATAACTTTTCCAATCTCATTTTTATCCGAGATTGTTTATTCGTAAGTATTCACTAGGGTTATATTTATCATCCATGTCCCTATTTTCTAAAAATGGTTTCATGTATTCTTAAAGTCATTTTTACCATTTTTTTACTTTTACTACATGGTATGTAAGGAATCTTCTTTTGTTTACCATATGAGGTACTTTTGGACTTTTCTGACCAAATTATGGGAAGAATGTTATTTTTAACTTATACTGTGTGAACGGATTTTTATGGTTTCATAACACCTCATTTTCATGAATATTACTCTACAAACATTTATGACTATTTTAAACAAAAAACGTTTATTTTAAAAGTGCATGAAATTTTGTGAAAAGAAAATTTTTTTGAAGAAGAAAGGATATTTTCCTCAAGAAATCATTTCAAATGTTTTATCAAAACCACTTTCCATCTAAGATGAAATTATTTCATATGTGTATTTATCAAGTTTAATGTATCTATCATTTACATGGTTTCACTTTTCTTATGATTAAATTTCCATTTGTTTTATATGGATTATGATATGATGGGATGATGTTTATGAAACCCATTTTATTCTTTGTGTTATGATGAATGTTTTAAGTTTATTTTATGGCACTAGTAAGAATGATTTAATTATGAGATGGGTGGGACCTATATCTAACTCCAATGAATTGGGTAAAGATTTATATCTCATGATATTTACATGGATGGAATAGTAAGTTAATCCAGTTCAGTGTTACAGGACTGAAATGAGGAGTGAACTCGATTCAGAAAGGGACTTTGTCCACTAAGATGATCTTGGAAGCAATGCCTTGGCCACTATGGAAATCATAACATGTGATTAATGGTTTCCACAATTAAATGTTTTATTCCCATTCTATTTTATCATGATTAATGTTTCCTTATGATATATTCCTTACATACTTCCAAGATTCATGACTTTGCTCAAGATTTTGATTTTTAGATTTTATGTTCATGTTTTTGCATTCAAATGTTTATGGATTGCTTTATGTTCTCTATGTTTACCTTTAATGGGAATTTGATCTCACCCCTTTAATGTTTTCTTTTCCCTAGGATATAAATAAAGGTTTTAGGTAAGAAAAAAAAGGGAAGATATTTATGGGAGATGTTGAAGATCTTTCACCACGATTAGAAGATTATATTCTGAGTTTCCAACGACACTAAACTATTACAGTCCTTGTGTGTCTGTTTTTGTTACATACTAAGTATTCCGAAAAAGTAATGTAATTTTCATGTACGTCAAGCTTTGGGTGTCTACATTATATATAGAGGGGTCGAGAGCGAATCCACCTACCTCATGAATTTGAAGAGAGTGATAAATAGAATGAAAAGAATCCATGAAAAGGGATGAATCTCCAAAACAAATCTTAGATATATTCCCATATCATTGACAAGAAAAAATCTAATCATTTTTGTCTTAAACCATAAATTTACACACATCGGGCATATATATAAGAAATAGAGAGCTATATATATCTATATCTATGAATAACCATTATGAATGGCCAACAATGATATCTTACTGTGAGAATTGTGCTTCAACACAATAAGAAACAATGTCAGATTGCTTCCAAAATAATAGGGAGATGTTCTATAACCTTTGAGACGGAAAAATTCCAATTCACTTCCATTTTGGAGAAAACAATAGAGTTAGAGGTGAAAAAAATTAGATCTCAATTTTTGGGATCTAACTTTTGACCCATGCATTGTTCAGCCACACAATTTGGAATATTGTGCCCTAACTGTGCACCTACAACTTCCTTAAGTGAGACATCGCCCGTCTGTCTCACATTATTTGAAAACCAAGAACCGACCACATGAAATCCAATTTTCCAAAAATGACCAAAATGAAATTTTTTCTCATAGACTTCCACATGGATTGGACCAGCTGTGTGAAACCCATGCCCCTTCCATTTTTCCTCTATCTCACTATGCAGTGTTTCCTATAGAAGAATAATGGTTTTCAATTTTTTTTCCAAATTGTGTACCTATAGTAAATACCAAACATTATTCCAGAAGTATCTTAAACCATCCCAAACATAACCCAAATGATTTATATACTAAATTGTTTTTTATTTACTTGATACTGGGGGGTACTGCATTTTCCCAACCATTAGCCTTTCTGTCCCCTAAACATGGGAAACATCATCTTGATGAAATTTTTATGGAACTTTCCCTTTCATTTCATTCACACGTTCCCAAGACTCTTCTTGAATATTACAACAATTCTACGAAATTCACAGTAAACCATTTATTTTTAAATGAATAAAATTCTCTTACATGTACAATATCTACATAGGGATATTTAAAAATGAACCATCTGGCTATAGTTCAACTTGACCCCATCAAATCACATTGTCAAAATCGGACTGATACTTGTGGGAAAGAGATCTGTGAAACCCATTATTCCCATGATTGAAATGTGGTATAAATTCTACCCGATATAAGGCCTCACCATCCCATTCAAATTTCTCAAAAAGTCTCATATATTGCATGGATAAATTTCCCTTAATCCAAAAACATCGATGTTAAAGCACTGGGGAAATTCTCAAGAGAACATGATCACACACTGTGAATGGAAACGACCAACAAAAAGGATTTGAATATGATTTCTGATGATTATGTACTGTCTCCATATATTTCATGATTAACAAAATCTTCAATGTAGTTTCTTGGACAGTTATAGGAACATCTAGTGAAGTTTTACCTACTGCCACCCAAAAAGGGGGAGAACAATGAGGACTCCCATATAATGAATTATAAGGATGGACTTGTATTGTGGAATGATTGATTTTCTTATAAAAGAACTCCACTAATGGTATATGATCTTCCCATGAGCATCCAAAATTCATTACACAAGCAATTGGCATTTATTTTGAAGTTTGTATCACCATTTTGGATTTCCCATCCAATCAAGGATGATATGACGTACTCATAGTCAAATGAGTCCGAAGGGATTATTTTTAGTATTTTCTATAAATGATATTTAAACCTTAGATCTCAATCAAAGACTATCTAAACTGGTACACCATTCCTCATTCACTAATCAAAAATAGAATTTTCAAAATTCCTCCAACGTATGAGGTTCACAAATTGGGATGAAATGAGGTGACTTTGTGAGCTCATATACAACATCCGAATGGAAATTGTGTTTCAGATCCATTCTTAGAAGACCAATTACAAAATCCATAGATATCTTCTCCCACTTCCATATATGGATAGGTAAAGACTAAAACATAACTACGGGTTGTTGATAATCATCTTTAACTTGATTACATGTTTCGTATTTCAAAACTAATTTAGGTAATATTCTTTTCTTAATGATACACCAGAATTTCAATTTAATATTTTTTGTACATATTCTATATTCCATAATGTACAACCCATATTGAATGGTGGTAATCATGGTGATGCTATTATTGACAATACATATGTATAAACATCCATTTTATGAACCATAAAACTTAACTTCCATGCATTTTATATCCCTTCATTTTCTACCCACCATTGAGTCTTGAAATCATCACCAAACATATTGAATCAGACCCATGTTCCTCTTTAATCGACATTATGAAATCAAGAACCAAATAAATTGGAAGGAAGACCACAACATTACCTTGGTATTGACATTCCAAACTCATTTCATCTAGGACTGACATAAACTCCCACTCATTTGAATCGTCCTTTTCCAATTGAGCATATGAATTTCTGATTAATGAATCTATCACTAAATTTTCTATACCCTATGTATAAATCATATTGAAGTCATGATTTTTTATATATTCCTTCCATCTTATTTTTCATAGGTTCAAATCCTACAGTTATAAATACTCATTTACCTCTTGTGATCCATGAACACAGTGAATTAATTTCCAAAGAGATAATGATGTCATGTCTTTAAAGCATAGAATACGATAACAAACACTAAATATTGTTTTTGGAAGTTCTTCTCATGCAATAGTAACATCTGTTAGCCATAAAAACAATTTGGTGTCCTTGCATGATAAGACACCCCAACTCAGATCACAAAAATCACAATACACCATGTACCCTTTTCGTGATTGGTACATATAAGGTGGACCTTTAGTTCTTGAAATGTTTTCTGACATTCCTCATTTCATTGGAATGGAATATTAAACTTTTTTAGATATGCAATAATAGAATATAGTTGTGAAAAATCACACACAAATCCTCAATAATGAAAAACCAATCCAAGAAAACCTTGTATCTCCAAAATGTTCTTCAACAAGATCTAAGATATCATAGCCTCAATCTATAATGGATCCATTGAAAAAACTATTTCAAAATTACATGTCCAAGAAATGGATTTTCTTGTATCCAAAAATCACCATATGATTATTTGTAATAAAACCAGTGATCACTCAAGATTCCCAACTCTATTTCCAAATATTTCTCATGCTCATCCCTTGTACTTGAATACGCCAATATGTCCTCACAAAACAATAGTAATAATGAATCTATATATTGTTGAAATATTTGATTCATCAATTCCATATATACCACTAGTTCATTCATAATACTGACATAATTTACCACATACTCATAATGGCCATATTTTCTTTTGAAAGTTCTATTTGGAATACCCTCCTTCCAAAATCTCAATTCGTGATATCCCGATAACAAGAAAATGTTATACAACCTCTCAGCCACTCTGAATTGATATAATCGGTCAAAAAATATTTGAATTAGATATTGGTTATTTATAATTACTTGATTAATCTTATGATAATACACACACATAATTAGATTTTCATCTTCCTTTTTTCAAAAACAAGACTGGTGCTTCCCACCGAGACACAATTTCTCTAATGAAACCCTTTTCCCACTCCACCAACTACAGTTTCGTCTCCCTTAATTCTTATGGTTCCATATTATAAGACTAAATTTTAATATGATTAGTCCCCAAAATGATAAAAATCATATAATCCACTTCTCTCATTAGAGGTAACCATAAGAAAATATCTGGTAAAATATCAAAAAACTCATCCACCATTACTGGAAAAATATTTTTTGTGATCTCATTCATTGATTCCAAAGAACACACTATCAAATAGTATGATATATTTCCAAAAACTTGTGATTATTAGATCATTTCACCTTCTATTACAATTCTATATCCTTGAAAGAGATGCTTGATTCCATCTTCTGTGTTAAAATTGATCTTTTTGGTAGAACGTTTGATGGTAACATTGAACATTATCAACCAATCCATACCCTTGATTAAATCAATGAAATACATCCCAACCATAGAGAAATACCTTTTTAGCTCATATCTATCAACTTTTATTGAATATTCTTTTCATATACAGGCTCTCCATTCACTTTGACCTAGATGAGTTTTATGTTAAATCACAAAAGTCATCATCTCGTCATTAAAACAATAAAAATCAACAGAACATGAATATATAAATGAATGTGATGCACATATATCAAAAAAAACATTCATAATGGTATACTTGAAATGAATCATTCCTTATACTATATATGGTCCATCTTTTCCATCAATAATTACTTATTCATCTCTATATAATTGATTCATTGCAACAGTTTTTTATTTTTTTTCCTCTTGAGATTACACAGCTTGTAGTGTAATAGTATTCCAGGAATCACTATGTCTAGATCTATTCTATAGATGAGATTGATTTACCTTCTTTTGTCTAATTGAAGAAAGTGATGCTTGTGCAAGAACTAGGATCTTCAATTCAAGAATTTTCCCCTTTTCGGGACATTTTTGATGAAAATAGGTTTTTCAAGAAATTTTTGAAGTACACGCCGTGTACTAGGTTTCCACAGGAGGTCGTGTACTGACTGTGTAATCGCCACACAGAAGACCATGTGGGTTTGACCTGGAGGCCGCCTAATGTGGGGTATAAAATTTTCAAGTACACATCATGTACTTTATTTTTTTCATTAAACACATCGGGGTTGCATCTGATGGACAGAACACCCTTATTCTAGGTCTCATTTGTCCGACAGAACCCGTACGACCAAGATCCTTCTCCGATCCCCCGAGCCTCAGGGCGATATTCGATTCAACTGTTGTCGATTGTGTTGGGATCGCCTCGGTAATATCTCTCTTCTTCTTAAGCCTCGTTTCATGATTCCTCTTCTTTCTCAAATTATCCTCTGTTGAATGTTTTAGAAATTTTTGTAGATCTTCAGCATTATTAGGTGATTCAATCCTCGAGTTTCACATATAGAGATCTTCCAATGTCGAGGTAGCTGTTTTGTGCCTTTCTGTAGAAATTCATTGTGTTTGTTCAAATTTTCCCAGTACCCATGAACGAGGTATTGAGCATTTACCGTTTTAGCCCAATTGTTTATCTCATATGCTTGTAAACATGAGTAGATGATACTTAAAAGTGAATAGGGTGAATTTTAGTTCTTTGGATGTGTTTTCCATGAATTTTTTCTTGTTTTGACCTTTGGGTCTAGTTTTCCTATTAGGATACTGTTTAATTTCCCAGGCCTAGTATTGTAGGATGGTGTGATTGTTGTTCTGTGATGTTGTGATACTGTAGAATTCTAGACAAGTAGTTCATGAGGATTACCTTGGACGATATGCACTGCTACACTTTATTGACTTACACAGGGTCGTGAGAACCTGGTGTACAGAACATATGTATAATGGACATTGAGGGCTTCTCCAGTGTGTCTGTTTTACTTACGATGTGAGACCATAGGGGGAATTGATGTTGAGTCCCTTTTTCATAATGTTTGTAGTTCGTCAATGTGGGCCACAAAGGGAATATGATGTAACTGCTTCCCTAGAGCGCCTTTAGTTTTGATACAAGACTATAGGGGGAATTGACGGTGTGTTCTTTCACAGAGAGTCTATGCTTAAGCTGAACCAGAGGGGTTAGACTGAGTGTATTACCCAGAGGGTTGGTTATACTTGTTAGGTAGCACCAGAGGGGATAGGTTGTGGGTGCTTCCTGGAGGGTTACCATTGTGTTAGCTACATGCTTTTACTTATTAGGTAGGACCAGAGGGGATGGGTTGTAATTACTTCCTAGAGGGTTACCTATTTGTGTTTACCTTCCTGTTTAGTTGTTTCTTGATATTGAAAATGAGGATTGTTTACTATTTAGTACATTCATGTTTACTGTTTCCTATAATTTTAGTTTCCCTATACTCATTTACTACTAGGCAAAGAACTTGTGGTGCTTGCCTACTTGGATTTAGTCTCACCCCTGTTTGGGCCATGCTTTTGGGCCCAAACTGATTATATTGCTGCAGGAATAGACAAGGGAAAGCACCCTTCTATATCAGGTACTTGACATGCTATGGATACGGAGAGAATGGGACCATGCATAGGCTTGCGATGCTGTGGAGCTGATTAGTGTTTTTCTTTTATACTTATTTTATTAATGTATTTCAAATTGTTCATTGTTTCCCTACTTGCCTAGACATATGTATCATGAATCATTTTATATATGGGCCCCAATTTATTCTACCAGTCTTCCACTGTTTATTTCTGTATTATATTATTACTTCTTCCACTCTTGTGATTTTTTGTTTACTTTCATTGTGTACTCTGCCAATGAGGGCATAGTTTCCCCAATATCACACCCAAATCCCTCTCTTCTAGTTGGAACCCTCTGGCGTTCGAGGAAATGCGTTTGAGGCCACATGACCAACCAGGTACAGGACGCCTCTGGGTGCTTCTGGAACCAGGACATTACAAAGTGGTTTCAGAGGAATTATTTTCATCTTGACTTACTGTTTGGAGAATATAGCCAGGGAAAGGACGGAATAGGTACTTGGTAATAAGCTGTGTCAAGGAGTAGCTAACCCGTGTATAGGAGATAAATCCAATCTAACTCGTTTATTGCAATTTTTTTGGTTTTTAATTTTCCAAACGATTTGATTTCACCATGGGGTGGTTCGCATGTTTTGTGATGTTACCATTGATGTTATTAAGGTTTTATTTCTATCACAACATATTGAGATGAGAGTATTCCATCTCATACATCATATAGGCATTTTCTAGAAATCAAATGTCATGCATTCTTACCATGCAATCTAGGGTGAATTATAAATTTCATGTTATTATTATAGATGTTGTGTAGAATATGTATGTTGTTTTGATAGATGACTTGATAAAATACCTACTATTTTATAGGGTATTGTTTGTGTAAGGTTTTGTCTAAATGAATGCCAAAATTTGGTTCTTGAGGTGTTGTGGGTTGTTATGGACCAGAACTTGGTGGACCATTGACTAGTTTGAATTTCGGGATGTATGGGCCATCACGGATCAGAATTTTCCACCTTGAATATTCATTTCAACGTTTTCAGGGTTTCAGAGTAGTTTCTGAGGTTTACTGTTTGAAAAAACCCAGAATACAAACTGTGTAGTTTTGACTACATTCTATGTGTTATTCTGTTCGAGATGAAATTGTTTTTCTTAATCACATGATGTGTACATTATGTACACGTCGTGTAGTTTCTAATAATGTCGTAGATTGTGTGGGCAGAGACACGAGATAGATAAATTCATGTGGGAACACATCGTGTACTGGTTGTGCATGTCTTGTGGTGTTGACCCTGTGTCTGCCCGTGTATCTGACAACATAGGTCGGTGGAGTCTCTTCTTATACATGTCGTGTCCCATCTAAACACATAGTGTAGTCTAACCTAGGTACCCGTCCATGTCACGTTCAACATGGATTGGTGTTATCCTTTCTCGTACACACCGTGTCCATCTTAAACATGTCGTGTAGTGTGATCCATGTGTTAGGCCGTGTCACTAACAATACAGGCCAGGGGAAGCCATTCTAGTACATTCCATGCCTATCATGAACACTCTGTGAAGTCTTGTCTTAGGAGAGCCGTGTGGCATTACTGTGTAAAAGGACTCGGGCATGGGAAGATGATTGAAGTACATGCTATATGTTTGGGAAACACGCCATGTGGTTTGGGTGTTACACGACCGGTCCTGGCACCAGTACATGCCCATGTGAATGACTTAAGGGAACATGCCGTGTAGTCAGGTTTTGGAAAACTTTAATGCTTTCTTCCTCATGTTCCTTTCTTATGATTTCAGTCTTTAGTCACTGCTAATCCAGATATAAGGTGTGCATTTTTCCTTGTAGAGTCATGCCACTGAGACGTCCTCTAGTTGCCCGCCAGTTTTATGGCAGTGATCAAACACCAGATACAATTGATCAGATATTTCCTACATATCCTTCTATTGTGCCAGTCTTGGCACCATTAGTTATACCTGATACTAGTGCTGATGCATAGTTTATAGAAGGATTCATGAGTATGATGCAGACTTTTTAAAAATCACTGCCTCCAGCCACGTCGATGGAAGATTTGACGCGGGTTTTCCACCAACAACATCCTCCCACTTTCTAAGGGGAGGGGAGACCTCATTCTTCATATTCATGGCTAGAAGCCATGCTGACAATCATTGAGCATCTGGAGATGCCTCCAGAGAGGAGGGTCAATATTTATACCTATATTCTTCGAGACTCCACCATGAGGTGGTGGTATTTGATGTCAAAGGTGGGACACCAATAGGTCAGGTTGTGGGATGTGTTTCAGCGTATCTTCTATGCCTACATCTATCTGGACACCCTGAGGGCCAATCGAGCCTGGGATTTTATGAGTCTATAGATAGGTACTCTTTCTGTTATGGAGTATTCCACATGATTTACCGACCTGCAATGCTTCACGCCTATTCTTGGAGGTGATCGGTTATTCTGGAAAGGAAGATTGATGATTTTCTGAGGCACCACATCCGATCTCAGGTGGAAATCTTCAGGTTGACTATAATCACTTATATCATCAAACAGACACAGATCACGGAGCACAATTTGAGGGATTCTGGAGTTGTAAGATAAGGAGGCTCAACATATGGAGTTAGCATCCCTCCTACTGACACTAGGAAGCGCCACATGGAGTCTTCATGGGGTGAACCATGGAGGCAAGACACATCTTATGTTATCCAGGTGGTGTGCAACCAGTTCGGAAAGAGTGGGCATATGAGGCCGCATTGCCTAAAGGAGCCAATCGATTGCCAATCATGAGGAAAGATGGGTCACCTTCAACGCTATCATCAGATCATCTCACTAGCAGCTAGTGATAGGGGTTCTTTAATGACTCTATGATCGGAGTAGCACCGCCAGTTTCTCACTAGTATGGGTACTGGAGTTCTTTCGGCTATTCATGCCAAGGTGGAGGTCATGGCCATGGTGGTTAGTCTGCAGTCTTTCAATGATAGTAGATTAGATCAGCTAAGAGTGGTATGTCATTGTAGTAGGGTTGTGGAGAAGGTCAGACCTTTGTAGTGGAGTAGACCTAGTAGGAACAGGATCCCGAACCTTCTATAGTTCGAGGCACATTCCCCATTGCCTTAGTTTTATTTTCATCTATTTTCGATACAGGGGCTTCCCAAAACATTATATCAGTTGCTGTTGGGGGAGCCTTGGGCTCTTTATCTTTTCCTCTACCGATATTTTAATGCTAGAGACTCCGTTGGGGACTAGAAAATCTAGTGTTCATCAGTGCAGGGAGTTCCCTCTAGATTTTCGGGGGTGTCAACTTCTATGGGACCTCTATGTCCTAGAGATGGCAGGCTGTGATGTCATATTCATAATGGAGTGGTTAGTTTCTTTCAAGGTAGTCGTCAACAATTATCATTGTAGAGTGAGCTTTACATCACCAGAGGGAATATCATTTCTTTATAAGGGAATGTGAGATGTCCAGGAGAGCAGATTAGGTCCATCACATCATGGGTTAAGAGGAGTTACAACCTAGATAGCTAGTTTATATCTTGATGACTAGGGGACTTCATAGTTAGACATACCTCATGTGGAGGATCGTTTTAGAGATGTCTTTCGAGTGATCTTTTTAGGGTTTCCTCTAGAGTGATAGGTTTACATTTCTATTGAGCTCATTCTAGTAGAGGCACTATTGTCCATTCTTCCTTATTGGATGGCTATACCAGAGTTGTAGGAGCTCACGAAACTGTTGGAGGAGTTGCAGGAAAAGGGTTTCATTTGACCCAGTACTTCTCCTTGGCATTCACCTGTCTTATTTGCGAAGAAGGCAGTCGAATCCCTAATGCTTTGTGTAGATTATCCGAAGATGAACCAGTTGATGGTCAAGAACTAATATCGTTTACAAGTATTGATGATATCTTTGATCATATTCAAGAAGACTAGGAGTTCTCGAAGATTGACATGTGGTACGATTATCATCAGTTGCGTGTTAGACCATCTGATATATCTATCATATCCTTCTAGAGTAGGTATATTCTATAAAATTATACGGTTTTGTCATTCAGTCTCACGAACGTGCCTATAGTATTCATGGCACTGATGAACCAAGTAATCCAACCATACATGGAGTTCTTTCATGGTAGTCTATGTGGGCGATATCTTGGTGTACTCTCATACTCGAAATGATTATGCTAACCATCTTGAGATCATTATGAGTACACTAAGATAGCATCAATTATATTCTAAGCTCTCAAAATGCCACTTCTGGATGGATTAGTTTCCGTTCTTGGGTCAGGTTATCTCAGAGACATGAGTGTCAGTAGACCCAGAGAATGTGAGAGTATTAGTTTCCTGGGAGCAGCCGAAGAATATCTTTCAGGTGCAGAGTTTTCTTCGGATGTATGGATACTACAAATGTTTCATTCTAGATTTTTCACGCTTATCATCAACACTGACGGGTCTGAATAAGAAGGGTGTGATGTTCTTATGGACAGATTCTTGTGAGTCAGCCTTTCAGGAGCTGAAAGGGAGGTTTACTTCAGCACCGATACTAGTATTTCTAGATCCGGCCAAGAGATATTCTATTTATTGTGATGCTTTAGGTATCAGTCTAGGAGATGTGCTTATGCAGGGAGATGGAATCGTTGTGTATGAGTCTCAACTATTGAGACCACATGAGAGGAACTACCCAACACACGATCTCGAGTTGGCAGCAGCTGTTCATGCCATAGCCTGTTTGAGACATTATCTTCTAGGAGAGAATTTTGTGGCTTTCACCGACAAAAAAAGTCTCAAGTACATATACACTCAGTGTGATCTGAATTTGATACATCAAAGGTGGGTTGATTACCTTCATTCATTTGACTTTGAGCATGCCTACACGCCTGGTAAAGGCAATGTAGTAGCTGATGCATTGAGCAGGAGGACTAAGATACATGCAATTCAGGAGTCGAGCAGATAGTGGAAGCTTATGGCTCTATTCTCTGAGGTGCATATGGAGGTTCGAGACAGAAAGGGGCAGACTTTCCGTTCTTCTATAGTTGTTACCTCTACCCTTCTTGAACGAGTATGAATGAGGCAGTTATCAGATTCAGAGGGTCTAGACCTATGGGAGATTCTTTCAGGAGGGGACCCTATTCCAGGATGGACCATAGGTGAGGATGAGATCTTGAGTTTCTAGGGGCACGTATGGGTGGTAGAGGACATACACGAGGAGATAATGTAGGACATTCATTCCTCATTCTAGGGAGTTCATCCAGCTGTCACCAAGTTGTATCATGATCTACTCTGTCAGTATTGGTGGCCAGACATAAAGAGAGATGCTTCTAGTTTTTCATGAAGTGTTCCACTTGTTAGTAGGTGAAAATGGAGCATCATCGACCAAAATGGGTTTTGGAGTAGTTACCCATTCCCGAGTTGATGTGGAATGATGTCACAATGGCTTTCATAATAGGGGTGTCGAGGTCACCTTGAGGGAATTATGCAGTAGGGGTTCTCATTGACAGACTTACAAAGGTCTCTCACTTCTTGCCGATCAAGGAGACCTTCAGCGTTGATGAGCTAGAACGGTTGTACCTCCATGAGATTGTACGTCTGCATGGATTTCTACACTCCATCATTTCAGATATGGACGCATGTTTTACTTCTCGAGTCTCGAAGGGGCTACATAAATCTTTGGGTACACAGGTGATTTTGAGTACAGCCTACAACCCTCAGATAGATGGTCGGTCTGAGTGTACAGTTTAGGTTCTTGAGAACATGCTCTAAGCATGTATCTTAGATTTAGGAGGTTCTTGGGAGAAGCATAAACCTATTGTGGAGTTTTAATATAACAATATTTTTCAAGAAACTATTCAGATGGCACCTTATGAGGCTTTGTACCGTAGGCCATTCCGATCACCCTTATGTTGGATGGAGGCAGGAGAGGCAGCTTGGCTGGGACCTCGTCTTGTTCAAGAGACCTTAGAGAAGATAATGTTGATTCAAAAGAGGATTTATACTGCATAGTCTCGAAAATAGTCTTATGTGGATCAATGGAGATGACCTCTGTATTTCGAGGTCAAGGATCAAGTTTTCCTGCGTGATAGATCGAGGTTGGGTCAAAAGAGGATTCAGAGATAATGTATGTTTTCACCGAGGTACATCAGGCCGTTTGAGGTGTTGGAGAGAGTTGTGTCGTTTTCATATGGGTTGCAGTTACCTCAAAGGTATTGGGCTATGTGTGACATTTTTCATGTTTCTCATCTTCGACGTTACTTTTCAGACCCATCTCTTGTCTTTCAACCCGAGGAGGTTGAGCTCGAAGTGGATGTGTCGTTCGAGGAACATCCTATCTGGATTTTTGATCATAGTAAAAAGGCTCTCCATGGTTTATCTATTCCTCTGGTATGAGTTCTATGGCTGCATAGGCGAGTACATGATGAGACTTGGGAGAGGGAGGCTGACGTACGATAGCAGTGGCCATAGTTGTTAGGGGTTTCTTCTTCTAAGCCACCTTGCTAGGGAAATTCAAGGATGAATTTTTTAAGGGGGTAAGTTGTAAGAACCTGGATATTCTTTTCAGGTATGTTTCCCTTTTCTGGTAGTAGTTGAGGAAAATGGGATTATATGGAAAAATTTATGTACATGTCGTGTACTCTCTGAGTACAGGCCGTGTACTAGGTTGTCGCAGGAGGTCGTGTACTAGCCATGTAATGGCCACCGACATGACCAAATGGGGGTGAACTAGAGGTCACCTAATGCAGGATAGGGAAATGGAAATTATATGCTGTGTACTTCAAAAGTACATGAAATGTACCTTTTATTTCATTAAACACACCGGGGTCGCGTCTGACGAATATAACGTGCATTCTCAAGTTATCCTCTATTGCAAATTTTAGACGTTTTATAGATCTTCAGAGTTCTATAGAGATTCAAGACTTGAGGTTCACATATAGCGATCTATTAATATAGAGGAAGGTGGTTTGTGCCTTTCTGTAGAAATTCATTGAGTTTTACGTGCAAATTTTCCAAATACCCATGAACGGGGTATTGCACGTTTACCATTTTAGCCCTATTGTTTACCTACTATGCTTGTATGACTAAGTATATGATACTTGATTGTGAATATGGTAAATTTTTGTGCTTTAGATCTGTTCTCCATGTATGTTTTTCTTGTTTTGACCATTGGGTATAGTTTTCCTCTTAGGATACTATGTACTTTCCCATGCCTAGTATTGTAGGATGGTGTGACTGTTACTCTCTTTTGTTGTCTTGCTGTAGAATTATTACCAAGTATTACTTGGGGTTTACCTTGGCTGATACGCACTGATACACTTTCTTGACTTACACAGGGCCATGAGAACTTTGTGTATAGACCATAAGGAGAATGGATGTTGCAGGCTTCTCCATAGTGTCTGTTTTACATACGATGCGAGACCGCAAGGGGAATTGATATTGATTGCTTCTTTTTAGAGTCTGTAGTTCCTCAACTTGGGCCACAGAGGGAATGTGACATAAGTACTTCCCTAGAGTTCCTTTAGTTATGATATGAGACTATAGGGGGAATTGACGGTGTGTGCTTTCTCAGAGAGTCTATTCTTAAGCTGAATCAGAGGGGTTAGACTGAGTGTACTACCCAAAGGGTTTCTTCTACTTGTTATGTAGAACCATAGGGGATAGGATGTGGATAATTCGTATATGGTTAACTTTGTGTTAGATGATTTCTTGTACTTATTAGGTATGACCATAGTGGATGGGTTGTGAGTACTTCCCAGAGGGTTACCTATTTGTGTTTATCTGCCTGTTTAGTTGTTGCTTGATATTGAAACTGTGTATTGTTAACTGTTGAGTAATTTCCTATTTACTACTTCCAGTACTTTTACATTCCATATACTCATTGTCTTTTAGGAACAAATCTCGTGGTGGTTTCCTACTGGGATTTAGTCTCACACCCAGTTTGGGCCATGCTTTTGGGCCCAAATAGATTATATTATTGCACGTATAGGCAAGGGTAAGCACCCTTCCAATTTAGGAACTTGAAATGTAGTGGAGTTGGAGAGCAAGAGACCAATCATAGACTTGAGATGCTATGGAGCTGATTACTATTTTTCATTTGTACTTGGTTTAGTAATTTATTTCAACATTTTTCTTTGTTACACAACTTTCCTAGACATATGTATCATGCATCATTTTATATAAGTGCTCCAGTTTGTTCTACCAGCCTTCCACTGTTTATTTTTGTATCATATTATTACTGATTTCTCCCTAGTGTGTATTTGTTTAGTTCTGTTGTGTACTTTTCCAATGAGGGTGTTGTATCCCCACTATCACACCCAAGGCCCTCGATTCTAGTCGGCAGCCTCTGTCATTTGAGGAAATGCACTTGGGGCCACATGAACAACCAGATACAGGGCACCTCAGGGTGGCTTCCAGAACCGGGATGTTACAACACATGACACATGATAAGTGTCCCAAACACCTGACTTTTGAGGACTACAACAATAAAACTTAATATTCCCCATTTGATTGCAGTTTTGGTATGCTCTAGGTTTTGTCATACCCTCTCACATTATTTGGAAATGATGTCCACATTGGAAATCTCTTTCTTCACTTCCAGTTCAGGGAGTATGGTTTACGGATCCATTCATCTAATTTTGATTCTCACTCTCACCCTGGTAATAGGTGTCACTCTTCCTCTTTCCTACTAAATCCATGTTCCCAGCATTTTACATGATTATCAATATAATTCCTCCATACATGGATCCTAAGATATCCCTTTCAAATATCCTCATTGTACTGAAAATATCTCTATAATCTGTAATTCATATCTCAAAAGTCTTCAAGAAAATTTCCTATATCATCTCCAATTCTATGATGCATGTCTTCAAGGATGCATCATCAGCCCCCTTGGGTGAAAAGAGAACAAAATTCGTGGCAATTTTCTTACTCAGTGATTGAATTATTTATTACTTCAATATGAAGAATTCTATCATTATTTGAAATCTAAAAGTATGAGGGAATAAGTATTTGTTAAAAAAATTCTGAAAATACACCAATGAATGGTCGTGGTCATATTTATAATGGACTATTAAATCTCACCACTAGCATTCAAGACCATAAAACATATCAGTTTTGATATTGAATATCTTCTCTGCTAGTGTACCGATGAAATTGATGATACAATTCATCTTGTTCATCCACACATACACCTACTCTAGTTGATAATCACCATAAAATATGGGCGGATTATATTTATGGAATTAAATAGAATGATCACCTTACCTTTGATTATCACTACAGTTTCCACTGTCCACCACCTAAAATGCATGGATGATACTCTGACCTAATTTATGGTTCAATTATGTATTAGGATAAAAACAATTCTTAGCATCTTCATCATTTCAGTTTCTAAGAGGCATACCAGGTGCTATTTTCTATAAAAACCAACAAACACCATAAAACTCAATATTTATCAACTGAATTGTTAATATTTAAAAATTATACAACATTATCCTATATAACATTTATTTCCATTAAATAATCATATATGATGTTCAACATTTTTGAAAATTCATCATTCTTTTGAAAATAAAATGATTTTTAAAATACCGAATTCATGTCTTTTAAAAATGTCACATTTGAAACAAAAACTATAACCTTTTTAAGTTGCCATTAAATTTCATCAATTCATTACTGAAAATGAGATATGAAATCCAAGGGTGATGTTATTCATTTAATGGAGGTCATGATCATCTCATTCGATAATCCCATGAAAATGAGATTCAAAATATTGTAAGTTTCTTCCAAACACTTATGTGCCCGACACACTGGTAACATGAAGTTCAATATAAAAAGGATAGCTATGCCTTTTTTATGATTTAAATTACAAATATGATAAATTATAATCTTGTCTTTGATCTGAATGGAGAAATAACTATGATGAGTTATCTTCTCCAAGAATGAAAAATAATACCATCTCAATGATGCACCATGAATAATAAAACATATTCGAAAATAAAATCATATAGACAAATCATACACTACTTTTAACACCCCACCCATTATAATTGGTTTGAGAAGGAAGTGTAAGGATACATGGCCTTATGTGGAATCCCCAAGTCACCAAAGTATGGAAATAAATTCCAAGGGATTCAAAAACAATTGGCTGATAATTTTTCCTTTTGAATATAAAAAAACCCACCCAAAATGCCATAACCAAATAAACACTACATGATGAATGATTATAATGAAATAAAACTCCTCAATTCATTTATTTCAAAATAAATTAACATTTCATAATACTACAATGTCAATGTACAAAATTAAACAAAGAAATGAAAGACTCTAATAAAAAAACACAATCTCCAAATATGTTCTATTAACCATCTCCATTACAAAAAAAATATCAAAAGTGATGCAAAAGATGTGTGATACTATACCATTTCCCAAATATCAATAAAAAACATCTATAAAAGATCCAATTTTTAAGAAATGGGAAGAGTATTGAAACGAAGTAGATTTTCCCCAAATGCAACCCTACACACACCACTAGGATAGAACTAGATAGCACATTTATATAAATTAATTTATTTAATTTTTTTTCTAAAATAGTTAAAATATAAATATAAACAAGTGGCACATCAAAGAAGTTTTCCCAACTGTAACAGGTTCAATGGAAATAAACCAAACAATTATCTAAGTCATTTCACAAATATCATTTGGAATAATCTATTACATTACACATAACCACAAATCAAACCAAGAATTCAACAATGGAACTCCATATACTCATGAGTGGTGAGTCATACTTTGACTTATCCATCACATAGTGAACCACATTGGAAGAGGTACATCATGCCCATATTCGTTACATCTTTTTAATGGTAGTACTTGAAAAACTTTTCTGTACCAATGAAAATGAAAAAAACACAATACAACCATGCTAAACCCCTCCCAAACAATGCGTTCAAACCTAGTTCAATAAAACACCATATTAATTGAAAACCAAATTTTCCATGAAAAGAACCCAACCCCACATTTTCAATTCATGAATTTAAAATCAAGATAACAAATTCACATTCCAACCATAACTCCAAATTTTCCAATTTCGAAAACCTTCACTGAAGTTTGTTTTAAAAAATTAATTTGAATAAATTTAATATGTAATTTCATGAAAAAATAAATTTGAAATAAATTCTACAGGTTCTGGGTATAATATTTTAGGGCACAACCTCCTACCTCAAGAATTTGGGGAAATGATAAATTCCATGAAAAAGGTTGAATTTACAAAAATAATACTTCGATCTATACCCCTATTAAAACAAGAAAAAATATAATCATATATGGAATCCACAACATTACATCTACCCACAACATGAATAGATCTATGAAATTAAGAGATATAGAGAATTAGATCCAAGAATACAATCCAAGAATGTCAAAGAAGGATCCCTTACTATTAGAATCAAGCATAAACACACAATGTGATGCCATCAGATAAAATAAAAATCAATTCAGAGTGGGTCTCAAACCATTAAGAGGGAAACATTCCATGATAAGACAATTTTGGGAAAAAAATTTGAATTTAGTAATAAAAATGGATCAAATCCACAAATTTAGGATCAAACTTTTGACTTGTGCACTGTTTAGTTGTATGGTTCAGGAAATTGTATGCTAATCATACACCGGAATTTTATTTAAGGGAGACCACACACAAATGGCTCACTTGTTTGAAAATTGGTTTCAACCCATGAAAAACCCCACTATCCAAAAAACGAAATATATGGAATAGTTTCTCCACTCCTTTCGTACGGTTTGGGAAAACAATGAATTCCTCACCAACCATCCCATTAGCCCTTTTTTCATTATACATTGTTTTAGGTAGGTGATTTATGTTTTTCCCAAACAATTCTCAAATGGTGTACCTATAGAAAATCCCTAAGAACATTCCAAAAGTTTCCCAAACCATCCAAAACATAACCAAAAGGATTTATATACTTAATAAAGGAAGGGTTACTTAATTGAAAATGGGGGTAAAATAATTTTTCTAGAATAGGGTATAGGCTTCCAGCATATTGGGAAGTCCATTTAAAATCCCCCAAACATAGGGAATCATTACTCAATAGAAAATTCAATTCCATGATAATTATTACACCTAATATGTATAAATTATTATAAACTACATAATTCTATATCACAGATCCATTGAATAGAAATTCAATATAGATTAAAACTAAATCCATTATCAAACCTTGCATGAATCCCCATAGAAGTATATATTATATTTTTTAGAATCAATTTGACAATTTAAAATAAATAATACACACATTCAATATATGAAAAATTAATCCAAACAAGCTGGGGTTATATCCATTTACCAAATAAAAGAAACCTATTTTTGATAGGGTTTTATGGGAACCTAGTACATGACCCAAAGTCCAAGAGGAAAAAGTCCCCTAAATACACACTAGATGTCCAGGAGGAAAATTATTTTAGTTTTTTCATAATGGTAATAAAATTTAAATAATTGTACAATTCAAACATTAAAACCTGTGATCATTTTTTTGTCCACTAGAATAGTTTCTTTATATTTTCCCCTTCCCCAAACTAATGTAAATAATTTATATACATATAAATTTATAAACAATTTATAATTTTCTGTAATCATATGGATGTTGCATAATATTTTAATATAAGAAATTAAAATTAATTTTTTCTAATACAGACCCTTTAATATTTTTCATTATATATCACTTACATGGAATATATAGGTTTAAATGGAATGCAATCCATTTAAATTTTGGTTTCTATTATTTAATTTTATACCTAATCTAAATATCATATATTTTAACATTTTTTAACAATGATCAAATCAATCATTAAACCCCATTTTTATGTGGAAAAAATAGTTTCTAAAAATAATTGTTTGAGTTAAGCAATTAAAAATAAAAAATATAAAAAATTCTTAATCTAAATATAAACACCTTATATTAGTTCTTATTTTTTATATTTATAATTTTTTTTATATATTATATTTATAATTTCTCTATTAAAATGTTATATCTATACTATATATCTGTCTATATAATGTAAAATGCATTTTTATATTAACAATAATTATATGGAATATTAATTAAGAAATGTACGAAACAAATTAATTATTTCATTATAAAAACATTATATTTAAATAAATTATTTTTTTATTAGTTAATAAATAAACTAAAATACTTTTTATTATAGTTTTATGAAATTATAAAATATTTAATTCTTTTTATAATTTATTTTTATGAAAAAAACATTATCCTCACACGGTATTTAATGATATTTGGGAAAATCTAGAATAATATAGATATTCTTAAGATGATTAAATAATTTATGTGCTATCGACTGTATTATATGACTAATAGTATGATCAAATATTATTATAAGTATCATGCATATGTTTTTAAAATTCCCTAGTAAATTAAAGAATTATATTTGTTAATGGAAGACCCTTTCATATCATGGGAAACCGTATGTATTGATCATAGTTTTATGATTTTAATCTATATTTCTATGGTGATGCAACAATTTGTTTTTAATCTGTTACATATTGTTATTAATAAATATGATATCTTGATTTCATATTGATTGACTAAAAAATATATATTAATACATAGTTATTGATTAAAATATCCATTATCGTAAGTTGAGACTCAATACAGAAAAACAAAATAATCAAACATGTTTTTTGATAGGGAATATTATATCCATTATGACTTCAAAAACATTTTATTCAACAAGATTTCATGAATTAGAAATAATTGTAATGATATGATACCACT
The DNA here is from genome assembly GCA_963277665.1 of Viscum album. Lineage (NCBI taxonomy): Eukaryota > Viridiplantae > Streptophyta > Magnoliopsida > Santalales > Viscaceae > Viscum > Viscum album. The sequence continues at coordinate 600,326,519 of OY728162.1, read as the reverse complement.
TATGGGTTTCAATGTATCTAACAAAACTCGAAAGACAAATCAAAAGGAGTATAGAAACCAAAATACAATATTGATAATGAATGAAACCAAAATCATGCATACTATATAGACATAAAACTATAAACCATTCAATAAAACAAGACTCTAAATGTTTCATAATCCAATGTGATTAATGAAGGTCACATGATGGGAATCAAAATTTTACCCCACTCCATATATATCCTCCGCTTATGTTGATTCACTCACCACATGGGGAAGGCACTTCCATAATTCATGGGATTATAATGCCTCACAATGTATAAGATGCAAGAGTTGGGATCTACATGAATGAAAGATTTGGATAATTCTTGAGTACAATTTTATAATAAGTATTCCTTTGGGAATTCCCCATTAAAAATATCATGAGGATTGTACTCAATTAAACATACATTAAATCATATGTTTTTCTTAATTCATGCATTAGTTTAACCCCTATCTATCTGAACTCTCAAACACATTTTATCTCAATAATTGTATGCATTTAATGATAAGAAATCATAGATAATTCCAAATTGATAATTATTATCATTCATCTATCATGATCATAGGATGTTAGTGAATATTGTATTTTATGATTTTACTTATAATTATCCAAATTATGTAAACCAATCATACAATATGATTGGATATCATCATAGAATGATATCGTTATATTAGCTCTACTGATATACCCAATTGTCACATATGATATAGTCATAATACATCATCTGTGTATGGATCTGAGGTCATATGTTATTCATTTTATTTTATTTCAACTTCCTAAAAATGAATAATATTAACTTCTAGATACCATAATATCCATTTTATTCTTTTTTTCTTGTTACTTTAATAAAATAAAATATAGTAGGAACAAAAAAATGTGTGTTATTAATATATAGTCCAGTGTATATCAAGACATGAATGAAAATTATAACGACAGAATGATATGGAAAAAATCACATATGTGCTTCATAACCCTTAGTTAATAGGCCCAAATGATTTTAATCTAAAATTGCTCCAAAATAAAGAGCTAATGGCTTAATATTTACTCATTTTAAATCTTTCGATAACATTGTCAATACACCCTTATAGAGATTTCCAAATTATACGATTCCTTATGCTATTAGTAGTTATCCTTTCTGGGATGTTTATAAATTATTTTAGGTTCATTATATCTTTTTTTTTGAAATTTTTGAATTAATATACACTAAAAACATAAAAAAATAAAAATGAAGCAATTGAAGTTAATATTTAAAATTAAAAAAAAAGTCTATAGAAAGAGGGTTAACTAAAAACTTTCATTGAGATAGAGTTTCTATATAATTCCATGAAGTTGTACAATGAAACATAAATATTGAGAGACAAATATTTTCAAGAATTAATTTAAATATTTTTCCATTATTATTTGAGGCCTTATTTGCAAAAATAATTTCCATAATAATGATTTATTGACTAAATTTTTAGTATAATGTGTAAACTATTAGAAAATGATCTATGTTTCGACACCACCAATCTCAACATTATTTTGAATCCACTTCAGGTATCAGAATAATATTGAATATCAATAATCAAAAACTCTATATCTTCATTTAAATTATTCATACACTAAAATATTCGTTAATGAATAACCACCTTTAGAAAATTTTATCACTTGAAGATATGAAGATCCTTGGTCAACATATATGTCGGATTATCATGAGTACTGACCTTCCTCGCATTAATATAACCATGAAAATTTAAATCTAAGTGATAATGAAATGTATAATAAAATTTCTTTGTCTTATCATGAATGATGTAATAATTTTTGATAAATACAATACATTAAAAATCATAAAAATGTGATGAAATCTATTTATCTATAATGTATTTAACATTTATTCTCCATAACAAGAAAAAAATTATTTAATAGTATCTATGATATTTTTTTTTGTCGCCTCAGTGGTATAAAATAAAATATTATTATGTAATGTTTTTCATAAAATAGTATAACCCCTCATGGTAAATATATATCCAATAAAATATCATTATCATTAAAGGTATCAAAAAATAAGAGTCAACATAACTGATCACACAATTATGTGATCTCTATAAATAGATGAAAATAATAGTAGTCCTATGTAGATATCATTTAACCCAATATTATTCCAACCAATACTGTTTTCTATGATTATTTTTATATCAACTAACATCACTAAATTCATGATCTAAATATACAAAGATGACAAAAATTGTTTAAATCTAAGAACAAACTACAATACCATGTGAAACTTTAGATATATACCCAGACTGAAAATTATTATTTTTATTAAGATAAGCTCTCTTTTAAGGGTAAAGGGGGAAACCATCATGACATAAAGGATATAAACAATCAAAAAACCATGATGATCAAAAATTCAAATCCAAAAAACTCATGCTACTTGTGAAAAGCCCCTCCCAGCATCAAAACACATAAAATCCAGCTTCCACCTTCCAACGCAGATCGACTAGCTATCCCGTGAAAAAATGCATGGGCATGGTATCGATGGTCGTAGCAATTCCCTCTCAAACATCCAATTCCGGAAGTTGATGGTAAAATGGAAAATCTTTGACCTATACCTCATCTGGAGCATCCTTAAGTAGAAGATCTGATTACTGAGACCCCTGAACCATAGATCACCGAAGCCAATGAAAAAGACATCACCGAGAAACGAATCACAATGAAAAACCAACCACTAAAAACCACCACTGATTCACAACTTCAGTCTAAATAACTTTTCGATCATAAAATAAATTCAAAATCAATTCAAACCACACCAGAGTCCATCATAAGAAGCAAACCAAAACCGAAATGAAGATTCCTTTTGATATTAAAGTACACCAAACCACCAGGAACCCCCTGCGAGCAGCAGATCTAAAATGGAAACCTCAGACCTTGACAACCATAACCTAAGATCACCTCGGATCACCGTGAATCCCCAGAAGCTCACGAACAAAAATCTCCAAGAAACCAATCCTCAACCGACATAAAATACTCAACCAAAACTTTAAACCGACAAAAAAAACTCAAACAAACCATCACCTCAGGCCATCACAAACTCGGCAGAAGAAACCAAAAACTCCATCCAAAACAAAAAATTACAGGAAAGAAAATAGGGTTAGAAAACCATCACCAATCTTGCCGGAAGGAAGTCCCACCAAAAATCAGAACTCGTCACCGCAAACCAGAACGCTCGTGGAAGCCATGATGAAATTACCGACTCACACCAGAGATGAGGTGGCAACTCACAAACCGCAGGATCTAGATCTCGGCCGCGTACCGTCCCCGCGCCACTGTGGGGAACCCAATCCGGTGAAGAAGGGATTGCGCAAGTAATCAGGATAGAAATGTTAAAATAGGTTGAGACGCCAAGTTTTCAGAGCAAGCCAATGCAATAGGAATCCACCGCCACGAGCTCCGGAGCGTGAGGACAGACACTGCGCCAAACCAAGACGAAGGAAGGAGGTGGCGGCAAGGGGACACCCTAGATCGCAGAGCCCCTTATGGGCGCATCAAAACTTTAGATATATACAAAACCTCATCATCTGACTGCATGTACAATAAAGATGAAAATAATAAATGTGAAGCTAATAAAGTACATACAATCATTGAAATATTCATATTAAACATTTCAATAACATTATCAATATATCATTTATAAACCAAATACATGAGTACCAATTTTTTAACCCATGGTATCTCCTTGCCCTATATTTTTATTAAAGATCCAAAATATTTATTTTCAAAATCTGAAATAAATATATCATTAACTTATATAATATATTAATTACATATACCTATTATCATAATGTCCTCAAGATAGAAAAATATATAAAAAATATTCATCACAAAATTTTATAAGATAAATGCATTGAAAAAAAATTTACCTTTCAATAAAATGATAGGTCATAAAACTGTATAACCATGTATACAAATGACTGGGTGATTATTTTAAGAAATAAATAGATTTATTCAATGAACATAAAATTTAAAAATTTATAGAAATAATAAAATCTTATTAATGCTTCATATTGATATCCACCTATTGGTCTCTATGTTGAATATCATTTTAAAATATTCCTTCTCTGACAGAAGATTCTAAAAAGATACAATACCCAACAAAATGTGAATATTGCTATGTTTTCCATCTAGATAGAAGTCATATATAAAGTAAAAAAATGGAACAAAAAAATATTCTTTAAAAACCAAATGTTCATTATAATTTAACTATTCAACTCTGATAATTAATTCATTGATATTGATCAACCATTTTCATCAGAAAAAAATTCTTACCCTTATATAATTTCACTAACTCCCATGTGGAAATTTTTAAATGAGAATATATGTCTTCAAATTTCGATATAATCCATTTACCTAAATCATTACCTGTAAATAATTTTGGATAATTCATTATTTCATTATTTTAATCAATACCTTTGATGACAACTATTGAATAAGAAATCAGGTCAGCCTTCGTAAACAACTATGGAGGTGTAATATTTCTTCAAGGCCTTATTTTGTAATAGAATATTATGATAAAATAAATGATGATTAATATAACCTTTTATATTAAATTCATCACGATATGATGAATCTAGTGTAAAATTTGATTAAATCTATTCTTTAACTAGAATTTCTTTTATTTTTTTAGTTTCAAATCATCATAAGGTGAGGCACCTAACATGGTATTCTCAACATATATTTCATTACTACTAAAAATAATATTTTTTTTGTTATGGAAACTATATATTATATCCATTGACTCATTTTTTATCATATAAGAATAATTGTTTAGGTCTAGGTTCTAATATCACGATATCTACATGAGCATAACATTACATCCAAATATATTCCAATCTGATTATGATTCAAGAACACCAAACTATAACTCTTCAGATTCCTTCTTTACAAAATTAGTTAATGGAAAAAAATTAATTAGCACATATGTATATGTATTATTTTCTTCCCAAAAATATATGAGAAATGAGAGATAGAGAGCACAAATCATACAATTTCCATCAAGGCCTAATTAATTAATTATACCAAACATATTTTTCTTTTGAGCATTGAGGATTTTCTAATGAAAAAAAGATATTTTTTCTTTCAAAAATAAAATAGATTCAAAATAATATAATTCATGGCCACTAATAGTGTGATGAAGCTTCACTTTTCACCCATTTTTCATTTCAATAATTACATTCCCATACATAAAAGTGTCAAACAAAATAGTTTCCTTATTCAAGAAGAAAACCCCAAATATACAACGAATGAAATAAAAATTGTTATTATGTGTCTCACACTACCTTTGGAAAGAATTGTAACTGGACCCAAAGATTAGAATCAAAATATTCTAGTCCCCCTTTTAATTGCGAGTTCCCATTCAAAAGAAATCTCATTTATGTTTCCAAAATATAAAATGGTCGCCAAATTCCATATTTCAGATTCCCGATCTATCAAGAAATATTCTCAAACTAAATTTAATCATTCCATTTTGTCTTATATACCCAAATATCATATAAAATAATTTTTAAATATCATTATTAGATCATGAAGGAGTAGAAAAATTTGCAATACCAATCATAGGAAAACAAAGAAGAATATAAAACCTAATTTTTTCCCTATCATCATATCAAGAGAACTTTTATGAATATTAAAAATTTCACATTCATGGCTCTAATTATACCCATTTATATCAAGGTACATAAGGAAATTTAATTAATTTTTAGATCAAGGACGTGTTTCACATCTATAAAATTTCTCAAAACACTATCAAACATTTTTATTCAGAGGGTTCTAATTCCAAAAAATCCTATAGGATGAATTATTTCCAATAAATACATTACCTTTTATTCAAAATTTCTATGTTGAAAACATTTCCATATTGATACACTTAAGAAATTTTCATGTTAAATAAATAATCCAATAATCAATCAAATTATATTACCTATGATAAACAACCATGAGTTATCCATCACTACTATTATCCTTTTCTACAGTAATATCAAAATAATTTTTTGGCTGAGTTGTATTTTGATTAACTAGTATATCATTCTTATTCTTATTCTTCATCTTGAAACATTTAAATTTATTATTGTACTTATTCATATCTTATATATATGTTTTATATTCCTTCTTAAATTTTTTACTTTCTATTTTCAGGAGAAAAAATTTCATTTTCCTTCAAGTTCATATCACGATCAAACCCGTCAGCTATGAAACATAGACAACCCCAATATGTTTTATTTTCTCAAATGGGAATAAATCCTCAAAAAACAAATGTTGACTATGGGTATCATGATTATAGATTGTTATATCTCTATGGATAATATTAAATGGAAGAAAAGGGAATTAAAAAATCAACCCAAATATTCTTCTTCATATTTCACCAATATTAATTCTAGATGAAAAAAATATTATTTAAAAACTGCTAAATGAATCTTAATAAATTCACCATCCAATATGTGATGGGAGAGTAACCATTTATTTAGATGAAAATTTATAGTAGACATATTCTTCATATTCAAACAAATTGATTCTAATTTTTACCATAATGCAGTAGCATATGTCTCTATCAAGAAATTCTACAAAATTTGATTTCATAGATGATGATGGATTAGTGATTGAGTTTGATGATCCTCAATTTTTTTCATTTGGAATCAATTATTTATGTATCATGTTGAATAAAAAAATCATATATATCTATCTATTTTATAATATCCCATATCATAACATTCTTTCACAGAAATATGATATTTCAATCTGAAATCATAATATCAAACATCACTATTCCAATTGAAAGAAATAGAAATACCAGATAATCCAGGAACCGAAGGAAGCCAACCCTAATAAATAAACTAAAAGAAGGAACTGATTAAGGCCTTCAAGGGTTTATTACATAAACAAGTGTGAATCACACCGCATCTATCAGCCTCCACCAGTGGGGAATAGTATTCAAGAGCCGTGAAAGACCACATCCCCCCATGATCAATGAGCACTCGCTTTGCAAATGCATATGCCACCTGATAGGCCTCCTGGTAGACAGGTGAGAAATCCAATCACATATGTGTGATCTTCCTATGGAAGTCAACCCACTGAGGTAGCAAGAACCAAGGGACGTGACGCGTCTTGGTTATAAAATCATTTAACTTAGTCTGAGAATCAGATTCAATCCATATAGATTCCCAATTAAGTTGGACAGCATACCCGATAATATAGATCATTTCCCATAGTTCAGCTTCAAATGCAGTGCCAATTCAAATGGTGTGGTGGAAGCATCCCTTAACAAACCCACAATAGGTGTGGAACACTCCCCCATAACCCGATAGACCTGGTGCACCCAACCCAGCCCCATAAACATTTACCTGGAGGCAAGTCACAATCAGTGGTATCCATCGAATGTATTTCATCAATAGAGGTTTACGTGGCCGACTCGTAACACCAAGCGTCCTCAGAATTTGGAGGTCTAAAACTGTATTAGACATGGCTCCATCCTACAAAAGAGAAGCAGCAAAAACCTCTATGTGTATAGCCACCATGCCTTACTATATCGTGGAGTGCACACAACAGATGACAGAAGCATTCCAGGCATCCCATACAACTGCAATAACAGAAGAAATAGCTACTAACATTAATTAATAAACATTATCACTGAAGCGGCCATGAAACAGGTTGGACAACAACTCCAGAACTATCCCGCAGGTATCAAACACGACTCCAAACATAGAACCAATATACGCCCATAATTGCTTGGCTTGACTACACACCGTGAAAATGTGATGTACAGAATCTTCATCAGCTTTGTAAAGGGAACACTTGGAGGCCTTCTGAATACTAGCCCTCTTGAGATGGTCATTTTTTGGAATGCAATTTTTCCAGATTCTCCAATGTAGAATGAACCCGGAAGGTCTAACAAACCTGTCTCTAAATTGCATTAGCCATGAAGGTGGAGAAGGTTTACCCCCATAATGATTCCTGTAAAAATATTTTCAATTAAACTGCCTGTTTCTGCTACAGGTCCAAATTTATGTGTCATGGTCCATAAAAAAATAATTACTGATTTCATCAACCACTGGAATAGGAAGATTAAGAGAGTGAATCTAGGAGAGAAGACCCAAGATAGAAAAGGGGATGGTTCAGATGTCACCTTTAGATCACAATGGGGTTGTTGGAGCCACATTGTGTTCCAATAGTCTAGTGTGGAGCTCTTGCAAACCATCCATTTGGTATCCTGCATAATCATAAAAAATTCATGCTTTATAGAGGCCCAAACTGATGAGGCAATATAATATTTGTAACCATTAAAAATCCTCCTTGTGATTCTATTCGAGAGGAAATCATCATCAGTTTCATGAGAAATCTGGTTTCAAGTGAACTTCCCAATCAAACCATCTTTAAAGGTATGTAGATATTTGAGTCCAAGGCCCCCCATCTCCACAGGCTTGATGCACTCCTACCACACAACATTAATCAACTACCTCTCATGAGGTGACCCCGTCGATATGAAATTTCATACCATGCCTTGAATCTCTTTGAAAAGTCCTCTTGGCCATCGATAGAGAGAGGAGTAGAAAAACTTCGTTGTGATCACTGAGATTACAAGGCAGACCCTCCAAGCATAAGACATAACCTTCCCTTTCCATAAATCCATCTGATGTACAATACCAGCATAAATTCCCTCCAAGTTTTTTCTTTTCACTTTCCCACAAAAAAAGTGGAATCCCAAGGTAATAGAAATGAATGGATCCCTTCCTCACCCTAAGATACCTGACTATTCTGTTCCTTTTACCAACCAAAATTCCAGTCCCAAAAACAATGGAAGACTTCTCACAACTGATGTCCTAACCTACAACCACCTCATAATTATTGAAAAGAGATATAATAGAGGAAATAGTTTTCCTTGAATCTTGACCAAGTAGCAAGATGTCATCTACATACAATATGTGATATGGGGCGTGATCACTCAAACCATCCCTGATCTTATTATAGTGAACCAGTTGAGCAAGGTCATTAATACATCTACTAAGGTAATCCTTTACAATTGAAAAATGAATTCTAGAGAGTGGATCACCTTGTCTTACCCCCTGGTGTAATGGAAAAAACCCCTCGGGGAACCATTAACAATAATGGAATCCTTGAAGAGCTATGTATGATAAGAATCTTATTCACAAACCCATTCGAGAAGCCATACCATCTAAGGACATCAAGAAGGGGTCTCCATTTAAGAGTGTCAAAAGCCTTGGAAATATCAATTTTGAGAGAAAAATTTCAATCCTTTGTTTTCCTTCCCATAATATTGAAACTCTCAGAGGCCATGAAAAGACACTTTTGGATGCTCCTCCCAGGGACAAATCCAAATTGATTAGTGGTAATCATGTTATCAACCATCCAACTCATCCTACTCCCTGGAATTTTACTAATAAGTTTGGTTATTGTGTTTCCAAGTGCAACTAGCCTGAAATCCCTGATGTTAAAAGCATTCTCTTTCATGGGGATGAGAGCAATAAAAAAGGAGTTCATTCCATGGGGAATATATGAGTGAAAAAGCAAATATTAAATGGCATGCTCAATATCATTCTGCGGAATGAACCTATAGAACATGAAAAAAAAACTGTTAGTGTACCCATCAGGGCCTAGGGAACTCTCCATATTGACAGATAAGAGATCTGATCTGATCTTCTCTTTTCATGGGGGAGAAATTAAGAGATGATTCAAATGATCCTTCAAGAAACAGAAATAATAACATGAAACTATAACAGATCTCTAAAAGTTCTTCAGATCAAAATAAAATGTTCATTTCATGGTTGATAAGACATGTCTATATGAAACCATTTTTTTTATAAATTTTCTAATTAATAACCATGAGATAGATTTCATCATTATGGTTGGTATTTCAAACCATAAAACCATTTCTAGTAACATGGAAAATATCAATAGTCTTATTTTGGGTGATAATGTGGGTAGTAATCAAAGCATTTTTAGTAAATATATTATGATTAAAATAAAGAAAATAGGAAAATGAAAAGAAGTTATAAAAATATTTTTAGAGTGAATGAATCTCATGGACCCTAGAAAATAGAGTTGGTGTTATCATATCCTTAGTGATGATGGTATGATATATTATTTAGTTATATTTAGTAAAATGAAATAAATTTATACATTAAATTATTTGTATTGATTATACCATTCATTTTTTGCATTTCTCTAGGTAGTTGAAAAGTTTTTAAGTGTTATATTGTGGAAGGTAACATTGAAAATGTATATTTTATATTTTTGTATTTTAATTTTATAAATATTCGAAAATTTCTACTGATTATTTTTACATATTACATGAATAAATGCTAATAAATTATGGACTATGATGTTAGAGGTGAGTGTCTATTGGAAATGTGTGCAATGAAATATTTCATATATCTGTATTTTATGAAATATGGGGTGCTGTTTCATATAATGATTTACAAGGTCAACATTGATCAAAATTTTCGTTTTGTGGCATATGTATTTTGTGAACAATTTTTTTGTGTTTAAAGATTCATTTATTTTAGTGGTATTGATATTAAAAAAGTGGTTGAATGAAATACTTCAATGAAACAACATTTCATAAACAAAATATCAAATTATTATTACAAAAAACGGTTACAATATTCCCTTCTAGGTGTCAATTTAAATATCTATAATTCTTCTTATAGGGATGTTAGCCTCTGTCAAAGTATTTTTTTTGGATGTGGATGGAATTTTTGCAATATTGATATCCCTATATCATCTAATATGGGTTGTGTTAAAAAAAATTATATGTCCCAAAAATATTTTAATCTATCGATTAAATAAAAAATAATAATTCGATAGTCAAGCCTTATGGGGGCCTATGGTGTGGTTTCTTAAACATTTAGATAATATAATATTTTAGATGTAATGATATTTCAAAATAAATTCCCAATAAACCTATCCATGTATTATTGATCCAAAATAAACTTATGTGTTTCAATTATAATAAAATATAGTTGATATAGTTATCTACCAAGAGGATTCTATAAAACAAAAATTATTACCACAAAAATTCAATAATATATTTATATTTATATCCAACTATCATTCCTTTCATTTGATCGATTTAATTGAATTATAAAATTATATCTTCTTCATGATATATAAGAATTAATTTCCAACGCATTTTTTGTATTTATATTCAATAATAACAATCAATTTTGTTGCATAGATTTTATAATTGGTTAATGAAAATGGATTCTTATCATTAATTCATTATGTCATTTGATTTTAATCTTCATATTAAAACACTCACAGTCCATAAATTCTTATTCTATTCACAATAAATTATATTTAAAAAAAGGATACATTCTCTACAAGAAGTTGTAATTAACATTTCTACATATGAAATATTATTTACAACCCTCATTTCCAAAAAACACTTCCTTAATAATATCACAGTATTCATCAATAAACCATTGTGATGATATTTGAAAGATTTGTTTGAAATAAGTTTTGTTAAATATGTTTTTTAAGAGTATCACAGAGCAGGATTTCATCCCTATATTCTTCTATTCTATAATATCATTCATTTATATTTATTGTTTTCTATCAATTGACTCCCACAATTATGACCTGTATTTTTAAATATCCTTGTAAATTGAGTTGACATAAATTTTATAATCATTTACTGACATAAATTAATCTAAAAATTACTTATGATTAATTCTCCATTTTATTTAATTTGATAAAACTACATTAGGCCTATAGTGAATTTTTTTCCCAAAACTATTGAGGAATGGTAATATCAGTACATAAATTTTGAAGAGAATTTGTTTTTGGATTTGGTAAGTCTTGGAATTGTATCTTACATTGTCTTTATATATATATATTGGGTCTAATTGTTTTTTCTTTTATGAATCAGTCTTCACAATCAAAATATTCAAATGGGTTTTTATTTTACATGAATTAGTAATGGTTAAAAGAAAAACATGATATATGAATGTAAATTTATTTTTTATAACTTGTCTATTTAAATTTTATTCAACACTATTTTCTTAAGTGTCCCAATATTTTTGTTTGTATTTACATCTTATTATGTCCTCTATGTTCTTTGTTTTTAGTGAATTTCTATTTTATTTATCATACTCTTAAATATAACAACATTATTTTTATTCTTATGGATTTCCATATGATGTTAGATACTACATTGGATAAAATTTATACTAACGACTGTATCTCCTCAACTACATTACTTTATTTAATAATCTTTGTGTCATATATTATCATATTTTGGAAACTTCCTCTATCTTAGAAGAAATTGAAATTATGTGTCCATATTTAATGTTTAGTGAGGATGTCAATCACTAAGGATTCACTTTATAATAGAATATTTTGTAGATACAACAAATAGGTAATATGATCTTGGTGAGATCATAAAACCGATACTACACATTAAATGGGTGTTAGAACATTTAAATTAATTAAAAATTTAATGATTTTTTGAAAATTATATTGTCCTTTAAATGTAATAGAAATTATACAATTGATCCGTATATGATGGCATTATTATTTGATGATTGTATATATGTCATTAGTTATTGATGAATATCTTTCGACCATGCTATTTATTTGATTCCGTGTTGATTATATTTGAAATGTATAGAACCCCATCCAAAAATAGTGACCACACTAAGAGAAATCGTTTTCAAATTCATAATGGAACAGTAATGATTTCAGGGAATCATGGTCTACAATGTCTTTTATTTGTACCACTTGTGTAATAGAGGCCATAATTGCATTAATTGTAATCACCCATCCATTTTTCCTGAATCATCTTCAATTTATTTGTGATATTTTTAGTTTTTAGGTATAGGATTAAATTATTGGGTTTTTTCTATCCCTAATTTAATAAATTCAATTAATATCTTCCCAAATAAATTTCACCTCTAGTCCCCCAAGAGTAAACATGGTTTTTTTTAAATTATAAAAGAAGAAAAATATTTCATATTATTGTCAAACTTTAGAAATTCTAACGGGTAGACATTGTTATTAAAATATAAATTAAAAAAATTCCATAATTTTTTTTACATTTTAGAAGGGATTTGGTTTTTTGTGGTGTATAGGTTGAATTTACTTTAATAATCGTTGAAGTGATATCATGTTTTAATGATAATATCATGTACATCACATGGATGTTGTTTGAATGCTTACAAATCTATAGAATTATCACTGACATTGAACATCATAATATTATTTTTTGGTATAAAAAATTAGAAACATAAATAAAAATTCTCTTTCATTATAAGCGGTTAAGAAATAGGAATTACTGACACAAGAATCCCCTGGTGGATATTTCTAGTTACAATGCTATAAATATCTTATATGGGGAAACTCCCCGAACTTCATTTATGTAATATTTTAGTAACCACCATTCTCCATTTATTCAATGTGTGTAAATAAAACATTGATCATCAACAGCTCAAGAGGGGAATGTTGGAGTTGGTGTCCAAGGATGGCCTCTTTGTATTTTGATTACATGTATAGATGATTATTTTTACATTAATAAAACCTCTTATAACATATTTTTCATTATTCTAAATGATTATTACATAATTATATCCTATATCATACACTTCATCGATAAAATCATAGTAACTCCCCACTATGATGAGATCCTTGAAGTGTTATGAAAATATTCAAAAATCATGATATACAGTTTCAAAATGTACTATGATGGGACATAATGTATATAGACTATTAGGTATGAGTACTCCTAATAAATTAATGATTATTCTCATGAATTTAAAATATTTTAATCTTTATGATGTCTGATTATAATAATTGGCTCACCAACAAAATTTTTACATGTTTTTGTGTCATGAGGTATTCCAATATGAGAGCATGTGTTATGGTACATAGACTGATTTCCATTAACGCATGTTTGGAATCACACATTTAGATTTTATAACTGAATCCATGACTATATATGTTTTTGGAACGGTATGGCATATTGGGTGCATCTTTATTTACATGTAATTAATTTATAAGTCGAAGATAGATTTTCCCTTCAATCTTTATGGAGGTTGATATCTCATCCATATAGAACTGTTAAATTAAATTACATTTAAAAAGATAAATGAATCTTTTAATTCAAATAGTTAATGAAAGGTGTATAAATTATATACGTTGGTGATGGTGATATGCATCCTGTATGATGATATATTCTGATAAATGGATTACATTAACGAATGATGATTCATATGTTTTTTATCATTAGAACATTAAATTATTTCTCTTTTGTTCAATGACCCATTTCTGGGAAGTAATATGTGAGTTTAGACAATATCCTCCAATGATAATGGGAAATAACCCTAAAGGGTCAGACAGATAGTATTTACGATGATATAGATTAAATTCTATTTGAAATAAATTAATTGAATACCAATATGATCGATATCAAAGGATACTTTTATCTGGATCAATCATTTGGAAATGATTATTTATCGATAAAATAAATAAATTTCATATTTATTCCAGAGATCAATAAATGATACAGCTGTTTGGGAGCAACAAGACTGAGTCTGGTGATAAATATTATTTAACATGTTGGTTATAAAATATTTGTTCTTATACATATAGAAGAATACAAAAAAATAATAATAATAGTATTACTATAATGTGTACTATGTTCTATTGAGGATTAAAATATTATTTAAATAAATACATGAAATTAAATAATATTTTAACATAAACACTATATTTGTAAGTTTATGGTTTTTTTCAATTGTGTATTGCATGGAAAATCAAACCATAGGAATCAATGTTCACAATGAAATGCTCTCTTGACTGCTCCTTTTTAGCTTCTCATAAGGAAAGATAAATGTAAAAGAGATCCCTTCAATATTGAAGGATGGAAGATAAGCATGCAAATGAAAGATAATATACACATCATGCTAGTATCAATTGATCTACTAAAATTTATAAGTGATTAAAGGAGCACATGCGGAACATCACTAGTGGAATTCTGCCCTTGGATACTCAAAACACAATGAAGCAAATCTTAATGTGTCTTTTTTGATGATCTACATCAACATCAAAGAAATAATTCTCATATTAGGGATATAGTTTTTTCAATATAAAATAAATTAATTATAAATATTCCATCTAAGATCCTCACTCTGGGATTCAAGAAACAAAATTATAATAAATATTAATACATCTTCCCCCAGTACAAGCTTCCATTGTACATAGAACCAATAAGTGGAATTAGAGAGATCATGTGTTGAAATTATAATTATTTATCTGTTTTTGATCTATACACAAACCTAGGGGAATGCTTTATTTCATATTATTAATTCATTTATTATATTAGCATTAAATTATTTTCCAAATATTGATCATCTTGATTTTGTGCATAAATTTATTAAACTTCTAAGAAAAGTTAAATAATTAACATAGAATCTATTTAGAAGTGCCAATTTTTTTGTTCGTGAAACTGGGTTACCTTGTGTGAAGACAGTGTAAATTCCATGTACCCATGTGAACTTCACCTAGATCAACCTTTAAACTAATTAAATGTAGTAATTTTTCATCACAATTTTTTACATCGAGCCACCCTAGAACATGGTATGTTATAGTACACTACATGTATTCGGCATACACACTCTGTAGTCTACAAGGGTTAGAAGCATAAATAAAACAATTTGGGTGTTCTTCATATAAGGTGAAACCAAATAAGATTGATATTCTAGAGAACATTTGATATAAATGATTTCTATGTCGCTACAAGGTGTGTACTTCATTGTTTCCTGCATCTGAAATACTTGATGAGCTATTCTGGAAGAACAAAAATTACACACCATAAGGGATATAGATCATTTAGATTTCATGTAAACACAGTGTGACCCTGAATAGAAACATGTTGAAGACACATGAAATTATCATGGCCATATGAAATGTATATAACACATCACGTATCTAGAATGTACACACCGCGTAGTCTGTCTAAGTCAACATGCTAAACCCTAGGCATATAACTCATATCTAAAAAAACTAAGGTACATGAAATTTAGATGGATAATACATTTCGTGTAGTCTACCAATTACAATAACAATTAGATTACATATAACATAAAATTAATGCATTAAATCTTTGCTTCATTGGTTATTAATATTAGTGTTTGAAAATTTAATAAGGGTTTTAATGGATTTTAAATGCTGAATTAATTTATTTTAATATATCAACCTCTATTGGTTCACGGATTTATTTTCCATGAATTCAATCAATGATGGGTATCTCAAAAATGAATTTAAATTTTCTTTAATATGAATGGAGATTAATAAATCAGTCATTCGGTCATTTAGTCAATCGATCAGTCAATTAATGCAAGCACATTTACCTTATTTATATAGAATAAATAATTAATGAATTATTAGCTATTTACTTTTTTGTAAATGTTACATGCATGGTAATTCATGATCTTGACCAGGACAAGTGAATGTCATGGATTTTTTAATTTAATTTATTCATGTGGTATTGAATTTTATATGATTCAATTAAATGTCACTGTTTATGAGTTATTCCTCCATCCATTTTTATATAGGACCAATGTGTCCATGGTTAATTATGTAATTCCCCTTAACCAATACATTGGTTCCTGTCACATTCATATGAGACATATAAATATGTAATTAATGGTGTACCCCAAGGCGAATGAAAGTGATTCAAGATGGATCCATTGTGATACCAACCCAGGTAATACACTTGTGGACATGTGTAAAGTTATATCTTGGCTGAAGACTGACATAAGGAATTATTTCTATTAGGTAATAGGTCGATTTGACATTAAATCATTATATAACAATTAGATATATCTCATAGATGATCATTTAATTAATTAATTTTTTATATCTATGTATTATTCAATATCTTGGATGCATGCATGTGATTAATAAATAAATAAATAAATCTACAATGACTCAATTTAAACAAATGGATAATGCATAAATGTTTTATATAGAATTTTTAATAAATAGGATAACATACTCTTTTCATTAACATGACATATAAGGGATAAAATAAAATTTTAGAATAATTAATTAAAATCCATCAAATATATGTTAATATATAATTGGACTTCCATTGCGTCATTATGACTAAAAGCCTTAGGAATAAGTGTTTGATAGACCCTTGTTGAAAATCTTACTTTTATCATGTTTTTCATATGAATGTTATTGACTAACTTAACAATTTTACATCAAGATTAGTATCCCTTTCTAGAATTGATATGACATGGATGCTTGTGTTTCGGAAATCCACGTCAGGATGTTAGGATATCTGATTACCCTCAATGGATCAAGGAGATAAAATCCCATCGTTATCAGAGACCTTCCTACATTAATATCTTCAACTATCTTGGCCAAACCTCTTCAATGTTAAGAGAAGGGGAATATGGAATCATTCCATACAAATTTTATAACAGAAAAACATTTTGATATCAACGGTGAGGGATATTGAATCTTTATTTAATAATGGGAGATTAAATAATAATCGATTGGATTATTAATTCACACAAAATATTTAATCTTGAATTATAATAATAATACTCTATTTTAATTGTAGAACAAAACTTAATTTCATTATCCACACAGTCCCCATGTTATTTAATGAAAATATCCTCATAGACAGTGACTTCCAGGAGTGATTCAAGTTCTTTTAGGTTGTTTTATTCCTTAAAAAACTTATGTGCTAGAATCCTTACATAATAATCTATGTGAAAAATATGCGATTGATGAATAGTTATTTTCAATGTAAAAAATTTGAGTGATGTATCATACATTCATCATTTCATTCCTTCATATATGTCTAGTAAACTCACGAAGTCTCCTGAAAACAGGGGTGTGTATTGACTTCTTGAGAACCACTATTTTATTACAATGAGATAGCTATATATGAACAGCTTGAGATTTCCTAGGTGATCTTTTTGAGAAACACTATAGATGGTTCCCTATATGTGAATCATGATGTAATGATCATTGGATACATTGTGATCCTATTTGTTATAGGTATTAAAATCCTTGATAATCTAGGTACCAATCCCAATTTTTCATCACAACCACAAATATTCTCTAGATTTTTTGAAAATTTTAATATAAAAAAAATTAGAATTCCCTGCCAGATATTCTCACTCATATTCACCATGTTGATAAAGAAGGAAAAATAAAAATACTTTTTTCCTTATGGTTGAAAAATGTAATTGGAATGGGAATATCTATAGTCATAAATATTCTTCTTTCTCTTCTAATCTGAAGATGCTCAAGGGTAATGAAATGGAACAAGATGCTATCGTATTTTCATGTGGCAAGAAGAGCCACTAGATGGATAAAATGCTCCGAGCCATAGAAGCATGGGGATGATTAATGTAAATTTTTTTTGTGTGAAATTTATATATTTCTATAAATTGGATATCAGATACATATTATGGTGTTCAAGTATCTATTCAAATATAGGAAAAATATATATTAAAAAATATTTTCTGAGGCATATCTAGGAGAGTCCAATGGTGTAGAATTTATTTGGTAGCTATCAGGGGATAACACCTAATGTTGTTTACTATTATGATATTGGATTTAACGGTTTTTTATATACCCTCAATTATCAGAAAAAATTATTTATGTTTCCAAAAATGACACTAATTGTATTGTTTTCAAATTCATAAATAAAATTTTATTCTTTTATGATGAGAAAATATTTCATGGTAAAGAACATATAAATATTGGTATTTATCTATTTAGTTACATGAACCATGTATTAGAAATTGATAATGAAATACATCACATGAATCATACCACACAAAACTAAGATAACAACAATAAGATCACACACGAAAAATGTTGATGAATAAATTATACAAATAGGATTCTATGATTCATTTGAACTAAAACCACTAGGAATATTTCATTCATGATTAAAAGGTAGAATGACCAAATACCCATTTAATGGAGAAGGTGATATGGCCTAAAGGATTCTTGAATTAGATTATATAGATGATTTTAGACCATTTACTATTGATACGAGGGGTGGCCACTCATACATCATAAATTTTATAGATGATTTTTCAGATAGGATATTTCTACATAATGATGTATAGGTCAGATTATATTGATAAACAAAAGGAATATAAGAAGTATGTTAAGAAATATCTTGGTACGAAGATTAAGAATCTCTTCTCAGGTCAAGGTAGAGAATATATTAATGTTTATTTAATTGATTATATATAATTGTATGGGATCCTATGTCACACACTCCTATTTATAGGCTATATTGGATCAATGAAACTGAACAGAGCACTGACACCTTCTAAACATTGTAATATCAATGATGAGTGAGGCAATTCTTATATTCTACTTTTTGGGATACAAAATAAAAATAGTAACATATATACTAAACAAAGATCCACAAAATTTGGAAAAAAGGATTCCATGCCATTTATTGAATTAAAAAAAGCCTCTTTTTTATATATACATGTGGTGGGATTTCATGAATTTTTTGAGGCCTCTTTAGCTAAAATTCATCCACGTCATTGCCCAAAATTTAGCTTTATCTGATTCCCAAATAAAACAATAGTATATTACACATATGGTCATAACCAGACCATGTACCTCTCACACGCTATCGTGAACCGAACCAAACTAGTGCTAGAGTTGCAATTACCCCAAGCCAAAGTCCATAGACTAGGGGTTGTGGACATTTTATAAAATAAATATCTTAAATGGGAGGACTTTTGCAAAGTACTTGTACTCACATACATGACCATATAAATGTAGAAGTATAAGGAAATATAAAAAAGATATAACATCAAGAAATTAAACCACCCATGATAAAACTCTAGGTTGTACAAGAGTACATCAGTTTAAACTGAAATGAAATGGTGAAAATAAAACCCAACAAAAAATATGTCCTAACCTAAATAAACTAGAAAATTAAACTATTTGAGATCCCAACTCCTAATATCCATGATACAACCACCATATGCGGACAATAGAACCTAGTATCCTTAAGCTCTTCTAATGTCAGAACCAACCCATTTTTCACCTACATATTATGTGGCACATTCTGGAAAACTCTATGCATGGGTGAGTATATACATTCATTGTATGAAACCTCTAAACTATAAAGGGTGAGTACTATGCGATACTATAGGAAAAAGTATGATGGTACAATATTACACATGATTATACTCAACCTAGATCAACAGTTGGAGAAACTATATCCATGAACATGGGATCAACATGGTGTGTAGATGAAATACACATTGTTTCATTTACACTAATTTTTGGAGAGTGAACTCAGCACAAGAATATAAACACAGAAAGAATGTGGCACACCATGTATGTCTTCACAATCCATGGAAGAAGTGTAACCAAAACTAAAATATTTGGATACAAATATATATATATATATATATCTTCTCATTAAAAATAAAATTAAAATATAGAGAAAGGGGATCTGAATCTAAAATCAATGCATAGAAAAAGTGTTTCTATGAGTTCCAAAATCCCATCAATGATGCTCAACGTCTTATGTGTGTACACAAAATTGACAGTCCAAGTTAAGCCACACTGCTTCACTATGATTCATAGTCGAGGGTCCAAAATATATATGTAGAGGACCCATGACACAGTACAATACGATATTTCCACTCTAATAGTCTATAATGGACCCATTCACTACATGGTAGGAGGTTTTAACTCCAATGGTAGTGGACACATGCATATCCATACTAGAGGGTTTCACTGTGAATGTTTTCATGAATGCATGCCTAGCTTGACTAGAGGGTTTCTCATGGGAAGGAGTCAAGGAACCATTCCCAAATTGACTATCGGGTTCCACTCAAGATGGATAAAGAGGACCCATTCCCTTTTCTAAATACAGCGTTCCACTATAGTCTTCAGGGACCCATTCCCTACTTGACTAAAGGGTTCCACTCTACAAGATGTCGAGGACACATGGAAATCTCGAACGTATGATTCCATATGGGAATTATGTAGAGGAACCATTTATTGTATTGATCAGAGGGAGTCACTCTTAGAGTCAGTAGATGACCCATTCCCAGCCCAGCTAGAGCTGTCCACTCTAAAAGTCATCGAGGCCGCATGCCAAGGTTGAATTGAGTGTTCCACTAATGATTCTTTTGGTGACCCCGCATGATCACTGTCAACATCGAACTTCTCCTAAACAGTCATAATGTCTATAACATTACATATCATATCCCAAAATCCAAAACTGATGGTAGTATCTTTTTTTATGTGTTAAAACACTCTTGATAGGCTACTCATGTTCCAAATTTTATGTCAATGTGTCAGAGATACAGAACATTTATGTTTCCTCAAAAGGTACCAAGGGGTAAATAGTGTGTGAGGGGAGCCACATGGCTTCTGGTCCCTCTTATTCACACATTCATGTCCCTGCAGGTACATGTCTTGGTAAACATGTGGATTTATATGGTGTTTAGGGCTTATAAACCAAGTGTCCATGCCCCTTGGGGTCCTTCCCCTGTTCTTGGCCATGTCATTGTATTCAAACCATGTCTATGTACTTGACAACGTTTATGTTTACTTTAGTACACCACCATGTGTTGGGTCATGTACTCCCAGACAAGGTCTCGCTCGTGTGTTCCGACATATGGATCATCCATTCAAGGACACCGTACACAATGTATAGGAGGGCTAAGGAATTCCCCGATCCAAGAATCCAAGATCTGGTAAACTATTTACTATATTGGCATGATTAAAATAAATAAACCCCCTATGTACCAAGAAGTTTTTCATTTTTATAAAATAGTTGACACAAATAGACCATTCATTAAAATTCAAAATATAATATGAAACATAAATAATTCATTTAGAAATCGATTATTCTCTTAATGTAGCCTTCATATCAATCATAATAAACATCATGGTATCAAGGGAAAATAAAATACAAGATAGGGGTGAGCATAGATACTCATTAAGGTATAACTATACAGCAAATGCTTTCATAAATAAGCAACAAATTATATGGAAATTATATAACTAATACAGAAGACTTTAAATCATAAAATTGAACATAATATGGGAAACATAAATAAAATAATTCCATTTAAACATTCACATTGATATTCTACTAGTCCAATAATCACATTTTATATCAACAAATAACCACACAATGATGAAATTCATAATGTTGTACATCATAACCACACTGTCAAGACCTCATGAAATGGCCATATATTAATGGGTAAAGACAAAATATATTTTTTCTCATTAGACATACCAATGAATTGAGGGACTAATGCGGGTCCCACACATCACATAATAAGTCTAATGTATTCTTATTATAAATCTGGTAAAACATAACCAACATTTACATTTGTATTAAACATATATTTTTAAATGTTAATACATTGACCGTAAACCATGAATGGTACCAAAATAGAACATCCATAGTTAAACACAACATAAAAAATTCAATATAATATGGTAGATTTAAAGATAATAAATCAACCTCAATTAAGCAAAAAAAAGTAAAAAGTATGTTGACATAGATAAAAATAATCTAATAATTTCATTAAAACTCATTGGGAGAAATATCTCTTTTTTTAGTTTGAAAAAATTAAAAATCTACAATTTTTTAAAAGAATTTTTTTTTGAAAATAAACATGTATGATTATAATGTACAACTTTAAATTTTATGGTGGCCTAATGACCTAAAAGTCTTTTCATGTCACATATGTTAAAAATATCCATCCATTGAAAAATCCCTAAATTAACTTGTCTAGAGAGTTAGGTAAACAAATTATTTCAAAATGATTTATTATAAATCAAATATTGGTAGAAATTACTTTAATATATTGAATAATAACACTAATAATATTTTAGAATACATTTTTATGAAACAAATATATGGATGATAAATATGTCTCCGTAAATTCTTTGGTAAAAGAAAACCTAGATAATAAATAGCTTAAGATATAAATCCTAACATAAAACATTAAAAAGACTCAATTTAAATAAAAAATTGAATAAAATAAATATATAAAAATATTTATTTTAGAATAATTTTATATCCATAAAAATATTTATGTAAAATAATATCAAGAATATTGAAATAGAGGAATTACTAATTCATTAAACATTCAAAGAGTCCCTGTAAAGACCCGTAAATTTCAAGGAAATTTTTTTTCATAATTTTTTTGGGACATTACGAGTATGCAGTTTCTGATGGCACCTGATTCCGAAGCCCGGTGTGCTCGTAATCTATTTCCGATGTTTAGCTCAGATAAGTTTAGTGATAAAGTGAGTGGGTTTTTCTAACTTTTGAACCGGTGCTCGGAATCGAAATCTGAGGACACTGATGAAACCGCATTGCCGGTTATTTCTTAGGAACACCTTTTTCGATGGTGCATTTTCTCGAGAGGAGTTGTTAAAAAATGAGAAGAATAAAAATATAATTGTATAAAAATTATATTTTTATTACACTACAGATGGTTTAAGTGTTATGGGAAAGGAAGATGTGAGGATGTTGGGGTGGTGCCCACATGAGCCCCCACCTCCTTAAATTTTCCTAACACCCTATTAAACCATCTAGCTTAAATGTGTAACTCATCCTCTCCCCCTCCTAATTGCAAGTCGACTCTCTTATTAAATTATTTGATTAATTTATTCAATATATTTAATTAAGAGTTGAATTTTTGAATTCATGGCATGGGATTAATAAAATAAGGGTGATCCTTATTTTATTTGGGGGACTTTTGTGTGAGAAGAATTGGGGAGAAAATACACTAGCCTTGGGAATCTTCATCTTCTTTGTTGGAGAATGTGAGGAATGCCAAGACATCGACGAAGAATGTCATCGCCACAAAGAGAGATCGAAGTGCAGTCTCATCTCCTCTCCACAACCGGTGTGCGACACCTTCCCCGAAGAACGACGACGCACCGTCGTTCGTTCTTCTTCTCACGTAAAAAGAAGGGATACGCCACTCCTCCACGGACGTTCTTCGTCGACATATACAGAGCTTCACCCTGCGACATCATTTCCGTGACAATATTCTTTTGACAACTACTTCAAGTTAGGGGTCTTAATTTCAAATTTAATGTATTAAATTTGTGCTTTGATTTGTTGAAATTGTTTTTTGTTATTTGGGCCAACTGTTATCATTTTAACGGGATGAGGTTGGAACGCATGAACATGGTCGATCCTCCTTCCCCTTCCTTGATGTTCACCGTTGTAGTTTGGGATGTAAGCGGCGCGGTACAACGGCACCGCACAGGAACGAGGAGTATCATCGTGGAGAAGGAGCGTGTCGCCGTCGCGCCACGCCGTTGAGGCCGAAAGAGGCCGTGGCCGGAGCGGGGCCGCGATGGAGGTGTGTGGCGCCGTTGCTCCGGGCTGGAGAACCATGGAGGGCCGCAGCCGAGGTGGAGTAGGGAATGGTGGCTGAAACCGTCGGTCGCCGGCGCTCAGGAGGCAGGACCAACCAGTCCCACAAGATTCAACCGGTCGTCCGGATCCGAGAAAACCGGGGGATTGAACCCTCGATCAGAGCATGGAGAACCCTCGGGTCCGCCGTTTCAAAGGAAGGTGGGGCAATGCCCACCCCCCCCCCCCCCCCCGCGTCCGCTCAGCGTGCGGGCGGCCCGGTCGGACCGGCCGCGCCGGGCCGGACCGCCCGCGCAGGGTCGGGCCGCCCGCACCGGGCCATACCCCAGCGCTAGGCCGGGCAGTGCCAGCCAGGCCTAGCCATGCCCAACTGGGCTGTACCTAGAACTGGGTTGGGTCGACCCGGTTCGGGCCTAAACAGGAGGTATTTGGCCTGGTCGAACCGGGCCCAAACCCACTAATTCCGGGCATATCCATTCAAATGCTGATAACATGGGATAAGGACCTCTGATTGACGCCCCGTCAGTTGAGAAGAGATCCTTGGATCCATATGGTCATTTCGGTATATTACACTCATGGTTTCGGAGAACTTTGTGTATGGCCGGGTTGGTTCGAACACAAAACCAACCGGGCCTTCGGAGCGGAAACGCTTATAACTTGAGTTTCGGACGTCCGATTGACATGTCGTCGACTTTGTTGGTTTCCTCTTAGTGAGGTGGACCTTTTGGATTAATTCTCTCAAGGTTTGGAGGTAGTTGGAGTGAGGTTGGGTTGTTTTTGACTTAAAAACCAACCGGGCCCCTGGAACAAAAAATCCAAAACCTGTCAGACCGGGCATCCGATTGACGTGTCGTCTGTCGCGTTGAGTTCCATTTGTCGAGACAGAACATGGGGGTACATCAACTCCGGACTATGTGTCAGTTGATTATCGACCCTCTTGGCTCGTGGAGTGGACCCTCCCAGAATCGAGCTTGCTGTGTGCGGGAACCCTAGAGTTGGCTACGACTGCGACGATGATAACGCATGTACTCAAATCCTCCATGTGTTTGGCAGTGACGAAGACCGTACCGGAATCCTCCATGGGTTCGAAGGAAATGACTACTACTCTTGTATCCTTTGTGGGTCTGGAAATACGTGACTACTATTCTTGAATCATATGTTGGTCCGGATGTATTTGACTCTGTACTTGTATCCTACGTGGGTCCGGCAGAGTAGCTGGTCTTGTATCCTTTGTGGGTCCGACAGCTTAGCTGGTCTTGTATCCTACGTGGGTCCGAAAACTTAGATTAATCAGTGGATACATCTGATCATCTCTATCTTCGTACTAAAAAGTATAATTGTGTGAGATGAGTCTTGAATTTCAATCATTATCTTCAATATGATTGTTTTCCTATCCTGTGTGGATTGGGTTGTGTTATCATGTGCGGATTGGATTGTGCTATCCTGTGTGGACTAGATGGAACATGGGATCAGATGTTGAAGACGAACTGGAATTGATGACTTAGGAATATGTATGGGATTATACCTAATTAGAGTTGGTTGTTACTTCGTGATTTAATATTTCCATTATGAATTATCCATTATTGATTCTGGGAGACCTTCGGGGGTTTCGAGGTCCCTACTGAGTAGCGCATACTCACCCCTGCACGAGTTATGCCCACACTACGTTGTGTTGGATGCAGACGACGAACATCGCTGATCGTGGTTGAGGCATGTGAAGTAAGTCAGTACCTGGAGGTGGACCACTGGGCGGGACATACACGGAGCGGACGGCTGGACCCGAGGAGCTAAGAGGGATATCTGTACCCACCCATCAGGTGGGATTTCGAGTGGACGGCTCGACATTGCTGATGTACTGTTTAGTTGCTGTACTTTTTTTTCAGTTGTAATTTACTTTCATTTAGGTTTGTATTCTGACCCATTTACTTTCCAGCACTTACAGACGTGCACTCCCTCGTGTCTGCTCAGCGCGCGGGGGCCCAGGCCGGACCGACCACACCGAGCCGGACAGCCCGCGGTGGGCCGGATCGCCCGCGCCAGGCTGAGCCTCCCGTGCCGGGCCGAGCCGCACCTGCTGGGCCAAGTCGCGCCATCCAGGTCGGCCCGTGCCCAACTGGGCCGGACCTGGGTCGGGTCGACCCGGGGGGTATGGTGTCGGGTCGGACCGACTCCAAACCCCCGGATTGCGGGCAGATCCGTTCAAACGCCCATAACATGGGCTACAGACCTCCGTTTGATGCACCATCAGTTGCGATGCGATCCTTGGATATAGGCAGTCATTTTGGTATATTAAACTCAGGGTTTAGGAGAACGTTGTCTATGATCGGGTTGGTTCGACCAGGAAACCAACTGGGCCTTCAGAGCGGAAACACTTATTACTTGAGCTTTGGACGTATGATTGACGTGTCGTCGACTTTTTTGGTTTCCTCATAGTGAGTCCAACCTTTTGGATTACTCTGATCATGGTTTGGATACAGTTGGAGTGTGTCCGGGTTGGTTTTGACTTAAAAACCAACGAGGCCCCTGGAACGAAATGGACAATAACTCTCAGACCAGGCGTCCGATTGACACGCCGTCTATCACGTTGAGTTCCTTTTGTCGAGACAAAACTTTGGGGTACATCAAATCCGGACTACGTGGGTGTGGTAGTATTTGACTATGTACTTGTATCCTAGGTGGGTCTGGTAGGGTAGTTGGTTCTGTATCCTTCGTGGGTCTGACAGCTTAGCTGGTCTTGTATCCTACATGGGTCCGACAGCTTAGATGAATCAGTGGCTACATATGATCATCTCTATCTTCTTACGAAGAAGTATACATGTGTGATCTGAGTCTCGACTTTCAATCATTATCTTCGATATGATTGTTTTTCCATCCTGTGTGGATTGTGTTGTGTTATCCTATGTGGATTGAATTGGGCTATCCTCTGTGGACTAGATCGAACTTGGGCTCGGATGTTGAAACCGAACTAGAATTGATAACTTAGGTATATGTATTGGAATATACCTAAGTATATTTGGTTGTTACTTAGTGATTGTATCTTTCCTTTATGGAATATACTTTGTTGATTATGGGAGACCTTCGGGGGTCTCGAGGTCGCTACTGAGTAGCATATACTCACCCCTGCACAGGTTATGCCCGCACTACATTGTGTTGGATGAAGACGACAGACAGCGCTGATCGTGGTTCAGGCTTATGGAGCAAGTCAGTTCCAAGAGGTGGACCGCTGGGCAAGACGTACACGGAGCGGACGGCTGGACCCGAGGAGCTGAGGAGGATATCTGTACCCACCCTTCAGGTGGGATTTATAGTGGACGGCTGAGTGTTGCTACTTTACTTTTCATTTGTTGTAATTTCTTTTTAGTTGTACTTTACGTTCAGTTGGGTTTGTATTCTAACCCATTTACTTCCCAACACTTATAGTTTTACCCAGTTTACTTAGTGTTTGCTTCAGATTTATTACTCTATGGTGTTTGTTTACTTTATTAAGGCAATGCCTTCTCTTTTATCAGGATTTATGCCTTTGTTGCTAGTCTCCATCCCATGGCTTATGGAAGGCGGGATTGGGGTAGTCACGACATGGGCCTCGAGGAAGGGTCGTGAAAAATTGGTATCAGAGGTGTTCAGTTCTACCACAGAACTTAGGACTCCAATATTTATTCTATGTGAAGCAATAATGTTAAGGGTAGTGAGTGTGGTTATCAGTCCATGGAGTCTAGTGTTGGTGTGGTGGCCGACGTATCCATACACCAGGACCCTGACTTCTGATTTCCGACTCAATACACTAAAGCATGGATTGCATGTGTGTTTTAAAAGTTTTCATTGTGATTACTTTGTGTCAGATCACCAGGTATACTATATTGACCGTGGCACACCTGTCTCTTCTCAGGATGGCTCCATGATGGCAGCCAGCTAGGGTTCAGAGCTTTATACGAGATGAAATCCCACCGAGCGACGAGGCCTCAGTGTAGGGACATTTTTCAGCAAAGGCACCGGCGGTACCTCTACCCGTCTGGCCACCGATGCCACCAGCCCCAGCCGCTGAGAGTGCACGTCGCCTTAGTTCACTGCACGAGTTTCAGCGTCAGAGACCTCCCAGGATCTGCATGGAGACGGACCCTCAGGCAGCCGAGGATTGGCTGGAGGCTATTGTACGAGTTTTCAGGTTAGTGGGGACACCAGCTGACCTTATGGTGATCCTCACAGCGAGTCTCCTGCATGCGGCAGTAGGCAGATGGTGGATCTTGATGCTGCAGGTGCACGACGAGGCATCTCTCCTCTGGAAGGACTTTGAGAGCATGTTCCGCTCTGATTTAGTCCCAGCCACCATATGTGCAGTGCACATTCAGAAGCTACTACAGCTGTGGAATAGCATCAAGACGGTAGCCCAGTACTTGTCAGGATTTACCGATCTCTCGCGCTACTCCATAGACATGGTACGAGACCCATTCATCTGTGCCCGGACCTTCGAGTAGGGACTGAGACATGAGATCCGGGCATCGATGATCTCCTTCAGTATTCTGACACAGGCTGGAGTACTGGAGAGAGCTCTTATGGTAGAGAGCTTTCTTGCTCAGCCTACACCAGCAGCGAGACCTACTGTAGGGCAGCACATAGCAGTGTCTTCTGCAGTTGGCAGTCGACAGATGTCACAGGGGTCCAGGTGGACCAGACCATCAGGCGGACAACCTCATGACACTGGCTCAGAGGTGCGGGGCACATGACACATAGCCAGTCTTATTAGGAGCACATAGTGCTACACATGCGGCGGGCAAGGCCACCTGGCTCGTGACTGCCCAAACCGCCGTGCAGAGGAGCACCAGACGGTGGAGGGACCAACTAGGTAGTGGCAGAGGGTCGACCGTGGGGGTCTGCAGGGAACAGACGGACGAGGCAGAGGAGCTGGCCGAGCAGTAGGTTCTAGGTGGTTCTTTGAGGCTTTACCAACACCACCACTAGGAGGTCCAACCCGACCACAGGGAGCTGGTGGGCAGAGGCAGGCTCACCTTCAGGCAGTGGAGGCCTACGACCACGACGCACTAGAGATGATTTGAGGTACTATCTATGTCTACTTCACCCTTGCTTCAGTTCTTATAGACATAGGAGCGAGTCATTCTTTTATTGCCGCTGCCCTTGTTCAGAGCTCGGAGATTCCAACGGAGCCGTTGGCTCGATCATTACGGCTAGAGACTCCTACGTGAGCAGAATCGACAATTACGCACTGGTGCTAGCAGTGTGAGCATACTCTAGGAGGCGAGTGCTTCGGATGGGATCTTCTTGTAGTGGCGTTGAGGCCTTACGACGTCATCTTGGGCATGGATTGGTTATCTACAGTCCATGCTGAGATTGACTGTATTAGGCGCAAGGTGCGATGTGTTCGCACCGATGAGAGCAAGTTCACTATCACCGGCGAGAAGGGATCCTTTGTAGCGCAGGATGGACTCACGCAGAGGAGAGGACAACCAATCACTCATTAGTTGGCTAGCCTCGTCATAGGAGTAGTTGATGTGAGAAGTCGGAGTTTTCCTTTATTGGTGGATCAGTATGCATACATTTTTCCTGACGACATTCCAGGACTACCTCCTCACAGAGAGGTAGACTTTTATCTTGACCTGTACCTCTGGACATCCCCGATATCCGCTCCAGAATATCAGATGGCTCATGCCGAGATTCGAGAGCTATGGGTACTACTGGAGGACTGGCAGAGCAAGGGATTCATCTGACCCAGTGTTTCACCCTGGGCTTCCCCAATATTGTTTTTCGAGAAGGCAAACGGGAGCTTGCGACTGTGTGTCGATTACTGTCGCCTGAACCGGGTGACCGTAAGGAACAATTATCCGCTATAGAGGATTGAAAACCTCTTCTATCAGCTCAAGGGAGCGCGGTTGTTCTCAAAGATAGACCTCAGGCAAGGCTATCATCAGCTCAGAGTTCGGGATGAGGACGTGCAGAAGACAACCTTCAGATGTCTGTATGGACACAATGAATTTTTGGTTATGCGTTTCAGCATAAACAATGCTCCAGCAGTGTTCATGAGCCTCATGAACATGATCTTCCAGCCTTACCTCGATTGATTTTCCATGGTCTTCATCAACGACATTTTGATATACTCGACCACTGAGGAGGAGAACACCTACCACTTGTAGGTTGTAATGGACAAACTCTGAGAGCACCGGCATTATGGTAAGCTCTCGAACTATCAGTTCTGGATACATGAGGTACATTTCTTGGGACACATCATCTATGAGGTGGGAGTTGCGGTGGATCCAGCAAATATCGAGGCAGTGTTAGCTTGGGAGCCACCCAGGAGCGTGACGAAGGTGTGGAGTTTCTTGGGTCTAGCTGGATACTACCGGAGATTTGTTCCAGACTTCTCCAGAGTTGCGGCACCACTTTCAGCTTTTAAGAAGAAGGGGAATCCCTTTGTGTGTTCAGATATATGTCATTAAAGATTCCTAAATGAGAGAAAGAGATTGAACAGTGCACCCATCATGAGGCTACCAGAGGAAGGAGTAGGGTACGTAGTCTATTGAGATGAATCAGGGATCAGACTCGGGTGTGTCCTGATGTAGGAGTGGGCAGTGATCACCTATGGATCACGATATTTGAGGCAGCATGAGCAGAACTACACTAACCCATGACCTGGAGTTAGCAGCAGTTGTCTTCGCTCTGAAGATGTGGCGACACTATCTGATGGGTGAGCACTTTATAGTCTATTATGACCACTAAAGTCTCAGGTACATCTTCTCGTAGAAGGACCTAAACCTGAGACAGTGGTGATGGATCAATTTCCTCCAAGACTATAAATTTGAGAGAGTCTATACTCCTGGAAATGGGAACATAGTAGTCGATGCTCTCAGCAGGAGGAAGGGCATTCAGCTACCTGGAGAGGCGACAGAGCAGCTAGCCGCTTTGCATATATCCTTTGTGGATAGAGATGGAGCATCCTTTATTCAGTCACTCACAGTCACTCCTCCATTACTACAACGGGTCAGAGAGGCACAGCATGGGGACATTGACTGTAACAGGCGTCGTGCACAGATATCGTCAGAACAGGCACCTGATGGATTCTTTGTGGGAGGAGAGCATGTCGTCCTTTTAAGAGGACGCACCATGGTACCGGCTACTTTAAAGGAGGAGGTGTTGAGAGAGTTTCACACATCCCCTTTAGAGGTACATCCATGAGTGGCGAAGTTGTACCAGGATCTCAGACGACAACACTGGTGGCCAGGTTTGAAGAAGGATATAACAGAGTTCGTTTCTCGATTCCTCAGCTTCCAGCAGGTGAAAGCGGAGCACCAGGTACCAGAAGGCTTAGTACAACCCTTGGAGGTCCCAGAGTGGAAGTGGGATGGTATATCTATGGATTTCGTGAATGGAATTCAATGTACTTCTAGAGGTCACGACCACATTTGGGTGATTGTCAACCGACTTACCAAGTCGGCCCACTTCTTACCCATCAGAGAGCATGGCTCAGTGGAGAGCTTGGGACTCCTCTACATTCAGGAGATCGTACGGCTTCATGGTGTGCCATAATATATCGTCTATGATAGATATTCACCCTTTACATCCTGGATTTGGAAAGGGTTGTAGGAGGCATTCGTGACACAGCGATGCCTGAGCACCGCCATTCACCCTCAGACGGATGGTCAGACGGAGAAGACCATTCAGACTCTCGAGGACATGGTCCATGCATGTGTTCTCGACTTTGGTCTCAGCTGGGAGGAACACTTACCATTGGTGGAGTTTGCGTTCAACAACAGATACCACTCCACCATCGGGATGGTACCATACGTGGCATTGTATGGCCGACCATGCAGATCACCTCTATGCTAGACTGACCCTGGGGAGTCAACAGTTGTAGGACCAGAGATGGTCCAGGCCATGACAGAGAAGGTCCAGGTCATCCAGGAGAGGATGAGGATGGCTCAGAGCATGAAAAATTCTTATGCTGACAAGAGGCGGAGACCACTGGAGTTCGAGGATGGCGACCACATTTTCTTGCGGGTCTCACCTCGACATGGATTACGAATATTTGGCTGGGCGGCAAGTTATCTCTGCACTTCATAGGACCATTCCAGGTTCTCATCAGGATAGGTGAGGTGGCTTATCTCCTGGCTCTACCACCTCAGTTGCACCGGGTACATGACGTCTTCCACGTATCTCAGCTGAGGAGATACGTGCATGACCTGACAAATATCATCGACCGTGGGGAGTTGGACATTGACGATGGGGCGACTTCTGTGGAGGTCCCAGTGGAGATCGGGGATCGGTGGGAGCAGGTCCTACGTGGGCGGTCGATTCCTTTAGTGCGCATCATATGGAAGCCCGAGAACCTCCAGGAGAGCACTTGGGAGCGGGAGGCTCAGATGCGTGCTCTGTACCCTCATTTGTTCCCCTAGTTTGTGATTTATCTTTAATGGGACGTAAATCCCTAAGGTGGGTGTACTGTAAAGACCCGTAAATTTGAAGGGATTTTTTTTCTTAATTTCTTTGGGATTTTACGAGTTCTCAGTTTCTGACCGCACCTGATTCTGAGGCCCAGTGTGCCCGAAATCAATTTATGAAGATTATCTTGTGTACGTTCAGTGAACAAGCGAGCGGGTTTTTCTAAATTTTGAACCGTTGCTCGGAATCGAAATCCAAGGACACCGCTAAAAACGCAACGCCGATTATTGCTTAGCAACACCTTTTCTGATGGTGTGTTTGCTCGAGAGGAGTTGTTAAAAAATGTGAAGAATAAAAATATAATTTTATAACAATTATATTTTTATTACAGTGAAAATGGTTTAAGTGTTATTGGAAAGGAAGATGTGAGGAAGTTGGGGTGGGGCCCACATGAGCCCCCACCTCCATAAATTTCCTAACACCCCATTAAACTCCCCTAGTGAAAATGTGTAACTCAACCTCTCCCCCTCTTAATTTAAAGTCAACTCTCTTATTAAATTATTTGATCAAGTTATTCAATATATTTACTTAAGAGTTAAAATTTTGAATTCATCGCTTAGGATTAATAAAATAAGGGTAATGCTTATTTTATTTGGGGGATTTGTTGTGTGAGAAGAATTGGGGAGAAAATACACTAGCCTTAGGAATCTTCATCTTCTTCATTGGAGAACGTGAGGAATGCCAAGACATCGATGAAGAACGTCGTCACCACAAGGAGAGATTGACGTGTCGTCTCATCTCCTCTTCGTAGCCGGTGTGCGACACTTTCCCCGAAGAATGACGACGCGCCTTCCTTCGTTCTTCTTCTCATGTCAAAATAAGTGAGACACCGCTCTTCCAAAGACGTTCTCCATCTACATATACGGAGCTTCAACCCATGACGTCATTTCTGTGACAATATACTTTCAACAACTACTTCAAGGTAGGGGTATTAAGTTCAAATTTAATGAAATAAATTTTTTCTTTGCTTTGTCGAAATTGTTTTATGTTATTTGGGCAGCCTGTTATCATTTTAACGGGAGGAGGTCATATTGCATGAACACAGCCTATCCTCCTCCCCCTTTGTTGATGTTCACCTTTGCCGTTTGGATGAAAGCAGCGCGGTGCAACGACACCACGCGGGAATGAGGAGTATCACCACGGTGAAGGAGCGCGACGCCGTCGCGCCGCACTGTTGAGGCCAAAAGAGGCGACGACCGGAGCAGGACCGTGGCGGAGGGGCGCGGCGCCGTTGCGCTGTTCCGGAGAACCATGTAGGGCCATGGCTGGGGTGTGCCACGGCCTTTGGTCACGGCCAAGCAGGGGAGGGAGGCCGGAACCGCCGGCCACCGGCGCTCAGGAGGCGGGACCAACTGGTCCCACGTGGCGCAACCGGCTGGCCGTTACGGCCGTCCGGATCCGGAAAATCGGGGGCTTGAACCCCCGGTCAGAGCAGGGAGGACCCTCGGGTCCTCCGTTTCGAAGCAAGGGAGAAGCACACCTCCCCCCCGCGTCCTCTCAGTGCATGGGCGCACGGGCCGAACAGGCCACAACGGGCCGGGCCGCCCGCGCCGGGTCGGGCCGGCCGCACCAGGCCAGAACCCAACGCCAGGCCGGGCCGCACTGGCTGGGCCAGGCCATGCCAGACGGGCCGGGACATCCTCAACTAGGTTAGATCCGGACCCGGGTCAGGTCGACCTGGTTCGGGCCGACCCATGGGTTATTGGGTCGGGTCAGACTAGGCCCAAACCCCCAGATTCCGGACAGATCTATTCAAACGCCCATAACTTGGGTTACAAACCTTCAATTGATGCACCGTCAGTTGAGATGCAATCCTTGGAACGAGATGATCGTTTCGGTATATTACATTAATTGTTTTGGAGAACTTTGGGTACAGCCGGGTTGGTTCGAACACAAAACCAACCAGGCCTTCGGAGCGGAAACACTTATAACTTGAGCTCCAGACGTCCGATTGATGTGTCGTCAACTTTTTTGGTTTCCTCTTAGTGAGGCGGACCTTTTGGATTACTCCGTTCGAGATTTGGATGCATTTGGAGTGCGGTCGGGTTGGTTTAGACTTAAAATCCAACCGGTCCCCTCGAACGAAAAAGCCAATAACTCTCAGACCGGGCGTCCGATTGACGCGCCGTCTGTCATGTTGAGTTCCTTTTGTCGAGATGGAACTTTGGGATAAATAAACTATGGACTACGTGTTAGTTGATGTATTGAACCCATTTGGATCATGGAGCAGACCCTCCCAGAATCGAGCATGCTGTGTGCGGGAACCCTAGAGCTGGCTATGACTACGACGACGATGACGACTGTACTGAAATCCTCTGTGGGTTCGGCAGTGACGACGACCATACTGGAATCGTCAATAGGTTTGATGGTAATGACTACTACTCTTGTATCCTTTGTAGGTCCGGCATTATGTGACTACTGTTCTTGTGTCCTATGTGGGTCCGATAGTATTTGACCCTGTACTTGTATCCTACGTGGGTCCGGCAGAGTAGCTGGTCTTGTATCCTTCGTGGGTCCGACAGCTTACCTGGTCTTGTATCCTATGTGGGTCTGACAGCTTAGATGGATCAGTGGCTACATCTGATCATCTCTATCATCTTACGAAGAAGTATACCTGTGGGAGCTGAGTCTTGACTTTCAATCATTATCTTCTACATGATTGTTTTGTTATCCTGTGTGGATTGGTTTGTGTTATCCTGTGTGGATTGGATTGTGCTATTCTGTGTGGACTAGATCAAACGTGGTCTCAGATGTTGAATCCAAAATGGAATTGATGACTTAGGTATATGTATGAGCATATACCTATGTAGAGTTGGTTGTTACTTCGTGATTGTATCATTCAGTTGTGGATTATATTTTGTGGATTCTGGGAGACCTTCAGGGGTATCGGGGTCCCTACTGAGTAGCGTATACTCAGCCCTGCACTGGCTATTCCCGCACTACATTGTGTTGGATATAGACGATGGAAATCGCTGATCGTGGTTGAGGCTTGTGGAGAAAGTCGGTACCTGGAGGTGGACCACTGGGTGGTATGTACACGGAGCGGACGACTAGACCCACAGAGCTGAGGAGGCTATCTGTACCCACCCTTCAGGTGGGATTTCCAGTGGACAGTTCGACATTACTGCTTTACTTTTCAGTAGTTGTACTTTCTTTTCAGTTGTACTTTACTTTCAGTTGGGTTTTTATTCTCACCCATTTACATTCAAACACTTAAAGTTGTACCCATTTTACTTAGTGTTTTCTTCATCATGCTTAATCTGCTGTGTTTGTTTACTTTATTAAGGCAATGAATTCCATTTTGATTGGGATTTACGCCTTTGGTTCTAGTCACCAGCCCCTGGCCTATTGAAGGTGGGCTTGGGGTAGTCACGGTACGGGCCCCATGGATGGGTCATGGCAATCCCAAACAACATTGAAAATTAAATCCACAATCCAAATATACTAAAATAAATGTTTAAATACCATAATGATTAATGTATTCATGTTAAAAAAATATAATAGGGTCATTTCATACACCACACCAAAAAAATGTGTGGTGAACATGGCTTATATCTCATGAAAATTAAAATTGAAACAAAATTTTCATATCTTTGGTCTAATACACTTTGTACACGATAGACCATTATAAGTTTTATAAACATATTATTAACCTATATAAGAATAATAATATTTATGAAATCATATATGATTCTTTTAAAGCTTTATATTACTCTTTTATTAACAATTCTTTGTTAAAATAATGTTTTGGGTAAAAATCACATTGTTTATCGTATGTGTTATGAATTGTTAATCATAATAATATTACCTAGATCAGGAAATAGTTACTCCCACAATGTAAAAAATTATTTATATATCATATACATTCACAATATAAATATATATAATATATAGATAAATTAAATGGATCACAGAGTTCATGGAGATGGTAGGTCATACGTACGCATGACTGATACTTATATTTTCTTATCGTATTAAATGGAAGCAATAAATGAATATATATATATATATACATATATATATATTATTCTATTCGAATTATTAATTCATACCATTAATACTTATTCCTTATTTATATTTTATAATCATTATTGAATGGTAAATAGGGAGAATGAATCTCATCCCGTCATGGAGACGACATGCCGTACGTACACACGAGAAACGATATCATTCTCTTAATTGGTAAATGGTATGAAGTTGGATTGAATGTTAATTATAATGATTAACAATGATGTAATATTAATGATTTATATCAATTATATTCATCATTATTTCCATTTAAATAAACTAGTTATTAGAAGAAAACAATACCACAATGTGGAGACGGCATGTCTTACGCACACATGCATGCATGGTGATATTGTTTTCTATAGGATGTGTAAAAGGAAGAATCTAGTTGTCCCATAATCCCAAAAAATAAAGGAATATAGTATGTTCTAGAATAATTACATTATTATGGTATCAACATAGTAAAATGATGTAGGGGAAGAAAATAACTTCAAATGATTTGGTAAAACAGTTACATTTTCTTTGAGGATTTCTTTTTTATTAAAAAAAACTCATTAGATTGGATTAATTCCCAAATTATAGACTATAGGATAACATAATTGAATTTGGGAGGATAAATGGGAAATGTTTTTCCTGATTTTATTCCATTAACGATGTATATAAAATAGATGGATAGAATCTATTTTATAATAGGGTTGAGGGGAACTTGAGGAAACTCCAAAAGTATTTATTTATTAACAATTTAATTTTATATTTCAAAATGCTCCAATGTGATTTATTTATAAGATAAGTGAAATATGGGTCAAAGTACCCTCCAAAAACGAATTTTATACATGTTTATGAAAAAACTAACATTATATTTTGAATTTAACCATTAGTTATACAATATAACTTTTACCATGACAACTTTTCTTTTAATACTATATCGTTAAATTAGTTACAATAAAATTCCGAATGAACCCCAATTTGATTTTTTAAGACATAGTTAACTTAATATTAGTTATTTTTATGAATTATATATTTGTATGAATTTTATATCATTTAATAAAATTTTATTTATTTTATAATTTCATTTATTACATTTTTACTCAATTAATTATTTGACTTTTTGAAACATAAAAAACATTTTTTTTAGAAAAAATCAACCTTATCTCATACTAAACAGTTCATTATCATCCAAATAATTAATTTATGAAATAAATTGTTTCATATAATTTGTTTAGAAAAGTGGTGACTTGATCTGGTCACCTAATTCATTCCCAAAATAAATTTATTACAAGATAAAAAAAGTGACAATCAAACCATGAGGTGTAGAGAGTTTACACAAACAAGGGATTGAGTGGGGTACAAGTTGATGTTTCCAACGGAAAAATTCCAAACTCATGGAATGCATAAAAC
Source organism: Viscum album (assembly GCA_963277665.1). Lineage (NCBI taxonomy): Eukaryota > Viridiplantae > Streptophyta > Magnoliopsida > Santalales > Viscaceae > Viscum > Viscum album. Next base: position 600,288,231 of record OY728162.1, on the reverse strand, counting down.
ATGTACAAAAAATTATTTCGACAAACTATATTATCCAGAAAGGACAGTCTCTAACCATTGGGGGAACCACAAACCAAAATGTAACTAACACCTATACCTTGTAGAAAACTTGATGCCTAACAAAGTGAGTCTCAAGAAATTTCTAGAGAATAAAGTACTAGATAGTCACATAGAGATGAATCCTCTATACATTATTTCACATTGTCCAATGGTCAACAGTGAAACATCAATTGAACAATCTAAAAAAACTATTTCTCATCTAAGAAAGTCTAATAAAAAACAGCTAGAACCAATATTAATAAAATTTTTGATATATAGGTAAACAAAAAGTAGTTAAAATAAAAGTACCATAATTTATAGTGTCAAGAAAAATAATCCATGAAAATTTTGGATTTGGATATCCACTGAGAAGTGATCCATGAAGCAGTCTCAAGTAGGAATAGGAACAAAAACTCAAGATCCACTAAACTGTCACTATACTTCTGAAAAGTGATAATGTCTTGTCAATATATCTAAGTAAATATTTCATCCCCAAGATCCTCCCCATAATTTTTAAGGAGTATGTAGGTGACACAAACACCTCATTTAGAAGGATACATTACTTTGGTGATGAATCTTAGAGAGACAATAAACTCCAGAAAAAAAGAGACTCAATGGACCGAGGCCAAAAACATAAAGCCTTATACATGACCAAACCAGAGTGTTAGGTTTCCAAGAAAAATAAATGATGTTTCATTTTCCAGATTATATCAAAAATATATCATAAAAAAAGAGTATGTGAAATTTTATAATAATATAATATTATTGTTATACAATTAAATACATGATTTACCCTATACCGTGGTAAATAAATAAAAATTTAGAGAAGTTACTATTCAATAAAATAAGCAAGATAATCATACTAGATGAATTTTTTTATTAATTACAACAATGTATGTTTTCTTTTAAAAATTACATTCATTGATGTGGTTAAATTATGTTTAATGTTAATCCCGTAAATATTGCTAGAATGTAGGTAAAAGAGGCATTCAAAAGTTCAAAAAAAATTATAACTATTTCTATTATAAGAATTCTTTCAATTACCTGCATTGTATTAATATGCGTGTCATATTTATATTGTGATTTTAAAATAATTATAATGTAAAATACTAATTTAAATTAAAATAATAGTTTTTAACTATATTGTAGTATTTTTCAATTTTCATCAAAAATATAAATGTTTTAGAAAAATTTCAAAAAATCACCCTGAGATGATTTTGATATACCAAATACAAGAAATGATTTAATTTTAAAAAATAATTTTTCAATATTTCATAATGCGGTTAATAATAATCATAAATTATTTTTAAATGGCTAGTTATATATGTCATGGTTCACTCGAACTCGATGTTGCATGAAATGAAAGCTTTTAATGAAAATGAATTCATTTAAGAAAATATATAATATAAAATAATGTTCTCTTACATTCTTTCCTCTTTCAAAAAAATTCATCCCCATAATTTGACATTGCACTTCTAAAAAATAGGATGAAACCTGAAAATTATTCTTTGGAAAACCCAGAAACAAATTATGGTTAATAAAATATATTCTTAATAAGATGGAAAAAGGAAATGTTATGTTTAACACCAAATTAGGTTTTCAAATTGGAGAACATTAGTTAAATGTAGAGATAAATACACAGAGAAAAAAAATTAATATTTATAAGGATTTATTGATGTTATAGATCACAAAAAAATGAACAATCAATAAAAAATTCATGGCCACAAAGACATAAATCTATGATGATATAAAATACCATTTGTTCAACATAAAATAATGTATTATGATAACACATTTTTAGGTAATTTTTCTCAGAGTTGAGGGATTATTATTCTAAATATATAAGAACATGAGAAAAGATTATATATTTCATTCTATGTCTCAATGTTATCCTTTCGTTTTGCATCGATATATTTTCACTTCATCCATTACTCCTAGAAATGAATGTTCAAATTTAATTTTTTAAGTGTGAATTAATTTAGATAAATCATAATGTCTACATGTATTTCATTCATCCTTTAAATTCTTACTAAAAAAATGGTGAGCCTAACGTATCCAATAAATCGTAGTTTAACATTAAACAATAATATAAAATGTTCACCTTAATCCATTGCAACCATAATAAATTTCCAAAATACATCGATCCAAATTTATAGTCCAAAAAAGACTACAAATTTGAAAAAATTAATCTTAACATTAGATCCCCCCAACAACATAATGTTTCTCTTATTGTCACATAACAAATATTTTATTTCCATTAATTCTTAAATGAGAATTATTATGATTAAAAATCCATAAATAAAAAGTACTGTAATTCAATCCTTATAAATCTCATTATTCTCATAATTATTATTTCATTACATAATTATGGAATCCAATAACACAAATACATTAATTATTCCACTTCTTCTATAGTATTAGAATAATATTGACCTTGGTCCCTTTTATTTTTTTGATTTATATTTCATTGATTCTTGGGAAATTCATTTTCATAGTTCCCCATGTAATTACAATAGAAACATTGAATATTGGAAAATTTATTCATTTCTTTTCAATTGTGATGATATCGACCTTTTCCCAATGATTTAAACAAACTCCATTTATTTTAAGAAGGAAACATGGTGTTTCCATCCAAAATAATAACATGTGGGAAAATCCTTCTTTCCATTCTTTCAATTATCGTTTTCTTTATCCACCATTCTATTCTTATCTTTCATTCTATTAAAGTAACAAGGAAAAGAAAATAATTTCACTATCATGATATAAAATGTGTCTATATCATCTTGTGATGATAATTCTTGGGATTCTATTTTACATTAAAATATTTTCTTAATACCATAAACCATACTATCATTCATACTCATTGGATCACGTGAATTGATGAGGTTCGCATCCCTTCTAATAGGTGGAATTTTTAAATGAATAGATACACTAGCATAGATAATATTATAATGTATATTCCAGAAACAAGAAAAACACTTAACAAAAAATGAAAAATTATGTCAATCTAATCTCATAATAATAAACATGGTTTCATTGCAAACATATTTAATCATAAATCATTTATAACAATTTATTATGAAAATGTGAATTATATTAAGAATATCACTTCGGAGTATAAAACCATGTTCACAATAATGCATGTTGTCATGTAATAGGTTACCATGAGTCAAGGATAGAACAATTTGTCAATGTTATTACTCCATGGTACATTTGTGCCAGAAGTACCTCTACTTTTAGTATCCAAACCAAGATTTATTTTCTATGAATAAACATATAATTTCTACCTTAACAAAATTATTGGATGTTCATTTATTATTAACGTTAATGTCTATCTCAGTGTTAGGATCCCAGATATATTTTTTCAAAATATAATTTCCACGGTTGTTCCTAATCTTCCTTTGATGCAAACTATTACACCCTGACTAAAAATCTTGTAGCTGCTACCTTATTCTAATACAATTGAATGATTACAAGGAATAATTTCATGAAAGACATGTCATTTTAAATGTATTGGAAAATAAATTACATAAACCAAACAAACATTACAATTCTAAATGTATTAGGCATCATAGAAAATTCTTTGTGAAATCCAATATTCACCAAGATTAACTCTACATATCAATCATAATAGGCATGTTCGCATCCTGGGAAAATAAAATATAATAAAGGGGTGACGCTGGATGATTAGGAATGGTAAACAATACCATAAAATATTTTTAAAATAAGAATAAACAATTAAGGTTAGTGTAAAACTTAAAACCAATCCTTTTCAAAGTAAAAAAGAACAAAATATATGAGAAATAAATCAAATAATTCCATTTAAACATTCACATTAATATTATACTAGTCCAATAATCATAGGTAATATCAATAAATAATATCATAATGAGGGAATGCATAATTTCAGACAACATAACCACATTTTCAATGCCTTTTACCAGGACAATACATTAATAAGTAAAAATAGAAACTGCATTGTCTCATTTGAGTTACCAATGCATTGATGAGATATATTTGGGCCCGCCTATCACTTACTATGTGAAATGATTTCAGCTTATGAAATAGGTATAACCAAACCAAGAGAAACATACATATTAATGATATGATTTGAAATGTAATTAATATAACCATAAACCATGAACAATATCCAAATATAACATCCATAGTCAAACATATCATAAAGACTTTAATATAATTTGATAGATTTTGTTATAAAAAATTGATATCAATTAAGCATAAAATCAAATAAATAATTTTGACATAGATGAAAGCAATTTAATAAAATAATTAAAACTATTTCAGAGAAATATTCATTTCTTACTTTTAAAACAATAACATTACACTCAATTTTAAACGAAATTATTTCTTTTGAAAATAACAACGTGTGATTGTAATGCATTCTTTAAAAAGTTAATGTGTCGTGATGGTGAAAAAAGAATCTCATGTCTCATAACTGAAAAAAAAATCATTTCGTAAAAAAAATCCATAAAGTACCACATTTCAAAAATGATCTAAACATATTATTTAAAAAATGGACATGGATGGTAAATATGTCCTATAAATTCAAATGGAAAAGCTTTCCCAGATAATAAAGATATTGTGACATTAATTCTTACATAAAACCATAAAAGATTTATTTTAAAAAAATTGACTAAACTTATAAAAAGAAATAAATTTTCCCTCATAATACTTTTATATCCATCAAAATAGTTATGTAAAATAATATAATGAAATATTGAAATGGAGGAAGGACTAATTATTTAAAAATTTATTGCATCCCACACCACATTGAACAATTAAAACGTAATCCCAACATCGTAAAATGAATTTTTAAATACCATAAAGATAAATATATTTATGATATGAAACATAATTTGTGAAGTACAGATACGCACAGAATGAATAGGTGGTGAAGTTGGCTAATATCCCATGAAAATTAATGGTGAGATATAATTACCTTACCTGAGGTCTCATACTCTTTATACATTTCCAAAACTCAAGTATAATGTTTTTAAAAATATTAACCACTTATAAAAATAATAATACTATTGATATAATATATGATTTTTAGGTCTTTATATTACTTTTTTATTAACAATTCCAAGTTAAGGAAATGTTTCTAGTAATAATCTCTTTATTTATCATACATGTTTTGACTTTTTATTCTTCATCATATTAATAGAATAGAATTTAAATACTTACATAATATAAGAGATGATTTATATATCATATAATTGAAATATATATATATATATATATATAATATAAATTAAATTGAACGCACTGTTCCTGGAGATGGTAGGTCGTATGTACACATGAACATTGTTTCTGTTTTCTTATCGTATTGAATAAAAGAAATTAAATAATACATATATTATAGTAGAATTAATATGTTATATTTTTATCACTTATTAATTATATATATTTTTATAGTCATTCATGAATGGTTAACATGGAATATGAATCTCATCTCATTGTGGAGACAGTAGGTCATACATACATACGCACAAGTGTCAATATTATTTACTTACTGCTTATGTGTATTTAATTGGATGGTATATTTATTATTCAGAATCATTATCATGTCGTATTCATTTTTTTATATCAATTTTATTTATCATTATATTTATTTAAATTATTTAGTGATGAAAAACAAATTACACAACCGTGTGGAGATGGTAAGTCGTACGTATGCACCGATGATGATATTGCTTTTTATGATGGGTAACAGGGGGAATAAGGTTGTCCCATAATCATTAAAAAAATATAATTATATAGTATATTTTAGGGTTATTAATTTAGTATGTAATAAATGTATAAATTTGTAGTATAAGAATAAAGGAACATTGAAAGAGTTGCTAAAACAATTACATTTTCTTTGTGTGTCTCCATTTGATTTTTACAAAAGGAACCTTATATTGGATCTATTCCAAAAGTATTTCTCCTAGGTTGAACTGAGGGAATTTGGATGGATTAAGAGGTAGTGTATGGATGAACTAAATGGATTTACAGGTGTCAAAAAAATATAAGGATATGTTCTCTTTTATAAGAGATGGGATTGGAACATTAGGAAACTCCAAAACATTAAATTTAGTTTAAATTTATTTGTGATTTTAAATAGCTCTAAACTGATATATTTCAAGGAATATATGAATATGGTTTAAAATCCTCCCCAAAGTGTAATTTTAGACCTTTTTATTTCATAAAATTAACCACAACATTTTTCTTTAACCTCAAGTAAAACAATTTAACGTTTTCCATGACAACATGTGTTTTTACAATATAGGGTCAATATATTTACAATAAAATAAATAAAATAATACAAATTAGTTCATTTGTAACAACTTTAACATTATAATAGTTTTTTGGTGATATTATATATTTTTATAAATATTTATATCATTAATAAAATGTTATTTTTTGAATTATCATTTCTGTACTTTTTGACAAAATTCAATATATTACTTTTTTGAAACTGATAAAAACTTTATTACTTCAAAAAATAACTTTATCTCATCTCTAACATGTCATGGTAGTCCAAACAATTCATGGATGGAATCAAATATTTCAAATGATATTTATTTTAATATTATAAATATCATTTATATGATTCTTCAATTAATAAATCAATTAATGTATCATCATTATGTAAAATTTAATTTAATTATATATTTTCTAAAATTATAAATAAATTTCCATGATTTAGATAAACTTTTATATTTCTAAATACTATTATAGTAGACCATATCACTTATATAACCACTAATTTAAAATTATATATTTTTTTAAATTTAAAAAATGATATTTTTAACTATTCTTTATAGAAAAAATAATAAATTCCCTAATCTTTCACTATTAGCTTAAAAGTATCATATTATTGACCAAAGTTTGATTTTGTTTTCGAAAAAATTTACAAAATTAAATTAGGACATGTTTTGGAGAATTTCATAATAATATTATATTACTTTTACGTTTAATTACCTAGTTTCACCTTAATCGGTGTGAATAAATTGAAATTTACTAAAGTTAATAGTCACCCAAAAATTATGTTGATCCTTCTAGGTCAAAAATATCATTCTAATTATAATGTTTTATAACTATTTTTTTAAATACATTCACAGAATTGGTAAAATTGTGTTCAATTCTAACCCCAAAAATGTGGCTAGAAGACGTTCAAAAGTTCAATAATTTTTTAAAAATAATTATATTATAATAAGGATTAAAATTATCTAATATGGATTAATATATGTATTATTTACATTGAAATAAATTTACTGTATAATAAATATTTATATGAAAATGTTAGTTTTTTACTACAATGTAATATTTTTCTCTATTCATTAAAAACTAAAACTTGTAATAAAAATACCAAAAATCACCATATAAAAATTTTGATATTCCAAATTAAAAAATGAATTATATTTTGTAAAAATTTACAAATTTAATAATGTGGTTAATAATATTCATAATGGATTTTTAAATTTCTATTTTAATAGGTCATGGTGCAGTCGAAATCTGTGTTTCATTCAATGTAATCTTTTAAAGAAAATGTATTATTTAAGGGGATATATACTAAATATTCTTTGGATGTTATGTGATACACATAGTGACATACTTATGATTTCTGAAAACCCTTGCCAACACAACCAAGGAGCTATATGTCATTTGTTTTATAACGTTACACAGTGTGTAGTTTGGATTTTTCATGGATTTAAATATCCATGATATACAATTTTAATAAGGCAATTATATAATATATACATCCACATTTCCACCCGATAGGAGTATATTTCGCTCAGATCTATTGCTTCAACACTAATTATTTGGGAATCAGCTACACCATTCAACATGAGTTCTTTCATATGCACTGCATGCCCCAAAATAAAAATTCATTAATGATTTGATCTCTATTTTTCAAAAGAATCTCCCATTCCATAAAAAACACATATCCATCCATGTTTCATCTATTAATACCTTATCTGATGATTATTTGGGATTCAATGGATATGATTGGGCTATGTACCGACTGATAATGTTAGATCGGGGTCGCGGGGTCCAACAGTGAGGGGAAAAAAACAATTGAGGTGAAAAGGAATAAGAACAATTTAATTTGGATCATTCCGAAGAATTAATTGAAAATCAACATGAACTGGAATATTTGAGGTTAGATAAAATTGAAATAATCAAATTTAATCATTAAATGAGTGCAAGTAGAGGCTACAATTGAACAAAATCCAAGAAATGGGCCAATCGACTCCATCAATTTAATAAAAAAGTTGTAAAACAAAAATTGATGAGTCCTACCTAGATATAGGATCATTTAATTTTTTAGAATCCACTAGAGAATTAATTACAATTGTGTTTGAAATTTTTGTGCTCTGATCTGCTCTGATCTGATGTTTCATCGTCTTCATATTCGATTCATCAATAGAAGGAGAAAAAAGAAACTCTTAGAAGATACAAGGATTATGAGGATAACCGTGGGAATATCTACAAGGATTTATTCTCATATATTTTCATTGAATGTTAAAATGAATGAATTAATGAATGAATGAATGAATTAATTAATTGATTAATCCACTGAACATACAACCAAATAATAAGGTATTTAAACATCATGCGACGGCCTATTTTAGGTCACACCTTGGGTAAGAAACATGCTTGAGACTCAACAATGATTTTAGATTTTTGATCTAACCTCCTATTTAATAGATATTCATATTATTTAATAAATTGTGTGGTCATAATATAAAATGTTTTTATTATTTTCATAATATTATGTATAGGAAAATCGGGCCTTCAAAATCACGCGATGTTTCAACAGCTAGATATAGATATATAAATATAATTGTTTCAATGTCTTAATCGAAAAAAGGATCTCTAAATTATAAAATAATTCAATACTTTAATCCCCAAAAATGAAAACTAAACAAACAACTTGTGATGATGAGAATACATTTGGCATTCCCGCTCCTAGGAACTCTCTCTCACATTCATGTTCTTCCATAACATGTGAAATAAGGTGATAGTCAATCCATGAAGGGACCTATCCAATTGATAATTTATCACCACTAGGTTCTCTACAAAGGCGGATCCATCCTTGATGACCATATCACCTCAGTTGATAATTTTATATTGGTATTGCAAGTATCACCTAAACTATGACATGTGGAAGACGTCGTGATCCCTCTCAAACTATGGGAATAGGGAGAGACTATAGAAACCTTTAAATCCCTATAATCAATCTCATATGTCCCGATGAGCGTTGTGGGTATCATGAAACCCTGAAGAAACCTCTGTAATCCTCATTATATAGAGAATATCTAGGAAATTTTTCTTCCTTTCTCAAACTCCAAGGTCCAACAATGATGATCTACATTTTATTTTTTTCCTACTCTAGGATTCTCTCATCTACTCACGATTGACCTAAAAATTCCCCATCATCACCTAAAAAATCACTAGCCCCACAAGAGATGTCTTAGAAATCTCTATCCATCACAAAGTTAACATTCAAGGTCTCTTTTATATAGAAAAAATGTGCAACATCGATGGTATAGTGGTTCCTATTGTTTAATAAAAACTACGACATGATAATATATTCCTCTGAGCTCTGAATAAATTATAATATAAGTGCTCTCAGTATATACTCTAAAAGATGGATACTGAACTTGGTCTTCACATTGTCCTATAGGTGAATGGATTTAATAATCCTCATTTGGTTCCCAAGTTTCTCATCTAGGCCCTTCCACAATTGTGACATATACCACATGGTATTATAATAGACAATCATTGAGGTCAGCCCATGAATGCGAATAATTTTATGTACATAAAAATGACTGCATAACCTAAAAGTCTCTACCCTCGGTAGAAAGGAAGTGTTATGAATTTTCTAGTCAGTAAACTATTACTTGGACGGTGTCATGTGCCTTCACTCTATGGGGAATCAATTTAAAAAATTACAGGGATATTAAATCCCACATCCACTAAGGGATCTCAAAGGGCTATAACAAAACTGCCAGAACATGGTGCAAAGCATTAACTATCTGATAGGTGAGGAACTAAGAGATAAAATTATATATTTTTCATCTCATGAGGGGATAAAAACTTCCATTGAAGATCCATATACATCTTCCCCACACCATGATGTATTGTTAGAGGAGATGTGTTGAACTCTAACATCACCTCGTCCCTCGTTGTGACTGGGACCAGATTTCATCACTGTAAATGGATGACATGATTCCCACCAATATAATATCCATCTAGTGAATCCCCCATGGGTACCTAGTTATAGATGTAATCAAAGATGGGGTCTCCAATATTGTATTCTTTCACACTCCTGAGAAGTGTTGGAGTCATCACCATCAATTGTAGAAAATTTATACCCTCTTGCCCCACTAGGGTTATCTATAGAGAGCTCAACTGCCTAGAAGCCTCTTGCACCACTAAGCCTGGAGAATCATACTAATGGGATATTATATGAAATTTTCCTTCCATATAGTATAGACAATATTGTAGACATATTTCTACAAAAAATCCATCCTATGTCATTGCATCAGGTTCTAGAATATCTTCCTGAAGACATACATTAGAAACTAAGGGTTTATGTAAACCAAAAAGTGCAATCCAAGAAGGAATAACCACCACATCATTAGAAGAATACTAAATCTTACAGCTCTAGGTAATGAATTATAGTTTTCCTCAACTTCCTTGACTTGTATGTGATAACTTCATATCCCTTCATCAACATGAAACTGGGTCTAGATCATGAGGAATAAAAATACGCTACGTAATCCACATCCTCCTTTGGTATTCTCAATGTAAGAGTACTTATCAGCCTCATCATTATCTCCACAAAGGCCCTCTAGCACTTCTCACACCATGTAAATGACAACCATTTCTTCACCAAGGAATTAAAAGGGGATACAATTCAATATAAGTCTTCCACTAAACTCATGTAGTACCGGTCCAATACAATAAAGATCCACCCATCTTACGCACTCTTGGGTGTCTCCCAAGTCATCACTGTATTTATATTATGTAGGTCGATAGCTAAACCATGTTCATAAATGAAATGAACTAGAATATAAACCCCACGAATCCAGAACTACCACTTCATGTGCATCCCATAAACCTAGTTCTCTCTAATAAAATCACAAACCACCCTCTTGTTCTCAACTTTCTCCTACTATTATGTATATTAGATGAGTATTTCATTGTTTAATACAACCAAAAACTATTCAATGTAATAATGAAATATCCAATTCATCATTTCTATTAAAACGAATGGGGAATTCATCACACCAATGGGAATCAAAAGGAAATCATAGTGGTTTTAGTGACTTAAGCATTGTATATTTGGGATATTAATCTTATATACACTGTAATGGTGGTAGACGGTCTAAATATTTATCATAGAGAACCATATTGATCCTTATAACTAATTAAAAAGTTCATCAATCCATAAAAAGGAGTAATTGTTTTTTATTTTGGAATGGTTTGAGAAATTAAAATCCATGTAAATCCACAAGCTCTCATCTATCTTTTTCTTAAAAAACACCACCGCATCCTATGGGAACAAATTGGGTCTGATAAATCCTTCTCTTGGATGTCCTCCAACTACAATAATGGCTCTTGGATCTCGGTTAGGTCCATCTAATAATACAAAGAATTTATATTAGCGGTATGACGAAGTAAGATAACACAAAACTACATCTCACAGCTTGTAGGTAGTCATATAACTTCCTCATAAAACGAATCTATATAATCACCCACAAGTAAATTAATATAGATTCTTGAAGTGCCTAATGCACCAAAAGATATAATTTATAAATAATGGATGATGGGCTTTAGTCTTATATTCGTAGAACCAACTCATCCCACCACAAGATCTCTCTCCCCCATAAAGGTGAATTCCATCCCTTCCTTGCGAAGGAATATGAGTCATCTATGTTGAAAATTAACTTGTGATCTAACCATTGAAAAGAAATCCACAAAAAGGATGAAATCTTAAGGTTCTATTTTTATAACCAAAAGGTTCCACATTAACCACACTCCATAAAGTGATATCTCACACTTTTTGAAGATAAAATATACAGAAGATTCTTTCACTATAGGAACCTCAAATCAAATCTGCTAGGAGAGAACCTCCACTGAGAGATCTATCCCTCGCAACTGAATTATAGGGATGATGGAATTATTGGGCCATTATTACTCATACATAACCAGGATTAGAAAAAACATATATTTCACCTCTGATTATCCCTTGTACTAGGTTGTAATAATATTACATAGCCTCTAGCTCTCTATGACCCCAACGGCTAGCTCCCAAGGCCTAACGTGGGCCACCTAGTGGGGTTGATGGATGGATATCATATCATTTACTATAGCTCATATCTCATACTAATACTATTCTATCTTAGCGTCCCTAAGGACCACCCTACCATCGCTTGCGAAATCACTAATAACAACACTACCTTTCTGTGGAGTTCCTTTAGGTACCTGCTTGTGCTTATCATCATGTACGGTTAGGAAGACCTATGTTATGTGACCTATCCCTTCATAATTATAGAACTAAATATATATGTAATAACATGGTGCTCTATGTTATCCCTAAACCACAAGACCAAGTGTCTGAGTATGGTCGTGAAAGAACCTCTTATACTGAGAACCCGTGGACTGACAACTTATATAATTTATAGATGACTCAGATTTATGATGCCCACTACCAAATCTAGTTGTATCACATCCCTACGATGGAATGAACTACTTCACTAGGGCCCGCTCCAGCTCCCAGATAGAGATGGGGATGCACTAGGGAACCACGTTGCACAAATATATCTACATAGACACTGATAAAAATTCCTTTCTTAGAAGTAGCCATCATATATCATTTCATGGAAGTACCGGGTAATGTATGTGAACTACGCTGTGTACTCTTCCACTAGTTCCCTCCCTGTTTCATCTCTAGAATCTCTAGAATCTAAACCTATCACAAACAAGATGGGTAGAACTTCTCAAAAAGTAGTTGTGGAATGTCACACCATGATAGTGCCGACTCATCATGCATCTATGTAACAAGTCTCCACTAGTTCCCAATAGATCTATGGAAAATCCTCGCTTCCAGTGAAACCACATGATCTGTTGGGATATAGAGAAACCATATTATGTGTACCACCTACTCTAAACAACCCTTTGTTTCCTGAGGATATGTCTCACCATGGAGCCTCAACGACCTCAGCATTGGAACTTATGGAGCATGGTAATACTGTTCACATCCTCATCCCACTCTACTTGGATGAACCGCTTCTAGATAGATGGAGGTTCTACTACCCCCCCCCCCCACCAATTGGAGGAAACGACACAAGAGATAGACCATAAACTGAGGCCTCATCACTCTTTATTTTATCCTCACGATATAGAACAAGAATCATGGCTAGTTGTCATCACATAGGCATCATAAAAGTTACCATAATGTAACACGGTCAAATGAATATATATATATATATATATATATATATAACAAAAACGTGGAGATGAATCCATAAGGATAGTAAATGACTCAATCCAATGTCATGCATGTACAATTAATCCCTGAAACCAATGTCATGTTCTGCTGAGTTGACAGGCTATATGTAATTGTCCTGGTGAATGGATATTTCGGCCCCCTATACCATCACTAGATTCCCATGCCCGAGAGTCACACTCAATATCCTAGGAAATTATTTCACTTTTCTAAACCAAATTCTCAAATGGGTTCTACTCCAGAAAACATTCGGAGGAATGAAATGATCTGATATAAATCTTTCACAATATGACCCTAACCAAGACACGATATGCAACTACCCCAAGCCCACCTCCATAGTCTGGGGGGGTAACTTCATCCAAAACTTATATCATAAATGGGAGGTCATCTCGTACACAAACACACACACACCTGACCATCTCAAAGTATAATTGAAAAAGATAATAAAAAAATGGTGTCATAGTTATAAAGTAAACCATGATGGAAAAACCTGTAGGTTATACTAGAGAACATTATTGAAAACTAAATTGTAATGGGGAAGAATACACGCCTAAATAGAAATATGTCACAACTTAGAACCAATTGAAATGTAAACTATTTAGGGATATAAAATATTTATCTCTCAAATATGACCACTGTACATGGTCAATATCCCCCAATATACCCAAGAACATCTAAAAGCATAAATGACCTATCCATTGTCTTCATTAGACATGACAGATGCATGAATAGCCTATGTGGGGGTGAGTTAATAGATACCTAGTAGGATGATCAGAAAGGTGATTGGGGTTAGTAAGAGATACTATAGGGAAAATAAATACACTATAATAGTATTATAATTGAATATCAACATGAATAAGGATGTAGAGTAATGTCATCCAAGAATATGGGGCTCAAGATATTTAGTAGTTGAACTACACATCGAGTATTTCCCACTTGTAGTTGGAGAGTGAAATAATCCAACCATGAGAAGCTAAAGGTGGAAAGTACGTGGCGTACACAACAAGTCTTCACAACATATGGAAGGAGAGTAACCAAATAAAAATCATAAGAAAATAGATATATGTATATATTTTCTCTATCAAAATAATCCCAAAAAACATAGAAAAGGATTCTCCATATCAGAACATAGTCTAGGAAAACAGTTTCCAATAGTTTCAAAAGTCCATCAATGATTCCCTTCATCTCACATGCATTGCGAAAATTAAATTTCCAAGTAAATCCACACCTCATCACTATACCGCACAACTGAGGGATCATAATATCTTTGTAGAGGACCCATGCCATCATACAATCGGAGAGTTCAACTATGATACTCATCGGAGGACCCTTGACCAAACTATAAGGGTTTCACTGAAGTGATAGTGGACCCATGAACAGTCTAGATAGAGGGTTACACTATAGAAGTCATTGAGCGCACATTCCATGCTCGACTACAGGGTTCCAAGTCGTCGATGAACCATTCCCTTATCGACTGCAGGGTTAAAAATAGTATGTTTTTTGGAGGACCCATGCCATATGCTGATAGTAGAGTTACACTCTAGTCATCAACGACCCATACCCGGATCGACTGGAGGATTCCACTCATGAGGTCTTCAAGGACTCATGCCTAGCTCGAATAGGGGGTTCTACTCATGAATTCCTTAGATGACACATTCCTTGTGATGACAATAGGGTTCCAATATAGGAGTTAATGAAGGACCCCTATTTTTCCCAACTAGAGGGTTCCACTCCAGAATTCATTTGGGGACCAACAACCAGCTCAACTAGTGGCTTCCACTGAAGATACCTCTGGTGATCTTGTGGGATCAATGATATCATCAGGAATTTACTGAAATATAATAATTCCTAAAATATTACACATCATATCCCAAACCCCAAAACGGACAGAACCATCATGTTCTTCATGGAAAAATCTCTGTATATGCTACTCACAATCCAAAATCTAATTCCAAAAGAAGATGATATAGAACATTGATGTTTCTTAAAAAGGAACCAAAGGGTATACAACTTGTGAGGGGACCCACACAACATGTTGTACCTCTCAATCACCTAGACATGTCCCGATAGGAACACATATTTCCAACCATGTGAAGAATAAAATTGGATAGGGGATATGAAAGGAATTACCATTCAACTCAGGGACCCACAAATTTTTTGGGATTTGTCTATATATTCAAGCAGTGTATGTGTACCTGAACCAATGTGTTCTGAAACATAGATAATCCATCCAGGGACTATGTAAATTTTTTGTAGAAGGGATACATGTCATTCAATCCTTTTTATTTTTTAAATCCTAGATGCTATATCCGAGGGGATACAAGTCATGGATTTAGCCCTGTATATGCAGTGCAGTTGGGTTTTTTACATATTTCTAGATCAGTAATATTTTATTTGATTTAGGATATTCCTCTATATATATATCACCTTTTTCCCACCCAATAATTGAGGATATCTTCCGAATAAATATTTTACAGCCTTTGTTCACTACAAATCAACATCGTCATTCCATAGTAGTTCTGACGTCAGCAATTTACACCCCAGATTCCTTTGGGATTGAAGATTGAATATATTCTTGTCAAAAAGATCAGTCATACCACACAGACAACCTTGATCATCCCTTGTTTAATCAATCCATTCATAATTAATCATTGTTTCTTGATTTTCGGGGTCCTATCTGTCTCAGTACCACTCTACAATGTTTGACCATGACTACGGGGTCTAATCAGGGAAGAATGCATTGGAATTTAGTTGGTGACAAGAAAAATATCTTCTAGATTACTGATATGCATTTTAGAATAACGATCAAGAATGGTGATATATGGGGTTAGAGAAAATTTCAAATAGTCAAATTTAATTAACACAGGAACATGCAGAGGATAAAATTTGAAAATATCCAAGAAAGGTATCAAACTACTCGATCAATTTAATCAAACCTGTCAAAAACCAAAATATGAAAAGTCATACATATTAAATGGATCGTTCATTATTGTCAAAGAATGTTCTTTGGTTGTACATGGGTTTTCAAGAAGAAACCAAATATCGATGTTCAAGTCAGTACCTATAAAGCAGGACTAGTTGAAAAGTGGATTAAATATCATAATCAAATTGACAAAGAACATACATTTTCACCAATATAATTAGTAAATTAATTATTTTTCTATATTACATTAGGCCTTCCTTGAATATGAGATTAGGTAAATGGTTGTAAAAACATCATTCCATAATTGGAGCCTTCATGAAAATCTCTACATTAAAAAACATGAAGGGTTTGTGTATCATCATAAGTAAATAACAAATAATACATTTTAATATTTATTAATATTTGTGAATTAAAAATTAATTTTACTTTAAAGAGGATTCTATGATCGATTGCATACCTAATACTTAACAACATGTTTCTTTGAAATCAAACATTGCACACAAATAATATAATAATAATATTTTAAATGATAGTTAACGTCTAGCCGTTGTATTGGTAGGAATGAATAGAACTAACTACAATATGATTAAACATGTTTGTAAACTTTTTTTTGCATTAATCCAATAAATGTTATAGGCTTAAAATGTGAATGAATCCAATTTTAATAACAAATACTCTAATATTATTTAAAATGTAGATTTAACCCCTTTTAATGGAGAACCATCCTTAAATATAGTTTTGGTAATTTTAATATGTTCTATTTGAAAAAATTAAATTCTTTTTTAGAATTGGGGCATCAAAATATACTTTGGATGAAATTTTGGTATTTTTCTGATAAAATTAAATTTTAATGAATAGTGAAAAATACTGTATTTTAATTCAAAACTACATTTTAATATAATTTATTTATAATGTTAGAATATATTATTAATTGTCTTTAAAGTGTAATTATATTATTATTTAACTATTTAATCCAATTTTGATCATTTTAAGTAATTTCACTTTGAAATTGGACAAAAATTAGTGATAATCTTTTGATAGTTATTATTTCATAAAAACACGCCAATTGTTTTGATAGTGGGAATTAATTTTAAATTAATTTATGATGCTTTTGTGTTTTGAATTTAGAAGAATGGATTCCATATATGGAATCAGAAGGTCAAAATTCTGTAAATAGGGATCTTTTATTTTTAGACATTTTGAATATTTACTTTAGTAAAAAATTTATTTACCATGGTTAAGGGGTAAATTTGGTAAATAAGGGTTAAAAAATATTATAATAGTAATATAAATTTACACTAACAGGTGTCCTAATCCTATTGGATGATAAATATCTGACCATGGGCATCCATGGGTTAATTTTGGGACCCCATGGAGCCATTTGGGAGTGATAATGACACTTTATTTTAATTAACTTACTAAAGGCAACAGATGACATATATAAATATATTTTGTAAATAAATTTTTAAATGGGGTTATATATATTATCTCTTCAACAATAAATATGCATTGTAAAGATAAAATTATTTCATAAATTATGGTATATGTTTTTTAATTTTTAGATATTAAATAAATAAAATTATGTATGACACAATATTGATGCTGTGTTTTCCTCATTAATGAATGATTTAAATAAATAAGATTGTAAATACTAAAACAATATCCCAAAACTATCAAATTATTTTTGGATTATTTTAATTCAGACATTAGTTGTCTTATCTTCAACATTAAGGATTTTTGGACCTTTTTAAACTAATGATATATTTATAATAAAATAATTGTTTCAAACTTTCGTAAAGAGCCCCTCCTCCCCCTTATAAAAGGACACCACTTCTAACACGTTACTCAAACCTATTAGGACCATTGTCACATCCAAGATCTACCTAAATAAGCTCCCCATATCCCTATACTTTTCTTAGAATCCTTATCCTAGGCATAAGGCACTTCAATCAAAGATTTTTGTTCAAACCAAAAAAGATACTTGATTTAAAGGTAATGTCTTCTTTTAAGTTCTTTTATTTTATTTTACTTACCCAACCCCCTAAACTCTTTATATTCATTTATTTTATAAAGACACCATTATAATCAATATACTTGGTTTTTTTATGAGAGGTTTGGAACTACACTTACTCACACCTCAATCTAATTGATACGAACATACTGTTTCTGTGGATGACAAACTACTGCTTCACGAAATGATGATTGTTCAAATATCTCCAACCCCCTATCATGGTGTCCATTATGATGGAACTGTATTTAAATATTATATATTTTTTTTTATGTTTTCTTTATGATTCAATATTTTTCATTTATATCATACCTTTACGGTTTCCATAATCGGTAAACACGGTAATCTCATTTGAGGAAGTGCAGACTACCGCCCCTCAAAGTGATATGACTTGTTCATGCCTTATGTGGGATGTATATAGGATGGAGTTAATGAAATTATATTTGATATTATATTTTAATTATAATATATCTATGTATAATTATATTCTCATTCCATTAAAATATAAAATATAAATGAAAGTCGCGTTTTTGCGTACGTACGACTTACCGTGTCCATGAAAGATGTCTTTTATTTATTATCACCAAATGATATGTACTATTATAAATACATAAATATACTGGATATATATGATATTTAAATCCTGAATATCATTTTTTAGATAATGGAACATCGACTACATGAACAATTTATAATTATGACAAATTCATTTTTACTCATGTTCTGAACATCGACAAAATGACCGATATGAACTCAAATAAATAACTAATTGTTATAGAAAGGTAATAAGTGATTTAAAAGAAATAATAAATGTGGAAAAAGGTTATTAAGAAATTTTAAATTAAATTATGTTTTTTATTTAGGTATTTAGAGAATGATGGTGTCAAGTTAGACACGAGTTAATGGACTTCGTCTCAATCTACTTTC
The DNA here is from genome assembly GCA_963277665.1 of Viscum album. Taxonomy (NCBI): domain Eukaryota; kingdom Viridiplantae; phylum Streptophyta; class Magnoliopsida; order Santalales; family Viscaceae; genus Viscum; species Viscum album. Next base: position 600,268,809 of record OY728162.1, on the reverse strand, counting down.
ATTGAGACATATTTTGTTTTATACACCACTTTCTTTTATACAGTATATAAACAACTTTGAATTTTCATTTCATTCAAAGAGAATATTTTTTTTATGATGAGTTTTACTAAATGATGAAAATAATAATGTTTTAACGTAGGTGGTGACAATAAACTTTTCCTACATCGCGCGTGTAACACCCCAGGATTTCATCGTAAGTTATTTTCATTAATGTAATTCAATAGTTTTTTGCTACACGCAACACCAAGTTTGAGCACACCACGACTTATCAAACTAGTCGTTCAAAAGTGGTTATGAATAGTATTAAATTAATTTTAAATTTTATTCACTCCATATAATTTTAGAATCCATATTATGTGTTTCTTAGACATAAAATAAGAACATATTCATTTTTTCAGACAAAAGAAGTATTTTTAAAAAATGCAATTTTACCACCTTATAATGGAAAACCCTTTTTAAAACCAATATTTGAAACTTTTATATATTCAATTTAATGAAATTAAATTTTACTTTAGGATCAAGACATAAAACATTATTGTGAATAATTTTTTTGTATTTTTCTGATAACTTTAATATTTTGATGAATACTAAAAAATACTAAATTTTAATTGAAAACAACTTTTTAATAGAAATAATTTATAAGGTTAAATTATGAATTTGAATGGTATGAAATTATAAATATATTATATTTTTATTATTTAATACAATTTAGGTCATTATAAGTAATTTCATATTTAAATTTGACGCAAACACGTGACAATATTTTGATAATTTTTACTTTTTAAAAACATGCTTTTTAGTTTTGACAATTGGAATTAATTTTAAAATAATTAATGAAACTTCTAAGTTTTAATTTGTTAAAATATAATTCATTTTTTAATCTGAAATATTAAAATTAGCTTCGGGTAAATTTTTTTTATTTTTCAGAAAACATTCAATTTTGGATGAATAGTGAAAAACAATGAGTTATAGTTTAAAATAGACAATTTATTTAAATAATAATTTATTTTATATAAATTTATTTTAAGTAAAAATATATATAATACCAATATAATTTCAATAAAATTTTTTGAGTCATTTTATTATAAAATTGGAAATATAAAATTAAATTGCACTTTTTAACGTCTTTTACCCACCTTCTAAGAGCATTTGCAAATTTGCATAAAACATAATTTTACCGCATCTGTGAGTTGAATTTCAAAAATCCGAGAGACATGGTTGAAATCAATAAGTAAAATTTGATCCAATAAGATGAGAATAATATTTTCTGAGTAGAAAATTTTGACTTATATTTACCACGGTTAAAAGTAAATAGGGTAATTAAATGTAAAAATAATATTATAATTACCCTAAAACATGTCCTAAATCAATTGGATACGTGTAATTCGACCAAGAACAACCTTATGAAAAAAATATTAACCTATTTGGTCCACTAGGAATAGATTAGAACATTTATTATTATTTTATTTATAGAAGAGTTAAAAGAGATAAATTCAAAGTTTAATAACAAAACCATTTCTAATATTGTGTTATACATAAGATAAATTCAACTATAAATTTTAACTGGAAAGATAAAGTTATTTAACACATAATGGTATTTTATTTATAAATTTTAGGCATTATATATACAAATTCGTTTATGCCACAATGATAATGCAGTAATTACCTTATTAATGAATGATTAAAATAATTTGTGTTATAAATTTCCCAATAAATGTAATTTGAGTATTCCTATGACTTCCAATAATTTTATAAGTTAACATGACATGTTTAGGGTTGATTAGATAATTTTTCTCTAATTAATCATTTTGTTATGATTTTTACAAAAACCAAATACTAAATAATATCAAAATCGACATAAATGAGTTTCCAAAAAATTACTATATTAGTTGTTTATATAATATTCCTAAAAATATATGGTTCAGAAAAAGGGATAAAATAAATTTATATATTTTATTACTGAATCACTTGATATTATCTTGGAATATTAGAGTAATTATATTAACCATATAGGGTAAGAAAAGAAGCAAACACGATAAAGGTTAAACTATTTAACTATGAGTTAAATCTAAATAATAAGGTTTAAATGGTAACCTAAAATTGTTTGAAACCTATTGGTTGAGAGGTTTTAGAAACATCATCGCAATGGTTTCTAAATATATCATTTTTATCCATTATAAACTGAAAATAATTTTATTATAAAATAATATTTCAGGGTTTTCCCAAAGTGACCTTCACCTCTCTTATAAAAGGGTACTTCCCCTTCTATTAATTCCACACATCCAAAGCCATTTGGCTCAGCCAAACCGTACCCAAATATCATCCCAACTTCCCTCACATCAACATATATTACTTATATTGATCAGAAATCCAACCTAAAAATACATATTGATCAATTCAAAAGGAACTACCCGAGGAAGAGATAATAATTTCACCACCCTCTTTGAAGTTCTTTTCTTCTTCCACTTCCCCTTTCATTTTTGTAAACATAACAAAATAAAAACTACATTACCTTCTACATAATATGATGTTATTATAAATATTGTAAAAACATATTTATTATTCTATTCATCTATAAATGACAAAGTCACCATATGTGTGTACGTACGGATTACCGTCTCCACGCTGTGGTGTAGTTTGTTATTAAAACACACCAATACATGTATGGGTATAATATTGAGTATAACTGATGTAAATAATAAATATAACATGATAATTACTCTTTATATACGATATACTGTCAAATTACATATGATTTCCCCATCAATATAATTATATTGTCACTCGTGCATACGTACGGATTACCGTCTCCACGAACACGATGAGATTCATTCCCCATCATAATCATTCAATAATAATTTTAATTTTTTTGATTAAAAATAAGTTTTTTGAACATTATATAATTCTGTATAAGAATAAAAGACATCATATCCATAACAAAAATGGCTTACGTAATGTAACGCCCCGACCCCAGCTACCCAGAGTCGGTGCATTACTTCGTAACATTGGCATGATCACAAAAGATCAAGTCTCGAAAGACCGATTAGTTTAGTAGCCTTGGAAACACTAGATACATTCATAAGTCTTTCATTACATCAAAATTAAACAAACTACAATAACATGGTCTTCATAGCCCACACTCATATCTTCACTGACTATTCTTGCAAGTCAGTCATAATACACTTCTTCACATCCTGGAAAATTTTTAAACATTGAAAGGGGTGAGCTCAGATGCTCAGTAAGGATAACAATATTGCGGAAGCTTTCATAAATAAACATTAACATTTAAGGCAATGTATAACTAAAACAAAAGCCTTATTGAACATGAACTTTAGCATAATATGGCAAAAGTAAACTGAAATAATGCCATTTACTTACTCACATGGATATTCTACTAGTCGAATAATCACATGAAATATCAATAACCACTTCCATAATGAGGGAATGTATAATGCCGGACATTCTGAAACATTTTGTCAAGGCCTCGGCCAAGACATCTAAAATGATTAAGGCCTCGGCCAAAACCATAAATCAAATTGGGAAAGGGCCTCGGCCAATTCCACGTCTAGTTGTCTCATGAGACCTACCGATGCATCGAGGAGCTATAGCGGGCTCCACCCGTCACTTATTAAGTCCAATACATTCCTCATATGAATAGGTTTAAACATATCATAAACCATAACATAATCATATCACATAAAACATGGATAAAGGAAACATAACATTTCCACATTTCAATCACAAGATATCAATACAACACATTGATATAATAAAAATGCTTTCAAAACCATTTTCAATAAAATAAAAGAAAGTTAAAACTTTGTATTTATTTTTCATTAAAAAAGGTAAGGCTTGAAGAGGAAGCTGAAACTCAAATAGTGGTCACGGCGGTGGAGAAGTCATTGTCGCCGCATACGTATGACAAAAACATTCCATTTTGTCGTTTAGTAAACGCTTCGTATAAAAAATATTCCTTTTGAATAAACGTAAAAGTCAAAGGGGTTTATACACCGTATAAAAGAAATTTGTGTATAAAACAAAGTATGCCTCAATGAAAGGAGATTGAGACGAAGTCCTTAAAAAGATCATTTTTAAAATAAAATAGATCTATTATGTGTATTCACTATAAGTACACATAAATAATGTACAAATACAATATAGGACATAATAATATCATGACATAATTTGAAAGTAGGAGATTAACCCAAAGAATGGAAGTTGGGTTAAGGAGTTCCCTTACCTCGTGTCTGACTTGACTCAACCGTTCTTTAACCTCCTGAATAATAAACTAGAGTTAATATATACCTTATTAAGAACCATTTTCAACTTCATTATCCTTATTATATCACTTATTACAATGATATGAACATTATGTAATTATTTAAGTTAATAATGTTCATTTTGTCGGTATTTGGTTCTTAAGTCAAAAATAGGCTTCTTACACTTACATGTTGTTAATTTGGTCAAAGGTTAATTATATCCAGAATGGTATTCATGATGTAGATATCATATATGTCATATATATCCAGTACATACATTCATTTATAATATTACATCACATTTAGAGGTAAGAAATGAAATGCACCGTTCATGGAGACGGTAAGCCGTACGTACGCATGAACGCTACTTCCATTTCTATTTCATATTTTCTGGAATGGAATCATAATGATATGAGAGTATATTATAATTCCAGTATAATAACATATATAATATCATTAACTTTATCCTTCACACATCCCACATATGGTATTAACGAATCAAATCACTTTCAGGGGGCGGTAGTCCGCGCTTCCTAAAATGAAGATATCGTGTTTTACCCATAATGGAAACCATAAAGGTATGCCCAAAATGAAAAAAACAGAAGCTTAAGGAAAACATAAACATATTATATATCATATATAAAAATAGTGACATCATAATGTCCACCTTTGAAGGTGTTAAATGAGTGTTGAACAATCATCGTTTCGGGAGGCAGAATTTCGCCATCCACGGAAACCTTATGTTCTTTAACCATTTGATGTAGTTGTGTGGAAGTGTAGCTCAAACAAATCTTATAACAACATCCTAGTATATTTAAGATACTGGTGTTGTTACAAAAGAAGTAAATAAAAAGAGTTTAGGGGGTTGGAGAAGCAAAATAAAACAAAAGAACATGAGAGAATGAATTACCTTAAAAAGTGTAACTCCTTTTGAGTTGAGCCTAAAGGCTTCCTTTGAAAGGATTCTGCCCAAAGGGAATCCTCTAGGATGAGGAGAGGGATGTGGAGAGAGCAAATGGGCAGGGGTTGGCCGAGCCAATGGCTTGAAGAGTGTGTGAAATGAGGTAGAGGTGGGGGCCTTTTATAAGAGGAGAGGAGGGGCACTTTTGGAAAGTAAAGGAACATTACATTATTTGAAAATGTGTTTCGGTTTTAAAAGGTCCCACATTGATAGAATTCGTGGATAAGGTGATAAGGCATCGAAATCCACTCATCCAATTGGTTTTGTCCATGTGTAGTTCATAGATTTTATATTATCTTTCCATTTTATTTAAATCGTCAAATAATGATGTCATCGCTGCATCATTATTATGTCATAAATAATTAAATTTATTTAATGTCTAAAAATTATAAAAAAACTACTATGATATAGGAAATCTTTTTATCTTTCCAATGACTATTTATAATCAAAATTTGGACTTGTGTAAACCTACTTAAAAATTGTTTTAGTAAAACACTTTATGTTAGTGTCATTTTCACTTTAACATTAAATAAAAAGTAATTTATGTTATTTCCCAACAAAAGTGGATCCATGGGGTCCCCAAGTTAGGCCATGGCTTGTCTTGGTCGGCCATGACACAACCAATGAGGTTGGGACATGTGTCTAGGTCATTTAATATTATTAAAGTATTATTTATACCTTAAACTACCCTAATTACCACTAATCGCGATTAAGAACTTAATAAGTTACTATTCACCGAAAAATTATTTTTATCCCATTGAACCACATTTTACTTCTTAATGACAACCATGTATGTCGGATTTTTGAAAATCAAATCACAGAAGTGGTAATATTTCATTTAAACGAAAAATCAGTTATTTAACAACCACTTAGTGGTTTCACTATTCATCAAAAATTGAAGTTTTTCAGAATAAGGCCAAAATTTCACCCTAAGCTATAATTGATATTCCGAATTGAAAAATGATGTCTATTTTACAAAATTCCAAACATATTAGTTGCATTAATTAATTTTATAATTAATTCCCGCTGTCACAACAAATAGCGTGTTTTTAAGAAACAATTTATATCAAAAGATTGGCAATTGTTTATGTCCAATTTCAATGTTAAATTAATTCTAATGACCACCATTGGATAAAATGGTAAAAATATATTCTAATTATACTTTAAAACCATCAAATATTATAATTTATCACTATAAATTATTTTGATTAAAAAAGTTGTTTTAAGTATTTTTCACTATTTATAAAATTTTAGAAGTTCTCAGAAAAATACCAAAAATTCAACATAGGCTAATTTCGATATTACGAATACAAAAATGAAGTCCATTTTGACATATAAAATTTATAATATTTCAAAAAGAAGGTATTACTATTCATAACGGCTACTTTGATTAGTCGCGGTGTTTTAGAACTCGAAGTTGCGTACAATGCAAACTATTGTATTACTGAATGAGAAGCGTATCGTGGAAGCTCGGGGTGTTACACGTAACCAAGAATATAAAGGAAAACGAATCAGTTTACAATTAAAAATATGATTCTACTGAAATATTATTAACAAAGCCATATTAGAAGGTCATATATGATATCATATATATGTATTTGTTTCTTCAATAATTTAATTACAATTATTTACCCATTATACATGATTTTAATATACCCTATACTAAGGAAAAGTACAATGTAAGGGGTTTCTTATCCCACTTTTAATTCCACGAGATTTCCAATATTTACCACTTATTTATTGCATGTGGTGTATTGTGTACTATCATTTGATATATATTATCATGATTTTTATTATATTCATTGTATTCTATGATAAATTTAATGGTTAATAACTTTTAGTCATATGACTCAATTGATTACAACAATGCAAGGGGTTTTCATCTCACTTCTTATTTCTGTGAGATTCATGCTATATTGTCACTATTTCTTTTTTTTGGTTGTATGTACTGCCCATGATTGTATTTATTATTTAATATACTTTAATTTATGGTTATTTACATCTTCATTTTATGATCCTTCTATCAGGGGGTTTATGTTACATAAGTCACCAAATTGGTAAGGGAATTTCAAATTTCGATTTCCACTCATTGGGTTTTACACAAACTTCATTGATTATTTTACTCCATTATTATGTGTGAAATCAATATTTATTTATTTATATAGTAATTTAAACTCCCCTTTTTGTGGATATTCTTTTGATACACATAATCACTCCATTTATATATTCTCATGTCATCGATAAGAACTTGACAAGAGTAATCTAAACTGAATTTTCATTCATTGAGTTAAACATACATGTCATTGGTGGTGTTGTTACAAGAATATGTGTGAATTTATTCTAATTGGTTTACAATTAATATAATATCATATTTAGTGTATTTATATTTTTGAAAAATGTTTATTTCATTGATATATCCTTAACCTAAGGATATGGTCATTATAAGGGATTTCATCTCAACATGCAATCCATTAAGAATTATTTTTTGTTATGCACCAATTCAATTTTATTTGGTGTATATACTGTACATTGGCATAATATATCATGAATCCATTTATTCTCATGATATCATTAATTTCTTCTTATCTCAATTATTTGTTTTCAAGCGTCTTCCATTTGGTTTTGAACTCTAACTAAAAAACTATTTTAAATGTTATAAAAATTTATTCTTCAACATCATTCTCATTAGTGTATATATTTTAAAAATGTTTTTAAGGTTTTTTTATATGGCCACTGATGTTTTAAAATAAAAAATCCTTTTAAATGTTTCAAATTGGTATGTGACACTTTTATTTAAAAATCTATTTCAAACAGATTCTTTGACAAATAGTGAAACTTTTAAATGTTTTCAAGAAAAAACGGGATATTTCTCGCAAAGAGTTTTGATGATTTTTATTCATCTAAGTCAATATCCATCAATATTCTCGATTGAGGTTAATTTATTATAATAAAATCTTTCATATTGTATTAAATGAGTTATGTTTGAATGTGGATGTGCTATTTGTTTTACCATTCGTGGTTTATGGTTAATGTATTGACATTTCATATGCTAGTTTAATATGAATTTTTATGTTATGTTTAAAACTTTTCATATGAAGAATGCATTGGACTTAGTAACTAATAGGTGGAGCCCGCTATAGCTCCTCAATGCATCATTAGGTATCATGAGACAAACTTGTGTCTTGGAACAAGGCCTTGACAAAATCTTATTTGTATCCTTTGAACAAGGCTTTGATTATATGGTTATGAAGTCTAGTATTATGCATTCAATTATTATTAAATTGGATATTGATATTACATGTGATTATTCAACTACTAGAATATGCATGTGAATAAGTAAATTTCATTATTTGATTTATCTTCTCCATATTATTTTTCTGTTTATGTTTAAAAGGATTGTGTTCTAGTCTTATGCATTACCTTAAATGTTTGTTCTTATTTATAATAGTTTTTACTATATTGTTATCCTTACTGAGCGTCTAATATCACCCATTTATTATGTTTTATTTTTCCCAGGATGCGAAGAAGTATATTATGATTAACCTGTAAGAATAGTTTATTGGTTATAAGAGTGTTCAAAGGGGACAAAATGTTGATTTTTTATTTCATGATGTAATGTAAAAATTATGTATGTATCTTGTACTTCCATGGATGATAAACAAATTAGTCTTTTAGTGCACGATTCCTTGTATAATGCCTATGTTATGTAATAATGCACATATTTTGGGTAATTGGGGTCGGGGTATTACAGTTGGTATTAGAGAAAGTTTAGTACAAACCATGGAAGATAGACATAGAAAAATAAATCAGAATATGAAACACTACCCTAAGATAGACATTGAATATTAGTATAGAATATCATCCAAAAATATTGGTAAAGTTAATATTTTGTGTTTTTTCCAAGAAATATATCCTTTTCTAGATATGAGTAGGTAGAGGTGGCTCTGAAATAGATGTACCAAAGAGTGAATACTCCGTCATGGAGTTTCGGACCTGACCCGGTGTATCCTGGTACACGAAAATGGGCCTTGCTGCACTCTTGGTTATGACACTCCTCGGTGATATGCTTAGGATAGTTCATATTTTCATTGAAAACCGATTTTATGGATTTTAAAATAAGAAGAGAATAAATAAACATGGGTAATACTAACGTTTTTTAGATTAAAAATAAGGTGTTATGTTATTCTCTAAATTATTTTATGACTCACATTATGATTTCTTGTGTTAATAAATGGCTAGATTCAAATGAAGTCAGAGTAATATTGAAAATGATGTACAAGGTGGTAATAGTTGTGGAAATGAGAAAAGAAATTAATTACAAATAGGTTTAAAAGATATCTTGTTCATGTCGAATCAGTTTTCTATAAATATGATCAATAACAAATATATTAACAAACATCGACACTCAAAAATAATGAGAAAGGTGGTGAATGATAAGATCTCCAGTAGTGGAGACCATGGAGAAAGGAAAGATCAATTTCCCTCATACATGAAATGTAGAAGGACCCACCTAGGATAGTGTCTCAATGGAACAAATAAATTATTTTTGTTTGGGAATGAAGGATATAAAGAAAAGAATTTCCATGGAAAATGAAGAGTACTAGGGAAGAAAGTAAAAATGATCCCAAAAATCTATTTATAGTAATTTTTCGTAAATGTAGGGGACCTGGGAATTACCTAAGTTAATTCCCTATTTTTTAGGATAACCTCTTAGTCAAGAAAGAACCTATTTGAAAATAAATGGATGGAAAAATGTTTAAAATTATTAGTGCTCTTTGTTGATGGGATCACATTGGAAGACTTTTCTCTTGTATGAGTAACCATGCAGTTTGTTATGTGAAAATTCTATTTTAGAAAGAATTATCTTTTTTATTATAGTTATAAATAACCATTTGGTTTTATATGATACTTGAATTTGAGTAAATTATATGTTATTAAATTGTGGGATGAAAATGCGAGGTGTGAGATAACATTTGTGGTGAATTTTTTTAATGGTTATTTTGAATAATTTTTCACATTTTGGGAAAGTTATAAAATATATTTATTGAAAAAGGACAACCCACAGAGTGTGTGACAACCCGTCGCATCGGACAAAGCTACTGGAATTGAACCCACAACCAGAGTGAAATTGGGATTTATCGCCTACCACTGTACTACATGAATTCCCTTGTTAGTGTGAAAAATTATTTTTAGTTAAATGATTTTATTGATAAATGATAAGTTGATTTGGGATCTTATGCCTTATCAAATGGATATCCTTAGTGTTGGAAATTGATATGAGATTAAGTGATAATTGTAATTTTGGAAGATGTTTTCTATGTTGGGAACACTATATACTTAAAAAATAGAATACTATGATATTTCATTTGAGGAGTAGTGGTGGATTTTTATTTATGTTTTTATTGTGTATTTATATAGATTTGGGTTATTTATGGAAATGATTAAAGTATCATAGAGAATATGTAATTAGGTAAATTACTTTAAGTACGTGACTTTAGGAGTAGTCGATGTTATTTGGAGATAAAATTTAATGTGTAAGATTAGGTAATAATATTATTCTAGGTTTTTGTTTTAAATATTAATTTGGATTATATTGAATGATTTTATTGAAAATTGTTTATTGAATGGTATTTATTGAACTTTGGGTATTGTTGGTTTATTTTAGAAATTAAGATTAGTATTTCATTCTCTAAAGAGTTATCCTTTTTGGGGATTATATGATCTTGTACTAACAATTTTGGTTTTGGATAATCTCTAATGAAAAATTAAATATATATTTTTTCCTTTTTGGATCATGTGATTCCTTAGATGTCGATTCTATTACTTCAGGTGTGACAATGTCATCTTGAATACTCACCGTTTGAAAAAAAGATGAGTTAGTGGTAGAAATTTTTTAAAGGATGAAACTCTACATAAAAATTAAGTATATTTCTTTATTTTATTATCCAATATCTTAAATAAATTCCTCAAATTTATGAAATGGAACTTAAAACAAGAAAAAAACATTGTCTGTTTACTTTTCCTACTGGGAAACTAATGACCGCTTATCCTATCACTAGTTTTTGGTTTACTTGTTGTTATGTTTCTCTTGATAATTTTTTCTATCACTATCCATTATAACTTGACACTTACTTTATCATTCAAATCAATGTTTTCCTACATGAAATCCTATTATGGGTTATCTCAGGTGACCTTTGATATTATCTTTATTATTTATAAAGTGATAGTTTTATGGACTCTTTTTTTGATATGGGACTTTCAATGAAGTTCCCATGCCCAATTTTAAAATTGCGAGGATGCAATTTCTAAAAGAGGGGGAAGAATGTAACACCCCAAGATTTCATAGTATGATATTTTCTTTACAGTACTTCAATATCTTGCGCTACATGCAATACCATGTTTGAGCACACCAAGACTTACCAAACTAGCCGTTTAAAAGAGTTTATGAATATATTTAACTTAATTTTGAATTTTAGAAACTCCATATAATTTTAGAATCCATATTATGTGTTTCTTAGACATAATATAAGAAAAAATTCAATTATTCAGATAAAAGAAGTATTTTTCAAAAAAATGAAATTTTACAACCATCTAATGGGAACCCATTCTTAAAAACAATATTTGACACATTTATATATTAAATTTAATGAAATTAACTTCTCCTTTAGAATCAATACATAAATATTTCCTGTTAATAATTTTTTGGTGTTTTTCTGATACCTTTCATATTTTGATGAATATTGAAAAATACTAAAATTTTAATTGAAAATGTCTTTTTTAATTGAAATAATTTGTTGGGTTAAATTATGTATTTTAATGGTTTTATAGTAAAATTATATTACATTTTTTACATTTTTTACAATATAGGTCATTATAAGTAATTTCACATTTAAATATGACATAAACACATGTCAATCTATTGATAATTTTACTTTTTAAAAACCCTCTTTTCGGTCTCAACAACGGGAATTAATTTTAAATTAATTAATGAGAAATCTATGCTATAAATTTGGTAAAATAAAATTCATATTTTAATTTCGAAAATCAAAATTATATTCGGATGATTTTTTTAGTATTATTCTAAAACATTCAATTTTAGATGAATATTGAAAAACAATGTGTTATAATTTAAAACTGAATTTTTATTTATATAATTATCTATTTTATTTAAATCCATTTTACAGAAAAATTTATATATAATACCTATATAAGTTCAATGTAATTCATTAGAGTAATTTTATAATAAAATTAGTTGTATAAAATTATGTTGTTCTTTTTACCGTCTTTTACCCACCTTCTAGGAGCATTTCCAAATTTGCATGAAACATAATTCTACCTCTTTTGTGAGTTGAATTTCAAACATCCGAGAGACATGATTGAAATCAGTAAATAAATGGTTTTTCAATAAGATGAAAATAATTTTTGGTGGATCTTAACTTTTTAATTTTATTTACCATGGTTAAATGTATATAAGCTAATTAATGGTAAAAATGATATTATATTACCCTAACACATGTCCTAATTGTATTGAATAAGTGTAATTAGACCAAAAAAACTTTAGGAATAAAATATGATGCTCTTTTGTCCACTTGGTTTAGATTAGAACATTTATTATTATTTTATTTAATGTAGAGTTAAAAGGGTTAAATTCAAAGTTTAATAATGACACCATTTTTAATATAGGGTTATACGTAAGATAAATTTATCTATAAATATTCATTAGAAATATAAAATTACTTCCAACATAAAGTTATTTCATTTAAAATTTTGAGACATTAAATAATTAAATTTATTAATTACATAATGATGGTGTTTTAATTACCTTAGTAATGAATGATTAAAATAATTGATATTATAAATACATAAATAAATGTAATACGAGACTTTTGATGAATTCCACAAATTTTCTAGGTTAAAATGGCATGGTAGGATTGATTAAATAATTTATTTTCGAATTAATCATGCTATTATAATTTTTACATAAACCAAATACTAAATAATGTCAAAATTAATATAAATGATTCTTTAAAACATATACTATATTATTGGATCATATAATATTACATAAAATATAAGGATCTTCCAAAGGGATTAAATAATATTATATACTTCATTAATGAACCACATTAGTTTCTCTTGGATGTTTAGAGAACGTTTATTAACCATATAGTGTATGAATACAAGAGGACATAGTAAAAGTTAAACTATTTAACTATGAGTTAAATATAAAAGATAAGGTTAAAATGGTAACCTAAACTAGTATAAAACCTATTGGTTTAGAGGTTTTAGACCCATCACCACCTTATCATTGAAATAAATTTTTTTTTATCCATTAGAAACCGAAAATGGTTTTATTATAAAATAATATTTCACGGTTTTCCTAAATGGATCCTCACATATATTATAAAAGGGTACATCCCCTTATCGTAATGTCACACCTCCAAAGCCATTGTTCTCGGACAAACCATGCCCAAATATCCTTCCAACATCCCTCACATCAATCTAGAATCCTTACTTTGTTAAAAAAAATTAACCTAGGGAGCCATTTTGATCAACGCAAAAGGAAACACCCAAGGAAGAGGTAATAATTTCACCACCCTCTTTCAAGTAATTTTCTTATTCCACTTCCACTTTCATTTTTTCCATATTAAAATAATAAATCCATAAACTTCTATATACTGTGATGTTATTATAAATATGGAACAACCATATTTGTTATTCTATTCATCCTATAAATGACAAAGTCACCATACGTGCGTACGTACGACTTACCATCTCCCCATCGTGGTGTAGTTTTTTATTCAAACACATCATTGTTTGGATTGGTATAACAATGAGTATAAGTGATGTAAATAATAATTATAAAATTATAATGATTATGTATATATGATATACCATCCAATTACATATGATTTCTTTATCAATATAATGATATTGTCGCTCATGCGTACGTACGGATTATCGTCTCCACGAACACGATGAGATTCATTCCCCATCGTAATCATTCCAGAATAATTTTAATTTTATGATTAAAAATAATGTATATGAAAATAATATCATTTTTTATATGAATGAAATGCATCATATCCATAAATAAAATGTCATACTTAACCAAGCATATAAAGGAAAACAAATTAGTTAACACCCCAAATGATGATACTACTAAAATATTATTAACAAATAAATATATGAAGATCATATATGATATCATATTTATATATTTGGTTTCTACATAATTTAATAAAAATGATTTCACCATTATACATGAGGTTAACCTACTCTATACTAAGAAAACGTACAAGGTTTGGGGTTTCATATATCACATTTAATTCCATGATATTTCCATTGTTCACCACTTATTTATTGTATAATGTGTATTGTGTACTAACATTGGATATATGTTATCATTATTACCTTTATATTCATTGTATTATGTGATTAATTTGGTGGTTATTAACGTTGGTTCATACGACTTTATTGATTGCAATATGACAAGATGTTTTCATCTAACTTCTTATTTCAGTGAGATTCATGCTATATTGCCACTATTTCCTTTTGTGTTGTGTTTTTACTAACCATGATTTTATTCATTATGTAATATAATTTAATTTGTGGATATTTAAATCTTAATTTTATGATCCTTATTTCATGGGGTGTATGTTTCATAAGTCCCAAAATTAGTAAGTGAATTTCTAATTTCAATTTCCACTAATTGGGTTTTACGCAAAATTAATTTATTATTTTACTCCTAAATTCTATTTGAAATCACTATTTATTTATTTATGTAGTAATTTACACTCCCTTTTGTGTGTATGTTATTTTTATACACATAATCACTCCATTGATAAATTCTCAAGTCATCAATATGAACTTGATAAGAGTTATCTTAACTCAATTTCCATTCATTGAGTTAAACATCCAAGTCATTGGTGTTTTTGTTACAAGAATATGTGTGAATGTCCTCTGATTGGTTTACACTGAATATACAATAATATTTAGTGTATATATATTTTTCACTCATAACTATGTCAATGATTTATCTTTAACCATAGTATATAGTCTTTATATGGCACATCATCTCAAATTTGATTCCATTGAGACTTTTTTATGCAACCATTCACTTTTATTTGATGTATAAAATATACTTTGACATAATATATCTTGAATAACTTTATTGTAATGATATTATTATGTTTTGATTACCCCTATTATTTTTATTCAAGCTTCATTCATTTGGTTAGAAACTCTGACTAAAATATTATTTTAAATGTTTTAAATATTAATTCTTCTAAATCTTTCTCATTAGTGTCCATTTTTTAAAAATGGTATTAAGGATTTATTTATATGGAAATTAATTTTTTAAAATTAAAAACCATTTTAAAAGTTTCAAAGTGGTATGAGTCACTTTGATTTAAAAATCAATTTCAAAAAGCTTCTTGATAAATACTGATACTTTTAAAGGTTCTCAAGAAAAAGGGAGATATTTCTCTCAAATAGTTTTGATAATTATTTTTATCTATGTTAATATCCTTCATTATTATTGATTGAGGATAATTTATTATAATACAATCTTATATATTGTATTAAATGAGTTATGTTTGACTATGGATGTTCTATTGTTTACCATTCATGGTTTATGGTTAAAGTATTGTCATTTCGTATGATAGTTTACTAAGAATGTTTATGTTATGTTTCAATATTTTCACATGAAGAATGAATTGGACTTAGAAAGTGATGGGTGGATCCCCCTTAAGCTCCTCGATGCATCGGTTGGACTGATGATACAAACTAGTGTCTTGGCACAAGGCCTTGAAAAAATCTTATATGTAGTCATAGAACAAGGCCTTGACTTTGTGGTTATGGAGACTTGCATTATGAATTACATCATTATGAAAGTAGATATTGATATTACATGTTATTATTTGAATAGTAGAATATCCATGTGAATAAGTAAATGTCATTATTTGATTTATCTTTTCCCTATTATGTTGATGTTTATGTTCAAAAGGCTTGAGTTCTAGTCTTATACATTGCCTTAAACGTTTGTTATTATTTATGACAGTTTCTGATATATTGTTATCGTTACAAAGCATTCGATCTCCCCCCTTTATTAGGTTTTATTTTTTGCAGGATGCGAAGAAGTATATTAAAATTAACCCGTAAGAATAGGATAAGGGAAATAACAGTGTTCATAGGGGACAAAATGTTGTTTTTTTATTTCACTATGTAATGTAAAACTGATTTATGTATCTAGTACTTCCAAAGATACTAAACTTATTCGTATTTTAGTACATTATTCATTTTATCATTCCAATGTTATGTAATAATGCCTTGATTTTGGGTAACTGGGGTCAGGGTATGACATCAGTTATTATTTGATCTTTGGCATCCTAAAAAAACAGTAATGTTTTTAAAAGAAAAACAAATATCATATAATATTTAACGTATTTTAGTATTGAAAATGATTTTGATAATGTATTTTTATGTCAAAATATTTAAATGATATATTATGATTGAAATGTGGAAATTTTATCTTATCTTTTAACTTGTTTTATGTTTTATGATTTTATAATGGTACTTTGATATTTTATGGGTGGTTACGTGATAAACCAAATGATGGGTGGTACCGTGATAAACCAGGATGAGTGGTTACATTATTACCTCCAATGTATTGGGTAAAGAAGTTAGCTGTATGGCTATACCATTTAGTGATATGTGTGGATGTCGACTGTATGGTTATTTTATTTAATTATGTTTATATACCTAGTTACCTTTATTTGTTATATGTTATTTCTATGGGTTTTATAGTAATATTTTGGTTAAAAATGGTATGAAATAATGTTTTATTTAGTGAAGTGTATTTACTACTTTGTAAAGGTAAAAAGTTTTACTTATGATAAGGCTTTCATGGTTTACTTGTCATTTTTATAAACTAACATATTTCCTTCTTTGTGTATCCCTTACTGAGCCTTTTGTGTTCATCCCATGTTTTTGAAATGTTTTTCAATAGACACAAACCGGATTACGGTCAAGGCTGGGATCCAGGAAAAGTCAGTCTAATTAAAACCTGGAACTAGACATGACTCTTTTTTTCAAAATGTCTTTATTTAATGAAAAAATGGTTACTAAGTAGAAGTGTCTACTTTGTGATTTCTCAGATAAAATGTAATAGTTATGGCCTAACACTCTAAAACTCTAAACCTGAAAAGATCCTCAATGTTAATTTTTCATTTAATTCAAGATTATGTAATATATTAAGGCCAGGTCCTTATAGTTGGTATCAGATGTCAGTTTAGACAACTTTAGTTGTTAGAATATTGTTAAATTAATTTATGGTAAGACTTAAATGATATAGCATTTATATATTACCATTTTTCTTCTCCAAAGGTATTTCTATGTTCAGAATGGTTTTTCGCAGAGGATATTGGGTACCTATGTTGGGAAGGCATACATAGGAGAATAACCTCCCAAATCAGCAACCTAAGTTGGTCAGAATCATAATTGACCAGTTTGTTGCTGTAATGGCATAGTTTACTCAGGCAATAAATGGTGGTGGTATCCATGCATGAGATCAGCCAAAACAGCCACAAAGGAACATGTTATTAGTGGAGAATTTCATGAGGCAACGTACCCCATCATTCAAAGGATCATCTGTCCATGTGCAAGAAGAATGGTGGATTAATTCAATGGAGAAATTTTTTGAGGTCATGGTGTGTTCAGAGCATCAAAACATTATTCTCACTATTTACTCTTTTGATGGGGAACTGATCAGTGGTGGTCAATGGTGAACAATATCAGGGAGACTGTGGATATTGATTTATTTTAATTGGATGAATTAAAACATATGTTTCTTGAAAAAAAAATTACAAAGTTGGTACGTCTTATGATGGAAAAAAATTGGAATGGAGGTTGGAAGATGACTCAGTGGCTTCTTATTAAGAGAAATTGAATCAACTAGAAAGGTATGCTCCAAATTTTATCAAAGCCCTTGATAGTAAGATAAATCAATTTTACTCAGGACTGAATCCGCGATATCATATAACATTTGCATATCGTGAATTTAAAAGCTATGAAAAACTTTTCAAATGTGATAACAAGTTATAAATGGAGTTTTCAAATGATTAAGTGTTCCAAGAGAGAAAACAAATGAGAAGGTCCAATTGGAAGGCAATGGAAATGAATTCATCAAAGAAGCCAGGAGGCCAGAAAATTAAAAATCTATCTTATGAGATGTGTGGTAAAAACCATCCATGATAATGTTTTTCAATGTCTTGAAAGTGCTTCCAATGTGGAATTTCTAGTCATATTGCTCGTAACTGTAAGGATGATGATCAAGAAGGAAATAAGAAACTAATGGTAAGATGTTTTAAGTGCAATGAAATGGTTCGTTATGAAAATGGGTGTCCATAAAAGAACTCAACTGAGGGAAAGAATCCAGACTACAAGAAGAAAGGGGTGGTTAAATCATTTTCAACTACTTCAGCAGATGTTGGGCCATCGAATAAAGTAGTATCAGGTACATTTTTTGTTTGTTTAGAATATGCCAATGTGTGGTTTAATTCAGGGTCTACACTTTC
Source organism: Viscum album (assembly GCA_963277665.1). NCBI lineage: Eukaryota > Viridiplantae > Streptophyta > Magnoliopsida > Santalales > Viscaceae > Viscum > Viscum album. Next base: position 600,250,012 of record OY728162.1, on the reverse strand, counting down.
TTTCATTTTTGAGAAGTTTCTAGTAAAATGGGAATCCCATATTAAGATATGATTCTTGAACTTATGGTGAAAACACCTATATGAATTATTGAGATAAAAATAAAATATAACAACCTTCTTGTCCTTGTGTGTGGAATGAATCTACCTGCAAACCATTTTTTTCCTCTAGTAGAGTTTTATGTTATTTTGGGCATGGATGGTCTTTCTATTAATCATGCTAAGATTGATTATAGGGCTCAAGAGGTTTCTTTTCAGAAAGAATTTCAGTTTGTGTACAAGAATGAACCCTTACTTTTGATAAGATATCATCAAGCTAAGAAACTAGTAAAATTTGGAAATGAATGTTACCTTCCACATATTGTTGAATAAAAGGAACTATCTTGATTATTGAGGTGCTAGTTTTAAATGAGTAGTTTGATGTTTTTACTAATGAGTTTCCCGGTATTATACCTGACCGGGAAGCTGAATTTACTGTAGACGTAGTTCCTGATGTTATGCAAATTTCAAAACCCCTTACTGAATGGCTCAAATTGAACTTTTAGAGTTAAAGATGAAATTACAGGAATTTTTAGATAAAGGATTTATTCGACCTATCACATCACCATGTGGTTCTCTTATCATGTTTGTGAAAAATAAATATGGTTCGATGATACTTTACATTGATTATAGGGCGTTGAATAACATCACTATTACAAACAAGTATCCTTTGCCTCATATCGATGATTTTTTTTATCAGCTCCAGGGAGCTCAATTTTTTTTGATGATTGACTTGAGGTCATGGTACCATGAGTTGAACGTAAAGGAATAAGACATTATGAAGACTATTTTTTTACTTGATATGGCTATTATGAATTTTTGTATGCCTTTTGGGTTAACTAATGGACCTAATGTATTTATGGAACTTATGAATAGAATTTCCCTTGAGTTTTTGGATATGTTTGTGTTTGTGTTTTTAATGATATTTTGGTTTATTACAAATGTAAAGAGGAACTTAAAAGTTATTTGATGGTTTTCTTGAAGATTTTATGAGAAAAGAATCCATTTGGGAAATTTAGAAAGTGTGAGTTTTGGTTACAACAAATTCCATTCCTTGGTCACATTGTATCAAAAAATGGAATAACTGTTGATCCTCCTAAAAAAAGTTGTTGAAGAATGGCCAAGACCCATAAATATCACTGAGATCAGTATTTTTCTTGGTTTAGAAGGTTATTACCAGAGGTTTGTTTGGAATTTAACACAGTTATCTAGTCCAATAACTAAGTTAACTAGAAAAGGTGTTATGTTCCTATGGACAAAAGAATGTGATGATTTTTTTCGGAATTGAAAATAATATTGGTGAATGATTCAGTATTGGAATGGCCATATAAAAATGGTGAGTGTGTAATCTATTGTGACTCTTTATTGAAAGGACTTTGTTGTGTCCTTATGCATAATGATCGGTTATTTTCTTATGCTTCATGTCAATTGAAACCTCCAGAGCTAAATTACCCTACACATGATTTGGAATTATCTTATGTAGTTTTTTCTTTAAAAATATGGAGGCATCATCTGTATAGAGTAAACTGTGAAATATATACTGACTAAAAAATATTGAAGTATATATTCACTCTAAAATAATTAAACATGAGACATAGAAGATGGTTTGAATTAATCAAATATTTTGATTGCATTGTCCATTACCATCCAGGAATGGAAAATAAATTGGATGATGCTTTGAGTCTAAAATGTAATTTTACATTAACCATGCTACGTTTGGAACGAGATCTATTGGTTTTTGATTTGATGAACATTGATATAGAAGATGTTGGTGTTGGAAATTCCTATTTTTAGATTCATGTGTCAGTAAAATCATCTCTATCAGACAGAATAAAGCAAGAACATAATTAAGATAGTGAGTTACCAAAAAAGGTAGAGTTGGTTTAGAAGAGTTTGTTTCCTAATTTTACCATTGATAATGATTGTGTTTTGAGGTTTGGGAAAAGATTATGTGTTCCTTGTGATTCAGAGTAGAAGAATTGGTTGTTATGTGAAGCTCATAGTTCTCAATTTTCAGGTCATCCTAGAATTACTAATATGTACATAAATCTTAGGGAGTATTTCTTGTGGGATGGAATGAAAATAGTTATTTATAACATTATAGTGAAGTTTTTGACTTGTCTACAGGGTAAAGTAGAGCTGCAATTACCGAATGGAATGCTTCAGTATTTACCAATCCTAGAGAGGAAATGGAAATATATATATCCATGGGCTTCATTGTGGAATTATCGAATACATCTCGTGGTATTAATGAAATTTTGGTTATTGTTTATCTTTTGACTAGATCTACTCACTTCCTTCCTATTCAAGTGAATTTGTATCTATATTATCTTTCTCGGTTGTATGTTAAATAGATTGTCAAATTGCATGGAGTTACCCTCCCTATTGTATCTGATCGTGATCCTTGGTTTTCATAAAACTTTTAGAAAGGCCTTGAGAAGTCTTTGGGTATTTAATGAAATTTTAGTACAGCTTTTTATCCTCAATCAGATGGGCAGTCAGACTGAAAAATTCAGACCTTGGAGGATATGATACACACTTTTTCACTAGATTACCAATGATGTTGGGAACAATATCTTCATTTCATTGAATTTTCATATCATAACTATTTTCATTCTATTATACATATGTCTCCATTTGAGGAATTATATCTAAAGTGATGTAAACCACCATCTTTTCGAGATGAATTATATGAAAGGAAACTGATGGGACCAAAATTGGTGGAAGAGATGGAAGAAAAATATTAGTTGATTCGGAAAAACAAGAGAACATCTCAGAGTAGGCAAAAAAGTTATGCAGATAACCGGAGGAATGATCTTTATTTTGAGGTAGGTGATCATGTCTTTCTCAGAGTTTCTCCACGGAAAGGTCTGATGAGTTTTTTAATGAAGGTAAAGTTGAGTCCAAGGTTAATTGGACATAACTAAATCCTATAGAAGTTTGGATCAGTTTCCTACAGAGTGGATTTAACTCTATGTTTATCCCATGTACACAATTTTTTTTCATGTTTTAATGTTGATAATGTTTATCCCAGATCTATCTCATGTTTTCAGCTTAGAGGTAGTTAGGTTGGAAGAGACTCACTCTTATGAGGAATAACCAGTTCAGATTCATTATCGAACAGTGAAAGTGTTGTATAATAATGTAATTCATTCAGTAAAGGTTTTATGAAAGAACTATATGGTTTAAGAGGAAACGTGGGAATCTAAAAATTCTATGAGGTATAAAACCCACCACTTATTTGATAAGTGAATAAAAATTGCGAGGACGCAATTTCCAAAAGGGGGGAATGATGTAACATATCATGTAAATAAAGAATAATTCATTTTCATATTTATTAATATTTGTGACTTATATATTAATTTTACAGTAAATAGGATAATATGTTCGATGACATATCCAATACACAACAATGGGTTTCGATGAAATATTACATTGCACACTAATAATATATTTATATTATTTTTAATGGAAGTTAACGACAAGTCGTTGTATTGGCGGGAATAAATAGAACTAACTACAATATGATTATACATGTTTTTTAAATTTTTTATATTTATCAATTAAAATTTAGAGGCTTAAAATGTGAAAGAATCTAATTTTAAGTACAAATAATCTACTATTCATTAAAAGGTTGATTTACCACCTTTTAATGGAGAAAACTCTATAAATATAGTTTTGGTCACATTTATATGTTCTATTTGAGAAAATAAAATTCTTCTTTAGAATCGGGACATCAAAATTTAAATTGGATTATATTTTGGTATTTTTCTGATAAAATTCATTTTTGAGGAATAGTGGAAAATATTATATTTTAATTCAAAACAGCCTTTTAATCTAATTTATTTATAAGGATATATTGACTTTTTAATTGGTTTTAAAGTGTAATTATATTAGGTTTTACTAACTAATCTAATTTTGGTCATTGGATGTAATTTTACTTTGAAATTGGACATAAATAAATGTCAATATATTGGTAGTAATTATTTCTTAAAAACATGTTTTTGTTCGACCACCGAAAATAATTCTAAATTAATTTATGCCACTTGTTTGTTATGAATTTGGAAAATGGGATTCCATATTTGGAATACGGAGGTCCAAATTGTGTAAATAGATAACGAATATTTTTGGACATTTTGAGTTTTTACTTTAGTAAAAAATTTATTTACCACGGTTAAAGGGTAAATCAGGTAAATAAGGGTAAAAATATTATAATAATAATATAAAATTACCCTAAAATGTGTAATAATACTATTTTTTGATGCATTTACGACCATGTGAATCCTTGAGTCGATTTTGGGACCCCATTGATCCACATGGGATTGATAATGACACTTTATTTTAAATAACTTAAAGTAAAGGAAAAAATGATATAAACAAATATTTATTAGAAAATAAATTTGTACATAGGTTTATATAAGTTATATATTCGACTATAAATATGGATTTGAAATATATAAATATTTCATATATCTTGGTATTTTGTTTATAATATTTAGACATCATATAAATAAAATTATTCATGACAAAAAAATGATGTAGTGTTTACCTCATTAATGAATGATTAAAAAAATAAGATTATAAATACTAAAAAAATATCCAAAACCTATCCAATTATTATGGGATGATTTTATTTATAACATGATTCATATTATATTATAAATTAATGATTTTTTTACCTTTTGAATCCGAAGATATTTTTATAATAATATATTGGTTTCAAACATTCATAAAGAGCCCCTCCTTCCCCTTATAAAAGGACACCACTTATAACACATTACTCACACCTACCAAGACCATTTTCTCAACCAAACTATGCATACACAAGATCCCCACATCCCTCTCGTCCTCCTGGAAGCCTTACCTTAGTAAAAAGGCGCTTCAAGTAAACCATTTGGTTAAGACCAAATTGAGATACCCGATTTAAATGCAATGTCTTCTTTTAAGTTCATTTATTTTATTTTACATCCCAAACCCCCTAAACTCTTTTTATTCATTTTTTTTAAAACACCAGTATCCTAAATATACTATATTTTTTTATGATAATGATGTGATCTACACTTACACACACCTCCATCCACTGGATATGAACATATTGTTTCTGTGGATGACAAACTACTACCTCACGAAACGATGATTGTTCAAATTTTTCCAACCACCTATCATGGTGGAGATTATAATGGAACTATATTTATATATGATATAAATTATGTTTATGTTTTCTTTATGTTTAATTATTTGTCAAATATATATTATCATTATGGTTTCCATAATGGGTAAACGCGATAATTTCATTTGAGGAAGTCCGCACTACCGCCCCCTCAAAGTGATATGAGTCGATCATTCCTTATATAGGATGTATAAAAAATGGAGTTAATTTAATTATATATGATATCATACTGGAATTATAATATACCTATGTATAATTATTTTTTAATTCCATTAAAATACAAAATATACATGAAAGTTTCATTCATGTGTACGTACGGCTTACCATCTCCATGAACAGTGCGTTTCATTTTTTATCTTCAAATGGTAAGTATTATTATAAATACATATATATAATAGATAAATATGATATATGTGATATCTAAATCATTAATATAATTATATAGGTAATGGAATTTCGACTACATGAACAATTTATAATTAAAATAATTTCAATTTATCTCAAGTTCCGAACATCGACAAAATGTTCGATATGAACTCAAATAATTAACTAATTGTTATAAAAAATTAATAAGTGATATAAAAGGAATAATGAACTTGAAAAAGGGTTATTAAGAAATTATAAATTAACTTACATTTATTATTCATGAAAGTAAATAATTAAGGGGTCAAGTCATACATGAGGTAAGGTACTTCGTCTCAATCTCCTTTCATTGAGGAATATTTTGTTTTATACATAACTTTATTTTATACGGTATAAAAAAAAATTTGACTTTTCATTTCATTAAAAGGGAATATTTTTCTACGAGGCATTTTACTAAACAAAAAAAGGCATTTTTTACATAAGTGGTGATAACTACCTTTTCCCCCATTTAGTAATGTTATGAAAAGGAAAATAAATATGATATACACTTTTATGTATTTTGTTATTAACAATGGTTTTTAAAATTGATTTTTTATGTCAATATATTTAATTGATATATTGTTATTGAAATGTGGAAATGTTATCTTTCATTTTTAATTGTTTTGTGTGTTATGATTTTATAATGGTACTTGGACATTTGATGTGTGGTTAGGTGATAATCCAAATGATGGGTGTTGTCGTGATAAACCAGGATGGGTTGTTATGTTTTAACCTCCAATGTATTGGGTATGGAATTAGGCCATATGGATATTCCATTTAGTGATATGGGTGGATTTTGACCATATAGTTATTCCAGTTAAGTATGTTTATGTCCCATGGTACCTTTATATGTTATATGTTTTTTCTATGGGTTTCACAATATTCTTTTGGATACAAAATGGTAAGAAATGATCTTTTATTCAGTGAAGAGTATTAACTACTTCATATAGATGAAAAGTATTACTTATGATAGGGTATTCATGGATTCTTTGTTGTTTTGAAAAAATAACAGTTTTCTTTCTTTGTATATCCCTTACAGAGCTTTTTGCGCTCATCCCATGTTTTTGAAATCTTTTTTCACATGACATAAAGTGGATTAGCGTCAATGATGGGGTCAAGGAAAAGTTATGTTGTCTAAAAAATGGAACCAGACATGACTTTTTTTCAAAAAGATTTTATTTTATATTAAAATTTGAAACTGAGTAGAAGTGTCAACTTTTTTATTTTTGAGATGAAATGTAATAGTTATGGCCTAACTTTCTTAAACTCTAAACCTGAAAAGATCCTCAATATGAATTAATCATTTAATTCAAGATTATGTAATTTTTTAAGGCCGAATCCTTATAGTTTGTGACTAATAATGATTCTAATAATATATTCATGTTGTGAAATCCCATTTAAGGATTATACTATGGATCAAGGTCATAGAGAATTCATGTTAAAGAATCCATTACATAATTTGGATTCAAAAAAACCAATTCGATCCATGTGTCTATAAGTAGTTTAGTGGCAGTGGTTGTTCATTTTCTTAATAGTACATATTGATAAAATATAACTTATTGGAAATGAGATACCTTTACAATAGTCTATTAAGGAATTGTTTAATAAATTCATCTCTATGAAAGATATAAGTGAGGCATCATATTTTTTTTGGGATCAAGATCCTTGTTGATAAATCGAATTTATTTCTCAACCTATGTCAATGTATATATGTTGACATGATGATAAAGATATTTAGTACAGAACAATCTATAATTGGATTTTTTTCCAGTGTCACATGTCATTCAATGATTTCAAAAGAAGTTTTCCCAGACTCGTGAATAAAGAATGATAATCGAAATTATTCCATATGTGTCTCTGATTGGGTAAATCATATATTATATGTTATGTAGTTTTATAGATATTTCCTATAAAATAAGATTAGTTGAAAGATACCGATATGACTTACATTTCCACCATTGGATGGTAGTTATGACTATCCTTAAGAATATTTAGAATAATAATTATATGTTCCCAATTTATGAAAGAGATAAGGAACTAGTCCTCATAAGATATGAGTATTCTATTTAAAAAAAGATTAAGATTAAAAGTAATCAAAAAGTAGTTACATATTCAAATTGAATGGAGGTGTTGTGAGATAGTAGATCTCAATGTAGGTTGTGTTCATAGATTCTATAATATAATATTTTTATATGTATTCTTCCTTAGTACCCATAGAACCTGTATGGATGTGAGAAATCATCTATGTGAAAGGCATGGTACCTAGCAGTTAAAATCCAATCACACTATATTGTGATAATACTATAGCATTTACTCACACAAAATAGTTATGGACACATTGGAAGATTAAGAACATTCTTTGGAAGTATCATATCTTGAGGTATTTTCTCAGACAGGTGAGGCTGTAGTGATCATTATTTCCATGGATGATGATGTGCCATACTAATTGATTAAATCATTGATTGTACAAAATATTGATTATCATTTGAGGTCTAGAAGAGATAACATCATCTACGGTTGGGTCTAGTTCAAGTGGGATTTTTTTGAAGTTAGTGTTCAATGAGAAACTATTTTTACTTTAATTACATGTATTTTTTGGGGTTATAATTTAAATAAAACCCCTTTGTACATATTTTCCATTGTTTTTCAAGACTCCAATGTAATAATTTCTTATGTAATATATTATATTGATATTATCATACCTGTTCGACGCTCTGATTAGAATAATGATGTTCTATAAATATATTCATAAAACATGTTCTATAGTTGGATAATGTACTATAATGAGGCATATTGTACATATAATATCATTTTTGGGAATATTAAGTGGATGAGGATTCTTCTAATGATGTTCAAAAATGCTATTCTCTATGATAGGAAATTATAAAGACATACCAGTGAGTATGAATTCCACACATCTAGGGGTCATAATATATTCAAATCATCAAGCATGTATAATTTTCCATAGAATATAATATTATCATTATTTCATGCCATGACTCATGGACATAGATTTTCAGACTAAAACAATGATGAAATATGATTTCTGTGAGGTAGGGTGCACTGGGAGAATCACAATTGACATGAAATTAATCGATATGTCGATGAAAGATTTATCCCTTCCATCTTTATAAAAGTTGATATCGCATCCCATTGATCGCAATATAACCTTAGTGTTAAATTCAATTTCCATAGTTAAACAATGTGTTTATTCTATATTTTCAATGAATTTAGTATCTGGAATAATGGTTGATGACATAGATGTGAAACCATCTTTATAAGAATTTGTTAAAATAGATTGTATTACTGTGTAAACATTCAATGGTGGATGCCTTCATTATTACATTTTGTTCCTTATCATTGGTAACATTATCATTTTCTAGAATGTAATCCTAGACATTAGTTATCCCCACCTACTTACAATGAGAATGAATCCTAAATGTTTACACACTATGATTTTTTATTGATATGAATTAAATCATATTTGAATTTAATTAATTGAATTAATATTATTATCAAGACTAAGGTCCTATATTATTCTGGTTTTATATCTCACATTTAATTATTCATGAATAAAAAAATAACATTTAATATATATTTTTTTAGATATATAAATGATAGATAAGTTCAAATGGACCATGAATGACTCTTGTGATAAATAAAAATAAACCAACAGAATAAATGGTATTTTTTATTTCCCAATTTGGAGAACATAAAAAAATAATAATAATATAACTATTAATTTGTTTCAGGGTTTTTATTATGGATTATAATATTATTTAATGTTTAGCATGAAATTAAATAATATTATAACATAAAACCTAGATATATTAATAGAAAATGGTGTTTATTTTGTATTGCATCCAAAATTGAGTCATGAGAACAATGTGCACAATAAAACTATCCCTCAACTACTCCTTCCTATCTTCCTCTCATGAACGAGAAACACACGAGAGATCCATTCATTATCAAAAGATGAGTGATCAACATAAATAATGACATAAACATTACTCACCATGCTAGCCTATAGAGATTTATTTGCATTAATCGATGGTCAAAAGAGAACATGTGTTTCACCACAAAATAAATCCTGTTGTTGGGACATAAATGTGAAATAAAGGGATGCTGAAGGGTTAATTTAAAATTATCGACATCTGCATCAATGAAATAGTTCATAAATTAGGTATTTTATTTTTCTAATAAATAAATTTAGTTAAGATTTGATGACCAAGATCCATTCTAAGGGTATTGATCTACTCAATATTAAAATAAATTTTAATATATCTCCCCAACCGCACACATAAATTATTACTAGAACCAACAGACCCTCCTTTTTTATAATATTAATCACATTAAAGTGTTGGGTTCTAGAAGTATGGAAAACATAATAATTTACAAAATATGCATAGTAAATTCATTATTAGATAATGGGATGGAATATATGTTATAAATTAAGGATGTAAATATCATTATAAAAATTACATAACCAAATAAAAAGTGATATTTAACAAAAAATTCGAATCGATAATTTTTCATTCATCTGAATATCTTTCAACAATCAGTTTAGATACGACAGTATAGTGGATAGTTCATATTTTTCTTGTTAGGGCTTGGATTAGTAGTAAGAACCCCATAATAAAACACTAATTTCCTGGGATCATATATTTGGGAATGAATTATGTGTTCAATGTATAAATATTATTATTCACCCAATTTAGGATTACAGGGCATGTACTTGTTCCTTTGGAAAACCAAGCCTTTTGGAGAATAGATTTTAGGAAAAATGGTCGTGTAACGAGACTAGGCATTTGACATTTTGTGACTGTGATGGTAGCATGACATAAAAAATATAGAGGAATTTCTAGGTAGGTGGATTTATTGATTTATTAGTGTGTTGGATCTTATCATCTATCCATCCATCTACTTGGATTTCTGATGTTAGATAATGTGGTTTTTTTCCTTGGTATGACAGAGGGGAGAATAACGCATCAAAATTTTGGAAAATTCAATTATTTTTATGAGTAATTTTCAATGGACTAAAATTATATCCAAAATTATGTTCTAAAATTCATTTTTATGATGAGAAATCATTTAGGTCAGAAATAATGTTTTCCACTGAGTTTAAAATTTGTGATTGAATCATCTTCAATCACAAAATTCATTGACATGCTTGCGTGTGCGATGAATCACAGTAGTTATCTAGGATCGACACTATAGTCCTATAAAAATAGTTTTCATATAATTATTATTTTTGATGGACTTCAATGTCCGTCAAAAATTTCCATCAATTAGAATGACTATTTTTTAGGGCTCTGTCGATAATATTATTTTTCAGGATGGATTCATCACTAAACATTTGTCAATAGTATTATTTACTATAAAAATTTCTATTTCCAATAATCTCTACATTTGAGTTGAATAATAATATATGCCATTTTTTGTAACTGATTTATATCCATCAAAAATAATAAATACAGTGCTGAAAATGATTGAAAATAATACATTATCAATGGAAAAATCTATCATAATTAGTTTGGCACAAAAAATTTTAAATAGTCACTCCATCCCCTTCCCATTTAATACCCTGAAGTTATGTTTATCATTAAAACTATCTATTATTTAATATATAATATTTATCTCAGTATTCTCAGGATAAGATCTAAAAAAATTTACCAAAGTAACAATTTTGAGGTATTTATTATTTTTTTTTGTTTTTATTATTTTATATGCAGTTATCTATTTTTTAAAAAATATTTATTTAGTTTAATATAATATAATTTAATTAGATTTAATATATATGTTTGACTTAATTAATAAATTAATATTATATCAGTATAAAAAAAATCAATTTTATTATATATTAATATTACATTAGAAAATGTTTTTATAATATAGTATAAATTAATAAAACTTTATATAAATTTATATAATTGATAATAAATTTATATAATTTTGTAAAAAGTTATATTATATTAAATAAAATTTTTCAAATCTGTTTTAAATTTGGATAAATGGAAATACAATTGATATAATTTAGTATGAATTCATTTAAAAAATAAAAATAAAAATGAATATAAATTATTATAATTATAAGAAATTGTCATATATTAATATAATTTAATAAAATATTATATATATACTTATAAATTAATATTATAAATTCAAAATTAAGTAAATAATTATAAAATTCTACAATAATGTATAAATTAATAATATTTTCTTATGAATTGATGATTATTTCTAAATTAGTCTACATTTATCAGTAACTAATCTAAATTATTATAATTCTTTTAAAAACTATATATATAATAAATTAATCTAAGTTATTATAATTTTGTCTCCGATTAGTATGAATAATTTCATTGTAATAAAAATGTATTATGTTACACATAATGATTTATTGTATGTTTTTTTTAAATTTAATTTATTTTATAGCCAACATTGCATGAAACAGTAAGCATAAATGAACCATAATATACTATTAATATTCTTATTTAAAATGAAATAATCTCACTGACATTAAATTGGTTTTTATGGAAAGGATTAACAAACTTATGAAAATATATTATTGAAATAATTGGTTAAAATTTAATTAGAATCAAATATGAAATCCAATTTAGTATAAAATAAGTTTCTATACAAACTATATAAATGAACACAAAGGTGTTTTGTAACAATAAAATTAAAAAATAAAACATTTCAGAATATATTAATGAAATATATGTTTAATATATTCAATAAAATGTCTATTATTAATCAGATGTGTTTTCTAGACATGATATAAAAATTAATCAAATATTAAATATAAAAGATGTATATTTACAAAATGATAGTTTTACTGCCTTTCGATGGATAACAAGTTTTAAATCTAGTTTTGGAATGTTTATGTATTAAATTTGAAATAATAAACTTATAATTTTAAATTATAGTAGAATTAAATTAATTTTGATTGGTTTTGTGTATTTTTATAATAAGTTTCACATTTTGATGAATAATCATAAAATAATTAATTTTAATTTGATAACATATTTCTCATCTAAATAATTTATTTTGTTAAATTATATTTTTAATTCGTTTTATACTACAATTAGATATATATTTTATTATTTAATTTAATAGAGGCCATTTCAATAAACTTTACATTGAATTAGGATATATATAATTTTGAATCTATTGAACATTTTCGTTTTACTAACTCATTTTCTCATTCGGTAAACAAGATTAAATTTTAAATAAATTTATAAAATTATATATTTCTACTTTTGAAAATACTATTTCATATTTTTAATCAGAATTTCTAAATTTATTAAATAGTTTTTTTAGTTTTGGTTGGTATGAATAGTAACATTAAATTTTTTTAGTTTTCTCGGTTAAGGGTTAATTGGGTAATTAAAGTTAAAAATAACATTAAAAGTTGTACAAGATTATCATTAAAATTGTAATATTTTTTGATGATTTGGTGTCTACTGAAAAAATTATAGGGATGTATTTATGTCCTCCTTTAGATACTTTAACTACATCAATCATTTTTAGTATTTTGTTCTAAGGAATGTCCAATCTGTAATACTCATGTTTTTTATAAGTATTAAATTTTTTATATATGGTTATTTAGAAAATAATTTTTACTTTAAATAGTAAATTAAAAAATAATTTTTTATTCTTCATAATCATTTTAATTTTTATTAAATAAATAATTAAATTAATGGATTGTGTAACGATGATGCACCAATTGATCAATTAATCGAAATATCAAATAAATGGTATTAAGAATATTTAAATAAATATAATTTTAGATAATTAATGACATCCCAGATTTTACTAGATGATCTAGAAATATTAAGTATTTATTATGTTTTTTTATGTTATCTTGTGTATGGATAATTTGTTTAATGCAATTTATTGAATACTGTGAAAATTTAATTTAATGATAATTTACAATCAATAATCTTTTATTAAATGATAAAAAATTAAAATATATATATATACTTCTACCATATGACTTTTATATAGATTAAAATTTAATCCATGACTAATTTATGGTTCTTTTGGCATTTTATAGAGACTATATTAACCTTTAATGAGTAAAAACCCAAGTTGTCATGATAAGAGTTAAGGGCTTTTACTAAGTGTTAAAGCCAAGGAATTTGGGTATGACTGTAACGTAAAATTTTCTAAAAATTCTTGGTTGAGATTAATTTGAACCATCCTCATATAATATTTTAAATAACTTACTTTAGAGATATTTTTAATTGAATTTTAATTTTTATTATTTTAATATTTTGAGAGTTTCCAAAAGTTCCCCTCACATCAATTATAAAAGGGAACATCATCCATCACTTATTCACACCACAATGAGCCTTCTATATCTACTAGAACCTACACATTTAACATCAAAAATTACCCCCTTCATCCTAGAAGCCTTACTTTGGGAAGAGATAAAACTAATGATTACATTTTCTTCAAATCGAACGGAAATACCCAAAAAAGAGGAAGTGTTCATCAACGAATGTTTTTGTTTTACTTCTTCCTTAAACCCACAAAATTCTATTAATTTAATTTTTATATAATAAAATATATATCATAAATATATTTATTTTATTATTCTATGGATTTGATCTACACTCACCGATACTTCCATCAAATGGGACAAACAATCATCGATCGTGTGTACGACGAACTACAGCCTTGGGAACCTATGTCACTCATTATTACGTTGAAACCATTAATGTATGGAAATAATGGTTTAATTTTATGTTTTTATATTATATATGTGATATTTATGATGTATTTATGATTCTAGATTTATTATATAAGACGTACCTTCATGAATTCCATTTTGTGTAAATATGACAACTTATTTAGTGAATGTGTGGACTACAACGTCCTCCAAACAATGTGACTTGTTCAAAAATTACACGGAATATATTAATGATTGGTTTAGTGAATTTAAATTATATATATAAAAATATTAAATAGTTGTTCTATTAAAGTTATATTGTTTTCTTAAATTCATTACATACGATAAGAAAATGGAAACCACATTGATGTATATGTACAACCTACCATCTCAATTAATGGTGTATTTATTTTCTATTTTTATCTTTTACCAGTAATTATAAAAACATATATAATGAATATACAATATTATTATGTCATGGAAATAATTATTTATTTTATTAAATTTGAATATAAGTAATATGATTAATAATATAACATATTGAAACACATACGAAAAATAATGTAATTATTACCCAAAAAGAAATTTTACCCTTTAATTGTTAATAAACCATTTATATAATGTCATAAGTAAATAATATATGGTAACAAATAAATGAATATGGTTCTATGATATAATTATAATAACACAATTTTTATTATATTGGAGGTTTTGGTGAGTACGAAGAGAGTCAAGACATAAGGTAGGGGACTTCGTTTCAATCACCTTTCATTGAGGTATAGTCTAATGGTATACACCCATTATATTTTATGACATGTATATAAATACTATATGACTTATTATGTAATTAATTTCATTATTATCATCTAATTTAATGTTATGTTAAATTTCATTCTTTTATAGGGATTATGATTTAAATTTTTAAAGTGGTATTGGACACCTTGAATGTTTAATGATTTAATTATCAAATATTTTTCCCCATGATAGTATTGTTGATATTATTTTAATTATAATATTAATATGGAGAAAAAATTATTATAAAGAAAATTTTAGGCTTATTTTTAATTTTATTCAATTGTTTTTTAAATAAATCCTTTTACGCATGTTATATGGAACTTGTTTACAAAAAATAGTAGAAATGCTCTATTTCTAACATACACTATCACAACAACATTACTACCACCATCACTATTATCTAATTTATATCTTTAATTGAAATATTAAATATTTTCATAAATGAAAATCCCAATTTTATGTTTTCAGATATTTTTTTATTAAAAATGGCTATTTTTAATAGAAAAGTGTATTTTTATATGAAAGTATATTTCATCTTGGTTTAAAATGAGTTCTTCCTAAATAGATTTTATATTATTTAATTTTAGTATTTTCATTTATTTCAACACCATTTGTTGAATCTTATGATTAATTGAGGTTGATCTCCTATAAAATAATTTTAAAAAATTTATGGAATGGATTATAATTAGTTTGACTGTGGATGTGCAATATAGATACTATTATAAGTTTATTGTTCAAGTATTCACATTTCATAACATATGATTTGATACAATGATTTATTTTTTTTATGTTTCTCACCCTTCATATGAGGAACTCATTGGAATTAGTATTTGATGATCGGGGGATGCGAAATACCCTATATTCATTAGTAGGTCTCATGAGACAAACCAAATTTGGACATGGATGAGGTGTTTACAGTTTATTTTTAGATATGGATTTGGTTGAAGCATTATCTATTTATTTTCAGATGTCTTGGTTGAGGCCCCGATGATATGTTTTAGATGTCAAAAATTTTCCATTCTATATTTTTAGATTATATAAATATATTCCATGACCTTATTAAACTATTATAATATGGATGGAAAGGTTTACAAGTAAATTGATTATTTAAGTGTAAGTTGTTTCAGTTATTATCCTTACTTTGTTGTTTATTCCATATTTCCTCAAATATTCTGTTATATGATTACCCTTACTCTTCATTTGAGACCACCCCTTTAATATGTTTCAATTTTTATCCAGGATTCGAAGAACTATATTATTAAAACTATGTATTGTTACACAAAGTGGGAATAATTGACTACTCAATGAAACTAATTATTTATTTTATGTTTCAAAATATAATGTAGATTTCAAATATTTTTCAAGTTTATCATGAATAATGAAGTATTGATTCCATAGTGATGATATTCCTTTTATCATGTGCCATTGAAATAATGTATGTCAACGTATCTAGGCTACCAGGGTAAGTGGGATTATAGTTCTTATTAGAGAAGGTTTAGAAGAACCCTTGGGAATAAGACTGATTATTGAATTAAACACTATGACATAATTTTGAAATAAATGAAAATAAAATATCCTTATGATTTAGAGATTATTTATACATAATGTTTCAATTTATGTAATGTGATTCAAAAGTACTATGATTATATATTATGTTTCATAATGTCATGATATAATCTATTGTATTATATCCTTTAGAAATGGTGCATATCAGAAGGAATGAGAACCTCTTAATGGAACATAATAAAAACTATAATAAAGACCATTTCATCGATAAGTTTATGAAAATATTTCTTAGGGAACTATTATCTAAAAAATCGTCATGATATGAGGATATAGAATCATATGATAACGAGACAAATAAATATTCCACTAACTATTATGGATTTAGAGGGAATTAAGAGAATAAGAGTAATTTCAGAAAAAAGATAGAAGAATGAAATAAGAGAAATATGTATTTTTCACATGTGATAATTGTGGGCAGAAACACCATGGTACATATTAAAAGGAATGTGTTTGGAAAATGTATGGAGAGAAAGGAAAACATTATTTCGATTGAAAGGGTATGAAAGGTTTTCAAAAGTACAATGTCTCCTCTACAAGGATATGAGACACTATAAAAATAAACGTTTCAAGCATTAGTGGAATATACCCACTATTTGAAATTTTAGCTTTACCAACATTTTAAAACCGTTGGTAAAGGCTGGACAACCGTTGGTGTAAACTATGCCAACGGTTGTCCAAACCATTTGGTTGTGAGACGTAGGGATAGAAATTTCCCAACAGTTCTATGAGAACCTTTAGGATATGTCTGAAAAAATTAGTTTATACCAACGTTTTCAGTAAACCATTTGTATAAATTTTTTCCAATGGTTTTAAACCGTGAGTAATATCATGAAGTATCTTTATACCAACTGTTGTGTAAACTATTGGTATAATATTCTACTAAAACTTTTCCACAAACCATTGTTAAATCTCATGTAAAATTATATATTACAAAGGTTTAAAAACCATTGGAATATAATTATACCAACGGTTTTATGTAAACTGTTTGTATAAGTTCTGGTTTTACACATATGCCAACGGTTGTGAACCATTGGCATATCTTTTTTATACCTGCAGTAGCTAGCCAGCTTGGTGAAATACCCTAGTGAAGTTTCATCAATTCCACCATCAAGCTTATAGAATTCATACACAATAGTATATGTTCATAATATACAATAAGTAACACAATACGCCATTAACAAGTATAACTGCATAATACATACATAATTCATCCAAAACATAATTTAATCATAATCAGAATACCTCCAATTCTGTATTTAATTAATCTCTACTGACACACACACCGAATTACCACATAATTCATAAGGTAATTAATGAAAGTATACACATACAATAAGTAGACCCATACACCATTAACACATAATTTATAAGGTAATTAAATACATAATGAATTAAATTTAGAATTTAGGGGGTTGGGGAGGTTGTTCAATGGTTTGGGGTGGCTGTCCATGTGATGTAGCGGTGTCCAGAGTGGTGGGGTGGTGTCTAAGGGGTTGGGGGCGGGGATTCCTAGGGGAGGGGTGTCCAAGGGGCGGGGTGTCTAGGAGGTGGGTTGGTGTCCATGGGGTTGGGGGTGGTCCAGGGGTGGGGGCGGGGGTGGGGGACTTTCTAAGGGGGGAGGGGTGGTGTCCAGGGGGTGGGGGATGTCCAGGGGCATGGGGACAGTCTACGGGGGGTGACAGGGCTGTCTAGGGGGTTGGGGTGTCTAGGGGGTGGGTGGGGCTGTCCACAGGGGTCGGGGGGCCATCTAGGGGGTTGGGGTGTCAACGGGGGTGGGCAGGGCTGTTTAGGGGGTATGAGGTTTCCAGGTTGGGGCGGGATGTCTACGAAGGGTAGGGGTGTCCAGGTGGTGGGCGGGATGTCCACGGGGCTGGTTGGCTGTCAATGGGGAGAGGGGTTATCCAGGGGGATGGGAGTGGCTATCTAGGGGGGTGGGCGAGGTTGTCCACGGGGGAGGGCAGGGCTGTCTAGTGTGTATGGGTGTACAGGGGTGGTTGGGGCTTTTTAGGAAGGTATGAGGTGTCCAGGGGTGGAAGAATGTACATAGGGGGAGGGGCTATCCAGGGGGATTGGCGGGATGTCCACGGGGGGTAGCGGGATGTCCATGGGGCTACGGGGTGTCCAGGGGGGATTGTGTGGGGGGGTGTACATGGGGGTGTCATGGGGGTGGGGGGGGGGGGGGTTCTCAAGGGTGGGGGTGGGGGCTCTCCCTGGTGGTGTCCGAGGGTGGGGTGGTGTCAGGGGGGGCTATCCATTAGGGGGTCTAGGGGGTAGGGTGGTGTTCCGGGGGTTGGGGGATTTCCACGGTGTAGGGGTGTCCAGGGGGTGGGGTGTCCAGGGGGTGAGGTGGTGCTGGGGGGGCAGAGGTTGGGGGCTGTCTAAGGGGGGTGGGGTGGTATCCATGGTGGTGTGGGCTATCAAATGGGGTGGGGGACTCTCCATGGGGGTGGGGGCTGTCCAGGGGGTGGGGCGGTCCATAGGGGTGGGAGGGCTATCGAGGGGGTCTAGGGTGTCCAGGGGGTGGGTGGGGTTGTACACGGGGATGGGGGCTATCCAGGGGGGTAGGGGATATCCATAGTGGTGGGAAGGGATGTCCATGGGGGGTATGGGGTGTCCGGTGGGGGGGCTGTGTTTCCATAGGGGGTTGGGGTTTACAGGGTGGGTGGGCGGGCTGTCCACGAGGGGAGGGGCTATCCTGGGGGGCGAGGGATGTCCAGGGGTGGGGGGGGGGATGTCCACAGGGGGAGGGGCTTTCCAGGGGGTGGTAGGTTGTCCATGATGGTGGCAGGGCTCTCTAGGGGGCTACGGGGTGTCCAGGGTGGATGTGGAGTGTGAGTGGGGGGGATGTCCATGGGGGTGGGGGTCCCCGCATGGGGAGGGGCGTCCAGGGGGTGGTCGGGCAGTCCACGGGGGTGGCCACACTGTCCATAGTGGTGGCGGGACAGTCCAGGGCTACGGGGTGTCCATAGGGGTTGGTGGGCTGTCCACGGGGGTGGTGGGGCTATCCAGAGGGCTATGGGGTGTCCACGGGGGTGGCGGGCAGTCCTCGGTGATTTGGGGGGGGGGCTCTCTAGGGGGTATTGTGCGTCCAGGGGGTGGGTGTGATATCCATGGGCGTGGTGGGGATTTCCAAGGGGTACACTATGTTCGGGGGGGGGGGGGGGGTCGAGCTGTCCACGGGGGTGGCAGAGCTATCCAGGGGGTACGGGGTGTCCACGGGGTGGTGGAGCTGTCCATGGGGTACTGGGGCATTTTGTATTTTACAAATAATGTAAAAGGAATATTTTTTTAACATGTATGATATTTATGAAATTTCTCCTCCAATAATCCTTAACACCAATATATATTTGTTATATTGGGTATAAATCCATCCATACATGCCTTTTATGAAAATCCAAAGAAGATACCCGGAGAATTGGTAACATCTATTAACAAAAAATTTTGTTTTATTTATTACTTAAACCCGTTAAATTATTTTTATTTAATTTTTATGTAATAAACTATGTGTCTAATATATTTTTATATATCATTATATTAATGGTTTGATCTATAATAACATGAAATTTCATAAAAGGAGATAAACAATCATTATTCGTGGGAACACAAGACTTCTGCCTCACTAAACAATGTCTTTCATTATTCTATTTATACCTATCATGGTTGAGAACAAAGATGGAATTAATTATTTATTTTATATATTTTATTTTTATGGTGAATTTATGATTATTTAATTATTATATAATAGATAAATTAATGATTTCTATTTTTTGTAAATATGATAGCTTCAATTATGGATTTGTGGACTACCGCCTTTTAAAAACGTTGTGATTCATTCACACAGAAATAAAATTTATTAAGGTTTGTTTTATATAATTTATATAATATATATGGAATAGTATTTCTATAGGACTTATATTATTTAGTTAGTTTCTTTCAACAGGAATAGAAAATGGAAAAACCATTAATGCTTATGTACGACATACCGTCTCTATGAATGTTGTCTTTCTTTTTCTATTTCCATATTTTATAGATTATTATAAATACATATATACTAAATAAATATGAAGTTTATGTCACATTAATCATTTTATAGATGATTAAATCATGATATTATAAAGTGGATAAATATATAACAAATCAAAACAGATGTGAAAATCAAAGTCATTATTACACAAAACCCAACATTTACATGGAATTGTTAATAAACAGGTACAATAAATTCATAAGTATATCATATATTTCAATATAGAAATGAATATATTTCATTGATAGATTTATAATAAACATGTATTTTTTATATTGGAGGTTTGAGAGAGTATGAGGATTGTCAAGACATTAGGTAATGTACTTCATCTTAATCCTCTTTCATTGAGGCATAGTTTGATATTATACTCACAATATTTTTACGGTGTATATTCCAAATCATTTACTTATAATATCATTAATTTTTTCATTATCATGTTATTTAATGTTTTGTTAAATTTAGTACTTCTAAGGGGCTTATGATTTAAATTTTCAATTTTGTATGTGACAGCTTGAATGATTAAATATTTAATTATCAAATCACTTTCACCATGTGAGTTTTCATGATATAATTTTACATATTTATCTATATGGAAATAAAAGGAATATAATATAATTTTTTTTGAATATTTTTAATTTCAGAAAATGGTTATAAAATTAACGTTTTTATGTGTTTAACATGGAACATTTGGACAAAGGACAAAAGGAATGTTATATTTTTATCGTACATGATGACAAGAACATTCCAACCGCTATGACTATTATTTAATTTCTATCTTCCATTACAGGCTTGTATATTTTCATATATGGATCTAGCCTAGGACTTATCTATTTATTTATAGATGTATTCTCCAAGGCCTCGATAGTATGTTTTAGATGTCCAAAAATAGGAATTATGTCATTATGAGATTATTTATTAATATTCATTATGATTATATAGGTAATATAATATTCATTGTTGCGTATCCTAGCTCATGTTATTATTTAAATGGATTGTGTTTTATTTAATTACCTTACTATATTTTTTATTCCATTTTTACTCATTGCTTCCAATGTACGCTCACCCATACTAAGCATTTAAGTTCACCCTTTTAGATGTTTTAAATTTTCCTCATGATTCAAGAAGTATATTATGGTTGATATGAAGGGTTACATAATAGGGGAGTAAAGAAAGACTATATGAAACCCTTTTGTATTTTATGTTCTAAAATCTAATATGGATTTCAAATATGAATCTAGTTTACCAATAATACTAACAAACCCAGTCCTCTAGGATGTTATTCCATGTATCTTTTTGTCAATGTAATAAAGTAAGGCACAAGATCTGGGATACTTGGGTTGTGGTCGTTACATATTAGTTGATATAATTTGTAATAAATTTATATATATTATGATAAAATATTTTAAATTTTTATAACATATTATAAATATGATCATGTTAGTAGAAAATACAAAAAAATTACACATAAAAAACATTATTAAATGTTATTTTAATTTTGAAAATTATTATAAATTAATATAAATTAGTATAAATTCTTAAAAAAAGTAAAATTTATTATAAAGTATTATAATATAATAACAATATCATAAAGTAGAACAAATTCATTAATATTTACTTTAGTTTAATATATAATTTTATAAATCAATAAATTAAAATTTTAATTATTAATAATTTAAAAAAGTTATTTTATATTAGTGATATTTAATATAAATAATTAAAGATAATTATAAATCTATTAAAATATATTATAAATTATTAATAATTACAACAATATTATAAGTTGATATATTTTAAAATTAATTGATATTATTTTTAATAAATTGAAATAGATTAGAATAAATTACTATAAATTGTTATATTTTATTATACATAGATATAAATTTGATAAAATTAAAAAAATATTATAAATTAGTTTATGTTACTAAAAAATATTATAAATTTATGTTATTTATAATAAATTACTAAAAATTTGGAACAAATTGTATAAATTATTCATATTTAAAATTAATTATTATAAACTAACGTAAATTATTTTGTAAATTGTGTAAATTAATAAAAAATACTATAAATCCTTAGTTTTTACAAAAAAAAATTAATATTAAAAAAATTATACAGGACTATAAATTATTATCAATTATTATCAATCAATTTATAATTAGTATAAGATTTATAATTTATTTAAAAATTTAGATAATTTCAAAATTTCATATAAATGAGTAAATATTAATATAATATATCTTATTTTGGTAAATTAGAAGAAATATATTTTATATTTGTATAAAGTATTATTATTTGTTATAATTTATAGTAAAACATCATAAATATGGAATAAAATGATATTAATTTGTATAAATTGATAAATATTATTCCAAATTGATATATATTGTCATTAATTGATATTAATGGATATTAATTAATTTAAATTATTTAAAAATTTTCATATTTGGAATAATATATTTTTAGTTATTAATATAATAAACTAATTTCTGTAATTTTTTTTGAAAATTATAGACCGATGAAATAAATAGTGGGTTTTGTTATGATATAATTACTATATTAAATAATTGGAGAAATCCAAATGGTTTGGGTGTGAATCAAGGAAATATCGAGGGTATCAACATATTTTTATAGAACCCTTGAATCTTGAATCCTATAGTCGGTAAATTATTTTTTACATTAGTACAATATACAAGGGATTGTACCCTCAAGGATAGACTAGTCTACTAGTACTGGGAGACAAAATTCATACATGTTTTCCATATTTCAATAGAAAAAATAAAACAATTCATAGAAAATATTATTTCAACTATGGATATCAATCAAAGATTCATTCCTTTTACCATGGTTGATGAAAAACCAATAATGGTTTAGTTCAGATGATCAGTAAGGGTTTCGAACAGCGGAAGCCACTATTAGTAAACAAAGAATAATTATTATGTTAGAGTGTATAATAAAATCACAATCCATTATATCGATGACATGATTTAAAAGCACACTCATGGTTATTGTCAATATACCATTCATAGGGATAATATTATCAAAATTATAAATAATGTAGATATGTAATTATAGATATTCATGATCATACAATCAAGACTGTATCGATGATATAATTAATATTATTATCAAGGTGCCATGAAATGCATTATATACGTTGGTATACACCAACTACATAACTAATAAGGCCACCTATCTTATCTCACAATATCTATCAATTTATTAATAAGTTTTTAATTACTTGGAACCACTCATCTATTTCATATCCCATTTGTTCCTCATATATTAATTTATCAATAGACTTTATCTCAAATTTTCTTATAAATTATCATTTTTAGTGTTGAATAAAGTATATGGAATTTTCTCTTTATCAAGGTAGTAACATTAATAATATTATTCCTTAAAATAATACCACATGTAGAAATTGTATGTGGTTAAGATAATATCAATGTACTTTATATTATGTTTTATAAATCCATTATACATAAAATATTCACATGGAAGGGAAAATAATGTTGAATAATGTGATGGAGTATGATAGAGAATATGATAAATCACAAGTTATTATCCAATAGACCATAAAAAAATTGATTTCAAAATAAGATAATCTATTCATCAAAAATGATGATTTATTTTAATAAATGAAATTATTTTGAGAAATAGAGTGGGAATGGAAGTGAATATGTTAACAAAAATAATTAAATCATTTATTAAATTGATTTAAAAATAAAATTTATAATTCATCTTCTACGTTATTTTTATTCCATTTATAAAATTATAACATTTTACATTGAAATCATTTTACAATAAAAATTCTCGCAAAAATCCTGAAAAATGTTTCATTTAAAAATATTAATGGAAACTAGTAACGTAATAAATAAAGCCGTGATTGGTTGGGATGGTCAAAATATCTGTCAACACCATATAATTAAATGGAGAAACTTTTAAAACATTTTTAAAATGTTATAATCACTAATATCTTATAAAATGTAGATAATATTCCGTTTATGTTTTTTAAAATATAATAAATCATATTGAAAACAAACATCTAAAAATATTTCTTTTAACAAATATATATTTAACAGAATAATTTAATGAACACTTATACGTAAGGTAATGATTCCTGGCAAAAATGATAATTTATTGTTGGTATCCCTTGTATGTAACATACATGTGGATTTTTGGTAAAAAAAGAGACGAAATGAGAAACCATGTTGTAAAACCAAAACATAGAAATATGATAAAAAATATATGGGGTTTAAAATATCATGATCATATAATTTTTTCATTGAAAATATAGACATAAACCATCCTACTGAAAAATAAATCATTAAAAAAATCTATTACATTAGGCTATCATAAAGATATAGGTTTATAAAACTCATATATAATGAATTAAAATTTATTTAATAATTAATGCAATAAAATTTTAAACCGTAATAAATTTCTTAATGTAATTTTATAATCATTTTAAATCTATTGAATGTATAGTC
Organism: Viscum album; assembly: GCA_963277665.1. Classification (NCBI taxonomy): domain Eukaryota; kingdom Viridiplantae; phylum Streptophyta; class Magnoliopsida; order Santalales; family Viscaceae; genus Viscum; species Viscum album. Next base: position 600,224,852 of record OY728162.1, on the reverse strand, counting down.
CATGATAACATAGACAACTTATGGTTGTTCAGTCAACTTCTCAAAAATAATATCGATACACTACCATAGATAAAGAATTATTTAACAGATTTATAAATATTACCAATTTGAATAATTTATATATTATAATATTTATATATTATTTATTATTTAAAATAATTTATTTCTAATGGTAATAGAAGAACAAGTCGCATCACTTTATATAGGTGGTGGTCTACACATATGCATGAGCAATGTTTTAATTCTCCAATGGAAGGAAGGGTAAGAAGGTAATAGATAAATTATATTCATCTAATAATAATAATTTCATACATATCATATATATTGATTAATTATATATTTATAAATATCGATGAAAAGTAAATATAAAAAATTAACTACACTACTATGTGTAAATAGTAGGCCATACGTATGCACATGCGGTTCATTTATTTTCCATTGGATAGAAATGAAGATGAATAATAGTTTTAAAATTAACGAAATAACATATAATTATATAGAAGATAATGGTGTTATCATATCAACATGGTTAAATAGAATTTACGGATGTAGATGAAAAAATAAAAGAATAGAACTCTGTTAAGAGTTATACCTATTCATTGGTATCCTCATTTGGAATTTAACTTAAGCCTTATTAGGATGGTTTTTGGTAAATAGAAGAATCTCTAGGATGATGTTAAGGAACATATAATAGTATATATGTTTATGTTTTTTACACAATGGGATAAACATTTTTAAATAAGAGTGGCTATGAGGTGAATATTTTTATGTGAGGTGGGTTGAATACTCTTCAATATATGAAATATAAAAATATTATATCTGTATAAATCATGTAAAATTTCACAAACATTCCATTTATTAATAGATTATTGGATTCAAATCATAATATAGTAGGAAACATTTTAGGAATGTTTAAGTTTAACTTTAAACCATATCATTTTGTTTTCCCCCTATTAACTATATTTATCCAGTACTATTGTGATTAAGTTATCACACTATAAGAGTCATGAATGAAATTTAAATCAAATTCTAGAGGAACATTCATGATACATTAATTTAATTATTAAAATTTTTCCAGTTACATGAGTTAACATAGTATTATTATAATATTTTAATTATTTCAAAATATTTTTTAAACATTAAATACATTTTAATGTAATTTTCAAGACTATTTATATATATTGAATTTACTTGAATAAAATATTACGAAGTTATAAAAATACAACCACATTAACTATAAATTATATATTTTAATTAATCATTTTATTCATAGGTGACCAAAACTCATCAAAAATATATAACCTTACACGTTCTTAAAATCATTTATTTTATTTTTCTATTGCTTATACAAGTGATGTGTCGGTGTTTTGTAACCATTAAATGAAATTATACTATTAATAAAAATTTAAAATAACTAAATATCATAAAAATAAATAATACTATATCTAAATAACCATTTATAATAATTCATATCATCTTTTTTTTTCATATAAAAACAAATTATATGTAATAAAATATATAGAGTAACATATTGAAATATTTTGTATCATAAAATTATATAATAGACACAATCTAATGAAATTGGAAAAAAATGACATAATTTTAATTTTAGTGTGGTTATGGTAAAATTAATCTCATCTAATTCCATTTTTGGTTTCTAGATTTTGGTATGTAATCTTACATTTATAACCTTAACAAACTAATTTTACCCATTACCATAGTGATAAAATTTTACACTAGTTAAATTCCATTATGATCATAAATGGAAATTTTCTGTCAATTATTTTTTAAACTAGTAATTATAAATATGAATTAAATATATCATCATTAAATTAATAAAAAAAATTGAAACTTATTACAACAAAAGTGTACAAAAAATCAAAAATTGTTTCTCTAAAAATATTGTTTTAAGAAAAAAATTGAACTTATTATATAATAAAATATAATGATGAATCATTTGAGTTTTATTCCATTATTAATAAAATAGTTCTTATGTTTCATTTATACTAAATTAAAAGTAGTATGGTATTCTTAAATTATATAATTCAATTAAAATAAATGATTGTTTTTAGAAAAATTCACGTTTTTCACTAATTAGAAAAAACAATCCTTTTAGGAAAAAGTGAAAAACACCCAAGAAGGTGATTTTTATGTGATAAATTCAAATATTATGTACATATTTTTCAATAATTTATCTAAAATTAGTATAAATTAATTCAAAATATATGTGTATAAAATTTCTAAAACCCATTTTTAGAATTTATATTTTTTAATGTAGAAAATTATTTTTATCTTATTATTTTACAAGTAACAAATAGTAGAAAAATGTTAACATTATTGATTGATTTAATTATTTATATTAATTAAAAGTTATCTAATTTAAATTTCATAATTTTTTTATTCCTATTCATACATACCAACCCAACGTCTAAGATACAATACCTAGATTTAAATATTATTTCATAATTCATCTATGCTCAGTGATTCAAGTGGAATATGCTACTAAATATTTATTTCTTTTAAGGAAACATTTATACTAAAATATCAAGTAAAAAATATTTTTCATTCTAATTATAAATATTTGATTTTTTTATAATGTAAATTATGTTCCCTGTATAAGATGATCAATTTCAAAAAATCGGAAACATGTCACAATATTTTGGTCATTTATTTATTTTCTGGTTTTTTGAATGATTATGTATTTTTTTTTAAAAATGTTGAATGAAATTTGGAAGAAAATATTTATTTTTAATTTTATAAACATCATGTTTTCAAAATTTAGTATATGCTATTGTTTGAAAATCATTCCGAGAAACATAAACACATAAATTCAATTTGAATCTCAAATAGAAACCATATACATTTAATGATTTGATTAAATCTATTGAAGATGTTTTATATATCATATATAGGATTATAAAATATGAAACTATTAAAAAAAATTATATTAAACCTGGTGTAGTAATTTCAAATATATTTTTTAATCAAATATTTCATCGGCTAAATCATTTATTACTAAATGGAATACATTTCCAGAAAATATCTGTGAATATAGTATGTAGTTCATTGTTTGAAACATAGTTATCAAAAGATATAAACATGTTCAAATGATAGAAAATTATATTATGGTGAATATGTTTCATTATTTAACTTTCCAATATGTTGACAATCAATTTATAAGATGGTATAATAAGGAATAAACATATATAATTTAAACAATTGATGTATTTTTTTATTACATATGAACTCTAATATCAAAATATTTCTCACAACATAGCTACATTTATGGTATTTCATAATTCCATTTTTTTGTTAGTAAAATCATAGATTCTCATAGTGAGTGAGATTTGATGAAAAATATTGATATGGTGTATTCATATCTTTCATTGGAACCTCGTAACATATGATTGGGTCCTTTTAATGATGGTTTATACCCATTTAGCTATTATATAATTTTATATTCTTATTTTTCATTTTTCATATCTCTAAACAACGGTCCTCCTTAAATGTTCATGAATGATGGATATATTTTTTTTTTTTAATATTTATAGGTTAGTGAATAAATAATAATATTTTTTATATTAATCCACTAAATTAAGAGTTATTTTATAATGTAATTATGGTGTACATACAAATGATGTAGATTAAAATTATAATTTTATATGTAAAGCTACATTGATGTGGACAAATATTCACTTTCTCGTGTATGTTATGTTATTTTGAAAAAGTACATTGTTCCCAAATCATATCCATACTGCACGGATAACATCCTAGAATTTCTGCCTTTTAATGTGAGAATTTCTTATTTCTTGACCTTAATAAGATATTTCATCACACATATCACAAATATTGATTTAATGGATAAATTTTTAGAAAATGCTATAATTTAATGAGATAATCCCATAACAAAGATCACAAGTTTCTAGGAATAATTAATTACTTCTTCAGTACTCTTATTTGTTTTATGTTGACAATTATCTAGTAGAAAATATGTGTTTTTGGGAGAAATCAAAACTAGATTGAGAAAATCATTTCTTTGGGCTTCCATATTGCTATTATTTCTTTATTCATATTATGTCAGATGTATAGAATACTAGAATGAACTATTTAGGTAAAATATTTTATACTATATTTGAATCATTTAGAATGACCAATGATAATATAAATGAAAGGTCAGATATTAATTATATTTATAGGCATTCCGTACAAGATTTATTAGAAAATGAAAATTCACAAAATATAATGACGGAAGAATAATATTATTCTCTTTATAAATAAGGCCATATACTATTCTATGATTTTATTGTATATTCAAGGATAATAGATGCCTAGGATCTTAATGTGTTTTGTTACGTCTATAATGGACATGCTACCATGCAAAACTTTCATGGCTGTCAATGTGAAAATGGAATAATTTCTACCTATTGGCCTCATTAAGTTGTATAATTATTTTATATGAGATTCTTTAACTAAAATATTATAATTTTTTAGAGAAATTTTATATCTAAAATAATTATTAAATCTAGGAGTATGCTCTAAAAAGATATTGTGCTAATTTTATGTAATTTTTTAAAAATAATTCCATATCCCTTCATTGACTAAAAATAATTTTGAATTTTGAATTTTTCATATGATGATAAATGTGAAGGGGAAGTAAAAGTTTCATAGATATACCAATTTGAGATATTTATTCAAACTTTAAGAAGAAATTTCATATTGAAGAATTAGTTGGAGGGAAAATTACGGAATGGTACTTACAGAATGAAATATAGAAATTGTTCTCTTATTATATTCAATATATGTATCTATCAATTGATAATAAAATTAATCTCAATGGTGAAAATATTCATGAAGTCACAGACCACCGATTTTCATTAAATTACCATCTAATACAAGGTATTAGTAGTCATCATGAATAATTTATTTCAGATAATAATGTACCTAAATACCTTATATAAGAACTACTTAATTTTGAATAAATGACATGATTTATAGAGTAAATATTATTATTTATTTTAAAAAATAATAATGATTAAAAGTTAACTTTTTTACATATTTTTTTAATATATAATGATTATATAAGAATTAAATTCAGAAACAATTACCTTGAGTAGTCATGAATAATGTTGATAGTGTAATGTTTTCTTTCTGGTATCAAATATTGGAAACATAAATTTTTTATGATTGAATGTATCAAATTATATATTATTTCATATGTTAGAACTTATTTCCATATTATAAATGGGATCATAAAATGGATGTAAAATTGATACTAAATTTTGATTATTTAGTAACAAACCCAAAAAATTATTAAAATCTTATAATGTGTATGGGGTTAACATATTTATATGTCATGAAGACTGATGTGGTGAATCCAAAAAATAAATTAACAGTTATGTTTTTTATAAATATATCATCCAAAATAATGTGAAGTTAAATTTTATGGAATTATAGATGAAATAACTGAGTTATGTTATCTATGTTAAAATTAGAAACCAATATTTAAATGTCATTTGTATGATAATGAGCAATGTTATTTTGTTCGTCCAAATTGTGAGATCATTAATATTTAATATAATAGTAATATATAAATTAATGAAACATTTTTTTGATATAATAACCACATCAAATTTATTATGAAATCAAACATTAATCATTGAGAAATTTTAAATAATAGTGATTCAAAAAATTAAATCTCATGAAAATCATTTTATAGAAAAAGAATATGGGTCAATTAAAGTGAATGATATTGAAAAGTTTCCACTAAAATTACAGAAAATATATCTTACATGAAGGTATTCATATATCAATTATGATACCCAATAGTTTAGGGATTAGGGTCTTGACATTGTAGATGATGTCAAAAAAATATTGAAATTACAAGGGAAGATAAAATTGAATCTCAAATGGAAATTGATACTATTGAGGGGGATGATTATGACTTTGACATTGATAGTGAGAAATATGATGATGATGACGAAGATGATGATTAAAAATGGTATATTATTTTTTTCAATAAATATCAATTCATTTTATATTAAATATGTTTGTATTGAAAATTATTAATAGAGTACATTTTTTAATCAACTACATTAAAAAAGGGATCTAAGATTCGAAAAATATGTATAATTTTTTGAAAAATATAACTTTTCCTATAAATTTAATTATATGTTTGGCTTAATCAGGGACATTATCATTTTTTGATTTTTATCATGATTATAGATTCACAAATTTTTTATGATCTAACTAATTTTACATTTAAGGGTGTTGACACAACACCAATAACTAGGTGTGATTGATTCCACACATTATTGATGATTCCATTTCCTTTTACATAGTGACATCTATCTCTTAACATTAATAATCATTAGAAGAATTTAGGTAATATGTGAAGATAATTTATTTTACATTTAAATATATTTTATTTACTTATTATCTTACGAAGTATTCATACTATCATGGTTTTCCACATCATGTGGTTGGTTAGGAGAACTCAATTTTGATGAAATATTAATTTTCTCTATGAGAGTCATAGTATCTGGTTTATAGTGAGTAATGTCATAATATGTTTGATAACTAAATTTTATATATAAATAAATAATTTCATTTAATTTAAATTTATAAAATATTTAATAATATATTTTGTTAAATATTTGTATGGTTTATTCTGTCACGTTTTTCAGAAAATGATACCCTCTATTTAAAAGGAATGTGACTCTTTGGTGTCTTGATTTCTATTAGTTTCTATATTTCCTTCCAAGTGGAGCTATGTTGACAGCATAAATGAACATATTTGAAGAGTACTATTGGCCTCATCGACCAGATTACATCCCCACATAGGCTTGTATGGGGTTTTTCACATACCCAACCAGGGAGACATTCTGATGTATATTTGATTCTAATAGATAGAAACAGGGGGGAATGAATGTCCTAGATAGAGGTATGTTTCATTCCTTCAGTATACATCATTGAAACTTGATATGTGATATTATTTAATTATATATATATATATATATTTAAAATTATAAAAGTATATGATAATTTTTTTTTATTTTGTAGTTTATCCAACTTTTATTAAGATTGATGTGTATAAGAGGATGTTCACATAATATATTGATGTAACACCTAAGACTCATCTATAGCAAGTAAATACCATATCCTGAATTTTTGAAAAAAATATTCCATTAAATGTGAATTTTTTCAACTACATACCTAAATGTAAAATTTTATAATTTTTAATTAAATAAACTAGATTCTTTTTTGAAATCATCAAAAAAAATAACTTAGTATGAATTTTTGATATTTTTCTAAAAATGCTGGTTTTTAGTTGAAAATATATGTTCTCAAGAAACATGTAATTTGTATGATTTTTTTTATTTTTATAATCACATATATTTTTAGAAAAGTATTTATGTAATCAAATATTATTTAAAATAATATGATTATTTATTTTATAATTTTCTTTCTAATTATCACATCTATGGAATTTAGTGTTTATAACTAATTAGAATGTTACTTCAATATAAAATTCCTTCTCAATCTTTTACTGGAATCATTTATTTTTATGGGTGATTATGTTTCAAACTTCCTTTAAAGTATATTAATGTTTGTTTCTTATATAAATTATCAATTTATGTTATTAAAATTTCTAGACAAAATAATTTCAAAATATCTAAAAATTTAATGATACAAAGGTTATTTCTCTAGAAATGGTTTTATGCGATTATGATAATTTATTTTAATATTTACTATACACACCATTATAAATTTTATGTCCTAAAATTATTTCCTTTTTTGATATTATAATTATAAAATTATGTAAAATTTTCAATCATAATAATTTTTTTTAAATGAATTAGTAAAATTACATATTAATTACCTATGTAAAAGAAAAATATGTAAATTATGTTTAACCTAGTTTAAATGTCCATTATCATTTAATGTATCCCTAAAACTAAATGGAAAATATTATTATAGACAAATAAATATTTTAGAAACACTTTTTTCTATTTTGGATCTATTTATTCATGAATTATTCCATTGATTTATTGAAAATTTAATGGTGTTCCCAAAACTACCCTTCCTTTCACCTATAAGAGGGGGAAATCTTCTCCAATTCAAGGAATACCTAAAATTTTCATTTCTCCATGAAAATATAATATATTTTAACTAGATATTAACCTAATAAAAAAACATAATCCCCTGGGTAGTCATAGTGTTCATAATCCCTACAAATTATTGGAGACTTCTATGGGAAAAACAAGCCCCCCATGTGGGTTCTATCAACTTCTTAGTTTTCTTAACAACAATATTCATTTAAATTTATTCTAATAACACTAATATATTTATATCATTTTAATTTTTATACATTTACAATACAATATCAATGGTATTATAATTATTTATTCATATACCCCAACCATTATGAAAAATATTATTGTTTGTGCATTGTGTAAACTACGACCTCCACGATGTAAAATGTTACATTTTCCTTCACCACCATAAAATTATGTAAATAATAGTAAAAAGAAATGATAAATACGATACATATGACATAAATCTGATTATAGTGTGCCAAATTTATCATCCTATTAACGATATGACTAAAAAATACGATTCTTAGATCAATTGGTTAAAATAAGTGTACTAAGAAAATAATATTTTATTCAAAGTGTGTAATGTTTTAATATTCATTAATTATGAACATTATTCAATATAATAATTATATATAACAATATTTTAAACAATATAAGATAATTATTCTCATGTAATAATGATATTACATATAAAACATCTCATAATAATGCACAAATCTGGGTTAGTTTAGGATTTGGTTAATTTAACCACCTACATGATCTATAATTTTCATATATGTAATGGTTGGATAGGATAAAATATTTACTACTACAATAAATAATAAATTTTAAAGAATTAATTTTTTTATTTTCATATTATATAAATAAACAGTCCATGAACTAATGTAACACCTTCCATTCTTCAGAAATCACCAAAACATTATTATTATAGAATGTTTCTTCATAGACAATGTTAAAAAACTATTGAGTAAAATTTTAAAAAATATAAATTATTATTAATATCCCCTAAAATTATAGTTAATAACATTTTATGACTAACAATTATAAAAAATAATTAATATGAACACCACTGTTATAAAACATAGAAAACAGATTAAAATTTTACACACCAATGCGGACAATCAGAATAATTCATATAGAGAATGGCAATTTATGAAATGTATAGAAGAAAATATAATTGGGTATGTCTATTAATTAATTTATTAATGTATCCATGCTTATTATATTTGAGAATAATGTATATTTTTTGAATTCATAACTATAAGTAAGGGTTTCTCTATATCAAATTCCTCTCTTAAAATCGATATTTGTAATATGAAACTAATATCCATTATGTGGTATATGTGATTTGTATTTGATAGTATATATCATGAAATTATTGTATTATTTTACGTTTATAATGAATTTAATGAAATTATTTTGAGTTGATAAATATTTGATTTATACTCAATCCACAATTTGGATTTTCTATCGCAATTTTCATTCTTCGAGCCCATGTTGTAATCCACACCAATTTTTTATGGTGTGGAAAAAAAATTCCATCAAAGTATTATTCCATTTTAAACCTCAAGTTTAATGTATTTTAATATCTATTTTTTTTACAATATCTAATTTTCTATTTCTTTATGAGTAAACTTTTCCATGGTGAAAAATCATCATAAGATTTGGTAAAGTAAAACTATGTGTAGTTTTTTCTAAAATAGAACAATATCGGGATACTAGAAAATGGATGTAGTTCAGGAACACATGTGACTTTGGGTAATCAACCTATAATAGTTTGGTTGAGTGTTGACACCGCCATCACAAAAATACATTATTAGTGGGTCGGAGACTATAAACCTATAGAAAAAGACTTGAAGATAATCTTGGAAATATTCATATGCTCTAAATGAACCATGATGATGGATTTTTTCTTCTATTTCCATGGTATCCTAGCAACAATATTTATTAAATAAAATTACGTTATTCTTTGGATATCCTACCACATTTTAAGTAAACTCTTCACTATATTTATTATATAAGTTTACATCATGTTAAATTCATGATACATCATAGTATTTATGTTTATGAAGGGATTATATCATTGAAATCTACATTATTCTATTTAATGATGATGTTTTTGAGATCCATGTCTGTCATTAAAATGATAGATTTTTTTTCAACATTAAGTCCCTTATGGAATGGTTTGATAAGTCATGATGCCTCCTATGGATTATGCATTATACTTAATCAATTAATGGGAAGTCTTGATATTTAATAGCCCCTCAATGCATCAAAATGTATTATGTGGAAAGATATGTTGGGTTTTGCGATATATCTCTTCTCATAATAGGATAATTCCTTTAATATAGTATTACAGACAAGAAATGTGTGTTTGAATAAGGACATGGTATTATTTTTTTGATTCAAACATTATGAATTGCAGTAGTATGAGATCAAATATTATTATTATACATGTTTTCATTTCTCATCATGAATATAGAATGACCTCTTTTTTCACCTTGTAGGATCATATTGTTCATTTATTATTTTCATTTCACTTATTATAGGATTATATTTTGTAATAATTCATTGTATTATACTATTTAATTAGCATTTGGGGTCATATTTATTGGTCTAGTTTTCCCCAGGAAACCTAGAGGAAGAATATCTACAATTATCAAGGATATGATGGAATGGATAATAATGTTCTGAAAATACATTCACGTTTTATTTCATTTCATTGAAGTGTAATTTTACAATATATAAAATTATGTGACAAGAAATATATTTGATTATACTGTAATTATTGTACTTTTTTCTAATAATGTAATATTACTTCCAGCTCCTATATTCTAGAGTCTAGGATGATACAAATGAGAAGATAATTAATGAGAGGATTTGGATGATATTTGTTAGTACGTGATAATTTTTTTATATTGAAATAATGATTTTCTTATCAATTTAAAATATATTTATATAGTTGATGGAGAGAAATTAGGTAGTGGTTTCTCACATGAGTGAGGGTAATGCCGATACAATGGGTGGAGATGATCTGGGCTCATGTGAGTCACATTTTGATGAGGTGTCTTTGATGCAGTTGATAAAATGCGTTATTCAGAAAGGCCATGTGGTCAGTATGGGTTTAAGATCGACCTCATATAGTTAATATTTCACTAATGTTGTGGCATAATATAAATAAAATAGAATACATGATCATTATAGACAATATTTTCTACAATATAATATGATGAGAGGTAATGAGATTAGGATAAGATTATATTGAGATTTACTAGGGATAATGAAGGTTTGAGACTATAGTAGGAAGAGAATTGATGGCTTTCAAACATGTAATATGAGGATAATATAGAGTTTAAAAATTATCATACATGTGGTTTATGGATGGAATTTCCTCCTACTGATAGATCTAATCCCCCACATCATTAGTGAAATTATTTTATATTTATTTTTTATGTATAATTTTTTGTAATTGATTATATTTTACTCTTATATAAATGAGTTTTATTTTCTAAATTTTCATTTATTTTTTTAAGTTATTGGGATTTTTATAATGCATGAGGAAACCTATCACAATGAAGTATTTGTGTTGGATTTGATATTTCACTATAAAATTAATAATAGTGATTTATTTTTGGAATAAAAGATAACCCATGAGAAATAAGTTTTTTTAGAATATTTAAAATTGATCCATACTAATATACCCGACTTTCTTTTGTTTTATAGAAATGAAATATTTTTTTATGGATTATTATTATAAATAGCACATTTCAATTTATTTTTCTATAAAATAACATAGAAAAAATACAAAATTTTTAGGGGTTTATATAAGTTTATGTTGTTGCAGGATGTCTAGTGAACCCACTACCTGTATAATGAGGTCAACAATGTGGAATGAATGATAAGGTCAAATAAATGAATCCTTTAAGCTATTTTTCTTGTAAGCAGCATGAAATAACGATGCTAGTGATAAGACCTATCACTAGATCATCTACCATCATAACATTTTCATGTGAGAAAAATGGGTTACCTTCCATTATCATGATGGTGAAACACTATGTAATGTTACTAATAGGAGGGGAATCAATACATATTGACTACTTTCTCAGATTATAACTTTGATTAGCCACTATGTGTTTGTTATTCCATGTTGGAGTGGATGAGTCTTTCCCCATTAGGGTTCCTCTGTGTTTATGATTCACGTTTGTCATATCCTCAACATATAATAATTGAATGTTCTTAGTTGTGGGGAGGACAATTCACATGTTTAAGGATTGTCCCAAGAAAGTATGGTTGAGGGGCCCTCAAATACATACTTTGCCGAAATTCATTGTAGTTGTGGGCTATTTGAAGTGGTATTGTCACCCAAAAAATATACATATGACTGGGGTTCAAATCCTTGAATCCCATATTGGGGATCAAGATTTCAGGGACATTTATAGTTGATGAAATGGGTGGGGATTCATGAAAGGGTGAAGAAACAAGTACACACTCACAAAAAGCGGTGATGTAGCACATGACATAGGTAGGGGACATTATCCAGAAGGGGCCCCAAAAACATCATATTATGGACCATCGATCATAAAAAATATCAGTGGGATAGCTATTGAGTGGGTGAAACCATGGAGGGGGTGATATATCCTTAGTTTCATAGGGGTGTGTCTTTTCTGTTTCATTTAATATAACCTCCTAGAATATATATATATATGTATGTATACATATATATATGTGTGTGTGTTTGTGTGTGTCTGTGTTGGTTTGTTTGTGTTCTCGTATAATTATTAATATCAATGGGTTTCAGAAATTTATTACATTTAATAAATAAAAATATATATATAATAATAAATTTTGACATTAATTTAAAATATATATAATAAATATTGGACATCTATATTAATATTTTTAAATATGAATAAACATACTTTTCTAAATATTAATAATTAAATATATATAATTTATAATATCTAAATAATTTAAACAATTATTTAAATATGAAAAAATAATTTATTAAATTTAATTAAGGAAAATAAGAGTATGTATATATATATAACCAATAATATATTATATATTTTATTTAATGTATATATAATAAATAATATTTTGTATATCCATGTTTACTTTGAATTATTGTTATAAATATTATTTTAAAAAATTATATAAATAAATAATATAACTTTATACTTAATTACTGATAATATTGTATATATATAATTTATATTATATACAAAATTATGTTACAAACAATTGTATTAATTTAATTAAGGAAAATAATATCTTGAAAATTTATTTTCATTCAAATGTTTTAAACTTATTTAAATATAATGATAGTTTTTTTAATATTTAATTTAATTTTAATAAAACAAATTGAATTATCTATATGCATCATTATATTCAGAATGTATTTATTAATAATTTTGATGTATATATATGTACATACATTTTTTGAGAAATTATATTAAAAAAATATAAATAATTTTATTTTATAAATAATTACTCATTAAATTGTTTTTATAATTATTTTTAATTAAAAAATATTTTGAAATGTGATTTTTATTTTTATTTTTTCGAAGGAAAATAATAATATATATATATATATATCAAAATATGTATTATATATTTAATTAAATTAATATATTATAATATATATATATTCAAATATATTTAAGACTACTTTTTACGCTATATTATTATTATTAAGGGACGTACATATTATAAGAAACAAAAAATATTTAAAAACTATTTAGCATAAATTATTTTATTTATCTATATACCAAAAAATATATTGTGCATTTTATGTTTAAATACAAATTATAATTTTACATATTAAGATATAAATTCAAATCTAATTATTAATATTTAATCATATAATATTATATGTACATTTCTAAAACAAATGATATTTTACGAATTTAAAAACATTATTATTTTACAAAATTAAAAATAATTTAATGGATTTTACAATATCTGAAAATGAAACTTTAGTAGTATAACTAATTAAACATAATCTAGATTATATAAAGAACATATGACTAAAATCATTCATATATACATATATACAATTTTAAACAATATAAAATACAAACAAAATCATTTAAGAAACAAGAAATATTCAATTGAAAAAAAAATTACCTTTATGAATACTATAAATGTTAATAAAATAAGCTGAAATAAACATGTCCAAGCATCACTAGAAAATATGGGGGAATAACTTGAAAAATTAAATGGTAAATCCTTTTATAGATTTTTCTTGACCGAAGGCATGAATCACATTGATGTATCTTGTTATTATATTTCATTGGATGTGTAAACGTAGTTGATGTTTTTACGACACCATTTTTAAATATATTACAAAACCTACACTGATTTATAATTGTTTTCTTCAACCTAAGTAAAAAAATTTATAACACAACATATCTAGGATGGTTCCATAAAGGTTACGAGATTTATGGGGGAATAATACATCATAATAGTTAAAGGAAGGGAACATTGATGCAAAAAACATAAAATCCCTAAGAGATTGGTGTTTCATACAAATTTGGATGTTTTTATTCTTTTTAATAGTAGTAAGACACTTAAAGGGAGTATTGAGGCTAGGTACATCCAGCCAATTGGTGTGTTTATTGTTTAGATATTCATATTATTCTATGGAAACCTCCTAAAAATGGAAGATGTTTCAATACCCAAAAAAATTATATGGATCTCGGTGTAGGGGATCCCAAAAAATTATTATCTGTTGTTCTCATCAATATTTTTGGGATTTGTTTTATCATTTTTTATTAGAAAATAGTTTTCTTATTAATTTATGGTAGTTTCCTTTCATTGTTTCCACATTTCATCACTTTTTGTTCTCTATTTGCATTATTTTAATAAATGAATCACGTGTTTGGACAAAAAAACTCAATCTTCAGGGGACTTTGTAATTTTTATTACCATTATTAAAATTATTACAATCTCATGAATTATTTGATGTTAATGCAACTATAACCCAATATATTCTTAGTAACCATGATCTCAACTGAGTATGACTAACATAAATTGTCATCTATGCTATTCATTACATTAAAAACGTTATTTATGATGGTCATGTTCCCACACTAAAGACCAAATCTATCACCAACCAACCTATATAACCAATAAATATGGTGTAGAAACAAGTCTATGGAATGGATCATGGTGTGTTTTAGGTCTCCCTGCACTGGAGACATATTTCATGTTATCAAAAAATCACCATGTGATAATAATATCACCCGCAGAATGAAATAACCATGCACATGATTCCATTGTAAAATCCATAAGTACCAATTCATATGTTGAACATGAATGTATAAATTAAACATCATAACAATAAAAATCAAATGAAATAAAAGTAAACATTATAAATAAGTAAAGAAATTTTATAAACTGAATGATCACAAAAATTCATATCATGAATGAATAAATAAAAAGAGAGTATCAATTCCTACAAGGACAATGAAAAATTATCCAAAAATATAAATCAAAACCCAGACCCAAGAAAACCAACCACAACCATCTGACCCCTTTGCCACTCCACATCACTTACCTCACATTAACATACAATATCGAACACCAAAATTCAAGGGGATAAATGAAAAAGAACCGGGATTGAAAATTTGAGATCTATATACAATTAATGTTGCATGCAAGATATGAGAAAAAGAAACTTCGGCGGGACAACACAATTTGTTTATGAAAGTCTTTCCAAACTTTAAATCATTTTTTATAGTGATAATTACATTTAAAAATTATTTTTTATGGAATTAAATAATACTAAATATCACACCTAAGACAATTTAATAATTTTATCAACTTGATAACTCAATTTTAAAATCTTCACCTCCCTATGAAAACACCAACTTTTAAAACCACATTGAAAATACCATTTCCAAAAACATTTAGATAAACAAGATAATATCAAAGTATGTGATAAAAATAATGGATTTCCATAAAAAATAAGAAGAAATTATATAACTAAAAATAATATGTCACAATACAATATATTCAAATTTTATTAGGGAATATAAGAAACACGAGTTCCCTAGGGGAATCATTTAATATCATTGGAAAAAAAATCATATGGTGATATTTTCAATGATTATTTTTAACACAGCCAAAGTTTTATAGTCACCATATATCTTCCAAAAAATAAATGATACATAATTTACCACACATCAGCTTCCTCAGGGTTATACCCTTGGACTAGATCTATTCACATTAGGGGTAATAGATAATGTTTTCCTTGAACTAGTGAATCAAAAATATATCCCTCTCTATTGGTGCCAAGGGTTCCCAAGTATTTACTCAATAAAATGTGAGCTACATATAATAGTATGATCAATATAATGATCTATTATAAAACATGATATGTAGTATCCCGTCTTACATTAAACATCCTTGAATTAAATAATCATTTTTTACATCATAAATATAAATAAATAACAAAACTCCCTCCCTCAGGTTCCACAATTCATATCTTGATTAATGAATTATAAGGGGAACATTATAGGCTTTCACATTTACCAGGGAAACTATTTTATAAATCTAATAAGTTTTCATTTTCGGAATCATACTCAAGGTACAAAGATATTTTCCATGATTTTAAATCTTATTTAAAATATTTATATCGAACAAACTACTGGGAACCTCTTTTGAAATTAGAAAAAACACAACCCATTTTCCTAAATAACTATTTGATAAATCAATCTCATTATAACCTTCAAAAATGATCCCATGGAAACCAAATTTTATTGATTTCATGTCCCAAATGGTTCATATACCTTCGATCAACAATTTTGTTTTCAAATAAGCATCATGGGAATTTTCACATACAATTTTCACTCAAAACATCATTTATAAATTGGAAAACCATCTAACATTCATTATTCAAAGGGTCTAATCACTTTGAAAACATTTCTAGAATCCATTTAATCTATCCCATGTTAATATAATTTAATAAAACATGTTATGAAACCCTAAGAATAATAAACAAATGTTAAATCAATTAAGTTAAAAACATAATACAAGTAAAGAATAGATCCCATTAAATGAACTGTGACACACTGCCTTTAATGGTGGCCACCAAAATGATACTAGAGGGTCTCCATATAAGCCATAGTCATGGAAATAACCTTATTAAAACCCATCCGAATGCCAAAATTCACCCTACAGGTAAATAAGGTTTTTTAGAATATAAAAACTGAAAGGAATGATTATAAAATACAAGGAGAGTCTATGGAATTACTTAACATTATCATGGTATATCATGTTTTATCTAATCTCATCACTCCCCTTGGATGACTTGAAAACCCCAAATAATAACTCAAGTACTCAGAACATTAAAATGTCACTAAATTTATTGAATTAACCATAAAAATAACACATAGGGTGTAACAATTGTCCAAAACATGCAACTTATTAACCATAAAACCATATGGTACATGTATACATAACTATAATGTAGGAAACCATGATACCATCTGTCAAGATGTGTATATATGGGAATCAAACTAGAGGGGATACAAAATAAAGAGAACAACCGAACCAAATCAAACCAATGAGATAAAATATAATTCATTAATCATTATTAATATGTATAAGTGAAACATAATAATGATTACATGGAATGGTACCCAAAAGAGACATAGACATTTCATAGGTCCCATAATATTAAGAATCCTTCTGAAGTGGTGATATGGAGGGATATCATAATTCAAATAAATCAAGAAAATATGAATAATATCTATTAAAATAAAAAATCTATATATCTCTACAAAAAATTAAAAAGAATTCATAAAATCAAATTAGACACCCCAATATAAATAAATTCCCATATTGGTAACAAAATTTACAGAAAAAATTCATATTCAGATCCCCTAGCAATCTGAAATCAAAATAGAAAACAAGAAATAATGACAAAAGTGCCTAAAATGAATGAAATGGGTTTCAACCATGCCTCCCAATATAAATGGGTATACTAGGAACTCAAATCTATAATACCACCACATGGATAATTGGTAAAAACCAATGAGAACCACCAATGATGGAATAATATAAACTAGTGAATCATCCATCATATACCACTCAATCTGCACCCATGGTTTTTACCATGCCTAAAAATAAAAATAAATCCATAAAATAGCTAAAAATATTAATTTCTTTGAATATAATATAAATAGACAATGTGGTATACACATAAATTATATCTATACGATCTATAAATAAATATTCTAAAAAATCCTGAATACATACTAACCAAATCCAAAAATACCGACACATTCAAAATCTATAAGGCCCCTGTCTTCAACATTACATAATCTTGAGTTGTGTCAAGAATTCAACATTGAAGATATTTTAATATTTAGAGATTTTGATAATTATTTCATAACATATACATAACATCTTGAATATTACAAGTACACACTTATACTCACTATCCATTTTTTTGATAAAATAAATACTCTTTAAAATGAAACATGAAATTGTTTCCTGTTTTAACAACATAAATTTTCATTGATCACATCCTGGACTCTATTCTTATTTATTTCCTGTGAAAAATATTTCAAAAACATTTGTTGAGAATAAGAATATCAGTAAAGTATACATAAAGAAAAAAAAATTCAGTCATGGGAAAACATAAAAACCACGAATACTCTATCAAATAGTAATACTTTTCACTTTTAAGAAGTTGAAAATATAATTCACTAAATATAAGATCATTACATACCATTTTTTAAAACAAACTTTTAACATAAATCCCAAATAATGCACCACATAACATATGAAGGTTTCATGGGACCTAAACATACTAAAATGGAATAACCATTTGGCCGACTTCTATACGTATCAATAAATGGAACAGTCATATGGCAGACTTCCATACCCAATGTATTGGTGGTTATAATGTAACCACACATCCTTGGTTTGTCACGGAATCACCCGTAATTTGGTTTATCACATTACGACCCATCATGGTTTAACACGTAACCACCTATCAAATGTCCAAGTACCATTAAATAATCATAACACATAAAACAAGAATAATTGAAAAAAATAATTTCCAAACTATAACAATAAAATATTGTTTATATATATATAAATATTCTACACATTTTTAATACCATTTAAAGCATTTAATAAAAATACTTTTGAGTCAAAGTGTCTCATACCACTTCGAAACGTTTTAAATAATTTAATATTTTAAAACATTCATATACGAGTAAATAAATTATAGAAACCTTTTTTAAAACATGGACATGAAATTGATGGATGTGGATGTATAAATATTTAAAATACTAAAATGATTCTTTAGGTAAAGATACCGTTTCCACTTAAGGAAGAGTTGAAAAAAAATAATTATGGAATAACATTAATCTAAACTCTAAATATAATGATAATAAAAAATTCGATGATATAATGAGTCAAAAAATAATATATACACTTTAGAGGATAATAAGGGTTTATAAAATCAAGATATTCCTCAATGAAAGGAGATTGAGATGAAGTCCCTCACTGTGAGTGTGATTTGTCACATATGTTCCTCGTTATTCCTGAATAATAACTTTAAGTTAATTCATACATTCTTATTAACCTTTATCATGTTTATTATTCATTTTATACCACTCATTACCATGTTATAAAAATTACATTAGTATTTATGTTAATATTGGTCGTTTTGTCGATATTGGGTACTTGTGTCAAAAATTATCTTATTATAATTACAAAATTTCCGTGAGGTAAAAAATGAATTATATATAGAATAGTATTAATGAATTAAATATCAGACATATATATATCTATTATATATGTATTTATAATAGTCCAGAAAATTTGGGCATTATAAATGAAATGCACCGTTCATGGAAAAGGTAAGTCGTACGTACACATGAAAACAACATCATTTATTTTTCTTATTAATGAAATTAAAACTAAATGATACATAGGTATGTTATAATTAAATTATAATATCATATGATATATATGAATCCTATTTTCATTAACACAATACTTTATACATTCAATGTATGGAATGAACGAGTCGTATCACTTTGATGGGGTAGAAGTCTGCACTTCCAGAAATGAAATTATCGTATTTACACATTATGGAAACCATAAAGGTATGATGTAAATAAATAATATAGAATAATAGAGACAATATAAAAATAATATAAATCATATATTAAATCAGTTCCCATGTAATTTCCACCATGATAAGATGTAGGGGAAAATCGAATAATCATTATTTCGTGGGGCAGTAGTTCACCCTACAATGAAGAAATATGTCTGTATCCATTAGAAGGAAGTGTGTGTAAGTGTAGTTATAATACATATCATAAAAACAACCTAATATAAAGAGAATTCTATTTTTTTTATTTAATTAACGAATATTAATTTAATATAGAGGGAAGAAGTAAAATAATGGAAATGAAATTTAGAAAAGGTGATACCTCTTAAATGGGTAACTCTCTTTGATTTGAGCCAAAAGGATTTCCAGAATGACATGGTTGTAAAGTAATTCTTATATAAGGAAGAGAGGGATTTTGTGAGATTATTCGGGTAGAATTTTGATGAGAAAAAAGTTCTTGATAGGTGTGATTAAATGGGAAGAGGTGATTCCCTTTTAAAAAATCAAGGAGGGGCATTTTAGGATTTTCTTGAAAAATTATTCTTTTATAAAATGATTTTCGGTTTCAAATGGTCCGAAATACATTTATTTGAAATCTAAGATGGATTTTGGTTGAGAACATCTCAACCAGAACGTTATAGACATATCTCAAAAATATAACCTTATATTTTTTTCTTCTATGCTTTGTTAGAATGATTAACTCTTACCATGTCTTCTTGAATTTTCAAAAAATATGGTAACTATATTTACGATAAAATTACAAGAGAATCGTAAGTTCATCATTAATGAAATTTTAACATTATATGAGTCAGTGGTTAGAAAATAATATGTTTAGGACTGTTATATCATTTATTAAAATAGTAATTGTTTTAAAAACTCTTTTATATCAATTTTGACACTATTTAGTAATTGATTTTTGTTAATGTTATAAAAAATTTGATTTCATTGAACAAAAAGAATTGCCTCAAATATTATATCACAATATCATCTATAAAATTTGTTTATGTCATAATAATAATAATATAACATTTATCTTAATAATTATAGTATCATTTATTTGAATGTTTCATTAATAAGGAAATCAATACATCATCATTGTGCAATAAATAATTTTATTTATTTAATGTTAAACATTTATAAATAAAATATCATGATTTATAAAATATATTTATATTTATAATTAATACCTATGGTTGAAGAGATAAATTATATGACCACATATAAAAATTATTTTAGTAAAAGAAACATGTTAATGAAATTTTTTTCTTTACTTCAAATTAATTATTATAAAATGTCATTATATTTCCAATACAAATCCATGGGTTCCCAAAATCAACCCAAGGTTTACCGAGGATGTAAATGTCTCATTCAATAAGATTATGACTTGCGTTAGGGTTGTTTTATTTTATTATAATATTATTTTCTTCCCTTATTTACCAGATTTACCCTTTAACCGTGGTAAATAAAATAATTACCAAAGTTACTATTCATAATGTCAAAAAATAAAAGGTACAGTTTTACAAAATTTCAACCTTATGATTCCAAATATTGAATCAATTTTTCTATATTCAAATTATAAAAGTTTTATCAATTATGATAAATTTAATTCTCATTTTCAAAATAAAAAAAGGTGGGTTCTTAAGAAGTAATCACTATCAAAACATTGAAATGTGTTTATATACAATTTCATTATAAATTAAAAATGAACTTTATCATAAAATTACCAAAAATTTAACCTACTTAAATTTTGGTGTCCATATACAATATAATAATTTTATTTGTTTAAATATAACATTTAAATGTGGGAAAATAATATTTATCAAGGGTTCTCCATCGATGGGTGGTAAAACATCATTTTTAGAAAAAAACTTCTTTTATCAGAAAAATGGAATTTATTCTTATATCATATCTAGAAAACGTATTAGTTGAATTTCATAAATTTTATTGAATATATAACAAAAAAATCCTTAAAAATGAGTTATATTGAGTGATATGATTTTATAAACACAATTATTCTATTTTAAATAGATGATCATAAAAATCACATACTTTATATTCAATTTATTTTTATTTTAATTTCTAATAAATTTGGTAATCAATGAATCATTATTTAGACATGTGCAAATAAAATTTCAAAATTCAGTTGATATTATTCATTCCCTCAATTCTAATAGATAGTTATAATGAACCATGTAAAATTATAATAATATTATTGTATTATATTTCTGTATAACTCAATATTGTATGCGACGTAAGATTTTTGGGAACCCATTGTTGAATGTCGAGTACACCATCCAAAAATTTTCCCCCATTAATGAAAAATTAATTCCTTATTCATAAGTATTAATAGAAAGAATAAAATATTATACTATAAATATTTGGGTGTTTATATCCTTCCCCTGTTTTGGAAATTGCATCCTCGCAATCTTAAAATTGGTCTCAGAAACATCACTGAAATCCATTAATTTGAAAAAGAGTAAATACAACTATCATATTAAAACAAAGAAACATAATTATAAAGGTCACTTGAGATAACACATACCAGAGTAGGAAAACATGGATATATAGAAAAAAATAACTCATAATGACTAATAGATAGTGATAAATAAATTGATCGTAGAAAGTTAAGAACCACAATACGATAAATTTGGGGATGGGTAAATGCATGATGATAAAATAAAGCGTATTAGATTTTTGCATCCAGATCCTTTTTATAGAGTTGAATAATATTATTACTATCTAGACTAATATCATAATTAAATATACTTACTTTAAATGTAGTGTTTCTCCCTTTAATCAATTTCCCCCACAAGTCATTTTTTTATCCAAACGATGAGTATTCATGATGAATCTACTTCTAGAGAATCAAAGAATCCAAAAAATATTAACTATCAATTTATCCTATCTTGAAATATTTACCAAATAAAAATGGTTATTAGATGGTAATATAAACCGCAAAAATAATAATCCTTTAAGAAAATAAATACTACTCTTAATATCCAAAATTCTATAAACAATACCCAAAGCTCAGCACAGAGCATTCAACATCCAATTATCCTTAATTTTCTTCAAAAGGATCCAAACTAATATGGAAACCAAAAATTCAGAAGGGTTTGATCACATATTATTCCCTGATAAATCGTAACATTTATATCCAAATAACATCGACTACTATTAAAGTATCATACTGAATAATAATTAAATGAATCATGTATTCTCTGTGACAGGTTAATAATTTCAATAAATAATCCAAATCACTATATCTCCACAATTAAAATAATAGATTATTCTCAACCATTACTCCTTAATTAAAATTCCATATTATTTAATTTAACATAATCATATAAATTTCCCAAAAATAGATAACGTCTTCCAAAATAACATCTATCACTTAATCCCAAAATCATTTTCCAATACAAAGTATATTTACTTGATAAAACATATCTTCCAAACATAAACTTATTCTAATTCCATAACCTCATTAAACAAAAAAATTAAAAGTCATACTAACCAAGGACTTCATCTAGGCCAGTGGTAGGTGATTAATCCTTGTTGCACTTAGGTTGTGGCTTCGATCCCCATGTCCTTGTGTGACAAGATAGGTTGTCACTATTACTGCGGGTTATCCTTTTTCAAAAACTATATTATCTTATAAAATATCCAAAAATTAGATAAATTACTTAACAATAACCATAACATATTTTAACCTCAATTGTTATTATCTCATACCTCACATTTTTCATCCCAAAAGTAATAACAGGTAATTCCCTCGAAATGAAAAAACTTATAAACCCTAATGATTACACATTTTGATCACACAAGAAAATATAATCATTCATTGAATAAAACTTTTACAAAAAAACTATACGGTTATATATTCAAGAGAAAGTCTTCCAATGTAATAAAATAATAAAAAACATTAATAATTTTAAACAATGCATCATCTGACAATCTATCATAACTCCTGTATCCCTTATATGTAGACTCCTTAATCATTCAGTATTCTTCCTGATACCCTAACCAGGGTTTTCCATATTATTTCTTAATACTTATTTACTACCAATAGAATACATGAATCATGTCTCAAGATTCATTAATTTCTAAAATATGATAAAATAAAAAATCCACACTATTCATATTTCATTTTTAGTTTCCTTATTATCAATTGGAATGGTATTAGGTATTGGTAAACAGATATTTGTATGTTCCTATAGATCCCATTCCTAAACATTCTTCGTAGGAAATCTATTTGCATAATAAGGATCCACACTACATTTAAAACATTCAATTGTTCCCTTAAAAAGTACATCTTTCCCTTTCCTAAATTATACCAAACGCTTCCTTTTTCCAAGGTAGGTTATTACTTTGTGAACATTATTACAACATCTATAACATCTTCTCATACCTTTGAATCATTTTCCTAGGTGTTTCACTCTACGTCATTGAAACATTGGTTTTTTAATATAAATTCCTTGGTGGTTATTACTTAAAATTCCCAATAGATTCTTTTCTCACATATATGATGCCTTAGAAAAATTACCAAGGTTCAATCAGTAAATTGTGACTCTAGGTAGATTGTTAAGAATAACCACTCGTGTTCTCATTGTAGCCCCCCATTTCATTCGGTTTCTTATTCATAAAACCATGACAATTTCCTTCACATCAATTATTACTTTGGTGCATGCTAGATCTAACCATTTATTAAAACCAAAAATTTCATTATATGTGTATCATTAAAATAATCATATAATATCTTATGAGGATGGTAAACATAATGATATACTTATTCATGTTAACATAAACTCATTCAATATATCAAAAATAAATATGAATCTTCCTAATATGCTAGCCAATATGATTATACAAAATGTTCCACTTATGATTAAATGATATCATAACCTCTAATGTTATCTAAACATTCCTCTTAGGCTAACTATATGGCCCCAGCCTTAAACATTGCATAATATTGAGTTAAGTTATGAATT
Organism: Viscum album; assembly: GCA_963277665.1. NCBI lineage: Eukaryota > Viridiplantae > Streptophyta > Magnoliopsida > Santalales > Viscaceae > Viscum > Viscum album. Next base: position 600,199,635 of record OY728162.1, on the reverse strand, counting down.
CAACATCTAGGATCGTTTATGTTTTATAGCATTAGATAATTTTTTCATAAAGTATACATAACATCTTGAATATTACAAGTATACACTTCTACTCACAATCCATTTTTTCATAAAACATAAACTATTTAAAATAAAACATGACATCATTTCATGTCTTAACAACATAAATTTTCTTTATACCATCCATGACTCTATTATTCTTTATGTCATGTGAAATTTTTTCAAAAACATAGGATGAGAATAAAAATCGCTATAAGGGATACTTAATGAATGAAAACATTTAGTCTTGGGATAACATGAAAACCATGAATACTTTATCAAAAAGTAATACTTTTCACTATTAATAAGTATTAAATATACTACACTAAATATGAGCTCATTACTTACCCTTTTTTACACCAAAAGATTACCATAAAGCCCATAGAAATTAACATATAACATATAAAGGTAAAATGGAACATAAACATACTTAAAAGGAATAACCATACAGTCGAATACCACACATATGGCTAAATTGAATCGTCGTACAACTGACTACTATACCCAATGCATTTGAGGATATAATGTAACCCCCATCTTTGGTTTATCACGGAACTACCCCGCCATTTGGTTTATCACATAACCCCTCATATTGGTTTATCATGTAACCACCCATAAAATGTCCTTGTACCATTAACTAATCATAAGACATAAATCAAGAATAATGTAAATACAACATTTCCACACTTTAACTACAAGAGATTGTTTTTTGATATAGAAATATTCATCCAATTTAAAAACTCAATTAAATTTTTTAATAAAGAGTATTTTGAATCAAAGTGTCTCATACCACATATAAGTATTTTAAATATTTTTTAATTTTAAAACTTTCAGGATCATATAAATAAATTTATAGAAACCATTTTTAAAACATGGTCATGCAATAGAAGGTTTTAGAAGAATAAATCCTTAAAAAAGTAAAATGATGTTTTATGTAAAGATACCTTTTCCAATTAAGAAACACATGAAAATAATAATTAAGTAATAAAATTAATTGAAACTCTAAATATCATATTAATATACTAATTCATGAAATAATTATTCAAATGATTATATATACACAATATAGGATAATAAAGGTGCATGACATCACGATATTCCTCAATGAAAGGTGATTGAGGAAAAGTCCCTTACCTTGAGTCCATGTCATCATGTGTGTTCCTTATTCATCATGAATAATAACCTTACGTTAAATTATACATGATTAAGAACAATTATCATGTTTATTATTCCTTTTATATCCCTTATTACAACTTTATAAAAATTATATAATTGTACATCTTAATATCGGTCGTTTTGTCGATATTGGGTACTTGAGTCGAAAATGATCTTATTATAATTAAAAATTGTACAGGTGGTCAAAATTAAATTATCTCCAGATTAGTATTCATGATTTAAATATAATATATATATTCATTATTTGTGTATTTATAATAGTCCATACCATTTAGAGATATGATATGAAATACAATATTCATGGTGATGGTAAGTCATACGTACACATGAACGCTACATTCATTTATTTGTCTTATTAAATAAATGAAAACTAAATGATACATAGGTATATAATAATTCTAGTATAATATCATATGATATATATTTTACATAATTTCATTAACTCTATACTTTATACATTCAATGTGTGGCATGAACGAGTCATATCACTTTGTGTGGGCTGTAGTTCGTACTTCCTCAAATTAATTTATTGTATTTACACAATATGGAAAGCAAAAATGTATGCTTTAAATAAAAAGTACAAATTCCTAGAGAGAATAAAAATATAATATATATCATGTATAAAAATAGTTCCATCATAATTTCCACCATGAACGGTGGTTGGGGAAAATCCGACAATCACCGTTTCGCGAGGCAGTAGTTCACCTTCCACATAAACAGTATGTTCGTATCCATTAGATGGAGTTTTGTGTAAGTTTAGTTCAAATACATCTCATAAAAACATCTTAGTATATTGGGGATACAATATTTGATATGTAATAAATTAATAATAATATAATTGAGTGTGAAGAAGTAAAATAAAGGGAAAAATCTTTATTGAAGATGCTACATCTAAAACATGTTACTCCCTTTGATTTGAGCGAAAAGGATTTATTGAATTTACTTATTCCTAAGGTAAGGCTTCTAAGAGGTAGAATGAAATTTTGGGATGATTTTGGATGAGCCAAGGGGCTTTAAAGGTGTTATTAAATGGGTATAGGTGATTCCATATTATAAGAGGGAGGAGGGGTATTTAAGGAATGTCTTGAAATATTATTTTATTATAAAATGATTTTGTGTTTAAAATGGTCCAAAAGTCATTTATTTCAAACATATGATTGTTTTTTGTCGAATACCTATCATCCAATGGGATCTAGAAAAATGTAGTTCTGAAATTTTACATTATCTTTTTTGCTTTAACCCTTTGTAGAAAACATTCACTCTTACATGTCTTCTGGAATTTTCATAAAATATGGTAATGATATATACTATAGAATGAGAAGATTACAATAATAGGAAAATTAATGAAATTTTATACATTATATGAGTCATTTGGTTGAATAAAATATTTTTAGGACTATTAGATCAATTAATAAAATTGTATTTGTTTTGAAAACACAGTTTTGTTAATTTTGACACTGTTTAGTAATTGATTTTTGTTAAAGTCATAATACATCATTCACTCAAACCAAAGGGATTAAATCAAATATAATATTACAATATCATCTAGAAACATCTTGTATAGAATCCAAAAAATCATATTACATTTATTTTATTATTTATAATAACATTTATTTGAATCTTTTATTATTAAGGTAATCACTACGTCATTATTTTTTCAGAAATAAAATAATTTACATAATGTCAAAATATTATAAAAAATATCATGGTGTATGAAATATTTTTATATTTTAATGAATTTATATAGTCGAATAGATCAATTATATAACATTATATAAAAATTGTTTTAGTAAGAGATATGTATTTATGTTGTTTTTCTCTTTACTTTAAAATAATTACTATAAATGTCACTATCACACTAATGTGGGTCAATGGGGTCCCAAAATCGATTGAAGGAGGACCATGGTCACAAATATCTCATCTAATTGGATTAGAAAATAGGTTAAGGTTGTTTTTTATTATTATAATATTATTATTCCCTTATTTACCAGATTTACCCTTTAACGATGGTAAATAAAATAATTTCTGAAGTAACTATTCATAATTTTCGAAAATAAAAGGTAAATATTTACTAAATTCGAACCTTTTAATTAAAAATATTTAATCCTTTTTTTAAAATTCAAAACATAGAATTTGTAGTCATTAATTTAAAATTAATTCCCATTGTCAAAATCAAAAAGTTGGTTTTTATGAACAAATAACTATAAAAATATTAACATGTGCTTATATCCACTTTCAATGGGAAATTACTTAAAATGACCAAAATTAGATTAAATTATAAAATCATATTTCAGTTATACTTCAAAACTATTTAAAATGATAATCTAATTGTACAAATAAATTAGATGAAAAGGGAGTTTTGAATTAAAATGCAGTATCTTTCACTATTCTTTAAAAAATGAACATTATCAAAAAAGTACCAAAAATAAATCCAAAGTTTATTTTGGTATACCAATTATATGTAAGAATTATATTTCATCAAGTATAACATAAAGAGGTGAAAATAATATATTTAATAATGGTTCACCATGAAAAGGTGGTAAAGCGAGTTTTTTAGAAAAATACTTCTTTTGTATGAAAAATTGAATTTTTTCTTCTATCATATCTATAAAACATATAAGATGGATTTAATAAATTTTGTTAATTTATAACATATATATTTTTTATTAAATAAAAAAACATAAATCCTAATAAAATTTTATAAAAAAAATTATTCTCTTCTAAATAGGTTTTCCTAAAATACTCATCCTTTATATTCAAAAAATTTTTATTTCCACATCTATATTTTTTTTAACCAATGAATCATTATTTAAACATGTGTATAAATTATTTATAAATTTAGTCGATACTATTTATTACCTCTATTCCAACTACTAGGCATTAACAATCATTTAATATAATAATATTATTATTGGATTATATATCAGTATAACTCAATGTTGTGTGGAAGGTAAGATTTAGGAGAAACCCCTTATTGTGTGTCAAGTACACTATCTGAAAAAGAGTTCCCATTATTGTAAAATTAATATCATATTCATATTAATTAATAGAAATAAGAAATTATTATTCTATAAATATCAGGGTCTCTACAAAACCCATCAAGAAAAATACCGAAATATCATTATAATATTAAACATACATATGATGTTTTTCTATTTCCAATAACTGAAGTCATAAAATATATAAATATGGACAAAGAATCCCCACCAAATAAATTCCCTCAAATATTTCAAAAAACATGAGATAGAAATGTTGGTAACTTTAGGGGGGTGTTATTTTGATCATTCCTTCAGAAGAAACCATGTGACCACCGAAAGAAAACCTATAAACTAGAATCTAGAGAATTTCCTAATAACAATATATTCCATAAATGGGATGTTTATGAATCAAAAAAATTAATAATTCATATAATCATTTATTTCTAGTCCTATTTGTGTTATTATTTCAAGAAATGAAGAAACACGGGATATCCATGAAAACATTCAAGTCCAAATACAATCACATTGGATAATAATGATTCATATTTTTCTAAAATACAGTATGAATGTCCTGGGAGTATGAAAAAACATAATTTCATTCCAATAGAATTTTGGTATTGATGGAAACTCATATTTTTTATCACACAACTTAGATTGGAATAATAATTATTACTAACTGCTACAAGAAATTCATATTATAATACCCTCTTTCTGGTAATCATACGTATATATCCTTGACTACATCCATTGCCTCTAGTGAATTAGGAATTTTGGGTTCCCATGTTATCTTATCTAGTAGTGGAGCCACCATAGCCTTTGTTAGTCCCTTTTTGATCTCCTAGATTGTATTTATAACAATTTTTCCAATGGACTTCTTATAGATGGCCCCATATGGTCTCGCAATATGGGCCACCTCCCGTAATGTATAGGAACACAAAAATTATCATGAGAAACTTTTCATTTACTATAACAGTTAATTATCCAACTAGGAAAACATGGTGAATAGAGCACATCACACTATGAATATCCAAATAATGTTTCTATGCAACATCTACACAGGTAAATTTGAAAGGATTGATTCCAATGCATCAAATTCTAAATAATACCATCATAGTGACTTCAGAAAAACACATAAATAATGACCACTTGAATTTTCATTCAGTAATTTGAATTTTTCTTATATCGTTTACTCCACTCATTCCTCTATAACATGATAGACTACCTGAGAGCTCATGTAGATGTCGTCCCATCCAATATATAGATTTCGTTATTTACCATACATTCGACTAATTTCACCAAACATTCTTCTACTAAACATGAATTCTAAGCCTATTTTAGGTGAACTCTACTTCACCCATTTGGTATCAACTAAAATATATCCTTCCGGATTCATCGGATGAGGGTTCTTCTATTATCATCATTTTGAACATTCCTTGATGAAAGAGAAATGTATCAATATAGGTTTCAATGTATTTCATAAAAATCTATCCATTAAGAAAAAATTATTTTATAATTTTCCCTTTTGGAATCCCTATAACTTTACAAAGATAACATTTATTACACCAAACCAAAAATATCACATGATAGAATTTCTTTTATATGTTTCAACCAAAAATCTATCGTTCAATGACCATTATCAAACTCACACCAAATATCTATTATATTTTCCTTTATAATATTTATTCAAATATAATGAATGGATGGTTCCCCACTTTGTTCTTCAATAAATTCATTTGGGTTTCCATATTATGAAATCATATTTCAACCCATAGAACCATGATCTTATATTCTAGATTTTGTATTTTCATTAACATGATAAACTGTAATGGAAAATACTTTCTATGAAACTGAGTCCTTACATGGACCTTTCAAAGTTCCCACCTCTATTCTAGATATATTTCCAACACATAATGATCGCTAACTAATATTTTCTATAAATTTAGAAACATCCAAATCCATCATTTAAAATCAATAATGAAACATATACCCTGGACATGGGATAATACTTCATCGAGTTCTAACAAAGTTGTTATTGAATCCATTTGAAGAAAATACAATTGAGAGAAAAAAATAAATTTATATCTTATAAACATCCATCTACTATATAAATTCATATTAGAACTCAACTACGAGTCCAATATTATTATTCTTCTTCTAATTGAATGTATGTTTTATTTTAATTGAATTGCATGAGAGAAACCATTACAAAATTGAATATAATGTTCAACACCCTAAAATTTTAATCTCTTACATTGAGTTATAAAGAAAGTCAGACAACATATTATTCTAATACTCCCATCTCTCTCACATTAGTACAATCAAGAAAACCATTCCTCATACTACATATCATTTCCAGCTAATACATAGATTTCTATGACACCTTTTGATAATATCCTGATGGATATATAAAAATTGTTGAAAAAATTTCAAAATCATGATTTCCCATAGTATGAATTCCATGCCTCCACAATTAGTCCCACTCTAAATAATTTTCTTTTCATTAAACATGAGATTAATATAACCCGGACATTCAATCAAGATGGGTATAAGTGGACCCAAGGAAATTTTTTAGCCACCACCTTCGGCTAATGGATAGTAGAATTTCTTAATGTTTTCTCCATGAACGTATATTCTCATATCTTGATATCCTAATTTATTCTACATTATCCATGTTCACTAAAATTTAAAATTGTGGAAACATCCAATCTATACATCAATTGAAAACATAGATTCTACTCACACTAACTTCTAGGAAAATGTTCAAACGTAGGATTATAAAACAAAAAAATTCCATGAGCTTAAATCATGACCTCTAGTTCTCTCGCATTATTATAACCCACATATCCATCCCACAGAACATGAAGATACTCTACAAGTAGAATCTCCAGATTTCTCATTGGTCATCATATTTTTAAAAGTATCAATGTGAACATGAAAAGCATTCCATCAAATTTCATAATTTGTACCAATTAATAGAATAATACATATAAATACTATAAATTGAATTATTATTATATCAATAAACACTATAGTATTACCAAATTCATTCAAATAACTTATTTTGGACACCTAAAACCACATCATTTAGGGAATGTAGCAGTATTTCATCCATGTTTGAGTAAAACATTCATCTTTGAAAACCCTAAATATAGTAAACCATAGTTAGTGTGTACAATTTACATTAGTATACGATAAAGGATATCATCCTAAAGTACATACAAATTTAATAGTCATTAAGACAATATTTATAATATATTATGATTTTATATTGAAAATAAAATATAAAACATAACAAATGAAAATTACATTATTCATTGAGAATCATTAAATGTAATATTCTTCATATCTTGGGGAAAGGAAAAATATAAGGGTGTGATCAAATTCTCCATAAGGGTTACGTAGAGAGGAATTTATCTTTTGTAAATAATGAATAATCAATATGGAAATGTTTTCAAAAAAAATACAATTTCATTAATCAAAAACCTACGGATAGACTGAATCCATATATAATATAAATTTTTTAATATCACAGATATTAATAACTAAATTCTTAATGAAGGAAATTACTAATATTGGACATCATGACATAAAATATCATTATAGCTTCACCATAAAATCCTTGTGTCTAAATGTATTAATCAATGGGTAGCTATATACCAAAATCCATTTAATTTGTTCAATTGATTTTTATCATGAGACACATTGACGCATCTAGGGGAAATCTATAACCTGTTTCTAGCCATCATTACATGTCCAATTCATCAACATATATTAATTTATCAATTAAACTCATAAATGATACTCCTTATAAAAAATTCATCCTTCTTGTATATTGAATACATAATATCAATATGTTCCCGCTCAATACAAAAACATTCAATTAAAAAATATATGTAAATATTATATATAGTTAATAAAATAATCACATCTATGATACAAATAATAATGATATTTAATGGAAATTTAATGTATAAGGAAAATTTATCATAATTAAGTGAATGTTTTTATAGATAGTCAACAACCATTGAGTTAATGAAAGATAATAGTCAATTCATTAGAAATAAAGGGTTCCCAGTAAAATCATGTATTTCAAAAAATAAATGTGAAATATTTAAATAATATTTCACTAATTATTTGTATTTGGAAATATATAAAAAAACTATAGAGGATACTAAATTTCAAAAAACATCCATAATGATGGGAAGATCTACTAATGTTATATATGTTATAAAAATTCAACAAAAAGAGTTCAAACTAACCTCTTTATAAAAAAATTATATATATTATAGGGAAACCTTTTAAAAAGTAAATGGTAATATAAAATGTCTTTAAAAGAATATTTGAGTAAATTAAATTTATTTTCATAAAAACATTTTAAAAAATATGGATTTGGATGAGAAATATACCCTATCAAAAGAAATAAAATACTATTTTAATTTATACATTCTTCTTGAAATAATAACAATAAATAATACACATGAATACATATACATTCATATTAGATACCTCAATGGGGTAGTGTATTCACCATATAAAATAAAATAGGTGTATAATTCCCATCATATCTCATTGGAGAGGAAATTGAGAATAAATACATTACCTCAAACTTCCCCTTAGTAATATGTACATTAAACTCTTATATAATAGTTTAAAACATGTTATAATTTAACTATAACTATATTTATATTTATTAAATAATATATTATCCTATAAAAATAACTTATCACTTTTTTATGAACATTATTTCATAATTATATTTGTTTCAGGAAATAACTACTTTATTTTCTCAAGCATTTCTTATCATGGACGTTCAGGGTTCTGTGTATAGGATATAGTTTCATCATCTCTTTAATGATATTAATGTTACTAATATCATACTTATTCAGTTTGTATATATATAATCATTATTGAAATTTGAATATGTAAAATGAATGGGATCGGTTCGTGGTTTTGATAATTCATACTTACGCATGAGTGAAGATATCATTTTTAAATTGGATAAAGGATAAATTGGTAGATGAAATATTAAATTTACAAAATAATTGTTTTTCATAAATATCATTTATATTCATTTTTTTATCATTGTAAAAATCCATGTGATTTGGTTATAGAAAAAAAATTATATTAGTTCATGAGGAAGTATTCCTCCATACACATGAGAAATAGTTTTTTTTTCCTTTTGATGGAATGTAAATAGATAATTATTATGCCATCAAAAAATAGAATACATGATTATGGTATATAAAATTATTATTACATTTTTATTTACAACTATTTTTGTTAGTGGTGTATGTATTCATCCCATTTATGTTTGATATCATGAATCAAATTATCTTCATGTAATTAAATTTATTATTTTGTTATCGACAATTTGACGGGGCATAGGATTAGAGTGTTTTCAAAGTAGAAAGGGTTTCTTCCCGAACATCAATTTTTCATTCGGGTTATGATTTCTCTCTACTTATTATAATGTAATTAATCATTATTTTTATATAATTATTATAAATTCTGGTTATATGTTTTATAAACATGTATCTATATCGTTTCATCATTATTTTTCAGGAAATAAATGATTTTATAAGGTTCCATTCTCAATTATTCCTGTTAAGAAAGGCCGATTTATGAAAATTTTAATAGTTTCATACCCATTTTCATGTGAACTCCATTATATATTTAAAACCACCTTATTATTATAAATCCAATAATTTTAATAAAAAATACTATCTTTTGTTAATTCTAGTTTTACAAAAAAAATATTATTTTTTTAACTCATTAGTATTTTCCCATAAACTGCACAAAAATATGTTTTTTATAGTTACTTAAATTCCCTTTTTATCTGTTCTCACTTCAGTTGGAAATAATTTAAGCACAAAATATATATAAATTTTATTTCATTTTATTTTCTTCTATATTCATTTTACAATATTATTTTATAAAAATTAAAAACTATTTTCTAAAATAACTCGCCTTTATAAAGAAAACGTGTTTTCGGTCAAGAATTCATGAATTATTTTAGTTGATTACTTTCATCTATTTCTGTAGAATCTATTAGATAATATTCTTAACTGGTATTGAATTTTCATAATATCATGTACCAATCTTACTGAATGGATTATAAATGTTTAACTATTGATGTGGTATCTTTATACCATTCACCATATTACTCAAAATGGTCAGTGAATATCTTTATAGAATGGGGAATGTTATTTTCATTCCAAACATGTATGTTATTTTTGTTTCACCCCATTCATATGTGGAATGAATTGGAATTAGTATGGAATGGGAGGGTCCTACTATATCCACTCGATGCATCCGTAGGTATCATCCAAAAAAACAAATATGGATTTCATTGAGGCCCGAACAATTTATTTTCTAAAGTCTTGGTTGAGTCCTGGACAATATGTTTTAGATGTACAACATTACACATTACCTAATTATGTTACCATAAATTGATAATATATCTGGATATTTTAATAGTATAATATCCATGCGGATGTTTCATTCTCATGTGATTATTTATATGTCATTATTTAATATGTCTTAATTCGTACCATATTATGATCAAGATTGTGTTTTATTATCATTTTTTTAGTTATTCATCGTTTTTAATTGTTTATTTTTATGGTAGGTTCTTCGTTATTTATCACACTTAATAAGAATATGATCTCAGTCGTTTCTTATGTTTTAATTTTTTCCATGATTCTAAGATGTATATTACGAATGTCAAGCTAGGTTAACCTAGGATAATAAGAGTGTTTTCACAGAAGTTATTACGTTGTATCTTATTTGGATGTGTAATATAATATATATGTTTGTGTATAGTTTTCTAAAACTAATATACTATTGATTATATGTGGAATTAATATCTTGTTCATATTCCCAATGTAATAATGTGAGGAATTGGCTCCGTGCATCTAGGGTAGGGGTCTTAATGAGTTAGTTGATTAGGGAAAATTATAAACGATACATTGATAATAACCTGATAAAACAATGAAAATACCTACCTCAGTAATGTTCATATATAAAATATAATGTAATGAATGTTTTTAAGAATTGAATAGAATATATTGAATGCTTCAATATTTAATCTAAAATTCCAAAATTATTGGTTCCTAATTTATAATGATGTGTAGAAGAACGTAATTTGATGTTTTATTATACAGAATTATAGATATATTGAATACACATCAAGGAAGCTAGAAACTCATGAACAAAACTCATTGACTCATTATCTTGAGTTATCATCTATGATTTTTCTATGAAAATATTGATACTCTATGTCTAGGAAAAATTATGTGAGATATATACAGATCACAAGATTTTGAAATATAACTTCTCAATAAAATAAATCAACATGAGGGTAAGGCTATGAATCAATATACTTAAGGATTTTAATTTTTCAATACACTACCACATAGGGAAGGAAAATAACGTTGAAGATGCATTGAGTTGGAAGGATTGTGGAGTTTTGAACAAAAAAGGGATTGAAAAGTTTTCTATATATATGGATCTAGAAAATATTGATATAGGAATAATTAGGGACGGTGAAACATGACTAATTTTAGATTGGTTTCTCACCCATATTTTTTGTAAAGGTTAAAAAGTATTGTGTCTAAAAGTGATAATTTTCAATGAAATATAAAAGCTGTGATTGATTGGATGTTGGTAGTGTTCTCCTAGGAGGATGGAATTATGAAATTTGGGAAGACACTTGTTCGTCCTCTTATAATAGTGCTAAAAATGGAATTATTTGATGATTTTCATAGATCCAATTTATCAATACACTCTGGAAGAACAAAGATATATAGGTTTTTTAAGGAACATTATTTTGTGGGATAATATGAATTGAGAAATTGTGGATTATGTATCTTGATTTTTAGTTTTTCAATAGTACAAGGTTGAAAGAATACATCATAGAGGATTCCTGGGACGTCTTCCTATTTTGATATGTAAATGATATGAAATTTATATGTGTTGATTCAAAGTATTACCAAATTCTCCATGAAATTATGATGTAATATGGGTAATTGTTGATGGAATTAACAAAACATCACATTTTCTCGCTATATAAGAGGATTTTCCACAAGAGCGACTTGCTTAGATTTATATTAACAATGTTTTAAAACTTAATGGGGAACCAAATTAAATTTTTAATGACTTTGGACCATGGTATACATCGATATTATGGTAAAGTATCTAGAAATCATTAGATATTTTGCTTCATAGGAGTAATGTTTATCGCACTCAAACTAACAGGAAGTTAAAAATGATGATCCAAACATTAGAAGACATGTTTAATTCTTTCTCAAATGATTTTCAAGGTATGTTGGATCATTATATAATCTAGGTAATGTTTTTATACAATAATAGTTTCCAATAATTTATACAAATGTAACCATATGATGCATTGTGTAGAAACAGATGTTTTAAACTAACCTGTTGGGATAAATATTATTAAAGGAAGACCACAGGCCTAGAACACATGGATGAAACAAGGACACAGTCGTAGCCTATTAAAACATATAAAAATGATGAAAAAATTAGGAAAAATTTATATTTCAATAACCAGTGGTAATATTTGGAGTTTCATGTTGGAGATCATTTCTTCATGAATGTATCCTTATGGATGGTGTTATAAGATTTGGAAAGAAAGGAAAATTGGGACCCAAGTACATTTTATGATAAAAAATTATTGAGATAATTGTAGTTATGGATTATTTCTCTGTTATTCCGCCTCAAATTTAAAAATCACAAAATGTGATCCCAAACTATTTATTGAGGACGTAAAATCTAAACCCAACACATGTAGTCACTTCTGAATTAAAAAAAAAATTGGAAATGGATTTTTCTTACTATGAAGAGCCTATCCAAATTTTTTACACTGTAGAATATATGTTCAGGAATTAGATAACTCTACTGGTAAATGTACTTTGGAAGAATCATAAAATTGAAGAGGTGTTGTGAAAACCAGAAGGATTTAGGATAAATAGCTACCCAACTCTATTTAGAAGTTGAAATTCTATAAATCATGAGGATGAAATTTTTTTGAAGGAGGGGAGAATATTACATTTTAATTCCTTATAGTATGTCTATTTAAAAAGTTACTATATTGGATTGTTTTTGCTTCATGAAACAATATGTTTAATACTATAATTTAATATTATGTATGATAGTTGGTATAGTAATGTGACCATTAAGAATAATAATATGAAAACAAGAATTATAACCTCACATATGAAAGTATTAATACAATTTGAGTGTCTTATAAATAAAAATACTATATATTTATATCATAAAATAAGTAAATAAATATCTTAAAATTGTAAATTAACTGTTGGTATTTTTTGAGATACAAACATTTATTTAATGTTTTATAATTATTATAATAATATATATGAATATTTATTTTCAAATATAAATTTATAAGTTATAATTTTTTGTTATTATCATTATATAAAAATTTTATGAACCTAAGTTTATTTTTAAAAGACTTATAAAACGGTTACAATATAAATATATATATTTTCTACGTAAATGATATTTTTAATTAAAAATAAAATTTCCAAAATATTCTAAATATGTTACAAAAAATGGAAACTATTTTTATATTCTACATAATAAAAAATGGTAAAAGGGGTTATTTGGTATTTTTATTAAATATTTGATTTTTTTTGTGAATAAATATATGAGATAATATATGTTATTTCACAATTAAATTAATTATTGAGTAATTGATGATGTGTGGATAGTTTAAAACCATAATATCAAACTCTCTTTCAAAATGTTAATATATTTATTGATAATGTTAAAAAAATCTATTTCTTGAGGAAAAATAATAAACTAATGAATAAAATACTAGGAAAACACAAATCTCCTCCACTTTATATACCACTCCTTTCACCTATTCTCCTAACACATAAAAAGCCATGAATATTTTAAAATTTATAAACAATAATATACCAACAACTAAGAGTTTCAATTCTCAATAGAATACCAAAACTAATTTCCCTAAGCAGGTTCTTAAAGAGATGAGTTCAAGAGGTAAAATCCTCTTTCACTTTATTAATTTTCATTTCACATTCCTTCATCTTCATTTACTCTCCAAAACTCCTATGTCCAAAAAATTCATGATAACAACCTTATATTATATATAGTGGAATTTTATAATTTTAATGGAAAATCCAAAAACTTTTATTATCTATGCATCAATTTATTCTAAAGATGTAATCATTTTCTATAAGGTGTTGATTTACCACCATCGTGGATAACATGTTTTCATTTTTCTATTCCTTTATCTATGATGGTCATAAAAATATTTTTATGGTTAAAAAAGATTATATTATATGTATTACGACTTATATAATGTTCTAGAACCAATATATATAAATAATATTAATTAACTAAACAAAACTTGTGTGTGATGATTGAAAACCCAACAAAATAATCTAAATGATTATCAGTAATGTCTTGTCTAATGATTCATTATCAACCAAGATAACCAAATTCCCTATATAACCATTTAATTTCCAATACGATAATTAATAACATATGAATTCAATTATAAATAACTTTTCCAATTTTATATTATCTTTTATACATATTTACAAGAAAACAAATCATGAAAACCTGTAGATGAGCACTCCCGAATGACGAAACTGAATCTGGTAACTCACCATAAAGTCCATAAAATAACGTAATAAATTAGTAATACATCAAAAACATGTTGAAATGGTTAAAAATAATTTTTTTATAATGATTTTAATTTCCTTATCTAGGATTTTAGGATCATGCGAAGGACACATTCATACATATTGTAGGGGTTTTACCATCACATTTTTATTTACATGAGATATACCTAATTCTCCACTATTTCTTATGTGTGGTGTATGCATACATCACATTTATTTATAATATAAATAATATATTTCTTTTCATGGTATTAAATGTCTTATTTTATTATTAATAATTTTATGGTCTATATGGTTTGGCTGTTTACAAAGTACCAAGGGATTCTTCCTAAACCTCCATTCTTCTTCCATGTTACGCTTTCAATCTGTTAGCCCCAATTTAATTATTCTTTATTCTTATATAATAAATTTTAATTATTTTTTATCTTCCCAAATCATGTATCAATATCATTACGTCCATATTTTATGGTAAATACACAATTTTGTAAGACTCTATTCCCAATTCTTCAAGATAAACAAGCTCGGTCTATGTAAACTTTCATTGTTTCTTACCCATTTTATAGAACCCTTTATAATAATTTCTAAGACACAATTATTTATATAAAACAACTCATTTTAATAGAATAGAATATATTTACTAATTTATTGTTTATTCAAAAATTATTCCTTTTTTAAAATACTCTATAGTATTTTCCTGTAAACCACACTAAAGCGGCTCATTTCTATAGTATCATAAAAGAAATATTTATATGATTTCAATTTAGTTGGAAATTATTTATTCACAAAATATAATATTTATCCCTTCCCTTTCCTTTTATAATATATTAATTTTACATCCTGATTTTATGACTTATAGAAATGATTTTTTGAATGAACACTTCATTTAATAGAAAAAGGGAATTTCCCTCAAGAATTACTTAATGATTTAATTAGAGTTTGTCAATCTATTTATAAACCCTTGGTTGAATCATATTCATAATTGGGATTGATCATTGATGATATCATCTACCATTTAATATTAAATGGGTTATGATCAGTTTGATAATTGATATACTGTCATGATACCATTCATCAAATTACTTTTAATGGTTAGTGATTATGTTTACCAATTGGGTAATGATATTTAGCATTCATATGTATATATGGGTTATGTTTCAACCCATTCATATGAGGAATTAATTATGAAATAATAAGATATGGGAATTTCCCACTATAGCCACTTGGTGCATCAGTATGCCTCATGAGACAAAACAGATACTGATTTGGTCGTGACATTAAGCAATTATTTAAAGATATCTTTGATGAGGCCTCGAGGGTCTATTTCAAATGTCTAGAATTATTAATTAAGTAATTAAGAAACAAGAAATTGATAATCCATGGTATGATTAGATTAGTATAATATCCATCATGAAATTTTATTTTCATATGATTATTTATATGACATTATTTATTTAGTTTTTACTCCAATTATATTATAATCAAGCCATTGTTTTTTTGGCATGTGTTTTTAGTTATTCACCATGCCCCATTTCTTATGATTATGATAACTTATTATATATTTCATCCCCTCACTAATTATTTGTGCTCACCCCATTAATATGTTTTATTTTTCCCCAGGATGTCCTGATATATATTATTACTAACACACAGGGATAATCTAAGAGAATAAGAGTGTTTTCAATGAATTTATTATGTTGTATCTTATTTGAATTTGTATTCTAATACTTATGTTTTCATATATTTTTCCAAAACTACAAAACTGTTTAGTAATTTGGGATATGATATCCTATTCAGAGTACCAATTTATTAATGTAAGGAATTGGATCTGATATTCTGGGGTTGGGGTCTTTACAATTGTTGTTACTTAATTATTACAACATTGTGACATAATTAGGATGTCATGCAACCTGGTGAAAACTGACAACATTATTTTAACTATTCGTGGTGAAATATTGTATTTTATAAAATATTCATAAATTTATCCTAATTTAATTTCAATACGAATATATTAAGTATAATTTCTAATTTATCAATTTAATTCTCTAAATATTATAATTTCATTATTTAAATAAAAAATTATTTACTAAAAAAATTATAATTGTAAATGAATAATCATGTATTTGACACATATAATAATTATCACGGATATTATAAAATTATATTAACATTCACATTTGAATCATACTTTTTTAAAATAATATTTCTTTTAAATTTTTTTAGAATACATTGGTTTAATATAAAAATATATATCTTTTTTTAAAAAATATGTTTTAGTTCTATCCAAAAATGAAATTTTCTAATTCTTCTCAATTCAATATATATATTTTTAAGAAAAACTATTATTAAAAATAATTTCTGAAAGAAAAATTATAGTTATACATTCAGAATATCACTTAATGTATCTAAGTGATGGACACATAATCCATTATTGCACTCGTATACGCCTTAAGGGTATGGTTTGTGATGGTAGTAGTTTCATTGGGTTTCTTGGCTAAGATTGACTGAGTGGTAATACAAAGTTACTTGAACAGATCCTATAGGTGAATTCATTCAACATTAAATTTTTGAATCTCATAATGGGATTGGTCAAGGGTGAACCCCAGTGATTCTAATCGATCCCATGTTCAGAAAAATGGTCTTCAAATGTAATGATTGTACTTATTGAGTACATTATTTCTCCATTCGACATCAATTTTCCAATGTTATTACTAATTATAAAAAAATAAAATTTTAAAATTATCACCCATGGGTATATATTAGAATGGTCAAATTGAAAAACGATTATATTGATTAATGGTCATATAATTATCTAATCCCAATTGTCACATTTTTGTATATACCATATGAATACAACATCATTATTTCACTCCATATTAAGTTTTATTCCACTTAAGATTATTTTTAATTTCCAAAGATATTTATTTTTTTATATTAGTTTTTTAATTTTGTCATGTTCTCCACATGGGTGATGATTCTAGCAGATTGGGGAAATGCATATTTTCTCATTTTTATTTATTCAATATTATTATAGCTTTAATGTTTGGGATTTTAATTGGTTTTATAGCTGACTAAAGTAATGATAATTATAAATAGGTTAAAATTATCTTGGTTGATATATATTTTTTAAATATATAAAATTTTATAATATATGGTGTGTGTTCACTACTACAAAAAAACCCTTTATCAGTGCTAAAATATGGCTTTATCAGCCCTAAAAAAGAACTACAAATATCAGCGCAGATAAAGGGGGTTCCCTTTATCATTTATTTTTTAGCGCTGATAAAGGGGTACTTTATCAGAGCTAAAAGAGCACTGATAAAGGATGACTTTATCAGTGCTAGAATAGTGCTGATAAAGGATGACTTTATCAGTGCTAAAAAGGTGCTGATAAATGTGTGTTTTATCAGCGATCCATTAGTGCTGATAAACTAATTCTTTATCAGCGCTTTTTTAGCACTGATAAAAACTCTTTTTATCAGTGCTAAAAAAGCGCTGATATTTTCCCTGTCTACTTCTAAAAAAATCTGCAGCCACCCACTAAAAACCTGCAAAAAATTCAGCTCAATAAGCTAATTAAACCAAGTATCCACATACAAAATTAACACATAAATTATAAGCTATTTAGATCTGTATTAAGGACACAAATTCATCATACCCCTACCCTGTTCTTAAGTCTGATATTACTATCATCACATATCGTGCGTACTCCCCCTCTAAGGGATAACCATAACATGATGGTCCACCTATTATGAAAACTAGTTGTCATTCCTCCAATGGAATAATAATCACACATAACAAGGAAGGTCATATATAGGCAGAACATAACATCTCATCATGAGAGTTTAGTAGCAACAAACACTAACATGTGATAAAAATCAAAGATGGTACCATTCTATACTAACATTATCATGAAATCAAGCATCATATATGGTCTCACAGTCCACACCCACACCCACGTGCGATGAATATCAAGCATGGTCAGTCAATCTATGTAAACACAATTATCACATCAAGAGAACAAGATTATTCATATAAACAGAGAATATAATATCATTATGATTCATAGTAGCTACAAATTTGATCAAGGAAAAACTTCTTATATTAGGCTACCTAAGAACACTCATGTAATAAATCATCACTTATGGTTTCACAGGATACATACACACATGTGATCAAAACATAATACATGTATCATGACCACACACACACCGACATGTGATCAAAACATCAAACATGGTCTCATAGCTAATAGTATCATGTAGTATAAACATGCACCAATGGTTGGTTAATGTAATCTAAATAACTCATTACAGGTCAATCAATGTGCATCGATGGTTGGAATCAAGAAAATGAACAAGGGTCTATCGTGGACCTTGGAAATTTTTCCAATTATATTATTCAAAGTTCCTTTAATTAATTAATACTTAAGGGTCGTTAGCTATTAAAGCATATATTATTATTCATAACACATAATGAATTAAGGTTCATTCGCCATGGTGGAAAACCACAAACCAAATTCCAATAAACAATGAATAATACTATAAGGTAGAGTACATAGGACCACCTACATAAATCATAAGCTATTTAAACCATGTATACCCATACAACAACTATACTCGTACACCATTAACACATAATTCATAAGTTAATTAAGTACATAAAGAATTCAATTTAGAATTCAAGAGGTTGGGGGCTGTTCTAGGGTTTGGGGTGGCTGTCCAAGTAGTGTAGGTGGTGTCCGGGGGGTAGGGGTGTCCGGGGGGAAAGGGGTGTCTAGGGGGGTGGGGGCCGTCCAAGAGGTTGGGGTAATCCAAGGAGGGTGGAGGTGTTCAGGGGGTTGGGGGTGTCCAATTGGTGGGGTGGTGTTTAGGTGGGGGTGTCCAGGTGGGGGGGGGTGGGGCTATCCATGGGGGTGTCCAGGGGGGTGGGCTGGTGTCCAGAGTGTCGGTGGGATTTCCAGGGGTGGGGGTGTTCGGGGGTGGGGGAGGTCCGGGGGGTTGGTGGGGATGGCCAAGGGGGGTGGGGTGGTGTCCAGGAGGGTGGGATGAGGGTGTCTGGGGGGATAGGGGTGTCCAGAGGGGTGGGGGTCTAAGGGGGTCTAGGGGGGTCCAAGGGGTGGGGGTGCTCCAGGAGGTTGGGGGGCTGTCCAAGGGGGGCGGGGTGGTGTCCAAGGAGGGGGTGTCCAGGTGGGGGGGGTGTCTATGGGGTGTCCATGGGGTGGGATGGTGTCCAAGGTGTTGGGTGAGGGGGGGGGGGATATCCAGGGGTGGGGGAGTCCATAGGAGTGGGTGTGTCCGTGGGGTGGATTCGTGTCTAGGGGGTGGGGGCGATCCAGGGGGTTGGGTTTTCATAAGTCAGTTGTTGTTTTCAATTTAAATTGTCTCCATTTTAAACAAAAGAGAGACACTTTGAGTGGTACCGACCACACCGTGCCTCAGATTGAGGTAGGGTTGACTTGTACACATTACAAAGGACTCGTGGATAGTTATCCTAAAAGATCAACACAATCCAAATGGGTTTGGACAGATTTCGGTTGGTCAGTTGTTGTTTTCACTTAAAATTGTGTCCATTTTAAACAAAAGAAAGACCCTTTGAGTGGTACCGGCCACACTGGTATTCATATTGAGGAGGGAATGACTCTTAAACATCACAATGGATGCATGGATCTTTCTAATAAAATATCAAGACAATCCAAATGTGTTTGGTTGGATTTTCATAGGTCAGTTGTTGTTATCATTTAAAATGGTGTCCATTTTAAACAAAAGAGAGACCATTTGTGTGGTACTAGACACACTGTGCCTCAGATTGAGGCAGGGTTGAATTTTACACATCACAAAGGACTCTTGGATCATTCTCCTAAAAGATTAACATGATCCAAATTGTTTTGGTCAGATTTTCGTACGCGAGTTGATGTTTTCACTTAAAATTGTGTCCATTTTAAACAAAAGAGAGACCCTTTGAGTGGTACCAGCGACACCGTGCCTCGGATTGTGGCAGGAATGACTCGTACACATCAAAAAGGACCCATGGATCGTTCTAATAAAATATCAAAATAATATGAATGCATTTGGTTGGATATTCATAGGTCAGTTTTTGTGTTCAATTAAAAATGTGTCCATTTTAAACAAAAGAGAGACCCTTTGAGTGGTACCGGCCACACCGTGCCTCATATTGAGGCAGGGTTGACTCTTACATGTCAAAATATATGCGTAGATCTTTCTCCTAAAGGATAAAAAAAATATTAATGGGTTTGGTTGGATTTCTGTAGGTCAGTTGTAGTTTTCACTTAAAAGTGTGTCCATTTTAAACAAAAGAGCGACCCTTTGAGTGGTACCGACAAGATTTTCCTCGGATTGAGGTAGGAAATGACTCGTACTCATCAAAAAGGTTGTGTGGATCGTTCTTATAAAATATCATGAAAATCTGAATGTGTTTGGTTGGATTTTCATATGTCAGTTGTTGTTTTCAAAAATAATTGTGTCCATTTTAAACAAAAGAGATACCATTTGAATGGTACCGGACACACTGTCCCTCAGATTGAGGTGGGGTTGACTCGTACACGTCACAAAGGACTCGTGTATGGTTATACAAAAGGATCAACACAATCTGAATGGGTTGGTCATATTTCCATAGGTCCGTTGTTGTTTTCACATAAAATTGTGTCCATTTTAAACAAAAGAGAGGCCCTTTGAGTGGTACCGGCCACACCGTTCCTCAGATTGACGCAATAATGACTCTTACACATCAGAACGTACGTGTGGATAATTATTATAAAATATCAAGACAATCTGATTGCGTTTGGTTGGATGTTTGTAGGTCAGTAGTTGTTTTCACTTAAAATGGTGTCCATTTTAAACAAAAGAGAGACCATTTGGGTGTTATCGGCCACACTGTGCCTCTGATTGAGGAAGGGTTGACTCTTACACATCAAAAAAGACACATGGATAGCTATCCTAAAGGATAAAAACATTCTGATTCGGTTTGGTCATATTTCCGTAGGTCAGTTGTTGTTTTCACTTAAAATTTTGTCCATTTTAAACAAAAGAGAGACCATTTGAGTAGTACCGGCCACACCGTTCCTCGGATTCTGGCAGTAATGACTCTTACACGTCACAAAGTACCCCTGTATCATTATTATAAATGATCAAGACAATACTAATGCATTTGGTTGGATTTTGATAGGCCAGTTTTTGTTTTCAATTAAAATTGTGTCCATTTTAAACTAAACAGAGACCCTTTAAGTTGTACCGGCCACACCGTGCCTCAGATTGATGAGTTTTGACTCATACACATCAAAAAGAAATATTATATGGTTCTAATTAAGGATAAACACAATAATATTAGGTTTGGTTAGATTTCCATAAGTCAGTTGTTGTTTTCACTTAAATTTTTTTACATTTTAAACAAAAGAGAGACCCTTTGAGTGGTACCGGCCACATCGTGCCTCGGATTGACGAGGTAATGACTCTTACATTTCAAAAAGGATGGATAGATCATTCTTATAAAATATCAAGAAATCCGAAAGCATTTGGTTGGATTTTCGTAGGCCAGTTGTTGTTTTCACTTAAAATGGTGTCCATTTTAAACAAAAGAGAGACCATTTGTGTGGTACCAGCCACACCGTGCCTCGGATGGAGATGAGGTTGACTCATTCACATCACAAAGGACCCATGGATCTTTCTCATAAAGGATCAACATAATATGAATGGTATTGGTCAGATTTTCGTATGTCAATTGTTGTTTTCACTTGAAATTGTGTCTATTTTAAACAAAAGAGAGACCCTTTGAGTGGTACCGGCCACACCATGCCTCAGATTGTGGCGGGAATGACTCGTACTCATCACAAAGGACCCATGGATCGTTATTATAAAATATCAAGACAATAAGAATGTGTTTGTTTGGATTTTCATAGGTCATCTATTGTTTTCAATTAAAATTGTGTCCATTTTAAACAAAAGAGAAACCCTTTGAGTGGTACCGGCCACCCCGTGCCTCAAATTGAAGCAGGGTTGACTCGTACACAACAAAAAGGGCATGTGGATGGATTTAATAAAGGTTCAACACAATTTCAATGGGTTTGGATTTATTTATGTAGGTTATTTGTTGTTTTCACTTAAAATTGTGTCCATTTTAAACAAAAGAGATTCCCTTTGAATGGTACCGGCCATACCGTGCCTCAGATTAAGGTAGGGATGACTCTTTCAAATCAAAATTTACCCATGGATCGTGCTCCTAAAGTAATAACACAATAATAATGGGTGTGGTTAGATTTTCGTAGGTCGGTTGTTGTTTTCACTTAAAATGGTGTCCATTTTAAACAAAAGAGAGACCCTTTTAGTGGTCCCGGCCACACCGTGGCTCAGATTGAGGCAGGTTTGACTCATACACATCACAAAGGAACCCTGGATCATTCTATTAAAGAATTAACACAATCCGAATGGGTTTTTTTGGATTTCTGAAGGTCAGTTGTTGTTTCCAATTAAAATTGTGTCCATTTTAAACAAAATAGAGACCATTTGAGTGGTACCAGCTACACCATGCCTCGCATTGAGGCAGGAATGACTCATACACATCACAAAGGACCCATGGATCGTTCTTATAAAGGATCAAGACAATACGAATGTGTTTGTTTTGATTTTCAAAGGTTAGTCGTTGTTTTCAATTAAAATTGTGTCCATTTTAGACAAAAGAGAGACCCTTTGAGTGGTACCAGCCACACCGTGCCTCAGATTGTGGCAGGGATGACTCATACACGTCACAAATGACTAGTTTATGGTTCTATTAATGTATCAACACAATCCGAATTGGTTTGGTAGGATTTCCGTAGGTTAGTTTTTGTTTTCACTTAAAATTGTGTCAATTTTAAAGAAAAGAGAGACCCTCTGAGTGGTACCAGCCACACCGTGCCTCGGATTGAGTCAAAGATAACTTTTACACGTCATAAGAGAGACCATTTGTGTGGTCATTTGTAGGTCATTTGTTGTTTTCACTTAAAATGGTGTCCATTTTAAACAAAAGAGAGACCATTTATGTGGTACCAGCCACACTGTGCCTCGGATTGAGGTAGGGTTGACTCGTAAAGGTCACAAAGGACCAATGGATCATTATCCTAAAGGATAGACATAATACTAATGGTTTTGGTAAGATTTCTGTAGGTCATTTTTGTTTACACATAAAATTGTGTCTATTTTAAACAAAAGAGAGACCATTGAGTGGTACTGGCCACACTGTGCCTCAGATTGAGGCGGGAATGACTCATACACATCAAAAAGGACCCATGGATCATTCTTATAAAATATCAAGACATTACTAATGTTTTTGGTTGGATTTTCATAGGTCAGTTGTTGTTTTCAATTAAAATTGTGTCCATTTTAAACAAAAGAGAGACACTTTGAGTGGTATCAGCCACACCATGTCTTATATTGAAGCGGGTTTGACTCTTACATGTCACAAAGGACGCGAGGAGCATTATCCAAAATGATAAACACAGTCCTAATGGGGTTGTTTAGATTTCCATAGGTAAGTTTTTGTTTTCACTTAAAATTGTGTCCATTTTAAACAAAAGAGAGACCCTCCGAGTGGTACCATCCACACCGTGCCTTGGATTGAGGTGAGCAAGACTCATAAACGTCACAAAGGACCCATGGATCGTTATCCTAAATTATAAACACAATCAAAATGGGTTTGGTCAGATTTATGTAGGTCAGTTGTTGTTTTCACTTAAAATTGTGTCCATTTTAAACAAAAGAGAGATCCTTTGAGTGGTAACAGCCACACCATGCCTCGGATTGAGGCAATAATGACTCGTGAACATCAAAAATGACCCATGTATGTTTCTTGTAAAAGATCAAGACAATCCTAATGGGTTTGGTCGGTTTTTCGTAGGTCATTTGTTGTTTTCAATTAAAATTGTGTCCATTTTAAACAAAAGAGAGACCCTTTGAGTGGTACCGGCCACACCGTGCCGCATATTGTGGAGGGGTTGACTCTTAAATGTAAAAAATGAATCTTGGATAGTACTTATAAAATATAAAGACAATCTGAATGTGTTTGGTTTGTTTTTCATAGGTCAGTTTTTGTTTGAACTTAAAATGGTGTCCATTTTAAACAAAAGAGAGACCATTTGTGTAGTACCGGCCACACCGGGATTCAGATTGAGGTGGGGTTGACTCATACACATAAAAAAGGATACTTGGATCATTCCCCTAAACTATCAACACAATCCAAATGGTTTTTGTCAGATTTCCATTGGTCATTTGTTGTTTTAACTTAAAATTGTGTCCATTTTAAACAAAAGAGAGACCCTTTGAGTGGTACCGGCCACACCGTGCCTCTTATTGAGGCGGGAAAGACTCGTACACATCCAAAAGGACTGCTGGACCATTCTTATAAAATATCATGTCAATCTGAATGCGTTTGGTTGGATTTTCATAGGTCAGTTGTTGTTTTCAATTAAAATCGTGTCCATTTTAAAAAAAAATAGAGACCCTTTGAGTGGTACCGGCCACACCGTGCCTCAGATTGAGGCAGGATTGACTCTTACACTTCACAAAGGACGTGTGGATCATTCTCCTAAAGGATCAACACAATATGGATGGGGTTGGTCTGATTTACATAGGTCAGTTGTTGTTTTCACTTAAAATTGTGTCCATTTGAAACAAAATAGATACCCTTTGAGTGGTACCGGCCACACCGTGCCTCTAATTGAGGCAGGGATGAATCTTTCAAATCATAAAGGACTCATGGATCATTCTTATAAAAGATCAAGATAATCTGAATGTGTTTGGTTGAATACTCAAAGATCAGTTGTTATTTTCAATTAAAATTGTGTCCATTTTAGACAAAAGATAGACTCTTTGTGTGGTACCGGCCACACCGTGCCTTGTATTGAGGTGGGGTTGACTCGTAAACATCACAAAGGACCCATGGGTCATTCTTATAAAAGATCAAGACAATCCGAATGCATTTGGTTGGATTTTAATAGGTCAGTTTTTCTTTTCAATTAAAATTGTGTCCATTTTAAACAAAAGAGAGACCCTTTGAGTGGTTCAACATTCTTGCATAATGCTGGTTCATATCATCTGTAAAAATGGGAAAATGAATCATTGGAGAAATCATGTTTTATTTAAAAACTATTTAAATTTTCCAATGAACATTTACATACGACAATGTTTAATCTTTTGATCCCCTTAACCCCTCTCAAAAATGACCCCCAATTGTACATGTCCCCATGTCAGATCTTCTATCTATTTGTGTACAATCTTCCATCAGATGCATACCACTCAATTCTGAACACATATATATAATATTTTGAGTATGAGGATTTTCAGAAGTCAGAGTATTACTACAAAATATAAAAATAAAGAATTAATAAATAAATTAAACGAACTAGTAGTTGTTTTTGAAAATACCTCTTTAGTGATTCTAGTCTGTTGATGAAATATGATATCTTTCATAAATTTACAAACATAATAACTGCAATCATTATCGTTTGTTTTTTTGGACACTGCAAAAAAATTGATCATTAGGAGAATAAGTAACATGTGTTGAAATATGTTTGGATAGTGAAATTTTAATATATATACCCTGATATTTGTCCAAACGTAGTACTTGTTCTCCTCCTTATGCTTAGCCCCTGTCCTCATTCCATGTTTTATATGATAATGATACACCGAACTATCATAACAGAATCCTCAGTAAAAGAAAATATAAATTATATTACTTGATGTTTAGACCTAAAATGTAGGATGTAGTGTCTTACAGATTCAAAAATTCCATCAAGTGTGGTTGGTTTGATGGATATCCTTGCTTTCAATCCAGAAATAAATCTTCAGAGTATCCAAGTTCACTGTAATTATCAACCAATGATTCCTAAAAACACAAAAGGACTAAGTAATAAATGAAGTGAAAATATAATTGATATGCATTAATCATAGAGTTTTACCCCTGCATGGTTGGTATTAGGAAGAGTATGTCATCTGTAATATTTCTTTAAAATGTTTTCAGCAAGACATTCACTATTTCATTCTTTTTTGATGTCTCTAATTCTGTTAGTTGTGTCGATGTGATATGAGGACTAACGAGTCCAAATCTTGGCTCATGGGAAAAATCCTTCAATTGTTTTTCATCAATGCATCTGTAAACAATATAAAATGCATTTAGTCATAATTTTCACAATAGATCAGCTTGTAGAAAATCAAGTCATGAAAATATACCTCATATATATATTTAAAACTGTGATGCCTAGACAACCGTTTTCAAGGATCTCATTTACATTTTCAACAACAACAAAATCTTTACTTTCCTCTCCAGATATATTCTTTAAAAAAACCACTCTATGACCACTACCATCTTTTAGCATTGTATCCACATGAGTATTCAATTCTAGTAAATGTGGGTAGAGAACAGGTGGTGTTATTGTGCTTTCAGTAGCTCCTTGGGACTGATTGGTTGATCTTTTAGATGGTTTTGAGCTGACATTTCTCACCCCCTTCCCTTTCTCTGTCTATAATTAAAATCATTGGTTCAGACCCTTTTTCATTAATTATTAAAGTTTTAGCTTGAAAAAAAGGAAATAAATAGCTCTTTGTCTGCATGCACTCTTACAAGTTATGACGGCCATGAAATGAATGTCCCAATTTCCTTTTCAAACATATGAATATCATCGTCATCATGTGGAATTGGTAGATATGCATTCGGTTCATGAGCTATAGTAATCGTCACTTTCAGATGATCTTTCGGAAGTGGTTTAATATGAAGCATGGCATATGGGATATTAAACACTGTAGCCATCACTACAAGGTGATAGGTGGGTGTTGAAAGATATAAATTACAATAATTATCAACCTATAGAAGATAAGTATAGAAAAAGTATCAATGTTTGTCTGATTCACATTTCATGGGAAAATTTATTAGAATATTGATTACCATGGCTAAGACAGTTCCTTGATGGTAATGGCTCGCCTCAATGCTGGTGGGGGTGGGGCGGGATGTAACACCTGAGAATTTTATGAGAAATATTTTGTTTTTATGTTATATAAATCATCAAAGGAATATTTCACAACACACAACACTAGCTTGGCTTTCTTTACATGCAATCGCGACCTTCCTCGATAGCTTGTGTCGTACGCAATACCGAGTTTTTCTATAAAACAATATGATGTGAAAATATAACTAAAACTAGCCATTATGAATAGTAATACCCACTCTTTTGAAATTTTGTAAATTTTATTTTTTAAAATGGACAACATTTTTGGATTCAGAATATCGAAATTAGCCAAGGGTGAAATTTTTGTATTTTTCTGAAAACTTCCAATTTTTGATGAATAGTGAAAACACCGGGTTACTATTTAAAAACCGACTTTTTATTTAAATAATTATTTATTTTATTTAAATTTATATTAGGTCAAAATTGATACATAATACCTATATAAGTTCAATTAAATTCATTGGAGTCATTTTATAATAATTTTGGATATATAAAAAGTTTATTGAACTTTTCACCCTCTTTTACCCACCTCCTTGGAGAATTTTCAAATTCACATGAAACTTTATTTTTACCGCTTCTGTGAGAGGAATTTTGAAAATACGTGAGACACGGTTAATATCAAGGACTAAAATGTGGTTCAATGAGATAAAAATAAATTTTTTGGTGAATAGTAACATTATACTTTTTTTGCCACGGTTAAAAGTTAATAGGGAAATTAAGGGTAAAAATGTTATTATTATTACCCTAACACACTTCCTAATTATATTGGATAAGTTTAATTCGACCAAAAACAACCTTAGGAATAAAATATGACCAATTAGTCCCACTTGGATTAGATTAGGACATTTATTATTAATTTATTTAAAGAAGGGTTAAAATAGTTAAAATCAACGTTTAATAATTAAATCGTTTTTAAAATAGGGTTATAAATAAAATAAATTCGACTATAAATATTCATTAGAAATATAAAAATATTTCCTTCATAATAGTATTTTATTTGTAATTTTTAGACTTAAAATAATTTAATTTATTTATGACAGAATGATGATGCAGTAATTATCTTATTAATGAAATATTTACATAATTGATGTTATAAATACCCAAATAAATGTAATTTTAGACTTTTTATGAATTAAAATACTTTTATATGTTAATATGACTTTTTATTGTTGATTTAATTAACTTTTTTATAACTAATCATTCTGTTATGATTTTCAAAAAAATCAATTACCAAATAGTGTCAAAATTGACATAAAATAGTTTTTAAAACAAATATTATATTATTAATTGTTATTATATTCCTAAAAATCAAAGGATCGGCCAATATACTTATATCATGATATGTGTATCATTAATGGACCACTTGGGGGTCGCTTTGATGTATATGGTATGTTTATTAACTATATCATATAAAAATACAAAGTGACATGGTAAATGTCAATCTAATTAACTAAGAGTTAAAACTAAAATATAAGGTTAATATAATGACCTAAACATGTCTAAATTCTATTTTATGAGCGTTTTTCGACCCATCCCCACCTTATCTTATAAATAAATCAATTCTATGCTATTAAAAACCGAATATGACTTTATAAAAAAAATAATATTTTTAGTTTTTCCAAAGGTTCCCCTCTCCTCCCTTATAAAAGGGAACCTCCTCCCTCTCTTCATCAGACCACTTTGAGCCTTCAAGCTCGTCCAAACACTGCCAAATTATCTTCTCCACTTCCATAGAATAATCCTAGAGGTCCTGGTCTTCTTCAATGAACAATTTTAGTGCCCTAAGAGGAGGTCTCAAAGAGGCACTTCAAAGAAGAGGTAATGTTCGTTACCGATTCTTTCAACTTTATTTCTTCTTCCACTTCTTCTTCTTTAGTTTTTTAATTATGAGGTTATAACATCAGTATCACTAATATACTAGTATGTTATTATAAGTATGAAACAACTCTATACACCATCTATCCATCCTATGGAAAATGAAATCACCGTGCATGCGTACATACGGAATATCGTCTCCACGCCGTGGTGTAATCTATTTTCCACCAACACCTTACTTGGATCGGTAAAATGGTGTAAAGAATAACTATATATGATTAATTTAAATTGATTTTTTTTCTGAAATTGTATACATACACTCCAAGAAAATTCCACGATCATGGGAATGATATCATCGCTCGTGCGTACATACGGAATACCGTCTCCACAATGTGATGCGACTCGTTCTACATGATCTTCATTGCATAATAATTATATAAATGAATTGAATGAATGATTATGATATATATTACACTAATACCATTCTGTAAATGAGGTATCTATAACCTAAAAAAGAAGAATAAGAATTTATTCGACAAAACACGCATAAGAACAAAAAGCAAGAAACCCCCGAATAACAAGTAACAATGAAATATTACTAATAAGAAGATAAGAATATGACCATATATGATATCATAAAAATAAGAATGATTATGGAATAAGTCAATGACATTATTTAAATCGTTATACAGGAGGTTCAGACACTTACGAAGCAAATCAGACCTAAGGTAAGGGAAAATATCCAATCTCATTTTTATCCGAGATTATTTATACTTCAGAATTTACTGGGGAATATTTATCATCCACATCCATGTTTCCTCAATATGTAATAATTATATCCTTCTACAACTTTTTATATCCAATTTTACCCTTTAGTGAGTTTTTAATAAAAGATATGAAAGGAATATTTTGTTGTTTTTCATACGAGGTACTTTTTGACTTTTCTGACAAAAGTACGAGAAGCATGTTTTTTTAACTTATACAGAATGAATGGATTTTTAAAACATTATTTCCAAGAAGCTTCCTTTAAAATTTATTTTTAATCAACTTCTTTTTTTTTAAAATTGTATGACATGTTAAGAAAGGAAAAAAGTTTTTGAAGTAGAAAGGATATTTTCCTCAATAATGGAGTTCAAGTGTTTTATCAAAATTATTTTCCATCTAAGATAATATAAGGTTCTGTTTCTATACCTATTATTACATTGATTTGATTATGTTGTGATTGCATAATTTTTATGAATTCCTTTATCTTATATGAATTGTTTTATGATGTCACGATGTTTAAGAATCCCATTTTTATTACATGGGTTATGCAATGATGTATGATTGTTTTTTTGATTTTATGGCACACATAAGAATGGTATAATTATGAGATGGGTGGGAACTATATCTCCCTCCAATTCATTGGGTAGAGATTTATATCTCATGAGATAGACATGGATGGAACGGCAGGTTAAACCAGTTCAGGGAAACATGACTGAAACGAGGAGTGAACTCGGTTTAAAAATAGACATTGTCCATTAAGATAGTCTTGGAAATGAGTCTTGACTACTAAGAAATTATTTTCAATGATTATGTGTGTATTCCACAAAGTTTAATGTTTTAAGTTATGATTATTGGGATTACATTTCACTACTATGATTTATCCCATGTTATGAAATTATGATCTTTTTTGTAGGTTAAGATATCCAAAATGTTATGTTCTTATGAATATGATATGATTGATATTTCTTTTGATTACCCTTACTAAGCATTTGAGCTCACCCTTTTGTATGTTTTCTTTCCCCAGGTCAGGAAGAAGGTTATTAAGTACGATATGCCAAAAGGGACTCTAGATATGATGAAATAAATGGTAGAAAATGTAGATTATTTATGAACCAGTTGTTTATGTTTCCCAGTTTCTAAAGACACTATACCTATACAGTCCTTTCATGGTTTTGTTTTATTTTGTAATAAGTGTACTTAAATTTTCATGTATTAACAATGTGTTTAAAGTATGGGTCGTTATAGTTGATATCAGAGTAAAGGTTTAGTCAACCTTTGGAAACTAGGATGTGAAAGCCTTAGTAAGAACCCTAAGGATAAGTCTAAGAATAGAACACAATCTTAGTGTTTTAGAAATGGCCATGAACAAACTATGATAAGACCTTAAGTGTGAAAATTTATTCTTGATTATGTGGTTTTCCTATTATAATTATTGTTGCTGAAACTATTCTTCTTGGTTTTAGTCAATGGCTGGAACCCGAAGGAACCGTATTAATGCGGAATGCGATGGGCAATGCAATGATTGTCCCCCTGAGCAACCAAACGTTATGGAAGATGGAATGAAAAATATTGTAGCCATGCTCACATAACTTTCTAAAGCTATGAATCATGCAAGACTTCCATATGAGCAAAGGAAGGAGCAACATTCTATTGAATCCTTCATGAGGAAACATCAACCTTCATTCAGAGGGTCTTCTTATCTATTAGTGGCTGAACAATAGATCAGTACCACTGAAAATATATTTTCAGTTCTTCAATGTTCTGAACATGATAAAGTTATCTTAGCAGTTTATCGCTTGGAAGGTGAAGCTGAACAATGGTGGAATCTTATCAAAAATACGAGGCAAAGAGAAGAAATTGAATCCATGGAATGGAATAAGTTCACAAACTTCTTTTTCAATAATTACTTCCCTCATATTCTCTGAACAAAGATGGAGAAGGAGTTTTTTGAACTAAAGAAAAAGGATGATGAATCATTTGGTACCTATGAAGTAAATTTTACAAGGCTTGCAAGGTACGCTTCTGGGATTATTATCCAACCTGAGAGTAAGATCGACCGATTCTTTAGTGGCTTAAAACCAAGTCTTCGAAGGGAGTTAGCCATAAGGTACTTCAATAGCTACGAGGAAATTGTTCGATGTGCTCTCATGGTTGAGATGGAGTTTGGAGTAACCCATTAGTCATATGGGTTTGATAAGAAGAGGAAAATGGAATTAAATGGAAAATATAAAGAGCACACTAAAAAAAAGATGATGTTTCCCTTATGCTCAAAGTGTGTAAAGGAACATGGAGGGAGTTGTCTTAAAGGGACAAGTAAATGATTCAAATGTGAAAAATAAGGTCATCGGGCATTTGAATGCTGCAATGATGGGAAGAAGATGTCTAATGATGCAAACAAAGGAAGGGATACACAGAATGAACCTACTACACTTCGATGTTTCAAGTGCAAGGAGATGAGGAATTATGCCAATCAATTCCCAAATCCAAGGGTTGATGATAATGGTCGACGTCAACAAACTCTTAAGGATAAAGACAAAGGAAAGTCACATGAAATTTCTATCCGGGATGTGGAGTACGATAATGAAGTGGTGAAAGGTACACTAACCATCCACTCTAAAGTAGAAAAATGTTTTATTTGATTCTGGATCCACCCACTCTTTTATTTCTGAAGAATTTTCTAAGGGTATCACAGTATTACCTCAACAATTCAATGTTGAGTTAGCTGTGACAACCCCTAATGGCACAACAGTCGCATCAAAAGTTTATAATTCTTCTCCGATTGAAGTTTGTGCGAAAGTGCTTCCTGAAAATCTTGTGGTCCTTCCTATAGTGGAATTTGATGTGATTCTTGGCATGGATTGGATTTATCTATATGGATATCATATCAATTTCCAAAGAAGGGAAGTCACATTTCATATTCTATATCAATAAGATCGTCTATCGAAGCATGGATGAACATAACCTTCCCATGGAAATTTCTTCCATCTTATGGGTCATTATTCCACCAAATTAAGGTTATTTATCCCAAATGGTTGGTGAGAAACTCGTGATTAAGAATATGCTCATTGTATGGGAGTTTGGTGATGTGTTTCTAGAGGAATCGACGAGTCTTCCACCAAATCGTGACGTCGAGTTTTCAATAGAACTCATACCGGGTGCTTTGCCTATTTCAAATAAAACTTACAGAATGGCCCCAATTGAGTTGAAAGAATTGAAGATGCGACTCCAAGAGAATCTTGATAAAGGATTCATACACCCTAGTGCATCACCTTGGGGAGCACCTGTTCTGCTTGTTAAGAAGAAAGATGGATCAATGAGACTCTGCATTGATTATCAAGAACTTAACAAGATCACTATCAAGAACAAATATCCTCTCCCACGCATTGATGAATTATTTGACCAACTACGTGGAGCTCAATAATTTTCCAAGATTGATCTTCATTCAGGGTATCATCAATTAAGGGTCAAAATAGAGGATATACCAAAGACGACTTTCCGTACAAGGTATGGACACTATGAATTTATAGTGATGCCATTTGGTCTTACTAATGCCCCTGCTATCTTCATGGATCTGATGAATAGAGTATTTAGAGACTATCATGATCAGTTTGTGGTAGTCATTATGGATGACATTCTTGTATATTCAAAGAGAATGGAAGAACATGAAGATCACTTGATAATTTTATTGAAGACCCTGAGAAAGGAGAATCTTTGTGCCAAATTTACCAAGTGTTAATTTTGGCTGCAAAAAGTTTCATTTTTGGGTCACATAATCTCAAAAGAGGGGATATCTTTGGATCCAGCAAAAATAGAGGTTATCAAAAGATGGTCAAGACCAACAACAGTAACTGAGATCCAATGTTTTCTTGGTTTGGATGGATATTATCGACATCTTGAGAAAGATTTTTAATGATTATCTAATCCACTCACCAGGTTGAATCGAAAAGGAGTTAAGTTCATATGGACGGGGGAATGTGAAGTGAATTTCAAAGAGTTGAAAAGAAGGTTATCCAGTGCAACTGTTCTCACACTTCCTTGTAGTGGAGAAAGATTTGTGATCTACAGTGATGCATCCATGAAGGGGTTGGGATGTGTTCTTATGCAAAATGATATGGTGATAGCTTATGCCTCACGATAGTTGAAAGTCCATGAGAAAAATTACCCAACTCATGATTTGGATTTTGCTGCAATAATCTTTTCATTAAAGATTTGGAGGCATTATCTTTATGGAGAAAGGTGTGATATTTATACTGATCATAAAAGTTTAATATATATTTTCACACAAAAGGAGATGAATATGATCTAAAGAAGATGGTTGGAGTTGATTAAGGATTACGACTTCTCAATTCATTACCACCCTGGGAAAGAAAACTAGGTGCCAGATGCATTTTGTCGACAAGACCATTCCATCTTATCCATGATGAGGATCACAAAAGATCCAATATTTATGGATTTACAAAGGATGAATCTTGGAATTATAATGGAAGGGTAAAATCGTATCTTTCTTAAATGAATGTCCAACCATCAATACATGTGAAGGGTAAAGAGGCATAGAAAGAATATGTAGAGTTATAAAAGAAGGTGAGAAATGTTCCTGAATTCAACATTGATTGTGATGTGATAATAATGTTCAGGAATCAGGTTTGGGTTCCTCCAATCCCAGAATTAAAGGAGTTGCTAGATGAGGGTCATAGTTCTTCATTCTCTATTCATCCTGGAAGCATGAAGATATATAGGGACCTGAAAGAGTACTTCTAGTGGGATGGAATGAAAAGAGATGTTGCTGAATATGTCTCTCGATGCTTGGTTTGTCAGCAAGTTATAGTTGAGAGACGAAAGTCTAAGGGGATGTTACACCCATTACCCATACCCTAATGGAAATGAGAAAACATCACTATGGACTTGGTCACCAGACTTCTTAAAACATCCAAAGGAAATAATGCTATCTGGGTCATAGTTGATCATCTTACAAAGTCGGCAGACTTCATTACTATTAGAGAGGATTTCTCTCTAGATCATCTTTCTAGGATATATGTGAAAGATGTGATAAGATTTCATGGAGTACCACTTTCTATTATATCTGATCTGGATCCAAGGTTTACCTCAATGTTCTGGCGAAGTCTTCAGCATACTCTAGATACAGAGTTGAGTTTCAGCACTTCTTATCATCCCCAGACAGACGGTCAGTTTGAGAGGACAATTCAAACTCTAGAAGATATGTTGAGAGATTGCTCTATGGATTTAAAAGTTTGTTGGGATCAACACCTACCTTTGGTGGAATTTTCTTATAATAATAGCTTTCACTCCAGTATTCCGATGGCCTTTTATGAATCTCTCTATGGAATGAAATGCAGGACTTCATCTTGCTGGGATGAAGTTGTGGAAAGAAAGCTATTTGGACCTGATCTTGTTGATGAGATGGTAGAAAAGGTTAGATATATTCAACA
Organism: Viscum album; assembly: GCA_963277665.1. NCBI lineage: Eukaryota > Viridiplantae > Streptophyta > Magnoliopsida > Santalales > Viscaceae > Viscum > Viscum album. The sequence continues at coordinate 600,163,739 of OY728162.1, read as the reverse complement.
AAACATTAGAGCATCTCATAGTCGACAAATAAGTTATGCCGACAACTGATGAAAAGACCTAGAGTTTGAAGTGGGTGATAAAGTGTTATTACAAATATCTCCTTAGAAGAGAGTAATGAGATTTGGAAAGAAGGGAATGTTAAGCCCTAGATATATCGGTCCTTTCGAAATACTAGATCGTGTTGGGAAGGTTGATTACCGAATGGCACTTCCAATGAATCTCTTTCAAGTTCACGATGTGTTCCATGTATCTTTACTGAGAAAGTTCATACCCGATCCTTCACATGTACTCAGCTCAGAAGTTGTGCCGCTGGAACAAGATCTTTCTTATGAAGAACAGTCGATAGAGATTCTAGATCGTAGTGAAAAAATACTATGGAACAATACCACTTGCTTGGTGAAAGTTTTATGGAGTAACCACCAATTAGAAGAAGCTACATGGGAGCTTGAGGATATGATGAGGGAGAGGTATCCTCATCGTTTGTTACAAAGTGACGAATTTCGAGGGTGAAATTAATTTGAAGGGGGTAGAATGTAACACCCGAGACTTTTATGAGAAATATTTTGTTTTTATGTTATATAAATCATCAAAGAAATCTTTCACTACACAAAACACTAGCTTGGATTGCTTTACACGCAATCGTGGCCTTCCTCGATAACTTGCGTCGTACGCAATACCGAGTTTCAATAAACAATGATATGGTATTAAAATATTATTAAAACTAGCCGTTATGAATAGTAATACCCAATTCTTTGAAATTTTGTAAATTTTATTTTTCAAAATGGACTTCATTTTTGGATTCAGAATATCAAAATTAGCCTTGGGTGAAATTTTGGTATTTTTCTGAAAACTTTCAATTTTTGATGAATAGTGAAAACACCGGATTACTATTTAAAAACCGACATTTTATTTAAATAATTATTTATTTTATTTAAATTTATTTTAGGTCATAATTGATACATAATACCTATATAAGTTCAATTCAATTCATTGGAGTCGTTTTATAATAATTTTATATATAAAAATATTTTGTTGAACTTTTCACTCTCTTTTACCCAGCTCCTAGGAGAATTTTCAAATTCACATAAAACATAATTTTACTGCTTTTGTGAGTGGAATTTCGAAAATCCAAGAGACAAAGTTAATATGAAGGACTAAAATGAGGTTCAATGAGATGAAAATAATTTTTTGGTGAATAGTAACTTTTTACTTTTTTTTACCACGATTAAAAGTAAATAGTGAAGTTAAGGGTAAAAATGTAATTATTATTACCCTAACACATGTCCTAATTCTATTTGATAAGTTTAATTCGACCAAAAACAACCTTAGGAATAAAATATGACCATTTAGGCCCACTTGGATTAGATTGGGACATTTATTATTAATTTATTTAAAGAAGGGTTAAAATAGTTAAAATCAATGTTTAATAACCAAATAATTTTTAAAATAGGGTTATAAATAAGATAAATTCGACTATAAATATTAATTAGAAATATAAAAAATTTTCCTTCATAATTGAATTTTATTTGTAATTTTTAGACTTAAAATAATTTAATTTATTTATGACACAATGATGATTCTTTAATTATCTTATTAATGGAATATTGACATAATTGATGTTATAAATACCCAAATAAATGATATTTTATACTTATTATGAGTTCCAATACTTTTCTATGTTAATATGACTTGTTATTGTTGATTTAAATAACTTTTTTCGAACTAATCATTCTGTTACGAGTTTTACAAAAATCAATTACCAAATAGTGTCAAAATTGACATAAAATTGATTTTAAAACAACTATTATATTATTAATTGTTATTATATTCCTAAAAATCTATGGTTCGGCCATGATACTTATATCATTATAGGTGTATCATTAATGGACCACTTTGGGGTCGCTTGGATGTATATGGTATGTTTGTTAAGTATATAATATAAAAATACAAAGAGACATGATAAATGTCAATCTAATTAACTAAGAGTTAAAACTAAATGATAAGGTTAATATGATGACCTAAACTTGTCTAAATTCTATTGGATGAGAGGATTTAGACCCATAACCACCTTAGCTTCTATATAAATCAATTTTAAGCTATTAGAAACCCAATACGACTTTATAAAAACATAATATTTTTAGTTTTTCCTAAGGTGCCCCTCTCCTCCCTTATAAAAGGGCACCTCCTCCCTCTCCTCCTAACACCACTTTGAGACATAAAGCTCGTCCATACCCTGCCAAATTCTCTTCTCCACTTCCCTAGAAACATCTTAGAGGTCCTGGTCTTATTTAAAGATCAATTTTAGTGCCCTATGTGGAGGTCTCAAAGAGGCGCTTCAAAGAAGAGGTAATGTCCGTTACCAATTCTTTCAACTTTATTTCTTCTTCCACTTCTTCTTCTTTAGTTGTTTAATTATGAAGTAATAAAATCAATATCACTCATATACTGGTATTTTATTATAAGAATGAAACAACCCTATTTCACCATCTATCCATCATACAGAAAATGAAATCACCGCTCGTGCGTACGTACGGAATACCGTCTCCACGCCGTGGTTGAATCTATTTTCCACCACCACCTTACTTGGATGGTTATAATGGTGTAAATAATAACTATATATAATTATTTTAAAGTGATATTGTTTCTGAAATATTATACATACACTCTAATACAATTCCACAATCATGGGAACGATATCATCGCTCGTGCGTACGTACGGAATACCGTCTCCACGATGTGATGTGACTCGTTCTACATGATCTTCATTGCATAATAATTATATAAATGAATTGAATTAATGAATATGATAAATATTATGCTAATAAAATTTTGGAAATGATGTATCTATAACCTAAAAATAAGAATAATAATTTATTCGACAAAACACGCATAAGAACAAAAAGCAAGAAACACCTGAATAACAAGTAACAATGAAATATTACTAATAAGAAGCTGAGAATAGGACCATATATGATATCATAAAAATAATTATGATTCTGGAATAAGTCAATGACATTATTTAAATCATTATACAAGAGTTTCAGACACTCATGAATAAAATCAGATCTAAGGTAAGGGAAAATCTCGCAATCTCATTTTTATCCGAGATTATTTATACTTCAGAATTTGCTAGAGAATATTTATCATCCACATCCATTTTTCCTCAATATGTAATATTTATATCCTTTTACAATTTTTTATATCCACTTTTACCCTTCGGTGAGTTTTTAATAAAATATATGAAAGGAATCTTTTGTTGTTTTTCGTACGAGGTACTTTTTGACTTTTCCGACAAAAGTACGAGAAGAATGTTTTTTAACTTATACGGCATGAATGTATTATTAAAAATTTATTTCCAAGAATCTTACTTTACAAGTTTTCAGGTTATTTTTAATAAAATTATTTTAGATTATAATTGTATGACATGTTAAGAAAGGAAAAATATTTTTGAAGTAGAAATAATATTTTCCTCAAGAATGGAGTTCAAGTGTTTTATCAAAATTATTTTCCATCTAAGATAATATAGGGTTCTATTTATATACCAATTATTACATTGATTTCATTATGATGTGATGGAATTATTTTTATGAATTCCTTTATCTTATATGAATTTCTTTATGATGTTACGATGTTTAAGAATCCCATTTTTTGTACATTGATTATGCAATGATGTATGATTTTTTTAATTTTGTGGCACACATAAGAATGGTATCATCATGAGATGGGTGGGACCTATATCTCCCTCTAATTCATTGGGTAAAGATTTATATCTCATGAGATAGACATGGCTGGAATGGTAGGTTAAACCGGTTCAGTGAAACCAGACTAAAACGAGGAGTGAACTCGGTTCAGAAATGGACATTGTTCACTAAGATAGTCATGGCAATGAGACTTGACTAGAAAGAAATGATTTTCTATGATTATGTGTGTATGACACAAATTTTCATGTTTTAATTTATGATTATTGGGATTACATTTCACTACTATGATTTATCCCATGTTATGAAATTATGATCTCTTTTGCAGGTTAAGATCTCCAAAATGTTATGTTCTTATGAATATGATATGATTGATATTTCTTTTGTTTACCCTTACTGAGCGTTTGAGCTCACCCTTTTGTATGTTTTCTTTCCCCAGGTCAGGAATAACATTATTAAGTAGGATATGCCAAAAAGGGACTCTAGATATGATGAAATAAATGGGAGATAATGTAGATGATTTATGAACCAGTTGTTTATCTTTCCCAGTTTCTAAAGACACTATACCTATACGGTCCTTTCATGGTTTTCTTATATGTTGTAATAAGTGTACTTCAATTTTGAAGTATTAACAATGTGTGTAAAGTATTTGTCATTATACGAGATGTTTCCTTGCTGGTTTTTCCTGAGCCGTGTCTTCTCTTTGCTTCCCACCCATTAAAGTTGGTAGCATCTCTCCCTACCAATGCAATCGTTCTTTAAGGGTTGCTATTTTTTCACTCATTTGTTACAATTTTTCATTTTTATCATCCGTTTTTTTCTTCTCATAATATACTCGGGGTGTCACCCAAAACCCCGAACCTCTGACACGACCATATTTTTCTAGCTGTTTCAATGCCATCGATAATAGGTCTGCATTCTCTACAAGAGTAGTTGATTCCTGTGACTGTCAGATATAGGAAATTAAATAATTATTTTTATGTAATAGCAATTGAAAACAAATTTTTTTATCTTCATGTAATACTTACAAATATTTCCCACACTTTTTGTGTGTTCTCATCTTCTATCTTCCCTTCCTTATTCACACATGCCTCCTTCCATAGCACATGATGTGGTATGGAAGTGTATTTGGTTTTAGACTCATCAATCTACATATAAACATAGCAAGATAATTATGATGTTGTTTATTGGAACCTAACAATATTACTATATATTAAAAATACGTACCATTTTATTTTTTTGTGAAGCGTACCCCATCATTTCTTTATGATAGGGGTATGTTGTCTTTGATGCATGTTCCTTATTTTCAGTATAGAGTTTCTGTTTCATAAATGAGATATTGGCAATCAAAGTGATGAATATAGGTATCGTCAAACAAAGTATTATCAACAACAATGTACCTGCAACTTCGCATCCCCACGTCAGCTAATAAATGCATCCCATGATTCTTGGGATATCAGGTGAGCGTAGAAAATGGGTGGGTGAGGGTTTTTTTTACCTTTGTAATCTTTAAGTGAAATCTTATTAAAATAGTGCAAAAAATATTGATGAATCCTTCCTGAAAGCCTCAGTAAATAATCCTTGTGTGAATCGTCTATTATAAATGTACTCTGCAATAGATTGATAAGAGTAATACATTGTTTCTTTGTTTTATTTTCTAGTAAATTAAAGAAATAGATTCATAATGTTACCATAATTTATTCCCTGATCACAGCTTTCAGCCCGGACACAATATGGTGCCACGAATCTTTGTCAATCGGAACACATTTCCGAGTGACAAATCCAATGTAAATACTAAACATATCCCTGTTGGGATTCACATGTTGGCCTCATTAATTCCATCCAACATCGAATTGGATGCCTTTGCTTTTATCCTTATGAACTTTTGCTATCACCGTCAAACTACAACACACCTGTGTTTTCTGCGATATCGGTCCTTCATTCCTGACCATTTCATCGATATCAACATCATCTATATGTTAATCTGAAATGGTAGCAATGCCATGTGCTGATGGTTGTTGGACCTCAACACTAGTAGCATTAGGATCAGCAGCAAGAGCAGCAGTAGGAGCAGCTAGAGCCATAGTAGGATCAGCAGCAGGAGCAACAGTAGCAGCAGCAGGAGCAGCAGCAGCCGCAGTAGCAGTAGCTTGAGAGACTTGTTCAACATCATGTTTAGGAGCACCAGAATATGCAGAATTCATTATCGGCAAAAGTGGTTGAACAGTTAACTTAGATTTCATAAATTCAGTAATGATAAGATAATAACATGGGATAACACGATCTATATTACAAACCAAATATAACCTATTTATTGAACTCTATTTCTTTTTTTCAAAGGCTGAAGGGATTTGAAACCTTTATCGATTATCCAAATCCCTTCATTGTAGTCTCCTCTATCATAAAAAACATCATCTACATTGGGACCGCTCCAAACTGATTGTGACGTACCACTAAAAGGATCATCCTCAACAGAATTTAATTGGAACCTTCAGTTGTTTTGGACGCTAACAGAACAATCGACCAATTCCGGTTTGTGGGATCTGGAACATAAAAAACTTGTACCGCTTGTGATTCCATTATAAACAGTTCGTCTTTGTACCCTTCTTTACTGAAATCATCTATCATAAATCCCCATTCATCTATTTTAACCCCACTTTTGTTATCAATCCATTTTCATTGAAAAATTAGCAATTGGAATGTCATATAATCCAACTCCCATATTAGTCTGTTAATGAAAAAGTATGAAATATTTGCATTAATTGGATTTTTGTCCTTACTACCAAAAACATGAATCACTTCAGCCACTAGTGTAACTCCACTATTTTTCATGATACTATCTTCACCATGTTCATTTGTATAGAATGTATAAACATTAATTACATAACCACTATATGATAAGACATATACACTTGGTCCAGCGGCTAGCCATTGAAGTCGTTATGAAATTGAATTCAGAATTTCATCCAACTGCTTAAAAATATAGTCCTGAAACCATCCTATAAACTACTGCTTATGTGTATTTGATAACCATTTTTCAGCCCTTGATGTATTCAACTGTATAAAAATTTCTTTGTGAGTTTCAATATCTTGGAAACCTCCCAACTGTTATGCAAAACATAAAGGTGATCCTTCTCCCGATCTGTAATGCTGATTGTCACAACATCTATTAGAGAAATTCCCTCACCCTCAATACATCTAGTGTGACGAGATTTCAGGAGACCAATGATTTCCACATCAGATAGGTATTCGGTAAAAAATTAAATGGATCCCTCAACAATATATCACTCCACTATAAAACCATCATGCTGACATTGATTTTTGACATACCCTTTCAAAATCATCATATACCATTCAAAAGGATACATCCATCTATATTGCACATGACCCCAAAGTCAAATCGCCCTCACCAAGTGAATCATCAAATGAACCATCATTTCGAAGAATGTTGGTGGGAAAAACATTTCTAATCCACATAATATGATGAAAATTTCATTTTCCATAGCTGGAAATTTCAATGGGTCTAAAACTTTCCACATATAGCTTTGAAAAAGAAACAAAGTTTTGTTAACGTATGACAAACATTTTTGGGCAAAATATAACATAAATATATAGTACTGAGATCTTGCACCAAAACATGGAAATCATGTGATTTCAACCATCTTAACTTCAAATAATTCATTGACACAATGTTCTTGATATTTTACGAATACCCCTATGGATCCTTTATATTATTAAGAAGTTGCAAAACTAATATCTCTCCTCCCTAGAAAGAGTATAAGTAGCTGGATGAAAAAACATTCGATTTTCACACTTCACGGGAGCCAACTCTTATCATATTCCCATGTTAATCATGTCCAACCTTGCCTCAATTCCATCCTTTGTTTTTTCTGGGGAATTTTGCAATGTTCCGATAACACATTCACATACAGTTTTCCCATATGCATTACATCAAGAAAATTCCTGAAATACAAGCATTTCCTATATGGTAATTCCAAAAAGCTGATCTCTTTTTCCAACTGATTTTCATACGGTTTTTTGAAAATGGTTTACCAAAAAAAGTGTTCACAACTTTTACTTTCTGAAATAGTTGATCACCTGTTAGTGGAGACGGTGTTGCGCGTTGTTCGGAACATCCATCGAATGATGTCTTCCAAGATCGGTACTTATGCTGACGAGGTAGAAATCTACGATGTCCTGGAAACACAGATTTCGATGATTCTTTCAACCTAATTGATTCTGTATCTTCTTCACGCATGGGACACCCTTGAGTTCCTTTAATGCTCTAGCCTGACAAATTTCCATAAGTAGGGAAATCATTTATTGTCCAAGACAACATCCCTCTCAATGTAATGTATTCACTTTTATATGCATCATACAACATAACACATGAATCCCACAATAACTTCAAATACCCAATCAAAGGAGCCAGATAAACATCAATATCGTTACCTGGTTTTTTTAGTCTTGATATAAGAATAAAAAACATGATCAATTTCTACGTCATGCATAACCAGGGTTTCATTTTATAATTTACCAACATAACAGGCCATGTACTATGACTGCTTGTTTGAATGAAAAAAAGATTTACCCCGTCTATAGATAATGCAAGAAGAAGGTTTCTTGGATCTTTTCCAACATCAGAATACTAATGATCAATTTTCTTCCATTGATGAATGTCATCTGGATGACGTAATTTCCCATCATTAATTCTTGTATCTGCATGCCACGGTAATTGTATTTCTTTTTCTTCACTACCATATAGGCGCCTAAAACTTGTAATTACTGGAAAGTACCATACAACTTTTTTAGGATTGGATTCATCATTCTTGTATCAAGAAGCACTGAACATTGGGCATTGTGTAAGTGATTTGTTCTCTATACGAAACAATATACAGTCTTTTGGGTAGGCATGCATTCTTTCAGAAATCATACCAATATAGAGTAGCATTTGTTTAGCTTCATATGTCCAACTTGGGAGCTCATCATCTTTAGGGACCATGTCATTAAAGAGAGAAAGTATTTCAGTAAAACTGACATCACTCCATCAAATTTCTGCTTACAATTTATATAACTTCAGTACAGCTGACAATGTTGTATACTTGGTGCAACCAACATACAATGGTGTCTTTGCACAAATATTTAAATTCTCAATAAATTTTGGGCAATAAAGGTGATCATATTCAATTTTCTTTGTCATTTCCTCAATACGATCTTCATAATCATTGATATCTATAATCACATCCTCCATACGGTCTTCTTGATTATCCATATTTGTATTCATATCTGATGATCCATAAAACGCAGTTTCATCCTAGCCAGTAGATACATTTTCTTTTTCTCTGTGTTTATTCCAAAATTTATAACTATGATTTATTCTGTGACATATCAAATGTTCTTCCAACTCTTATGGAGTAAGTAGTCTAGAACAAAAACAACGTAAATACAGACAAAGGATTTGAGAAGGATCCTTTGCGTGATCCTTTTCAAATTTGATGAACTCTTTCACTCCATTCTCGTACTCTACTGTCAAATGATTTGCATCCATCCAATCTTTATTCATCTTCATCCTATTTGAATCTCAAATATTAATATTTATGGTTTAAGTACACAAAACAAGACATCCAAATATAGTAGAAGAGAACCACTTATAAAAATAGTGATTAATAGAGCGTAACCATTAGTATTTATTCATCTTCATTAAATATAATTACTTTAGATTCATTATATTTTCCTCATATCACCCCAGACCAAACACAAGAATAATCAATAATTATACATCTACCACTCCTAGGTATTTTCCATACATTCAATATCATCATGCCTAAATACACATATATCCACACGTACACATGTAACAAACCCATAAAAAACCATATCCACATCAGAACCAAAGTACCAATACGGATTTCAATCAGGTTACTCGATTCATGTGGTGGTGTGTACGAAATAATAAGCAAATATATTAAGTATATAGTCACACATAAATCTCCAACTGGTGTTAATAATCCAATAAACCCATGGTATCATTCCATCTATCAGAATACTCTGAAGGAGCCCATATGCGACAACAGTACCAGGTGGTGAATATAACTAAATATTTAACCCAAAATATATGCCAAAGACCACTGTCATCATGAAATCTTATTGATTTTAGAGGAACCTCTCATAGGCTCTCACACACCCCAATGTGCAACATGAGTCACACTAACATAATCCATGTATAAATGGACAATTGATTACATTCCTAAAACCACTAACCATGCTCCCACATAGGATAGTTCTAACAAGGTAGAACACCATTTACACACCTCTTCCAAATAGAATCATCTACATCATTCTAGGCACGACCAGATGACTACACTCTTCTAAAAAATTGATACAAATCCATGTGAATCCACCCATGATCTCATCATGTCACTAAATGTGAAACTAATATAAATAGGGCTAGGAAACCATCCAATATTAGACTCTAATACCAACCATCAAACTGGTGTTAACAATCCAATAAACTCCATGATGTCCTTCCTCTGGAATGGGCTTGTACCTTTCCTTTCCTTTGGTTTGGAAATGACATAAATGTCACCAAAAAAAAAATTGATGGTGGCCAGGATCGAAGGTATTTTGTCCACTCCATAGAGATTCCCTTTGATGAAGAGGTTCATAACTTCCAAAAACAAAAGTCATACGGAAGGAGGTGTCACCGTTGGACACCTTCGTAGTGATGAATTTATTTCCATCTTGAATAGTCTCAAAAACATATTTATTGTGCCAAAATACCCATTTATGTGTGTTGTAGGCGTCAGAGTGTAGAAATACATGCAACAGAATCTTTCAAGAGAATTCTATGATTATTATCGGGTTTTTTGTGTTATTTGACAATAACAACAATGAAAATATGATTTTTTATTTCTATGGTGAGGAAGTCCGATTTAACCTTGGCACTAAGACCATGATAATTTCATATGAAGATAATAATGATGGGTAGGACATGGATCTGGTATGGTATCTAGAGCTAGTAGCCTTATTGAAGTGGGAGGAAGATCTCTCATTTAAGTCCCTTGATTTTGAACATGTTCATAATCCCTTCTGGTTGGTAAGTTTCATATAAGTGGGAGATGAGGATCCAAAGGGGCAGGGGAAGGATGGGTAAGGAAACTTGGGGGCTGGTGACGGAGTCCTCTATGGATCATTAAGTATTTAGAGATATATGACAGGCTTAGAGCCAAGAGAGATAGAACAAACACTTCTAGGAAGGGGTCTGGCCATTTCAGAGAAGCAATCAGTTACCTCATCGAGGGAGAAGGACAGAGATGGAGGTCGGGGTGGTAAGGCTAGAAATCCTGGTGGTCTGGGCATCAGGGCATACAAGTGCACTACCAGACAAAGACATTTAGAGTTCCTTTGGGACTGTCCAAGATTAATTATACCAAGGTGTAATATTTAGAGTTCCTTCGGAATGTTCCTAAAGATAGGAACCAGTGGTATCTTGGAAAAAGGAATTTTTTCCATGTTTCTCAAGGACTAAGTGGTTGAAATTCTAGAAAACTAACTTGAGCTTTTTGATTTAATGTTTGAGGAACATGATTGATTGATCATTTACGATGGTTTGAAATTTTGGAAAGTTATTTATGGATAGGTTCCATTTATTTTATTTTATGATGAGTGTACAGTAATCACGAGGATTCCCATATAGGATGGTTTTTGATCAAGGGAGTAGTGCATGACATTTTTAGATGTTGGGGATTTCCCATATGGAATAGTGTTTCTATATATTCCATTTTGTTAAAGCTAATACCTAAGTATGGATTGTATATCATGACGGATGGATGATTATTTATTATGAAAACAATTTTATTAAGGTTTCACTTGTGCTAAGGATCCCCTTGTATAGTTTCCTTATTTTTAGGTGGTCATGAGGACCATTGAGAATTATCTTATAGGAATGATGGTGCTTTTAGATAAATTTTTTGGAGTAGTTCTAGTCAAGGATTAGAGTGGTTCATCATGTTCTAACCCAATGGACATTGTGCCTTCTATCTTTCAAGGGCTTTATATCATATGAGGCACGACATGTTGGTATAACAAGGTGAGCTTGGATCTAGGTATATGACAATTATGGTCTTATTCGTGTATTAGAATACTTCAATAGGAGAGGGATGAGATACATATGGTCTTATTCATTGATGATAATACTCTTATAGGGGAGGTCTTATATACTTATGGGTTTATTCCAGGATGGGAACAACCCCATAAGGGAGGTATGTGATATTACTAGTTGGGGTGACATGGACTAGATTCAAGATTTCTAGATGGACCACCATGTGCTATCCTAGAATGGGCATTATGGTTGTGGATTGGAGCCTATTATCTACTAAGGGCCTACTATCTATCAGGTCATCGGTGGTCTAGTATACTGGGGTGAGCTTCGTAATGGTTTCATGATGACACAAGGCACATACTTACTATTTTTCCCATTCTCAACAACTATAGAGTAAAACTCTTCACAACCAAAACCACACAATTCCCTCAAAGGACCTACCTAAAAGCATTACATACTTGAGTACTAGGGTTTAAGAACACGTTAGCACAATAATTAACTTATAAAGGAAACCACAATTGTGGAATACTGATATTGTAGAATAATATATCAATAAATAATTTTCTATGACTAGAATGTAAAGGTGTGGAAATAAACTTTTGATCCAAGAAATCACCAACACCCTAAATAACAACACAATTCATCTCCAAAAGTAATTTTTTATATAAAATCCAAAAAAATAAATCCAAATTTTAAGAGGATACACATGAGTCCTATAAGGCTGATCCCTATAGTAATTTGTATGTTATTAACTCCATAACTCCCTAGCATGTTTATAGTAGGAATACATAAAATAGAAAGGGAAATTAATTCTCTACCATGTTAGATGATGGAGGACCGGCATGTGAAGCTCAGCGGGCGGTGGAGGACCAGCAATGGGAAGCTCGAGGGAGGCAGAGGTCCGGTAATGCGAACCACAACGGGCGGCGGAGGTCCGGAAAAATGATGCTCAAGGGCAGTGGAGGTCTAGTAACAGGAAGCTCAGTGGGCGGCGGAGGTCCGACATCGAGAAGCTCAAGGGCGGCAGAGGTCCAGAAACGTGAAGCTCAGCGGTGGAGGGGAGTCGCAGGGTTCCAGTTCTATGAGTGCTTTAGGTCACGATAAAACGAGGGCACTGTGAGACCAACTTTATAAAAAAATGGTCTACGGTTTTATCCATGCTTAAATTTTAGCACTGATAAAGGTAGTCTGTATCAGTGCTTTTGTTAGCGCTGATAATTGACCTCTTTATCAGCACCTTTTTAGCGCTGATATAGGGTACCATGTATCAGTGCTAAAATTTTAGTGCTGATACAAGGTAACCATTATCAGCGCTTTTTCTTAGTGCTGATATAAGGTGGCGTTGCGCTTGCCCATTTTTGTTGTAGTGGTTTATTCATATAAAAAATCTCAAGAATAAATTCTTGGTCATTGCATTTTCCCCCCTTAATAAATTTTTCCCTCAAAATTTCAACTCATTATCAAAGTTGAGAAATGGTGATGGTACTTTGGTATCATTTTCTACTATGGTTCCCACATCACTTCTTCATATTTTTGGTTCCTGCATAACACTTCAAAAAAGTTGAGTTGTCTTATTTCATAGAACATTGTATCTATGGTCCATGATCTCCAAAATCTTCTCCTCATAAGCGATTTTATGTTCTTTTTAGATTAAGCATATGTAACAGTTCATGCATCTAAATCCTTTAGGGGGATACAAAGAATAGGTTAGGAAATTATGCCATATTTGGTGGATTCACTAGTTGATAGACTAATTCCCATGTAAAAAAATATTTCAAAGGGGAAAATATTCATTGGGAAAGACTTATTTTTCTTTTATAATCGGAAAACTCTCTAAATTTTTGATATCTTAAGGAAATCATTGTCTCCGACAACAAAATACATTTCCCTTCAATGATATTCTTCACATATCATCTTCCAACTCAAAAATGTATCCGTATGTTTTTGAATTGAATTTAGCTTTTATTTAATATATTTTACAACATCAAGTGAAAGAATCATCCTCTCAACAACATCATCCAAATAAGTTGGAGTTTTTCTTCGCATTCAATATAGAGAATCATTATGGTTACAATTAAATTCCCTAGTGAAATTCATGGTTGTTGGAGAAATAAACTAATTGAAGGTGTTGAACCAATCCCCATTCAACTCAATTGAGAATGTTATCAGTATGTCCTCATGTGTCTGAGAAATCCATTCATATTGGAAATTTTTTGGGGGAGATAGGACACACAAAAATTAAATTCAGTATTAATAGAAGGCCGGAGAATTCGAATGAATTTAGTTCTAATCATTGGATCATGATCATAAATGATATAAAGTGGTACCCCATGCAACTTAACCATTTCATTTATGTTTATCCTATAATGTTGGTCAAGAGAGAAATCATAACAAATAGAAATGAATGATCATGTCTTGGTGAGTTGATCCACCATAACACATTTCACATTATTTGCGTTGGACGTTTTTGGGAGACTAGAGACTAAGTCTATAGTGTTATTTACCCACTTCCATGCTAGTGTGGGTAGTGGTTTAAATACCCCTTTGGAAATTTTTCACTCTTCTTTCACTTTCTAAAATACCATGAATTGTGTAGTGTATTCAGCAATCTCCATTTTCATATTATCCCACCAATAATGATCACAAAGGTCCCTATTAATTTTAGTGCTTCTAGTACGTATAATGAATGGAGAGTAATGAGATCCATGCATCATCTCTGTATTTTTCTTTTTGAGAGGTGGGACTTATAAACTTTTATGAAATTTTTTATATCATCATGATCAATATAGAACATAAAAAAATTCCAATTCTTTACCTCTTATATATTCTTTCTTATCAAAGGAAATTCTCTATGTGCTTGGTTAATATTTTTGGCTAATGATTGTTTATAAATATATGGAGGTAGGATTAATGATATTGCTTCCCTCTTAATTCCCATGTGCATCCTTACTAGATCCCTGATATATATATATAAATACTAATATTCATCATTTCTAGAACAATAGGGTATTTCCAATATAATACATTATTAATGTTTTGTTAACTTTTGGAGTGATTATAATTGAACATTCATAGTATTTAAGAATATACAACAACCATATTTGTTTCATATCAAATTCATTTTGAGATAAATTATAAATCAATCATTGGTGGTCTGTGTATATATCAAATTTCCCCCTATTAAGACAGGGCCTCAATATTTTCAGAGAAAAAATAATATTGGATATCACTTGGTAATCCATTGGAAAAATCTACTCAAGTGGATTAAATGTTTGAGATTCAAAAGAGATCACCTTGATATTTTTCATGAGGACACACCCAATACATTTTAGAGACCTGTCACTATAAAAAAACATTCTCCAACAGAGGGTAGAGTTAATACAAGTGTATTAACCAATATCATCATTATTTCTAGAATAATATCTTTACACTCCTCCATATATACAAACTTATCACCTTTTTGATTTAATATAGATCGTGGATGAGAATGTTTTAAATTTTTTTAAAAACCTCTTATAATATCATACTAAACATAGGAATCTAAAAATCATTGTTAATTTTGTAGGATGAGGTCACTCTTCAATATCTTTTGTCTTGGATGGGTAAACTATGAGTTATTTGTTGGATATAATGTTCCATAAGAATGTAACCAGCTTTAAGAAAAAATAACATTTGATGACTTATCAAAATATCTTCTCCTTATTCATATTTTTCAATATATCCTTTATAAGATTCTCAAGTTCCTTAGATAGTTTGGATCATATTAGAATATCATAAAAAACAACAAAAAATTTATCAATTTAGTCCTTAATAAATCTATTCATAAAATCTATAAATATAGAATTAGTATTAGTCAAGAAGATGGGAATAAAAATAGACCCATAATGGCCATATCTTATTCAGAAAGAAGATATTGGAATTCCTTCTTTCTTCACCCTCAATTGAAGACTACCAGATCTATGGACAATCTTCAAGAAGTATTATGGCCCATGAAGATAATAAAATATGTCATTAATCATTTTGATAGGGTACTTTTTCTTCATTATGAATGTAATCAATTCATAGTTGCATTTATCCATCATTCTTCTTTAAGAAGAGATTTGTTTGTCCCTAAGGGGACACACGTGGAAGAAAAATTCCATCCCTATAAGATCATTATGTTCATTCATTATTTCATTTATCTCTACATTTCCCATCATATATGGGCACTTATAAATCGGCATGGATACAAGTATGATTTTAATGGAGAACTCTACCTTTCATTCTAAAGGAGGTCCTGGTAACATATTACAACCCAAAACCTATTCACTTTTTTAATTCAAATATAACTTATATGTTTATTATACACCTCGAGATGAATTTTTTTTAGTGTTTTACATATTCTAGATACATTATAGAATTCAAATTTGAAAACCCATAAAAGAAAAGAAAAAAAATGTTCTTATTTTTTATAGGAGTTAAAAACCCAAAAGTGGCCTTGACCACTCACTCACTTCTATGATTCCTTATCCCGAGTGAAAATTGATTTAAAGACACAGGGTAAGCAAAAAAATCTAAGTAAGGTGGTTTTACAAACTTGTGAAAAAGAAAGAGAATTTTTCATTTGGTCATATATACAAAACATGAGATACAATATGAGAAATAAGAAAATAAATATCTTGTGTACATTTGAAAATAATCATATTGTTATAAATATATTTCAAGCACATATAACAATTAGGAATCCATTTCATCCATTCATGAAACCATAAATATTTATGTTGATAACTTATAAGAATTCATAAATACTTATTAATTGACCCTTAGATCATAACATGAATTCTTGGATCACTCCTCACATTACATAATATGGTGGACATTTTCCTATGATATATTAGGTTCACTCCCAAATCCCATAGTGGGATTAGGATAAACATTCTCTTACACCATACATGGAATCTCATGAGTTCAAAACAATACCCAATGAATTCAAGCACAATATAATTCTGATAACAAGAATCAAATGATTTGAATAATTTCCACAAGTGTTTGAGTTTGGTCCCCGTCCTCAACCTTCATTCACATAATATCCATGTTAAATTATTTTGAACTATAACATGAATTTTACATCATAAGGGCCATGTAGCATTCATCAAAAACATGTTCTTCAATGTCCATTTAATAAAAGGTAATTTATATGGTGTTATGTGTGTCAGGATAAAGGTAGTTTGTCTTGAAATTACATATGTAAATATACATTCATATACCTATATTATAATTTAGAAAATTTACATAAAATAAAATACACATATGTATAGATATCAAAAACAATAAAAATATTTCTGCATAAAATGTCTCATGTATATACATCATCTTATTTATATTCTAATATATAAATATTAGGAATAAAACATTTTTTCATAAATTAATAAATATATACACACATTTTTATGCTTGTATCTAATGATGTCAGTTAAAAATATGTTTATCCTAAAATAATACATATGTAGATATATATATATATATATGTTTTATGAAAAAAATCATATGAAATGAATTATTTTTACATATATGTTTTTTAATATAAAACAAATTTAACTTAAACATTAATTTAGAAATATCTATTAACTCGCATTCACTTACAGAGGCCTAATTAAAATTCTCTAAACAATAAAAATAATTTCATAAAGAAAAATCCATCAGAGGCCATATTTTTTAACATGAAATGATATACATTTCCAAATATAGATTAGAAACATTATTTTAAAAAAATTATTTTGGAAATAAAATATAAACAGTAGTATTTATAGGATCCCAATTGATATTAATTTATTATTCAATGAAATTTGAAGAAAAATAAGTCTCATGGACCAAAGAAATTTCATGTATAAATTCTTTAAATGTAAAAAAATAATGATTTTTTGTTGGCAAAAAGATTTTAATATCTGAAAATAATCCCCATATATTTAATATTAAAACACAATTATATAATACTAGAGAATGAAAACAATTTTTCATATAAAACTCTAATATTCAAAAAGTGCTTTAATTATTTAAAAATGGTTTAAAAAAATTACCTTTACTATCAAAAAACTATAATTAAAAATTATTTAGATAGTCTAGAATCAAATTCTATTAATTGATTAAAGACAATTTACATAAAACATTTAAAACATAGAAACCACCTGACTGATTTTATAAGATATTTTCTATAACGAAATTACCTTGAATATACATAGTTATGAAATACATTTCCTTTGTATATAAGGTTCAAAAGGAACATAATTATATGAAAAATAATTATCTCCCATTCTATGAAAATGTTTCATCGTGGCCTTGAAATAAGAAAAATAAATCAAGAATAAGGATATTAAAAACAAGGAAAATTCTGCTTGCCTACTAAAAATATACTCCTAAAATAAAACCACACATGTACCTGCTATATTTACCCATGACAGAAGGTTCCATATATTTATTCCTATAATCCCAAAAAACAATGGATAACACACATATAAAATCAAGTGTGAAAAAAATATAAATTGGACACAACTCATAAAATAGGAGCCTAATTAAAGAGAAGGTGGAATAATAAACCAAAAATTGAAATATTATAACCCTTCAAATATATATACGATTCATCCAAATCACTTATATCAAAATTATCATGATGTTAAGGGAATTTAAGATAGTCATTCATTGATAAATGTTACATTTGGATCTATCACAGGTCATAGATGTTAGTTACAGGTCGGCTGCCCTTTGGCGGTGTGTGTCGTATTTATCCAGAAGTGACTATCCCTCGGTCAGGAAACACCAAAACAAAATATTTCACATGCCTTATGCTGTTCAACAACCTTAAACAGAGTTCCTATTTCATGTCATTCTAGTGGTGTTAACGGGTCACAATTCAACCAATTTGAAGAAGATGACTCGACAAAGGGAGGGGAAAGGTGTCAGTTAAACTAAACCCAATAAAAATAATGACCCCCAAGTTTTTATTTTAATTATTATATTATATTATTATTATTTAATATAAATATATATCTATTGTTGATGATAAAATAAAAATAGAAACACACATATATATATTAATACGTTAATTCATAAAACTGATATTTTCCATCTTATTTATTAAAATAATTCAAATTAATATTTTCAATATTATATTTATCAAAATAATAATATTCAAAATATTATTTATTTTATATGTATTAATATTCAAAAATTTATTAAATTATAATGTAAAATGTTATTTTGTTTTCAAAAAATATATGTGTTGTATATTATCTTGATTTCAATAAATCAATTTAATGCACATGTATTTTCTAGTGTAACATAAGTACTTTATTATGAATCATAATATAATCTCATTTTTAATATAAAATTTATTGTTAATTTTTTTTTCTATAAACTTATAGTTATATTATTTTTATTAATAATAATAATAATATTATTTCATGAAATAAAAAGTTAGTATTAAAAAATATTTTTTAAAAAACTGTTATATTTTTCCAAAAATAAATTGGTATTATGTTTTATATGATCGAAACCCCATCACTCAAAAAAATTATATAACATTGAATAAAAAAATTTATAATTTAAAAAATAGAACTCCAATATTTTGTTAATTTATAGATGTTTTAAGGTAAACATCATTTTTTAATGTTAATTAGTTATAACATAAACACACACAAAAATAGACCACACACACAAAGATATATATATATATATATAAGATTTATTTTTAGTTTTATTTTATATTATTTAATTTTTAAATTAATTATATAATTTTTTTCAATGGTAATTTTATATATAAATATGTCACCTCAACAAACATTTCATTTTAACAATGTTTATCATATTGTAGATCCTCTACCCATAAATATTTTGCATATATTTTCGATCCTCTATGGTATTACACTCATCCACCTCATTGGGTTACTAATCATGGATGATCCCAATGATGTGGGTTATGAAATAGATGTTTTAATGTTTTTTTATAAGTTTCCAGTTTTTATTGATGATGAAATTTATAGGGTTGTGGTTAATACCTTATTAGTCAAATGAGACATTCTTATACTGATATTAATTTATTACATTAATAATCAAAATGTTACTTTGCAATAAGAATAATTCATTATATCTTTGAAAGAGGTTGATTTATAGAAGAATTACTAGAATGTTACCTTATACCACCTAAAAAATTCATCCCTTCAATAAGATTACACATTACAAAGAGTGAAAAAAATTAAGCTCTGTTTCATGGTTTATTACCTCCTAGAATTAAGAATTATCCTATTATCATTGTCACATTAATCATGAAGAGTGGGGGTCCACTTAGAGTAAAAATACCTTAGTTTATTTTCAATACAATCCATTTCCTTAGTCCAAACATAGTTTTTAGAACATTGATCATACTGATGGAGATTATAATAACCCTTTTGACAATATTTTTTCCTTACATATAGTTTTAAAACATCATTATAGACCAGGTTTTTATAAAATATTCTGATTGAGTGGGCTTTAAAATTATTAAAATTTGGTTCTTATAATAAATTTCTTAAGTTTCCAAAAAGAATGGAATCAAAGACGATATATAAATATATGATTATTATAGTTCTCCCTCTTTGTAAGCCATTCTAAAATAAAATAGTGATTCAAAGTATATAGTCAAGGATAACTATATGAAAATTCCCTCATGGTGCATCCATTGGAGAGAAAGGTGAAATAGTTGGAATCTTATGATTTGATTATGGGTGATTCATAATCACTGATGATTCTGTTTTATCGTGGAGGTGATTGATATATCATAAAGTCATTTGTAGGAATGTTTAAAATTGTAATAATTATTGAAACTATATAGTCTTTACATTATAGTAATTATTGAATGAGAGTCAATGGAAAGGGGCAACAGTTTTGTGAGAGTTTCTTCCCAATCCATCTCATAACTACCCTTTATCATGCTGATCAAATATAAAAAAAATCTTAAATTACCACTATGATATATCATGTATAATAAAAATCTTTTATTAAAATAATTTTATTTAATATTTATTATTCCTTATCAAATAAGAATCTACATAAAGCCTCTAAAGGTTTAATAGAATTATCAATATTTTAACCTCCAATATTGTCTAAACCTTGATTTTGATACCAAGTATGATGACCCAAATCCTATTTCATTATATATATGTATATAATTAATTTATTTTATTAGATAACCCATAATGGAAAAGTTTTACAGTTTTAGATAACACATATACATTGCAGAATTCTAATTACACAACCTGTAAAAGAAAAGACTCAAACTATTATTATTTTTTAGAAGAGTTAAACATCAAAAAGGGTATTCATCCAATCACATGATTCAATGAGTTTTTTTCCATGTGAAAATATATTTTAAAAAAAAACATGGGTGCGTGATAATATCTCAGTGCAGTGGTTTTCAAAACATGTTGAAACCAAATGGGATTTTTCAATTCAATATAGACATAAAATAAGAGATATAGGTTTAAAATTAGGAACATAGATATCATGAGTACTTTTGAAAATAATCATATTTTTATAAATAGATTTTCAACAAATGTAACCTTTATAAATTCCATTTCACCCAATTATAAAATCATAAATGTTTTTCCTCATAACTTATAAACATTAAAAAATAGTTCTCAAAAGTAAATTGGATCATAAAATCAACTATCAGTTCACTCCTGAGATAATATATCATGGTAGAAATTGTCCCATGATGAATTAGGATCACTCCCAAATACAAATTTATAGTTAGGATTTTCCATCCCATGAAGCCTAGATGAAATATCAAGAGACTAAAATAGTACACAATGCATTGGAGTTCTATATAATTCTTACCACAACTATCACATGATTTGACTAAATTACCAAATGTGTGTGGTTTCAATCCATATAAAATGTGTAGCGACATGGGTTTTGGTCCTTTCAGACTTTAGAAGAATCATATGAATAATTCCAGAGCTAGGCACGAAGACGGTGTGCAATTCCGAGGCCCGGTGTGCCCGGAATTAATTTTATAATAATATTACGTATTTTTATACTATGCATAAGGTGAGGGTGTGATATCTCTTTAAAATTAGCTCAGAATGGGAATATGAGTGCACAGTTACGTCCGGAGCGTTCCGTTTACCCTTGGAGGGGTATAAACGTTGCTGGCACGGGCATGTTGTAAGAAAAGCCACCAAGGGCGTTTTGGTAAATAAATAGAAATGTTTTTTACGAGCATGGGCCCAAATAACTTATAAATGAAGTCTCAGATTGCAATTATGAGACCTCATTTGAGTTCATAAAATCTTATTTACCCTAAGCGTGACCTTATCAATGTCTGCGTCGGGCACGGGGTCGGGGGCGTGTCAGGCCGAGGATTTAAGCAGATATTTGTTGGATACAAATATCTCTTCCCCCCCCACCTTATTCCTCTTCGATGTGTGCAGCGGAGGAGTTTCCTTTTCCCTCCTCTTCCTCCTTCCATAAATGGTGAATCGGTGACCGAATCACACTATCAAGGTATAATTGGACTCCGATCTTGACGGCGGACGTTCCTAGATCGTGCAGCGGCCGCCACAGGGCGTGCGAAGAATTGGCATTCCACCAAAAGGTAGGAATTTTGAGTTTTGAAATCTTGTATCCCAATTTGGTTGGTATTTCTCTATTTTGAGCTTTCTGATGCGTAGATCCGGTCCCAGAGGCGCATGCAGATGTCTTCGCATTTGTGTGTGGACACCCGTGGTGCCCACGACCATGCTCAGAAGGGTCGTCAGCACAGTGCCGGTGGCGGCCGGCGACGGCTGGTAGTGGAGGACTGCGGTGGTGGGCTGCGGAAAGAGAATCGGACCGCCGCAGGCGGCGGTGTTCCGGCGCCAATTTTTTAATCGACTAAACAAAATTGACATATAATTTTTAAAATGTAGAAACTAATTGAACTATTTAAGTAGAGTTGCTTTATAATGACATTACCTTGAACCTGAATAATTTTGACATATATTTCCATCATATTAAATATTTAAAAGGGAGAATGTGTATGAAAAATAATTAGTAACCTTACATTTCATATGTTTCATCACTTTCTTAGAACATGGAGAATAATTACAAATCAATGACATTCAAAACTTGGAAAACTGAACAATCTTACTATAAAGAGACTCTCGAAGAAAACCACCCTAATACTGAAACTATCTTCCAACAGCACATGGTGGGATATATATATAACCAACATCCAAAATAACACATGAAAGAAATATACACAAAATCCAAATGAACCACATCATATCTTAATCAGAAAAAAATATCCCCTTTCTTATAAAATATATTTCTAATTTGAGCGGAGGTGGAAACCTAATACAAATATAGAAATATCATATTCCAACACATAATAGTACAATTCATCCAAATTCCCATGATCCAACTAATCTTCGCATAAAGGGATTTGTGAGATAGTTTTTCCATGAGAAACACGACATTCGAATCCATCAGAGGTCGCTAATATCTGTTACATGTCAATTTAACGATTTCATTGTGTGTTAGATTCATATAAAAGAGACCACCCTTAAGTCACAGGATTCACAAAAAATATCAAATGTTGGATGAATATCGACATCCATTAGTGAAGCACTGATTTTGAGTCCTTATGATTGAGTTCAAGGGTCACAGGTCCACATATTTTACAAAGAAAACAACACATAGGGAAGGGAAAGGTGTCAATTGGACTAAACCCAAAAAACAAACATGACCCCCTATTATTATTTTAAATTATTATATTATATTATTATTATTACAGATAATTATATATATATATATATATATCACTATTGATAAAATAGAAACACACACATATATATAAGCATGTTAATACATAAAAACCATTTGTTTCCACCTTTAAATAATAAAAAAACATATTCTTATTATCATTATTATTTTAAAAAATTCACAATAATACTACATATATATATATAGTTTAATGAATTCAATATTTAACATGTAATTTTGTTTAAAAAAATATATGCCTATAATTTTTTTCAAGTTAACTATTTAATGAACATGTATTTTCTATTTTAATATATGATATATATAATTATTTATAATGTAATCTTATAATTAATATTTAATTTATTTCTTACAATGTCAAATTTTATTTCCCATTGACTAATATGTAGATTTTATTTTCATTATTATTATAATTATTTCATGAGAGAAAAGTTTTGTATTAAGAAAAATATGTTCTAAAAACTATTATATTTTTTACAAAATAAACTGAGAATATGTTTTATGTCAGTTAAACCACATCGCTCCTTAAAATTATAAAATCTTGAGAAAAAAAATTTATAAATAAAAAATATATCTCAAAAATATTCTTATATATATATATGTATTTAAATATGCTCCATTTTTTAATGTTAATTAGTTACAACATAAACACATGAAGATATATATATATATAATTATAAAATTTATTTTTGGTTTTATTTTCTACCATATTAATTTAAATAGACATAAATGACTATTTTAAATGGTAATTGTATATTTAAAATCATTACCTTAACCAATGTTTTCTTTAAAAAAGTATTATAAAAATATATATCCTCTATATGTAATTATTCTTCCTATATTCATGTTCTTATATGCTCTTACTCTCATCATATTCATAGGATTTCTACTCATGGAAGATCAATAAGACCCAGGCTGTGAAAATTATAGTCATCATGTTTGTTATATGATACCCTTGTTTATTCATGAATATAGTTATAGTTTTAGTGTTACCTCTATACTAGTATGAGGAGAAATTATTTTAGTGATTTTAATGTATTAATTCAGTAAAAAAAATTTCTTTAATTTTATACCTATTTATTTCATCTTATTAAGTGGAAAATTTAAATAAGAATTACTAGGGTGTGACATAAATTTTTGGGAAATACACTAACGTAATCCTGAACGATGGGGAAACATTCGATCCTTCACTTTCCATTTATTATCCCACTTTAGTAATCATCTCCATAACGAAGAATACGGGAGGTGCTTCTATACATATCTCAAGATGATATCTCTCTCATTTGATAACAACTATATGATTTCCATTCAAAATTGCTAAAATTTAGTTTTTTATATAGTTGATCAAAGAATTATACATTGAGATTCCATCCATCCCTATAATATTTTTGAATTCCATGATGGTAATTAGTACTATATTTGAAATGGGATTATACTCACCATATTTAGTACTATAGTTTTATACATTGTTTATGCTAATATAATTCCTCCAATATTGTTGAATGATAAGGATACTTCTAACAGTGTAGTTATTTATTCCATATTGATTAAAGACATGTTTCAAATGAATGAATGATTATAAAAAAATGTCAATAAAATTTCTTTCTCCTTTCAGAGTGCAATGACTTTACCTTCCACAATATTATTTAGAGTATCTACTTTAGCTTATGTGAAAGGGAATGCTCGACCATTATCCCCTGGCCTATGATAAAATTGATGGTGGTTTCCCACTATTATCATCATATTTGGACATTGATTGTAAAATTTCCTAGAATTCACACATGTGAAGAATTCTAATTCTGGCTTGGCCAACACCATATTCAATTTATTATTAGTCTTAAGAATATGGGGATTCAACTCACTATGATATTTATAAGCTATAAGGAGGTTTATTTCACATTTTTAGCACCTTCCACCACTAAGAAATCATTTCCAAGAATGCTTCTTCACACATTTATCGCACAAGGTAATTTTTCTTTCCTTTCCTTATCTTCCATGATCAACTTTATTCCTTATGATTATCTCCATTTCCATATTCTATTCATTTAACCAGTGAAACCATTGCATCACACAAAACTCCATTCAACCTTCATAGCACTCCACACTATCTCCTCATAGATTTTATAGTCTAAATTTTCTAAATTCCTTCATAGACGAGGTATCATTCCACCAAATAATCTATCATTATTTTCCTTGGAATGATTTATAAAAATGCAGGTCTATCATAAATGTCTTGTAATGATTATTTTATAGATTCCCATAGATTCATTTTTATTTTTCTTTATCTCTAGGGATTGTATGTCCCTTTTTTCATCAAATAGTTAAAATATTAATAGAAATAGATTCTTGTAAACTCATACCACTCCATTTAATCAATCGCACTTATTCGATTTGTGTTTTCAATAAGTTTACACAATTTATAATCTTCTACTTTTAAGTAGTATACATCTATTGTGACTCACTATAATTCAAAATACTAAATAGAAAAAAAGACTTTTCTATAAAAATAATCAATTATTTATCAATATATGGGTAAATAGATCTACTAAAATGATGTGGTTTTTAACACAATAATGACTTTATAGAAATTTTATCTCATTGAGATGAATTTAGTCTCTCACCATGATTGATTATAATTTTCATAACTACAGCCAGTTCATTCATCATTTTAATCAATTTTTCCATTACTACTTCCATTGGAACAATGTCAGTACAACATCTGTTTCAGTCATCAATTAAGTGGTTACTGTTATATCCCTCCATTTTCTATACTTAGAATAAATTATGGAGAAAAATGTTTGTTTTAATAATTTTGTGATTCATAAGGTATTATATTCCTTCAAACATCGTGATTAAATAGGTTTCAATCTCCTCTAATAAAAAATACATTATATAAATCCATCATAAAGTATCATAAAAATAATTTGATTAACCAAAAATATCACTGGGGAATGTAAAACTAGGTGTGAAGAAATTCAAAATATTGAACAGTCAAGACCAATCATGTCTAGATCAAGGTGATGTTTTTAGGTGTTACCCCAAGTTACATCTGTGCTAAATCCACAGTCACTTGTAGTATCTAGAAATGATTTATTTACTGGGAAACACTTAAATAATACTTTATGAAAATACTAGGATGTTCTTCTAAATTCTTGCATATTCATAGGGTTCTTACTAAATTTTTCAAGTGTTAATTTATATATATAACTAAAATAGCCTTTGACGCCAACTATTGAATCCCACCTTTTTATTATATATACGATTCATTTCAATGAAAAAAATATAAGATTATTTCAACTTTAGTTTCATTGAAATTAGATACATAAAAAAATAAAACAAAATAAGTTATTATAATTAACTTGAATGATGTATTTATATATTCACCCATGTTTAATTTCATTATAACTCAAATCCTAGGGACATACACAAATGAAAAGGGGTGAGCATGTATCCTAGTGATGAAATAATCTAGAGATAAATATACAATGAGATTGTGAGACATATAAATAAAAATATCAGGCATCACAATAAGGAATGAAAATTAATAATATTATAAATAAAAAGGACATGGATGATTTATAGAAAATGTGGCCCAAACATTTAAATAAGACATTGATAATCTTATCATTAAGCTTTATCACTGAGGTGTTGTCAAGGAAAATATCCATGGTTATTAACCAAGGTATCACAAAATGTATTATCTCTATATATTAATTTCTTTATCTAATTCATTCGAAATATATCAAGGTATACCGTTTATATGACTCAATTATTTCAATCCACATAGATCATAAAAAATCATTAGCTTAATAACCCATAGAGAATAAAGGTCAACATTCTTTTCAAAATCATTGCCTATAAAAGGTATTAAAGACAATATCATTATGTCATTTTTAACACATGGAAATGAGGTTTGGGTTTCATATATATATATACAATAATAAATAAATCATGATTACAAATAGATAAATATTTATTTGAAATAAAAATGGATTTGGTGTTCTATAAAAAAAGGAAAATAGAATTTCACTTTTAGAAGAGAGAAATATGATAAGTATATTCATCAACTTGACTAATATAAAACATGGATTTACCGAAGGGTAAAATAAGGGGTAAAAATGGACCCCCACTAATAAAAGAACATTATTATAGTAGTTGTAAATTATAGAGTGGAGAAAAAACAATTTTCTCCAATTACAAGGTATATCACATAAAAAGGGATCTTGATTGGAAAAGAGAAGTTTATATTTCCATTATTGTGAAGAGTTACTCCAAAATATTGTGGTTTGGAACCTTGTTGGTTGAATAACACTATGGGGGATACCGTGGGATGAAAAATAAGACTAGTTTTTTAGATTATGGATGGGAGTAAAGGGGATTAGTGAAATGGGTGGGTATTAATATGAACTATGGATAAATTATTTAATAATTTATAAATATAGGTCTTGGAAATCATGGTTATGGAAAACGAAAAACCAATGCCTTAATGATGATATTTGGTAATGTTTTTGAAAATTTGAGTCAATATTTACGAAATTTTAATCCAACATATCCAAACACCATTTTTAAAATCTTATTTTGGCATGGAAATCTATTTTTTTTCACAATATGATGTTTTGATAATAAAAATTTTAATTTTAGACTTTGGAAAGTCATATTTATGATTTTAAATACATTAATATATAATAAAATAGTAAATATTAATAAAACAACATATTTTTTGTCATGGATTTTTGTTAATTAATTATTTAATCATTATGACATAATTATGACATTACATTGAACCGGAATAATTTTGACATATATTTCCATCCTAGGAAGTGTTTAAAGTGGAAAATATGTATGAAAAATAATTCATATTATAAAATAATATGTCATGGAAAATAATTGCTTCTGTGTATGTTATTTTCATGTGTTATTTTGGATATTGGGTATATGTATATGCCACCATGTACTGTTGGAAAATAAGTTCAGTATTAGGGTAGTTTTCTTTAAGAGTCTCTTTGTAGTAAGATTGTTCAGTTTTCCCAGTTACTCATGTCGTTGATGTGTAATTATTTACCATGTTCTAAGGAAGTAATGAAACATATGAAGATTAAGGTAACTAATTATTTTATAATGACATTACCATGAACCTGAATAATTTTGAAAAATATTTTAACCATATGAAATGTTTAAAAGGAAAATTGTGTATGAAATATAATTAGTTACCTTTCTTTTCATATGTTTCTTTACTTAATTATAACATAGAAAATAATTACACATCAACAAAATTCAAAACTGGTAAAACTAGACAATCTTAATACAAAGATGCTCTTGAAGAAAACCACCCTAATACTAAACTTATTTTTTAAACATCACATAGTAGCATATACATATACCCAACATTTAAAATAACACATGAAGAAAACATACACAAAAGCAATATAAATCACATCATATCAAAATCAGAGAAAAAATATACAATTCCTCATAAAATATATACCTAATTTGAGCAGAGGTGGAAACCTAATCTAAATATTGAAATATTATATTCTCACACATAATAGTCCAATTCATCCAAATTCCCATGATCCAACTCATCTTTGTATTAAGGGATTCTTGAGATAGTTGTTCTATGAGAAACATGACATTTGAAACCATCAATGGTCGCTAATATCAGTTACATGTCAATTTAACGATGCCATGGTGTGTTTGATTCATTTAAAAGAGACTACCCTTGAGTCACAGGATTCACAAAAAATATTAAATATTGGATGACTATCGACATCCATTAGTGAAGAACCGATTTTGAGTCTTTCTAATTGAGTTCAAGGGTCATAACAACACACATTTTACAAAGAAAACACCACATGGGGAGGGTAAATGTGTCAATTGGACAAAACCCAACAACAAACGTGACCCCCTATTGTTAATTTCAATAATTATATTATCTTATTTTTATTATAGAAAATTATATATATAATTATATATATAAATTTTGATAAGATAAAAAGACACACATAGATATAATCATGTTAATAAATAAAAACCATATTTTTTCACTTTTAAATTGTAAGAAAACATATTATTATTATCATTATTATTTTAAAAAAAATATTCACAATAATATTATATATATATATAATTTAAAGAATTCATAATTTGACATGGTATTTTGTTTTAAAAAATATATATTTTCCTATATTATTTTCTTTTCAAGTAAAATATTTAGTGAACTTGTATTTTCTATTTTAATATATGTTATATTTATTTATTTATAAAGTAATATTATAATTAATATTCATTTTTTTTCTTAAAATGTAAAATTTTATTTCCAATTAACTAATATGTATATTTTATTTTCATTATTATTAATATTATTTCATGAGGGAAAAGTTTTGTATTAAGAAAAATATGTTCAAAAAACTATTATATTTATCACAAAATAAACTGGGAATATGTTTTATGTCAGTTAAACCACATCACACATTAAAATTATAAAATGTTGAGAAAAAATTTTATAATTAAAGAATAGATCTAAAAACTATTCTTAATATATATATATATATTTAAATAAACTCCATTTTTTAATGTTAATTAGTTACCACATAAACACACGTAGATATATATATAATTTGAAAATTCAATTTTTTGTTTTATTTTCTATCATATTACTTTAAATTGATAGAAATAACTATTTAAAATGGTCATTATATATATAAATTCATTACCTTAACGAATTTTTTCTTTCAAAAATATTAAAAAAATCTATGTCCTCTACACCCAATGATGCTTCCTATATTCATGTTTTTATATGATCTTACTCTCATCATCTTCATAGGGTTTCTACTCATAGATGATAAAAAAACCACGGGCTGAGAAAATTATAGTTATCATGTTTGTTATATGATACCATTTTTTATTAAGTAATATTGTTATTGTTTTAGTGTTACCTCCTTACAAGTCCGAGGAGGCATTATTGTAGTGATTTTAATGTATTAATTTAGTAAAAAAAGTTTCTTTAATTTTATACTTATTTATTTCATCTTATTAAGAGAAAAATTTATATAATAATTACAGGGGTGTGACATAATTCTTTTGGAAATACACTAATGTAATCCTGAATGAGGGGAAAATATTTGATCCTTGCACTTTCCTTTTATTAGCCCACTTTAGTAATCATCTCAATAATTATAGATATGGGAGGTTCTTTTAAACACATCTCAGGCTGATATTTCTCTCATTTGATAACAACTATATTATTTCCATTCAAAATAGCTAAAATTTAGTTTCTTATACAGTTGTTCATAGAATTATACTTTGAGATATTGTCCATACCTATAATATTTTTGAATTCCACCGTGAGAATTACTACTATATTTGAAATGAGATTGTACTCACCATATTTAGTACTATAGTTTGTATACATTGTTTATGCTAATATAATTCCTCCAATAGTCTTGAATGTTAAGTGTACTTCTAACAGTTTAGTTATTTATTCCATATTGTTTGAAAACATGTTTAAAATGAATGATTGATTAGAAAAAGTGTCAATAAAATTTCGTTATTCATTCTGAGTGCAATGACTTTACTTGCAACAATATTATTTAGATCCTCTACTTTAGCTCTTGTGACAGGGAGTGCTCAACCATTGAACCTTGGCCTATGGTAAAATTGATGGTGGTTTCCCACTATTATCTTCAAATTTGGACATTGATTGGAAAATTTCCTAGAATTGACACATTTGATGAATTCTAATTCTGGCTTGGCCAACACCATATTCCTTTTACTTTTAGTATTGAGAAGATGGGGATTGAACTCACTATGATATTTATAAGATATAAAAATATTTCTTTCACATTTTTAGCCCCTTCCACAACCAAGAAATCATTTCAACAAATGATTCCTCACAAATTTATCGCACAAGGTAATTTGACATTCCTTTCCTCATGTTCCATGGTCAATGATATTCCTTATTATTTTCCCTATTTCTATATTATATTTATTTAAAAAATGTTACCATTGCGTCCCACCAAACTCAATTCAACCTTGATAGCACTCCACACTATCTTCTCATAGATTTCATAGTCAAAATTTTCTATATTCCTTCAGATATGGGGTATCATTTCACAAAATAAAATATCATTATTTTCCTTGGAATGAATTATATAAATTCAGTTGTATCATAAATGTCTTGTAATGATTATTTTATATATTTCCACAGAT
The DNA here is from genome assembly GCA_963277665.1 of Viscum album. Classification (NCBI taxonomy): domain Eukaryota; kingdom Viridiplantae; phylum Streptophyta; class Magnoliopsida; order Santalales; family Viscaceae; genus Viscum; species Viscum album. Next base: position 600,131,959 of record OY728162.1, on the reverse strand, counting down.
TCATTTTTATTTTTCTTTATATATAGGGATTATGTGTCCATTTTTTTCATCAAATGGTTAAAATATTAATTGAAATAGATTCTTGTAAACTCATACCACTCCATTTAATCAATATAACTTATTCAATTTGTGTTTTCACTCAGTTTACACCATTTATAATATTATCCTTTTAAGTGGTATACTTCTATCGTGAATATCTCTAACTCTAAATAATGAATTGAAAAAAAGGATTTTCTATAAAAATAATCAATTATTTATCAATATATGGGTCAGTAGATATACTAAAAGAAGGTGGTTGTTAACACAATAATGACTTTATATATATTTTATCCCATTGAGGTTAATTTATTCTCTCACCATGATTGATGTTAATTTCCATAACTAGAGCTCATTCATTCATCATCCCAATCATGTTTCCCATTATTAATTCCACTGGAACAACGTCAGTACAACATATATTTTAGTCATCGATTATGTGGTTACTATTATATCCCTCCATTTTTCTAAAATTAGAAAAAATTACAGGGAAAATGTTTGTTTTAATAATTTTGTGATTCATAATGTATTATATTATTTCAAACACCGTGATTAAATAGGTTTCAATCTTCTCTAATAAAAATTACATTATATAAATCCTTCATAAAGATTCATAAAAAATTATTTGATTAACTAAAAATATCACTAAGAAATGTAAAAGTAGGTTTGAAGAAATGCCTAATATTGAACGGTCAAGCCCAATAATGTCTAGCTCCCAGTGAGGTTTTCTGGTGTTTCCCTAAGGTACATCTGTTCTAAATATACTGTCACTTGTAGTATCTAGAAATGATTTATTTACTGGGAAAACACTTAAATAATACTTCATGAAAATACTAGGATGTTCTTTTAAATTCATGTATATTCACATGGTTCTTACTAAATTTTTCAAGTGTTAATTTATATATATAACTAAACTAGCCTTTCAAGCCATCTATTGAATCCCAACTATTTATTACATATACGGTTCATTTCATTGATAAAAATATAAGATCATTTCAACTTTAGTTTCATTGAAATTGGATACATAATAAAAGAATGCAAAATAAATTTTTATAATTTACTTGAATGATGTCTTTACAGGTTCTCCAAAGGTAAATTTCACTACAACTCAAATCCTTGGGATATACATAAATGGAAAGGGGTGAGTATGAATCTTAGTATTGAAACAATCTTGAGATAAATATATAATGAGATTGTGATACATATAAATAAGAATATCAGGCATAACAATAAGGAATGGAAATTATTAATATTATAAATTACAAGATCATGGATGATTTATAGAAACTATGGCATAAACATTTAAAGAACACATTGATAATCATATCACTAAGCTTTATCCCTAAGGTGTCATCAAGGAAAATATCCAAGGTTATTAACTAAGGTATCAAAAAATATTTCGTCTCTATATATTAATTACCTTATCTAATGCATTATAAAGATATCAAGGTATACCGTTTATATGACTCAATTATTTCAATCCACATAGATCATAAAAAATCATTACCTTAATACCACATAGAGAATAAAGATCAACTTTCTTTTCAAAATCATTGGTATAAAAGGTATTAAATACAATATCATTACTTAATTTTTAACACATGAAAATGAGGTTTGGGATTCATATATATAAATACAAGAATCAATAATTCATGATAACATATAGTTGAATATTTATATGAAATAAAAATGGATTGGGTATTCAATAGAAAAAGGAAAATAGAATTTCTCTTTTAAAAGAGATAAATTTGATAAGTATATTCATCAACATGAATAATATAAAACATGGATGTACAAAAGGGTAAAATAAGGGATACAAAGGGACCCCCAATGATAAAAGACCATTATTATAGTAATTATACATTAAAAAGTGGTGAAAAAACATATTTCTCCAATTACAAGGCATCTCACATAAAACAGGATCTTGATTATAAAAGAGAAGTTGATATTTCCCTTATTGTGAAGAGTTACTCCAAAATATTGTGGTTTGGAACCTTGTGGGTTTAATGAAACCATGGGGGATACCATTGGAGAAAAAATAAGACTAATTTTTTTAGAGTATGGATAGGAGTGAAGGGGATTGGTGAAATTGTTGGGTATTTATTAGAATTATGGATAAATTGTTTAATAATTTATAAATATTGGTATTATAAATCATGGTTATGGAAAATGAAATACCATTATCTTAACGATGATATTTGGTAATTTTTTTGAAAATTTATGTCAATATTTATGATTTATTAATTCAACAGATCTGCACACCAATTTTAAATACGTTTTTTCCATGGAAATCTAATTTTTTTCAAAATTTTATTTTTTTTAAAATCAATATTTTCATTTTAGACTTTAGAAAGTTACATTTATTTTTTTAAATACAATAATATATAATAAAATAATAAATATTAATAAAATAACATATTTTCTTCTCAGGGATTGTTGTTAATTAATTTTTGAATCATTACGACATAATTATGAATTTATAATCAAACAAAAAAATGAATCATTATTTTTACTATCCATAAAAAATTAGAGTATTTTATAAAATTTTTATAAATTCATCCTAAAATAATTTTGCGGTGATTTATTTTTCTTATAATATTTCATATAATATATTAATTCTTTAAATATGATAAAGATATCTTTTAATGATAAATTAATTTTTTTTGTTAAAAAGATATTGTGTTTAAGGAATAATCATATTATAAAAACTTATAAAAAAATCAATTGATATAATAAAACTATTTTATCAATTATATATTAATTAGAGTTTTATAAAACTGCATTTCATTGATTCTAATATTATTCAGAATACATTGGTGTAATTCAAAAAGTTAAATATTTCCAAATGTAATAATTCGTTTTATTTGTGTTTAAAAATCAATTTATCAAATTCACCTCAATTAAAAAGAAATGTTATTAAAAAATTAAAAAAAATGTAATATTTGGAATAAATTTTTTTTTATTCAAATAAAATTACAATTTATATGAATATTTCTCTGACTAATAACCCCTTATTAATCATACATACATCATAAGGGTAATTTTTGTGATGGTGGTAGTTTTATTAGGTGGGACTGCTAACATAACCCAATTCAAAATCCCAATTAACCAGATCTTCTACCAAATTTTATTTCATCTACCCTTTAATTTAGGAAGCAAGGGTAGAAATTGGGCATGGGTGAACCCTAGTGACTCTATATCCCTATGGTGTTCTATCTAATGTGTTCGAAATGGCATGACTAAATCTATTGAGACCATATTTTATCCTTTCTAAATCAATTATTCTTTTTCATTACTACATATTAATACTAATTATAATGGTAAAATTATCAAAAATGGGTGTTGTTTAGAATGGTAAAATTGACCAATATTATTTTAGCCTACAGTCATTTAACAGTGGAAACCCAATAGTCACATTTCATTGAAAACCCTATAAATATCACTTTATTCATTCACATAATATTAACTACAATTCTTTATATGGTTATATTTAAATTTCATAATATTTTTATAGGCTAAAAAATATTTTGTTTCATTTCTATAGTGGTGTTTGTGGGGGATATAATTCTACTAGATTGGGGTTATCCATGTTTTCCAATTTTCTCTATTAAATTATATATATATTTAACTAATTGTGTTGTTTGGATTTTAATTGGTTCCATAGCTGACTGTTATAATTATCCTTGTTAATGGGATAATTGTTTTGGTTCCTCTATTTTTGATTTTTTATAACATATTATAATATATGAAACACACTCATTCAGTAAAAAAATATCATTAAAATGTCTAGGACGTTTAAATTTTCTTATTGCTTGGGGAAATTATTTTTATAGTGCCCAATCTCCTTACATTTGAGTCACTAAACTTTTAAAATCACTTACTTCAATTGAAATCATGATCATGGTGTCATTTATATCCATATTTAAAGAAAATCCCCATTCCCTGTATGAATGTACTAAGGCATTTATTTTCAAAACAATCATATGTGACAAAATCATCATTTCCCTTTATATAATTATCTATATTTTTATTTATGTCCAAACTATATCTTGATTCCTTTAAAATATAACAAAATTAGATAATTAATTCTCTATAGTTTTCTCACATCATTCAATATCCTCCTATGATGAGAATTCATGTGAGTATAGTTCCAATAAAAATATTGGATTAATACAATCAAAGATTCATTCATTCATACTCATTAAAGAATGTAAATTCATGGTGTTCCAATTCATTCTTCTTGGAAAAAATTTGAAGGATGTAATGCACTATTTTCAATCATATAAATTTGAAATATAATGTGTAATCCGAGAACATGTTTAATATGTAACATTAATTGAAAGATATTATTATAGTTAATCTCATTATAAAAATCATTGTTTCCCTAGGAATAATTGTTTTTCTAATACTAAATATGGGATTGTAATGACCACAATAATTTTACAATGAATATCTATTGGTACTTTCAAACCCTGTTTGTAATAAGGCATGTTGTCATGAACCATGTGATGATCAAGTAAATCCAAATGGAACCATTTTATATTTATTAACCCTTGGTTCATCTATACAAGAACTACATCCACTTGTAGTATATAAAGAGGCATTTAATTTCATGGAAAACCAAAAGATAATTTACCTAAAAAACAATATGAATTTATTGAATATTTATTCCAGAACTCCATCATATGGTTATGTACTCTAATATATGTTCTCCTAAATCATTCTCCATTGGATAATAATAAACATTATATCATACTAACCATAGACACCCCAGCCCCAAGAGCTCAGAGTTGGTATCATCATTATTACACTGCAATAAGATAAATGGAATCACAAGCCCATGAACTGAATAATATAGTAACCATGGAAAAAATTATATATTATTTCAATTAAAATAAATTTTAAAACATAATTTATAAAAATAACTATATTTGATAATTCCAGTCTTACACTGAGAATATCCATTAATATCAATCGTAGTACACTTCCTTGTATCCTAGGGAAAATAAAATGAAATAAAGGGGTGAGCTCAAATAATCTATAACATAAATTGTATAATGAATGCTATGACCAAATAAGTTATATTAAATATGAAAATGTACAAAACTGAAACACATTCAATTTAGTAATTTTCATGAGTATAATATTTTGAGAAAAATGATGATATAATAATTCCATATAAACTATTACATGATCTTGAAAACATAACCATGGAGATTCTAATTAATCATATAATCACATGGATAATCAATGAATAAATTCAGAATAATAGAATTCATAATTAAGAAAATTTAAAATGCACCATAAAGGCCTTGTTCCTAGAAAGATAATACCATCGAGGGCTTATTCAAAGACATCAATATAAATGGTCAAAAACTCAACCAATACCTAATCTTGTTTGTATGAGGATACCTAAACATGCATTGAGGGGCTATAGAGGGGTCCTTGTATCACTTAAAAAATAAAATTTATTCATAATATAAAATGGGATAAAAAAACAAAAATATGAATATTCAAAAACTAGAATATGAATGATTAATACGTTCCCAAATCAGTAATAAAATTAAAAACCAACCAATTTAATATGGTAAATAGTAATAAAATTTTACTTGCTTAGTCAAATGGATCATAAAACACAAAAATATGGAATATAGTAGAAAAAATACAATATATCCTTAGTGAAACATAATTTCAATAAAGGTCATATGTCATTGATGAGTATAAATAACATAACATGATCTTTAAAAACATTTTTTAGAAAGTAAAATTTTTAATTTGATAAACATTTTAAAGATAATGGTTCTCACTATTTTACAAAAAAATATTATTTAAATATATCCAAGGAAAAATTGTAAAATAATCATGAAAACATTAATTTTTCGTGATTGTGTGAAATTTAATTTCTTTCATACATGTAAAAACAACGATTTCATTCGTATTTTTGGAAAAATACCTCCATGATATATTTTTTTAAAAAAATATTATTATAAAAAATATTATAAATAGAAAAAATGTTAAACATTCATTAAAAAAAATTAGAAGGTTTAAATTAATTTTTAGAATATTTTTTGTAAGCATGGGATTGATGAAAAATTATTTTCGACTAAAGACATAATTAATTTCAAATTTTCTTATAAACGTTTTATTATTATTTTAAATTACTAATGAGATGAAACATGGTACTATTAATTTGAAAAATATAATGAATATCTAGAGGAAAAGACAATATATTAATTTTATGATTGAAATATCAAATAATTTCCCAATTTAAATATAAAACAATCCTGAATTATGATTCCATTCAAAAATAAACCCTTACCACGTTGGTAACATTAGAATCACAATCCCCCGGAATTAAATTAAATCATATGAAACATTAAATACCATTAAGAAAAGTAAATTCAATTTATAACATAAAAAAGGGAACTATATATACCACACATATGAAATAAGGAGTTAATATGGTGTGAGTCTCATAGAAATAAACGTAAGACGAGTAACCCATAAGATGAGTCCAAATCATCACATATATTATTCATTTTATTGGATGATGAACTTATATAATTTTTTTACTTTCTTATAAATCATTTTCATTTTTATTTATCATTTTATTTTACTTATTATGATTTTATATATGATTAATAAATCAAATAGGTTTATGTTAGATGTTTTAGTAATATTTTTCTTATGTGTCCAAAATGAATTTGGTAGGGTGACCATGGTTAAATAAGTCAATATGATAGCATATAAATAATAATAATCTGTAAATAGTTATAATATTTAAAAATAAATTATAATTTTGAAAACCATGAAATATGGTTATGAAAAATGATCTACATTACAATAATTGAGAGATTAAGTCATATGTTTGAAATATTAGGGTTTGAATTTTTCAATGATGATTATGGAAAGAGGTTAAGTAATTTTTCTTAACTCCAAAATGACTGTATTATCATAAACACCATATTATTTACATTATCATACATATATATAGTATCCATTTTATTTGGTTATTCTAACTATAGTGACATGACCATAGTAGCTGAGAGCTGGTGGTTTCTTTATTAAATTGGAAGAAAATACAAGAAATCAATCATATAATGGAAGAATAGTTTTATAGTCTTGGTAAAATAGATACATATAGAAAATTCACAGTATATTATATAACATATGCTAGGAAGAAAATCTTATTTGAGACTTCCATTATTCCCCTTAGTGTATTCCTAAAAATCAGTCAGGAAAAACAACCATGTACCATGGGGAAAGTAAAACATAATAAAAGGGTGATCGTAAATGATTATAAAGAGTAAGAGTGCATTAGAGGGTATAAATAAATAAGGAATATTAAATATTTAAAGTTAAAAAGCTGAAACACATTCAATTTAATTAATAACATAACCATAATAACAAAGGAATAAAAGATGATAAAAAATTCTATATAAATAATCAAATGAGATTTAAGACAAAAAAATGTATACTATAACTAATCAAATAATCACATGGAATATCTAAAAATAAATTTAGAACGATTTAATTTATAATTATAGGAAACTAAAACACACCTTCAAGGCCATGTTCCAATAGTGATAATAATATTGAGTCCTTGTGACCTGACTTCTATATAAATGTGTACTACCTTAAAAAAACAATCTAGTTTGTCTTATTAGACCATCTAATACATCGTAGTGAAATTTTATTCCCCACCTATCACATACAATGTCCAATTCTTTCCTCATATTAATAGGGTGAAACAAAATCATCACTAATATTCATATTTAATATCTATCATAGAAAATGTTAATACATTCACCAACCAATAATCTTAATAAAATCAATCACATTAATTTTGTGAATGATAATAAAAATTAACATCCTCAATGAAACTAATCATAAATTATATATGGAATGAACAAGGATGATATCAATACAAAATATCATCATTGCATCCTTACATCAATAGTGGGTTGATGTCATTGAAGAGTATAAATAAAATACTAATATCTTCAAAAACATTTTTGAAATTAAATTTAAAACAAAAAATAAAAAAATTATCTTTAAAACACATTTATTTGAATAAAATATTTTAAAACATGTAATTCATGTTTTGAAATATTGATTGGTCATGATGGTGGATAATTTCTGTCATTTTATACTTGTTAGAACAATGATTCATTTAAAAAAATTATAAGCCCAATGAGATTTATTTTGAAATTACCTAAATATTCAAAAATGTTTTTCCCAAAATGTAAATATGGGAGAAACTATATTTAATAAATAATATAGTTAATAATAAAAATATATTGGATATATTTTTAGAAAACATTATTTTTTATGAAAAAAGGATTTCCATCAAAATATTGAAATAAAGATAGATTTTTTTTAAATTGTTTCTTATACATATTAACTACAAAAAAGAAGAAAAAAAGGTAATGTTACTTGAAATAGTTTATTTTTATTAGAGTAAATTAAATTATATTTTTTATGATATAAATATCATATGATTCCTATAAGGAAAACATAAAAAAACTATCCCTAATAATGATGAGATTGTTAAATAAACCCTTACCTCTGTTGTAACTTTTGTAGCATATGACCAATGAAAAAAATTAACTCAAATGATCATTCAATACCATGAAGATAGATTAATTCATGATATGACATACTAAAAGGTAATTATATTCATAATAGAATAGAAATATTTGTTGAATAATGTGTATGTCTCCCAACAAAAAAATGAGATGAGAAAACCTTACCATGAGTCTGAATCATCACATAAATTCATTATCATATTGAATATTATTATTATGATAATAATTTGAATTTTTAATAACAATATTAATGTTTATTATTTATTTTATTTCATATGTTAACATTTTATTTATTAATAGTTAATAAACTATTTTTATGTTGATTGTTTTGATGATATTTTTCTCATGTGTCAAAATTGACATTGGTATGTTAAAAATTATAAAAGAGTTAATTATTAAAATATAAGAAGAATTATTATTACGAAAAATTTATCAAAATTATTAAAATAATTAATCTTTTAAAACTATTTATAAAATATGGTTATGTAAAATAAACAATGGTACATTCATGGAGACAGTAGGTTGCCTGTATACATGAGTAATGTTTCCATTTTTTAATAATCATTACCGAAAGAAGGTAAGAAATAGTTTACCATTATAATAGAACCATATTATCCTAAGAAGGATTTATTTATATATTCATATGTATATATATATATATATCATAAATTTGGTGTGGTGACCAAAACAAACTCACATTTCTTTTGGAAGCCTGCAGTCCACGTGCTCATGAACATCGTTATCATCATTCAGTGGGTGAAAAGGTATAGAATAAAATGATATGTTATCAAATAAATAATTACAAATATATCACAAATATCATAATTATTTTATTTAAATCACATTTACTTATTAAATATACCTTTATCACCATCCTTATAATGTGTTATTTAGTGACGATTCACATCGCTTCGTGATGAGTTAGTCTATCATACACATGATTGGAGTTATCATATCCCCTATGGAATTAAAATAATATATATATATATATATATAAATATATATTATAAAAGTACACAATTTTTATAATTATGTGATATATAACACATATATACTTTATATCCATCATCATTTTCATCCCAAAGAGGCTTTAATGAAAAAATGAATGATATATATTCTCATGGTTGTGGTCTATCGTACACATTAACAAAGATGTAGTTATGTTTATAGGTCATTAATAAAACATAAGAAACTTAATAATATTTAGATACAAAGTTTATTATATTATATCATTTAAATAATGATTTTACGAGGTGGAGTAGGAAACAATATAAAAATGATCTTTGAAGAACCTTACAAACTCATAATGCGATATCCTTAGGTTCTCATTAACAAATCATTCATATGTTGGATTTAAAAAAATAATATGTACAATATTACTATAGTATAGATTTTGGGAATTTATTTAAATAGGTATAGTCTGCTCATAAATTGGTCTGATAATGTGAAGATAAGAAGAGATGTGGTGTCCTTTTATAAGTGACGTGTGTGGCAGACTTGCAATATTTAAAATGAAAAGTTATAGCTAGGTTTTGAACATTATAAAATGGTAAAAATATAGTATTATAAACCATTATACATTATAATTTTTTAATATGTCAATAAAATCATTTTTGTTCTTGTTTTAGGATATTTTAACCCATATCATTTTAATTTAACCCCCTCGTAAAGAAATTTTTTTACTATAACCCGGGTAATTAATATTTTATCATATCAGTATTCCATATTCTATAATGTAAAAATATTAATGAATTTTTAAATATATAAAATTTTCATTCTTTATATGGAATTAAATTTCTAAAAATCCATTTAGAGAAGTGGAAAATATGATTTCAAATCTAATCGACATTAAAGTTGTCAAATATGGCTTTCAAAGATAAAATGTTCAAAATATTATAATGTATTATATCCCATATTAATTTGGAAATGATTAAAATGAAATTAAATGGATTAATAGATATATAATTGAACTATTTTTACTTAATATCATATCGAAAATATAATTTCTATTTATAAACAATTAAAAATAAAATACTTTTTTCAATTAAAAATATGTATTTTTCACTATTCATCATAAAATGAAGATTCATAGAAAAATTAAAAAAATAACCTAAGATAATTTATTCATTATTATTTGAAAATTAAATTTTAGTTTATAAAAAATCTTTCCAAAATTGTTAAAAAATATTTACAAATTATTTTATGAATGTGTGACATAAAATCCTTATAGCTTGTTTTTTTAGAATACATTTTCTTCTCTTTCAAATGGTTATAATTTTATCTGTAATCAGTAAGTATAAATTTTATTTATTTTATACACGTGTTACTATATAATATTCATAAATTAGTTGAAGATATCCATATCCTCCAATATAAAGGATTTGTTTCAATATGAATGTTTATATAAAAATATTTTAATAGAGTATCGCGCTTCATTGACACCCAATGTTTCATACATTACAATTTGTTATAAAAAACTAAGTTTATTCAAATATAATAATATCTTGACGTCATGGTATCATAAATTATATTAAATGGTTATTATTCCATGTCATAGACTCAATTGAATATGGTGTTTATATTATATAATATCATTGGGCTTCAAGAAAAAGATTATTTGGAATTTCTTGCTACAATTGATTCTGAAAGGACCAATGTTATCCCCATGGGGGGGGGGGGTTAATAAAATATTTTTTTGATATTTATATTTATTTGGAATAATACATCTCCTTTAATTAATAATATATTAATTTTATAAATAATAATTCAATAACTACCATAGGGAGAATATTAATTTACAAAGTTCGTTAAATAACAAGATTTCCAAGTCCTTATCATGCCTTATAAACAATCCAATACCAATAAAATCACTAGAAAATAATCCTTTTATCATGGTTACATCAATAAAATAACATCCATACACATTCAATTCACTATTATCAATATAATAGCTCTTGTGATTCCATGAATGTGATTTGATGCATTTATTTTTGTAAGAACTTTTAAAAAACCTTACCAGAATGTTCTATATGTTGTCCCTACACTACATGTACATCTTAATATATTCACTTATGGAAAAAAAATCCTTAACATTGACATACATCCATATGTAAGAACATATTATCTTAATTTATTATAAATCCACAATCTGATGGGTCTGTCCATAACGGATACCAATTGGTTCATATGGAAAACTATGTCTGCTAACTCTTTATAAGATAAAACATTTTGACACACTAACTACTTCAACTCACCACTATATCTAATATGTATCTGATTCCACTTGATATTTTTTTAAAGAAAATGTGTTCATATTTTTCCTCTGATTATAATAACAATAATCAAAACATACATACATCTTATTCTTATTATTCTTCATCTTCATATTCTTAAACCAAGATATCCCTGGGTTGGAAAAATCCCTTTTACAACTGTTGATTTCAAAAGTACATATGACGTCCCTATAAAACAAATTCTAGAGCACTTCCAATTTTTCCATTGTCGAATAATATACTATAGTTATGCTTAATATTTCACCATTTATAATGATAAAATTTAAGTCCTCATAAGTTTGATATCCAATTTAGTTTCAATTTCATTTTAAACATGTAATTAACAACACATTATCATGTGATTTCACCAAAAACATATGTATTTTTATGGAATATATTTGAGTATTTATGAGAAAAGTTTCAACTCCACTCATCTTAAACATTACATTCCACACTATAGTTATCATGATTACCCCCACGTTTTTTAGAACATTATGATTCCATATCAATCTTATCATAATTATTATCATTGTGAGTTATTTGTAATGAACCATTCACTAGAACATTTTTACAAAACTTTTTTCAAAAAATGATTTTCTAGTAACTTAATATAGTATTTTCATTTCGTGGGAATCGATGCTATGTTTGCGTAATATACCATAAAAACATTTAAATGTTTTATCCTAGATAACATATCCACTTGATTCCTTGGATTGTAAATATTCTATTGATGATAATAACAAAATATGCTCTTCAGGATGATTTCATAAAATGTAACAACTATCTTCTTATAAACATCACCCAATGGGACTTCATCTAACATCAACTATTTGAATCATTTATTTAGCCAAAATAAATTATAAATTTTGAAAAACATAAAATTGATTCCATTTAATTTCATAATATAAATATATTATATACTAAAAAAATTGACCCCCTTTATCGCAAAGTATAAATCATACTCATTAAAACTAACTAAAAACACATCACTCTTATTAAACATCAAAAAAATTAATGAATATAGATTTGTTAAAAAATATTTTTTATGCCCCTCTATACTTATGGATTTTTTTATTCAACTCAAATATAATTCTCCTCCTTTTAGAAATGCTAAAAAATAAGATATTTAGAACTCATGAAAGTAAAAATTTATTATCTAAAAAGAATAACTATATTTTATTATATTATATTCCATATAATCAGCATTCATCAATAATTATTTAGAAAAATAGTACCTTAGAAAAAGTGTGTCCAATGATCTTTATAACAAAACATACATGCAACCATTGGATTTTATGATGGTTTTAGTAAATCATTGTTTCAGTACTATCCATTCAGAAACGTTACTCTTTTCTCTATAGTTGGAAATAATTAATAATTTAATGGTTATTTTATGAAATGAAAAAAAATTACAATCCATTCATTATTTTCATAAAAATATATGCAAATAATCTGTGTAACTAAACTTTGTGTCCCCAAAAACACCTTCACCCATAATAGACACAATAATATCTCACATTGGATTTATTTTTCTTCCAAGATGACAAATATATAAAAATTCATAACTCAAGTTATGGATTACAAATACATAAATTCTAAGAATAGATGATCAATGTTGATTTTGGAAACAAAAATTAGTCAGAACGAAAACCTTGGATTCCATAGGCAGTGACTTCATAAATATCTTTTTATCATTTTAACATTCACAACTATTTCAATTTTTCCTAAAAGAAAAATGTCTCATTCATCCACATCAACAAACTGTTAAAATATGTCAGACATGTCGAAATCATATATTACCCATTTTATGAACCCCCTTAATACATGACTTTCAAAGAACGTTTAGGACAATCCAAAGGATATATTTATGTATCATAATTTTTCCCTCTATATAAAATACTATCAAAAAACAATATTAGTGTGGTGATAGAAAACATATCCTTATATATCATCATTTGGAGGTTTTCACCCATTTTCAACATTAATAAAAATATTATTCCTTAATAAATGGGTTAGTGAATAAATCAGCAACATCTTATATTGAAGGAAAATTCTCTAGCATTACATCAATTTCTCCACATGCACTTTGATAAAGGGTTATTTGACATAAATATTCATCTAATGAAAATTTTCAAATAGTTTTTAGTGTTAATTTTGGATATTTTATTTTCATTACTGATGAGTTCGGGTAAATCCACTTTTACAAAAACCTTATCCAACAAATTAATCATCCAAAAAAGGTGTGTTTTATGTTTAGTAGAATCCACATACTATACTTCATCCATAATGAGATTTTTGGAATTTTATTTCATTGTATGGAATATCACACTCAATTCCCCCATAAAGAACACTTTAGCATATGTGGATATTATATAATATAAACATTTCATTGAATTAGAAACTATTTAACTAAACAAATCATTATTTAGAAATATTTCATATTTTATTCTAAAATCACTTGTTCCTATTTTATTTTTGATAATATTATTTCCTACCATGATATGATATTCTTTTATTACACTTCCATAACATTACATGAATGTAGATTAATATTCAATATTTATCAATGAGGTTGTAACATATAAAAACATTATAACAAACTATGATAACATTATAGGATCCACCTCTATTCCTTCATTATATTTTGAGAAGTTATTTTTGACTAAAATTTCTATGAAAAATTGGAATTGAATCATCAATGATAATATTTTGGAAATGTTTTTCATCATTCCTCTATTGTGATAAGAAATTATTATTATTCTCTAGTATATTTTCAATCCAAGAAAAAATTTTATTTATAAAAAAATAGTAATTTCAGATATAATATTCATACCCTCAGAATATATTTCACATGTTTCTTCATAATTCATGAAATGATAATATCATCAACATATATAATCATAATTAGAAGAAAAACATTGTTTTATTTGAAAAATATATTACTATCAACCCTAGAAATCGAAAAGTGTATTTTCCTTAAGAAAGTATCCAATTTAGTATAACATGATTTCAAATAATTATTCAAACCATAAAATAATTTATTTGACTTCCACATATAACATTCATCATTAAAAATCATGATGCTACAAGATAGGTTAATATAAAATTCTCCAACAGGGACTATATTATGAAACTATAACTTTAAAACCATTTGAAATATGTTATATTTTCATTATTCTTTGATTTAAAGATAAATATTGATAGTTTATAATATTTTAAATGTATAAAATGTTTCATAAAAATAAATTTATTCAAATTTTGAGTAACCATTAAGAACTTATTATGACTTGTTTCTTATCACTTCACAATATTTATTCAACTTTTATTGGAACACCAACTCGGGACCAACAAAATTTATATTAATTAATTTTGGTATATGTTCCCAATATTCATTATTCTCAATACGATCAATAAATTAATTCATAAAATAACTCTACTTTTGATGATAAAAAAAATCCTAAAAAACTTTTGGCTTAACTTTTGAGTATATGGAAGTGTATGAAACTATCTTTAATTTTCTTCTCATTTGGATTTTTTTTTTCATAACCATGAATGTTATGAACATCTACATTCATCTTTATCTTCGGATGGGGTATATGATTTTATTCCTCATCACGTGAGAAAGCTATATAAAAATCCACATCATGAGTATTATTTCCATTGTTACATTCATTAAGAACATTTTCAAAGTTCACAAATGTAACCACTTCATATTTACTTTCATTCTCTTCTTAATCAGTATGCTAAAATTCCAAATTTTATTTTGGAAGAAAACTCATATTTCTACAAAAAATGATGTTTCGTGTTTCTTTGTTGTTAAATTCTTATATTTTACCATGGGAAATTTTCTATGAAACATTCCATCAAATCCCATATTATCAATCATTCCATGATTTCCACCTAGAACCATTATAATAAAGACACTTCCAAAACAAATTGGGTTTTTGAAACATGGAGATTCATTGTAAATTATATAAAAACAAGTAATATCATATTTTTCATTACAGAAAATTTTATTTTGTATAAAAATTATAGACTAAGTTATTTCATTTATAAATAAATTGGAATTTTCATGTTCGAACAATATTTTACATTCCATCTCTACCAGACATTAGTGTATTCTTTTAGAAATATCAATTTTCTAATTTAGTTATAGCGAACTGAACTTGTGATTAATTATTTTTATTAAGATATCCTATTTCTTTTTAATTATGTTTTTTCTACTATTATCAGTTCATTACATCATCACTGAATATCAGTATTTTTTATTAACGTCTCTTAAGAATCATAAACATTCTTAATTCCATTTATTTATGTTTAAAATGTATAATCAATGTAATGTGATTAATATCATTATTCTATTAAATAAAATATTTATCATTAAATATTTAATTTTTAATCCTTGTACAAAAAATATAAGGGTGAATTATATCCAAGGGCCATGTTAAATGTATCTCAATCAACTTATGAACTGATTTTATAATATTACTTATCTTGAAAATTAGAACAAAACCAATTTATTCACCTTTTAATGTTAATAATATCATATATAGTATCTCTATTTTTTTCCTTTTTTATATTCTGTTGACACATATGTTCAATTCTTTTATTCCATAATTTATTTTATTCCACCACACTCTGATAACATGAACATTGTACACTGGTATCATGAAATAAGTTTCCCTTGATTCATTGGCCTTTACTAAAAAATTCCAATATTCAAATATAAAATTAAGAAACTATATATTCTAGAAAAACAGTATTAACTTCATCACAATTTCATATAATAATTAATAAATAGAGTTTTAGACCATGAAAAAACATTGATATTTTATATTTTAACTTTTCTTTCACATTAATTCAAAATCCAAAAACATTGATTCTATATGATAAATCAAAACCAAAATACGTTTTAAATTCTATAAAACATATAAAATTATACAAAATTTTCAAATATCTTATTATATGTGAAGATAAATCTCTATCTAATATCCATGGTCATTCTCTATGTTTATATTTTAGATCAGTTTCACCAACAAGAGAATTTTCTTTTTCTATTTTCATTCTTCAGAACTATCTACTATGATCTATTTTTAAGAATAAGTTTTTTGTTAGTGAAATAATATTTTTTTAGGAGTATATTCTATTAATGTATTTAAAAAATAGATTCAATTTTTGGAATCTATTTTCAACCATGAAACCAAATTTCTCATTTTTCTTTCTTTCAATACATTGACTCCATCACAATATCTACCTTCAGTTTTAGTAAAGGTTATTGTAATGTATTTATTTTAACTAAAACAAATATTCACTTTTTAAAAAAACTTCCCAAAAACTAGAATTGACCATAGATATTATATTATCCTCATAAACATCTTTAATTTATGGATTTGGGAACCTTCTTTTTGTTAAATTTATTATTGTCTACATTGGAATTTTTTATACCACATTATTTTCTATATCTTATAATGTTCAGTTCATTACCTTAGATTCTATATCCAACTCAATCGAATCCCAATTATTAGACTTTTTTATGTTCAAAATTGAAATTTTAGAATCATATTATTTGTACAAATTTCTGGTTTTGGAAACATACATGGTTTTCTCAGCACACTATTTCAACTCAAATAATTCATATTTCTTAAAACCATAGAGGATAATTTTTGGATAATTTTTAAGTAAATCATTTTTGAAACTCAACATATTATGTAACTGTGTTTCGGAAAATTGTAACTCCTCGATCAATTTTATTATGGGTTTTTATTAATATGTAATTATTTATCCTTAACGTTTATCTTCACTTTAATATTAATATTGAGATTTGTCAACTATCAATAGTCTTCTTGTTGTTGTAAATATAATTTAGTTACTAGGATTTTTCTTCCTGAAATTATTCTTGATTGTTTTCAATCTTATTTACCTTCTTTAACTACTTGATCTCCCTTTAAAGACTTATAATTATTTGAAAAGATTATTTCAACTCTTTTTTCAACATAATATTCAACTAGTTCCCTTCTTATTCAATACTACTTCCTTCACGCATGGGGAAATTTTTATAATTCACATATAAAATATTTATTTTTTTATAGAATCATCACTCAAATTTTCATCCCCCACTTCTCATTTATAATCATTCTCTTCATTAGAAAAAAACTGAATTCTTTTTAGATTAATAGAATATTTTTTCCTCTCACATGGAATAACATTTGTATTTATCAAAAATAACCTTAATGGATCATCATAACATTCTATCATCTCTATAAAATTCCTAATATCAGTTTCTTAAAATATAATTTATCAAAAAAAAACACAACTCTAGATCAAAAAAAATTTAGTGGAAACATCAATTTTTTACATTATTATGTTTCATTTCACAGTTTTAGAAAAAATGTTCATAAGTTAATCAATTCTTTCACTAACCTCATCATTGGTGGTTGAGTTTGTATCTTATTGATATTCAGTAATTTTATTTTATTTTCATTTATCGATAATGATGAATGAAATTTGATAATCATCATTTTTATTAATATTTATATCATTCCAACTTCACATTTTTTGTTATGAGTGTAACATGTAGATCAACAAAAGATATGGTTTTAGGATACATATCTACCATTGATAAAACATTATAAGTAAACTTTTTAGAAAAAATTTTATGATATTTTCTTCAAAGGATGAATCCTAAATCTTCTCCCCATGTTATGTTATGGTTCATAAAAAAACATTTACCCCTATAAATAATTTACCATAATATTTAGAATCACCAATTTTTAGATATTCATACTTTAGAAACCGTATTTTTAATATGTCATTTTAACCATTCTTATTTCATACAAAGATGTTCATCATATTCTCTAAAATTATTTTGAATATTCCAACACCTTGAAATCGATGAAAACTGCTTTTATAGGGTTCATAAAGAACCATAATTATGGATCTTCCATCATTTTATAAATTTTTCATATTTGATACTATAGGGAGTTCATGATCAACATGAGGTTGGGAAATTTTTCATATTTTATACTTTATTCCATAGAAAATAATAATCTTCTTAATGTTGACTGAATTCACAACATCTAATCATTTTTTCCGACAAAACATTGCAAAGAATAATTAAAGGGAAAATCAGATCACTAAGATGGCTATGGGGTCGATCAGTTATCTATTTATTTTTATAATATATTATTTCTTATGAAAAAAACATACATTATTATTAAAGAGATATTAATTTTCTAAAAACATTCATATAAGAACATGCACATGAGAAAAAAGAATTTAAAAGTTTATCTGGTGAATAACACTTCATTCCCTTTACATGATTTAGAAATAAAATAGTACCATACAAAAAAATTGAATATAATCATTTTTAAATATTTTTTGAATTTATGTGATAACCAAAAATATACAATGAAATACGATTAATTTAAATTTGAATTTGATTCCTAAAAAAATATATGCAATAGATAGTTTTGTAACAGCTATTATAAACCATTACCAAAAGGCATAGAATGATATCAAATTCATGATTATATTTATTTAATTTTTAAATTATATAAAACTTTTCTTCATAAATTTATTACATAATATCTTGTAAAATATACATATTGGACATTAGTATAATGGATCATTGTAAAAGGTTTTCCCAAAAAGTTGGTGTGATTCGATTTTCTAGAAATGTTAGACATATACCTCAATGTATCCCAATACCTATTAAACAACTAAATTCTTCAAATAAATAAATCATTAAATACATATATGATTCTTATTTATATTACATTTTTTTACTAAAACCTTCATTTCCAATAACCTTATATTTTAAATGATCTTATTGAAGAAACAACATCTTCTTTTTGTTCTTGTACATCAAAAATGATATTCCATGCTTTAAAATATACTTGTTCATACTAAAAATTTTAAAAGTTTCTCTACAATATATATTTAAACAAATTTGTAAAACACATCCAATTTTTAAATATATGATTATTACATTTCTATTTTACTCTTATTTGAATAATTTATATAAAAAATATTAGAGTGAGAAAAATTGTAAAAAACAATTTTTTTTCCTAGTCAACGAAAACACAAATTTATAACCACCAGTACAAAAAAATCCCCAAAACTTCATAGAAAACCTATAATTTTTATTAGGGTATTTTACAAACATTAAAGACATGACACATTTCTAAATTTATTAAAACACTCAGAGTGTCGAGATTTTTTCCCATGATATTTTGATAATTGAAATACCATCTCATTAACATCACTTTTAATATATTTAGGAAAAACTAGAAAATAATTCTAAAGTATAAGATCTTAACAATACATTGATAAAAAAATTCATGATATATTCCATGAATTTCTTAATCCATTGAGAATTTTTCTGATGATCTAATAAAACATCATAGGTACATCTTCGATGTTTTCCCAAAAAAAATCATTCTTTAATGATTTCCATTAAAAAACCAAATGATAATCTTCATATAGAAAATTATATTTTACATCCTCATGTAATGATTAAAACATGATCTGATGGACTATTTCTAATATGAAATCATCGCATGCCATCCATTATGAACATTTCTTTGATTGATAGATACCACTAGCTTTGTAATTACATTATCTAATTTCTTCCTCATAACATCCAACTATAAACATGAAATAATGAATTATTTTTTCCCTCTTTCAACATACGTGAACATATCATTATTTTTAAAACATCAAATATCATGTGGAACCTTAATATCTTCAAAAATATTTTGGAATATTTATTTTCTCTTACAAATGTATTTTCAACCCCATTTTACTGAGGGAAAATCATTATATTATTATATAAACCCAAATAATCCTCCATTTTATCACATTGGTAACATGGGATTTGTATAACTCGTTAAAGTTGTAACATTTTAATAGAAAATTATATCAAATTTTTATTATCCAACAATCAGTCTGATCATCCATTATGAATCATTTTTTCACAAGTTCACACTATAGAAAATCTGTTCATAATTAAATTTATACCAACACATCAATGATCCTCAAAACTAATCATCCAAATTAGACACATGAAATTATATAGTAGTAGTTCAATATATGTTGCATATTATTACTGCCTCCCCTACTCAAATGATTCATTTTGGGATGATGATTTCATTTTATTGAGATAGTTTCAAATGTTATTGAGGATAACTCAGTTATCCAAGGAGAAATATATCTTGATTTTTCTAAAATTCATAATTAATGGCATGCATTTAGAGTAATGTGGGAAGGTTAATTAAACCCATTTATTTTTATTATTTAATTAAATCATATTGTGATAATTTTATCATGGCCACAACTGAATAATATTAAGAGGTGAATGAGATTAGATAAAATAAGATAACATATCCTCGTGGTTCTTGACTAGTATAAGATACTTGTATGTCTTAGTGAGAATGTAGTGGACCAGTTTGACTTATAATTTGATAATATTTTCACCAACCTTTAACATGGTAGAATTTGTCAAAATGATTCTTTTAATGTTCGGATGTTTTTATCCATGACT
This sequence comes from Viscum album, assembly GCA_963277665.1. Lineage (NCBI taxonomy): Eukaryota > Viridiplantae > Streptophyta > Magnoliopsida > Santalales > Viscaceae > Viscum > Viscum album. Next base: position 600,110,522 of record OY728162.1, on the reverse strand, counting down.
ATTGATGATAAAATTAGATCACATCCTGAGTTGGATATTTTCATCCATTCATTGAAATGACAACAATGGATCATGGATAATGAGTAGTCTACTTATGGTGGGTACACTAAATTAAACATATTTGAATAAAAATCAACATATAAGAGTTAAAAAACATCGTGGTGCATTAACCACCCATGTGGTGGAGGTTGCCATCTAGGTCACCACGGACATCGTCCATATCATTGTATGGTTCATTATTTTTTTGTTGAAAATTTAAACTTTGTGATCATAATTACATGATGAGATAAGTTTTTTTCTTGTCTCACTATATCATTGTTACTTTCTTCCCTCAATAATATTTTTTTATTAACAAATGGTATGGGCCCTTATGCACCATCCCATGTGTATAAAAACATATTCCATTATATATATATATATATATATGTATATATATATATTGACTTCTAAAAAATTAATTGTATGATTAAATATTTAAAAAGTATTTACATATAATATATTTTTTACATGTAATATATTTTTTAAATATAAAAAACATAATGATATCATTATTCTACATTTTATTTATAATTAAAATATATAAATTCAATACATCAATAATAATATATATATAATGTTTATATATAAATATATTTTTTAATAAACAAATATTTATTTTTTGTATTTAATATTTTATTATGTAAATTAATATTAATATATTTTAAATATATATAGACACACCAACATAAATGAAAAATATATAAATGTACACGCAAACATATTTTAAAATAACAATATAATTATATATAAATAGATGGAAAATATATTGTTAAAAAATATGTATCAAAATATATCTAAATAAAGATATATATCATAATATATAGATGAAATAAATATATATCATTGGTGAGGTCACAATTGTATGCATGTTTCTTGGAAATGATTGGAGAGATTGTGGATAATGTTTGGGAGGGATGGTGGGCAAGAGGGTGAGTGCTCATAGAGTTTTTTTGGTTTCCCTAAGTGAGAAAGTCTGAGGGGTGTGTGAATGCTGATAATTGTGGTGGTGGTTAGGAGAATTGAAAAATTATTTCTTTAGTGATGATAAATCCTAGTTTAATCAATTATTATTTAGCACTAATCATTTTTATGTTTATTAATTCAAAAAAATTACTGATAAAGGATTCCTTTATTAACACTACAAAAAGTTCTGATAAGGCACCCCTTATCAAATACATTATAAGATTGATAAAAGGTTCTTTTATCTTCAATTTTTCTAACATTGATAAAAAACTAGTATTTAAAGACAATTACATCATCAAAATTTTTTTGAAGTGATAAACTTCAATTTTTTAATTGATAATTGTGTAATCTGTATTGGTGGTTATCAAACTAGACTATGATACAACATTATTGTACACCATAAAAAATGCATGTGAATTAAAAACAAAAAACTATGATGATAATTGATAATGTTCTAAAATGTTCCCACATATATAATGTGTTATTCATTTCTCTATTTATTTGTTAAAATATACACTGAGTTACACAGTTACAAGAAACATGGGACTTTGTTTAAAGAGGAAATAAATAGTGAAAATTAATAATCTTACTGAATTAGGGGAAGTATTTTCATTATAATTTAAAATATATTAAACAAAAATTAATATAAGTTAGAAATGTTTCTATGACCCTCACACCTCTGGGAAACCCCAACGGAGGCCATTGGCCTAAGGGGACTCAATAGCTTCGTATAGTTCAATTTGAAGAAGAATTTTGTGCCCCTCACACCATCCTAATAAGTTAAAATAAAAATACCATTTTTCAAAAATAATTTTTTTACAAATAAATATATGTAATATGTATTTATTTATTATAAATAAATACAAAATAGTAACTAATTATTTATTCTCTAATTATTTATATATATATCATAATATATAATTTTATAGGAAAAATAATTATATTGATTTAAAAATTACAAATATAAAAAAAATTATATTTTCATAGAAATAAATATAGAGTTTAAAAAAGTAATATATGTCAATTATAATTTTAAATTGTAATATTTATTAGAAATTAAATATTATTAACTTATTCTTATGATTTATAATTAATTACACTACAATTATTTTTAATTGTCATCAATTTTTATTACCTGAATAATAATTACTAAAATCTATGTTAATCATTACATATATAATATTTACTTATTAATAAATATTATTATATATTTTAATAAATTATTTATTATTATTAACTAGATAGAATTCACTAATACCTACTATAAAAAATAAAAAATATCATTATTTTAATTATTATTGAGTAGTTTTTAGTGTTTAATAAATATTAATTATTGAAAATTTTTTATTAATTGTATTTACCTAATTACTAATTATTCATAATTTTTATTAATTACTAAATATTTTTGAAAATTATTCTAAAAACCCCAATTCAAAAATGATTTCAATAATTGTAATAAAATTAATTTTAGACATATCAATTTTATATTTTTTAGAAAGTAATTGATTGTTAAGAAATTAATAGTTAAAAAAGGATAGAACCTAAATTACAATTATTACTATTGATTTGTTTACTACTATTTGATCATTATCTATAAGATAAATAACAATATCAAATCATAAATAACCTATGTTAGTAAAAAACATTTAAATAAATTATTGTAGTTATTTCTCATCAATGTGTTTGATGAAATATCATCCCACAATCTGATGTGTGAATGGAATACATGTATTGAGATCAATGACGTCTATGATGGGAGAAATTATAATGATACTGACGGGATCATTCTGATGTGAATGAAACTCAACTATCTGATGGTCCATCTATGAATCATTAAGACGTGGATCCATTGGGATATCGAGATGTGCAGCAGATACTTCACCGACTATATAATTTGAAGGATCATCCATCTGATGAGGGAGTCAAATAGAATGTGACGATTCATTCAAGAATAATTAATTCATGGGAAATGAATCTTGACACATGATCATATATACTATAAATGGTGAACAAATGTAGAAATGTTGAAAATAAAACATGGAAGCCATAACTAATGGTACAAACTGATACTATGCTAAAGATTTTCTACTAAATGTGGTACCTTATCTTATTGAATAGGTGAGGCAACACCTACATCCCATAGTTTTATGAATCATCATCTTAAGTACTCATCAAAATAAGTATCTATTGGAGGAGGTTATTAGGTATCAGACTCCTCTACCTAAGTAAGATCATCATCTACTTGAGGTGGATTGTCGATCATATTATCATATAGAACAATAATATATTTCATTATGTTACTTGATACACCACGTTTTTCATCTTAACTAAATACCTGAACCTCCTCATGATCATGTACATGGATAATATAATCTAATTATGTAGGATGTAATTAGATTCTAACTAAACTAAAAATTGTATGATAAATAATTTAATGTAATTTTATTAACGAACATTGTAACGCCCCGACCCTAGTTACCCAGAGTCAGTGAATTATTACATAACATTGGCATGATCACAAGAAAGGTCAAATATCGAAAGACCGATTTGTTTAGTAGCCTTGGAAACACTAGATATATTCTTTAGTCTTACATTACATCATAAAATGAAAAACTACTACAACAACATATTGTCTCCATAAACCAAACTCATATCCCCACATAATATCCCTGCAGGTCATTCATAATTTACTTCTTCACTTCCTGGGAAAAATAAAACATAGAAAAGGGGTGAGCTCAAATGCCCAGTAAGGATAACAATATACCAGAAACTTTCATAAATAAGAATAAACATTTAAGGCTATGTATAACTAAAACAAAAGCCTTTTAAACTTGAACTTCAACATTGTATGGAATAAATAAAATGAAATAATTCCATTGACTCATTCACATGGATATTCTACTAATCGAATAATCACATGAAAAATCACTAACCACTTTCATAATGTTGGAATGCATAATGCCAGACTATCATAACCACATAGCCAAGGCCTCGTGCCAAGACTACAAATAAGATTTTGTCAAGGCCTTGTGCCAAGACACTAGTTTGTCTCATGAGACCTACCGATGCATCGAGGATCTATAGAGGGCTCCACCAGTCACATATTAAGTCCAATGCATTCCCACATGAAAAGGTTTAAACATAACATAATCATTCGTATTAAAACTAGCATACGAAATGTCAATAATTTCATCATAAACTATGAATGGTATAAAAATAGCACATCCACAGTCAAACATACCACAAAACCTTCAATACAATATAGAATTTTTTATCATAATATATCAACTTCAAATAAGCGTAAAATCCATCAAAGGATGTTGACATAGATGAAATCAAAACTCTTTTTAGAGAAATATCTCTTTCTATTTTTGAAATCATTTAAGAGCCATATAAAATTAAACATTTTCTTTGAAAATATTCTTAAAAACCTGTAAGGAAAGCTTTGAAGATTTTATAACGGCGGAAAATAACCGCACCCGCCGTATAAGTTAAAAAAACATTCTTACCTTAATTCTGTCAAAAAGGTTAAAAAGGACCTTGTTTTGAAAACGACAGAAAGATTCCTCTTATAAAAAGTCAAACGAGGGTATAAATGACTTTAACCCATATTCTTGTAAATAATAAAAATGTTTTGAAATAAATTATTAAGAAACATGGATGTGGATGATAAAGAGATCCCAGTAGATTATTACGTATAAACAACCTCGGATAATGAAGAGATTGTGAAATAACCCTTACCTTGTACTTTTCCTTGGTTGGGGTAGGTTAACCTACTGTATAATGGTGAAATAATTGTTATTAAATTATTCAAAAATCATATACATTAATATGATATCATATATGATCTTTTAATATTGATTTAATAATAATATCTTAGTATTATCATTGTTTCGGGTGTTAACTTACTTGTTTTCTTTTATATGTTTTGTTACGTAAGACATGTTTGTAAAGGATAGGTTGTATATTATTCATATCCAGAATGATATCAAGTCCATAAACATCATTTTTTAAATCATCAAATGATAATTATACTTGAATGGATACGATGGAGAATGAATCTCATCGTGTTCGTGGAGACGGTAATCTGTACGTATGCACGAGCGACAATATCATTCTTTTGATATTAAAATAATATATAAATGGATGGTATATCATATATACTGAATCATTAACATGTTATATTTATTATTTACATGAGTTACATATCATTATTATACCCATCCAAATAATGTTATATTGAATAACAATTACACCACGACGTGGAGACAGTAAGCCGTACATTCGCACGTATGGTGACATGTTATTCAAAGGGTGGATAGAATACTGAATATGGTTGTACCATATTTATAATAACATCACAGTATATATATGATACTGGAGTTATTATTTTAGAATGGTAACAAAAAAGGAAGAAGAAGTGGAAGAAGTAATTAACTTGGAAAAAGGGTGGTGAAATCATAACCTCTTCTTCGGGTTCTTCCTTTTCATTTGATCAAAAGGGCTACCTAGGTTGGCTTTCTGATCAAACTAATGCCTCTAGGTTGTAATGAGGGACGTTGGGAGAGTATTTGGGTAGTGTTTTGCCGATCCAAAAGGATTTGAAGGTGTGAAGAAATGAGAAGGAGGAGTTCCCTTTTATAAGAGGGGTGAGGGGCACCTTTGGAAAAGCTAGAAATATTAATTTATAATAAATTCATATTCGGTTTCTAAAGGCTCAAAAGTTGATTATTTAACTATTAAGGTGGGTATAGGTTGAAAACAACTCAACCAATATATTTTAGACAGGTTTGGGTACTTATATTAACCTTATCTTTAAGTATTAACTCTAAGTTAATTAGTTTCACTTTTACAATGTCTCTTTGTATTTTTATATAATATGGTTAATAAACTTACTATATAAATCCAAGAGACCCCCAAGTGGTCCATTAATGATGAAACTATCCTGATATAAGTCTCTTGGCAGAACCTTAGATTTTTAGGAATTTAATATCAATTAATAATATAATATTTGTTTTAAGATCTCTTTTATGTCAATTTTGACACTATTCAATAGTGGATTTTTTTGAAACTCATAACATATTGATTACTTCGAACAAAGTAAATTAAATCAATAATAATATATCATATTATCTTATAAAATTAGTTTAATTTATTAAAAGTTTCATATTATATTTATTTGGGTATTTATAATATCAATTAATATAATTTTTCACTATTACAGTAATTAATTCATCATCATTGTGTCATAAATAAATTAAATTATTTAATGTCTAAAAATTATAAATAAACTATCATTATGTAGGAAATCTTTTTATATTTCTATGGAATATTTATATTCTAAAATACAACATATATAACCCTATGTACAAATTATTTTTCTAAAAGATATATGCTTGTGTCATTTTTGTATTCATTTTAACTTAATTAAAAAAAGTGCCCCTATCACCTACAAGTGGCACCATGGGGTCCCAAAATCGACCCAAAGATTAATATGGTCTAACATGTATCAACCAATAAGGCTAGGACACATTTAGGGTAATTTAGTATTATTATAGTATTATTTTTTAACCCTTATTTATCGGACTTACCCTTAACCATGGTAAATAAAATATTTACCGCAGTAATTATTCAAAATGTCTAAAAATAAAATTTACCTATTTACACAATTTGGAAATCCTGATTCCAAATATGGAATCCATTTTTCTAAATTCAAAACACAGAAGTGGCAGAAATTAATTTAAAATTAATTTCCACTGTCAAAACAAAAAGCGTGTTTTTAAGAGATATTAACTATCAAAAGATTGACACTTGTTTATGTTCGGTTTAATTGTAAAATTATGTCCAATGACCAACATTATATTAGATGGTAAAAATATATTCTAAATATACTTTAAAACCACTCAAATTCATAATTTATCACTATTAATTATTTTGATTAAAAAAGTTGTTTTTAATTAAAATTTAGTAATTTTCACTATTCATCAAAATATGAAAGTTATCCGAAAAGTACCAAAATTTCACCTTAGGCTAAATTCGATATTCCGAATCCAGAAATGAAGTCCATTTTAAAATATAAAATATATATAATTTCTAAAAGTATGTATTACTATTCATAACTGTAGTTTGATTGGTTATGGTGTGTTAGAACTCGGTGTTGCGTACAACACACGCTATCACATTATTCAAAGAGAAGCGTACAGTAGAAGCATGGGGTGTTACATTCTCCCCTCCTTCAAATAATTTCTTCCTTGAAATTTCAAGAATACTACCGCATGAAAAGACCCGGGTGGTTCTTCATCATAAGTTCCTCGGGTTCCCACGTTGCCTCTTCCATCTTATGGTTTCTCCACAAAACTTTTACCAGACGCGTCGTCCGGTTTCTCAGCACTTGTTCTCTCGTATCAAGAATCCTGACAGGCTCTTCACAATAAGACATATCGGGTTCCAGTTCTAATTCTTCATAGATGAGTACATGTGGTGGGTCAGGCATGTATTTCCTCAACAGAGATACGTGGAACACATTGTGAACTTTGAAGAGACTTGGCTGTATTGCCAATCGGTAAGCTACAACCCCAATTCGTTCTAGAATTTCGAAAGGTCCGATGTACCTGGGACTCAATTTACCTTTCTTACCAAAACGTATGACTCCCTTCCATGAATATACCTTCATGAAAACATGATCACCGACTTGAAATTCCAAATCCTTCCTTCGATTATCGGCATAGCTCTTCTGCCTACTTTGAGCTACATTGATGTGATTTTGGATTACCTTCACCTTTTCCACCGTTTCCTCCACCAGTTATGGGCCTACAAGTTTTCTTTCACCAATGTCATCCCAACAGGTTGGTGTAAGACATCTCTTTCCGTATAACGCTTCATATGGTGCCATCTGAATACTCGAATGGAAGCTATTGTTATAGGAAAATTCTACCACAGGTAAATATTGATCCCACATACCCTGAAAGTCAAGTGAGCAAGATCTCAACATGTCTTCTAAGGTATGAATAGTCCGTTCTGATTGTCTGTCTGTCTGAAGATGGTAAATAGTGCTCAAATGAAGTTCAGTATCCAGGGATTTCTGAAGACTTTTCCAAAATCTTTAAGTAAAACGAGGATCACGATCAGAAAAAATCGATAGGGGTACTCCATGAAGTCTCACAACTTCATTAATATATAGTCTTTCTAGGAGTTCCAGGTGTAGATCTTATCTTATAGCACGAAAATGTGCTGACTTGGTAAGACGATCAGCAATAACCCATATTGCATCGTTCCTTCTAAGAGTCTTTGGTAGCCCCATGACAATGTCCATCGTAATATTGTCCCATTTCCACTCTAGTATGGGAAGAGGTTGCATGACTCCTCCAGGCTGTTTCCTTCCAGCTTTCACTTGTTGACAAACCATACATCTTAACACAAAATCAGCAATCTCCCTCTTCATGTTGTCCCACCAAAAATGTTCCTTCAAATCTCTATACATTATGGTGCTCCCATGGTGTATATGGAAATTTGAACTATGAGCATCATCCATCAATTCCCTTTTTAGATCAGGTAAATCGGGAACACAAAGCCTCTTCCCGAATTTCAAAATTCCATCTTCATACACAAAGTCTCACAATCTCCCATCATTCACAACTTTAATCTTATTTTTAAATTCTTCATCATCGGTCTGAGTACTCTTAATCCTTTCTAGTAAAGATGGTTAGGCAACCATTTGAAAAAGCACTGATGTTTCACCTTCCCTGTTTATTCCCATGTCCATCTTCACTAGATCCATGAAAATTGGATCCCATTAAATTCTCATCATGTTCAAAACTCCATGGTCTTTTCTGCTCAAAGCATCTTCCACCTTGTTTTCTTTCCCCGGGTGGTAGTGTATCGTGCAATCATAATCCTTGAGTAATTCAAGCCATCTCATTTTCCTCGTGTTGAGTTCTTTTTCTGAGAAAATATACTTCAAACTCTTGTGATCAGTATAAATCTCACATCTTTCACCATAGAGGTAGTGCCTCCATATCTTCAAAGCAAAGATCACAGCTGCTTACTCGAGATCATGAGTAGGATAGTTTTGTTCGTGAATTTTCAACTATAGTGATTCATAGGCAATAACTCTATCATTCTTCATAAGGACACAACCAAGTCCTTTCTTTGATGCATCACTATAAATAACGAACCCATCATTCCCCAATGATAGATTCAATATAAGAGCATTTACTAATCTTCTCTTCAGTTCTTCAAAACATTATTCACACTCTTTTGTCCAAACAAATTTAAGCCCTTTACGTGTGAGCTTCGTTAATGGGTTAGCCAATAGGCCAAAATTCTGGACGAAACGTCGATAATAACCTGTCAAACCAATAAAACTACGTACCTCAGTTATACTCGTAGGTGATGGCCATTCATGGATTGCCTTGGTCTTAGAAGGATCAACATAGATTCCATCTTTAGAGACCATATGGCCATGAAAAGAAATCTCATGAAGCCAGAATTCACACTTGCTAAACTTCCCATATAATTCATGCCTCCTCAGAGTCTTCAAGATAATGCGCAAGTGATTTTCCTGATCTTCGTAGGTTTTGGAGTATACCAAGATATCATCAATAAATACCACCACGAATTCATCGAGATACTCCTTCAAAACTCTATTCTTCAGATCCATGAATACAGAGGGTGAATTAGTCAATCCAAACGGCATTACGGTAAACTCGTAATGCCCGTACCTGGTTTGAAATGCTGTCTTCGGAATGACTTCCTTCTTCACACACAACTGATGGTATCCAGATCGAAGGTCAATCTTTGAAAAGTATTGAGCTCCATGTAGTTGGTCAAATAAATCATCAATACGAGGTAGGGGATACTTGTTCTTTATCGTTATAGCATTGATCTCCCTGTAGTCGATACATAACCTCATAGATCCATCTTTCTTTTTAACAAAAAGAACAGGGGCTCCCCATGGAGAAACACTAGGGCGAATAAATCCCTTATTACTCAATTCCTCTAGTTGTTTCTTTAGTTCAACTAATTCTATAGTGGTCGTTCTATAAGGGGTCTTCGATATAGGCATTAATCCAGGAATTAAATCAATGGAAAACTCGACTTCTCATTCTGGAGGATGTCCAGGTAAATCTTCCGGAAATTCATCTAAAAATTCTTTCACAACAGGTACATCCTCTATTTGAACATTACTTTCCTAACCGACAGTTATTTCATTCTCTTCCTCCCCAATAATTGAATTAAGTTGAGCTACTGGGGGTGGATCTAAATAAGAATTAGGTGGTGACGATTCTGCTATAAAGATAATGTGTTCCTTATCATTATCATCAAGAATTGTAACCTCTTTCTTCTTAGAATAAATCTTCGCATCATAGTCCGAATGCCAGTCCATACCGAGGATTATATCAAACCCAATCATAGGTATGACGACGAGATCAGCAGATAAAGAATATTTATTTGCTCTAATGGGGACTGATTCACAAAACATTGTTGCAGTTATACTTCCCTTAGGAGTTTTAACTGACAACTCCCTTGTTATATCAAATTGGTAATATCTAATTTTCTTAGCAAAATGGGAAGATATGAAACAATGCGATGATCCAGAATCAAATAATGCATTTGATAAACTTGAGGAAACCATTAAATTACCTGCCACCACGTCTTTCAGAACTTCTACCTCAGCAGTAGTGATAGCATAAGCCTGGCCTTGATCCCTTGGCCTTTTCTGAGGTATGCTCTCCTGACACGTAGGACATGCATTTTCATAATGCCCCATCTCCCTGCAATTGTAGCACTAAACGTTGGTAGCTTCCTTCTTCCCTTTGCAATCACGAGCTTGGTGGCCTTTTTCACCACCCTTGTAACAGACTCCCATTCCTTTCAAGCAAGTACGGGGTTGTTTCTTCCCACATTTACCATAGGATGGATATTCAACCTGTCCTTTCTTCCCCTTATTTCCATTCCCAGATTGATCAGCAGGCCTCTTCTTCTCTTGCTTTTCTTTAAAGTCATAAGACTTAGATAATTCCTTTTCGGTCTTGATAGCACATGAGACAATGTCTTCGTATGATGAAAAGGATTGTGAGACTAATGCTCGACGAAGAAATGGTTTTAACCCATCAAAGAAACGATCAATATTACTTCTTGGGTTACGTATATAATCACCAGCATACCTTTCTAACCTTGTAAAGTTAGCCTCATACTTTGTGACATTCTCATCCTCCTTCTGTCTCAGACTTAGAAAGTGTCTTTTTGTATCTACTCGATGGTCGCGAGGAAAGTATTTTTCTAAAAATAGATATTTGAACTCCCTCCATTCCATATTTGATACTTCATCATCTTCATTCATATTTTGAATTAATGACCACCATTGATCAGCATCTCCAGTGAGGCGGTAAACTGCTATGATAACTTTTTCTCTTTCACTGCTCCCCAAAGCCTGAAATATTTTCGCTAGGGAATTTATCCATTGCTCAGATACTAAGGGATTTTCACTCCCATTGAACCTTGGTGTTTGTTGCCTCATGAATCGATCTAATATTGATCCTCCACTCTGTGGATCAGGGTGCTCCATACGAGTAAGGTTATTATTCATAACCTGAGTGAGTTGTCCCAGTATGGTGATTATCTGATCGGCACCAGTTGCATCACCAGCTCCACTATAATTATCTTGAGCAGGAGGGCAATCCCTACATGGAGTGCGTGCATTGATATAGTTTCCATTTCTTCCACTAGGCTCCATTTCTAAACAATGGCATAAACTAGATCAGTTTATGAATCAAAATACATAATCCCATACTTATAAAAAACTTAACATAAATTGAACTATTTATGGATATAATCTATAATCATAAAAATGTTTTCTTTGAGGAATTATATACTCATAAACCCTTCATAATGATTTGTAAAGAAAATGGGAATTATCCTAAGCATATCCCCCGGGAGTGTCGTAACCAAGAGTGCAGCAAGGCCCGTTGTCGTGCACCAGTTCCCGTTTGAGTCTAGCTCAAAGCCGTGTTTTCGGATTTTACACCTAGGTACATCTGTACCAGAGCCGCCTCTACCTGCTTGTATCCAGATAGGGATGTATTGGTCGGAAAACTCACAAAATCTCTACAATACCAAAATTCTAGGAAGTTCTTCTATACTAATCCTCAAAGTTCATCTTAGGTCTACGTGCTCTAATCAGAGTTTATCTAAATCTAGCTTCCAAGGTTTGTACTAAACTTCCTTTGATACCAACTTTAACGCCCCGACCCTAGCTACCCAGAGTTGGTGCATTACTACATAACATTGTCATGATCACAAGAAAGATCAAATCTCGAAAGACCGATTGGTTTAGTAGCCTTGGAAACACTAGATATATTCATAAGTCTTACATTACATCATAAAATGAAAAACTACTACAACAACATATTGTATCCATAAACCACACTCATATCCCCACATAATATCCCTGCAGGTCATTCATAATTTACTTCTTCACTTCCTGGGAAAAATAAAACATAGAAAAGGGGTGAGCTCAAATGCCCAGTAAGGATAACAATATACCGGAAACTTTCATAAATAAGAATAAACATTTAAGGCTATGTATAACTAAAACAAAATCCTTTTAAACTTGAACATCAACATTGTATGGCATAAATAAAATGAAAAAATGCCATTTACTCATTCACATGGATATTCTACTAATAGAATAATCACATGCAAAATCACTAACCACTTTCATAATGTTGGAATGCATAATGACAGACTATCATAACCACATAGCCAAGGCCTCGTGCCAATACTACAAATAATATTTTGTCAAGGCCTTGTGCCAAGACACTAGTTTGTCTCATGAGACCTACCGATGCATCGAGGAGCTATAGCGGGCTCCACCCATCACAAATTAAGTCCAATGCATTCCCATATGAAAAGGTTTAAACATAACATAAACATTCGTATTAAAACTAGCATACGAAATGTCAATAATTTCACCATAAACTATGAATGGTATAAAAATAGCACATCCACAGTCAAACAAACCACAAAACCTTCAATACAATATAGAATTTTTGTATCATAATATATCAACTTCAAATAAGCGTAAAATCCATCAAAGGATGTTGACATAGATGAAATCAAAACTCTTTTTAGAAAAATATCTCTTTCTATTTTTGAAATCATTTAAGTGCCATATAAAATAAAACATTTTCATTGAAAATATTCTTATAAGCCTGTAAGGAAAGCTTTGAATATTTTATAACGGCGGAAAATAACCGCACCCGCCGTATAAGTTAAAAAAACATTCCTACCATAATTCTGTCGAAAAGGTTAAAAAGGACCTTGTTTTGAAAATGACAGAAAGATTCCTCTTAATAAAAGACAAACAAGGGTATAAAAGACTTTAACCCATATTCTTTTAAATAATAATTTTTTTTTGAAGTACATTATTAAGAAACATGGATGTGGATGATAAGGAGATCCCAGTAGATTATTACGTATAAACAACCTCGGATAATGAAGAGATTGTGAAATAACCCTTACCTTGTACTTTTCCTTGGTTGGGGTAGGTTAACCTCCTGTATAATGGTGAAATGATTGTTATTAAATTATACAAGAATCATATACCTTAATATGATATCATATATGATCTTTTAATATTGATTTGATAATAATATCTTAGTATTATCATTTTTCGGGTGTTAACTTACTTGTTTTCTTTTATATGTTTTGTTACGTAAGACATGTTTGTAAAGGATAGGTTGTATATTATTCATATCCATAATGATATAAAGTCCTTAAACATCATTTTTTAAATCATCAAATGATAATTATACTTGAATGGATACGATGGAGAATGAATCTCATCGCGTTCGTGGAGACGGTAGTCCGTACGTACGCACGAGCGACAATAACATTCTTTTGATAATAAAATAATATATAAATGGATGGTATATCATATATACTGAATCATTAACATGTTATATTTATTATTTAAATGAGTTACACATAATTATTATACCCATCAAAATAATATTATATTGAATAACAATTACACCACGACGTGGAGACGGTAAGCCGTACGTACGCACATATAGTGACATGTTATTCAAAGGGTGAATAGAATAATGAATATGGTTGTACAATATTTATAATAACATCACAGTATATATATTATACTGGAGTTATTATTTTAGAATGGTAACAAAAAAGGAAGAAGAAGTGGAAGAAGTAATGAACTTGGAAAAAGGGTGGTGAAATCATTACATCTTCTTCGGGTTCTTCCTTTTGATTTGATCAAAAGGGCTTCTTAGGTTGGTTTTCTGATCAAACTAAGGCCTCTAGGTTGTAGTGAGGGAAGTTGGGAGAGTATTTGGGAAGATTTTGGCCGAACCAAAAGGCTTTGAAGGTGTGAATAAATGAGAAGGAGGAGTTCCCTTTTATAAGAGGGGTTAGGGGCACCTTTGGAAAAGCTATAAATATTAATTTATAATAAATTCATATTCGGTTTCTAATGGCTCAAAAGTTGATAATTTAAATGTTAAGGTGGGTATAGGTCGAAAACAACTCACCCAATAGAATTTATAGAGGTTTGGGTACTTATATTAACCTTATCTTTAAGTATTAACTCTAAGTTAATTAGTTTCACTTTTACAATGTCTCTTTGTATTTTTATATAATATGGTTAATAAACTTACTATATACATCCAAGCGACCCCCAAGTGGTCTATTAATGATTATACTATCATGATATAAGTCTCTTGGCCGAACCTTAGATTTTTTGGAATTTAATATCAATTAATAAAATAATATTTGTTTTAAGAACTCTTTTATCTCAATTTTGACACTATTCAATAGTTGATTTTTTTGAAATGCATAACATATTGATTACTTAGAACAAAGTAAATTAACTCAATCCAAATATAACATATTATCCTAGAAAATTAGTTTAATTTATTAAAATTTTCATATTATATTTATTTGGGTATTTATAATATCAATTAATTTAATTTTTCACTATTATAGTAATTAATTCATCATCATTGTGTCATAAATAAATTAAATTATTTAATGTCTAAAAATTATAAATAAACTATCATTATGTATGAAATATTTTTTTCTTTCTAAGGAATATTTATAATATAAAATCCAACCTATATAACCCTATGTACAAATTGTTTTTTTAAAAGATATATGCTTGTGTCATTTTTGTATTCATTTTAACTTAATTAAAAAAAAGTGTCCCTATCACCTACAAGTGGCACCATGGGGTCCCAAAATCGACCCAAAGGTGCCTATGGTCGAAAATGTATCAACCAATAAGGTTAGGACACGTTTTAGGGTAATTTAGTATTATTATAGTATTATTTTTAAACCCTTATTTACCGGATTTACCCTTAACCATGGTAAATAAAATATTAATCGCAGTAATTATTCAAAATGTCTAAAAATAAAATTTACCTATTTACACAATTTGGACACCCTGATTCCAAATATGGAATCCATTTTTCTAAATTGAAAACATAGAAGTGGTTTAAATTAATTTAAAATTAATTTCCGCTATCAAAACAAAAAGCGTGTTTTTAAGAGATAATAACTATCAAAAGATTGACACTTGTTTATGTTTGGTTTAATTGTATAATTATGTCCAATGACCAACATTATATTAAATGGTAAAAATTTATTCTAAATATACTTTAAAACCACTCAAAGTCATAATTTATCACTACTAATTATTTTGATTAAAAAAGTTTTTTTTAATTAAAATTTAGTAATTTTCACTATTCATCAAAATATGAAAGTTATCCGAAAAGTACCAAAATTTCACCTTAGGCTAAATTCGATATTCTGAATCTAGAAATGAATTCCATTTTAAAATATAAAATATATATAATTTCGAAAAGTAGTTATTACTATTCATAACGGCTAGTTTGATTGGTTATGGTGTGTTAGAACTCGGTGTTGCGTACAACACACGCTATCACATTATTCAAAGAGAAGCGTACCGTAGAAGATTGGGGTGTTACAAACACTATCTTGGATCCCTCCACTGTAGGTAAAATATAGATATTAGTTAATATCATCAAATATACTTGATTTATTTTGATAAATGAGATCACATCATAATATTTCCCCTAATATGAAATAATTTGAATTTTTACTATATTTACATATACTTTCTATGTGGTCACCCCTTATCAACATTTTCCACCCCATAAGCTTAGGGGTTGAAGTGTTATTGAAATTATGGGTACCAATGGAATAAAATTAATAAATCCAAAAAAACGCATGGATCTATTTGTTTTTTTCTTCTCAGTAATATTAATATCTATTAGATTCCCTATAACCCTGACATATTCAAGCATAATGGTGCAGTATGTTGGAGTCTGGTCAAATATACTCTTGTATGGAATTAGTGACATCTGAAATGACTTATAATTGTGTTTTTAAATATTTTATTACTAATTTATAAGAATGATAATATTATGAAATTTTTTATTCAAAAAGGGAATAAATATACATAAAAATATAGGTAGTAGAATGACTAAAATGAGATGTTATATATCCAAATTGGGTCTTGGTGTCCGGTTTACCTAATGTGCCTAAATCTACATATAACATAAATCATAAAAATTGATAAATGGAATAGAATTATGTAGACTAAATTATATTAAAATAAAAAAACTATAAATATGAATTATTTTACCAATATAGATGTGAAGTGTCATATAAAACATCCATATCAACCTGCTTGCTGGAAATAAGAGGAGCTATGGGAGGTTGTTGCCCATGAACACATATAAATAATGATGAAACATCCCCCAATATCCATGTGATCCCATCACCATGTAGAAGAGGAAGATTTATATCCATATTCCAAGAAAAAAATCTCAATTTTATTTCTCATATTTATCTATGTCATTAAATATAACATGATACATTATTTGGAGATGCATACTATAGTGATCTTCTTTCATTTTTCCTCTATTATTCTACAATATATATGCATGGTTGTGGCGCAGGATGACATTATCATTAGCGTTAGACGGTTACTGGGTGGTGTTCATGTCCCATAATCTCATAGATAGAGAGAATACATATATAGTAGTATAATAATCTTAAATTAGTATCCTATAAATAATTGTACAATGTCAAGATAGTCTCTTCAGTTGGATCTAAAAACTTTAGAACACTGAATATGAGGAATTATTATAATGATGTCATCCTCTATAGTGAATGTCAAATCTCCCTTGATCATGTGAAATGGGTGAGTCTTGGGTCTCCATATCTAACTTAGTTAATCAATGAGGTGATTCTCAAAAAAAAAATACAATATGATATCGTTGAAATATACATGTGAGTATATCTTAGGTAAGGTATAATATCAGTTGGAGGTGGAATATCTTAATAATGGTGTGACCTATTCAGTATAACTCCTTAAACCTTGTGACCTAAAAAAAACAAGTGCATAACATGTCTATATTTCATAGTTAGTATAGTTATATCATCTATATATTTTCATAAAAATGAAATAACTATAACGCATCATTTTTTTAATATAGAAAACTATGTTTGATAGTATTTTCCATACGCAACATTGAACACAAATGAATAGTTATTACTTAAATATGACCTTTTTATACATTCTATTTAATATGAAAGTAGTAGTAATATTATATAATTTATGATATATATATATATTTATCCTATATATATTGAAAACAATTATAAAATAATCAACCAATATTTTGTAATGTCATTTAAATCATAAAAATATGTTTTCTTCAGAAATGTGTTTATTTGTATTTATAATTATTATAATTAATTTATATAAAATTAATAAAATGTATTTGTTATAAAAACCTCCATTTTTTATATCATTTCATCAAAATATATATAGGGTTGAAATCATTGGATTCTTGAGAAAATATATATTTTCAGTGAATAGTGTAAAATATCGCCTTTGTAACATTGTTATTTAGTTCGATAAATAAATTTGTTTAAATGTACAATTATCATCATTTTTTTATTTCCTAGTAATCATTTTACTATTTATTTATATTCAATTAAATTAATTACATTTAAATATTATTTCTATCGGCTTTTGGTATATTATTATTTTTAGAATAAAAAACATTTTCCTGGAAACTATTTTAAAATGCATAATGTATCTCAATTTTAATTTATTAAAAAAACCCCTAATGAGAAATGATATAAATGCAATGTTTAGATTATATATTTAACATTATGAATTGAAATTCATATTATTATGTTCACATTGTATATACTTGAAGTGAAATCATCTTCTCCTTAAAATATTTATTTGTTGAAAAACTGATTTTCATCATGCATGTGCGTTTAATATAATATCAAATCCTTAAATATCTTTTAATTGATTTTGATAAAATGGATTAATTATTTATAATAATTATAATTAATATTTTATAGAATTGGGAACTTAATTATTTTATAATATTAATAGATAATGTAGTAAATATTAATTACCATGGTAAAATGAAAAATATGTCTACTAAGTGTAAATATAATTTAATAATAAATAGAAGGAACATAACCCTAATATTTATATTTACATTAAATTAAATATATTATTATAATTATTTTTATTATTTTCTAAATTATTAAGTAATTATTCTTATAAAAATTATATAATGATACCACAAAACACATATTATATTTTAAATTAATACTTAGTTTTAATAAAGGCTTTTATTTAGTTGAATTAATCAATATTTGAAGTTTATATTATTTCAGTTAAATATTTAAAATACTTAATTTTTCATTAAAATTACAGATCATATAATTTTATGAAGTCAACAGAAATTTTATTAAGGGTTGGATAATTATTATTTCCAAAAACATAGACTTTCTCCATAAATGTCTATTTTTATTTAAAAATTTAAAATTATCAAATTTTGAAAAATATAATGCAAAATTTAATATAATTTTTTGAATTATAACCTAAAAATTATCCAACGGTTAATTTTTCATTATTATTAGAGGGAGTCTAATTTTTGGGTAATAGTTAAATACTGTATTAATATGGGTTGTGTATTATGACAGAAAAATGACACAAATGTTATTTAATAAATATTATAAATGGTATCCATGACCAAATCTATGTTTATTCATTTAGAATAATCTGGTTTTATGTTTCTTAAATAAATTTTATAAAGTGTTTACGAATCCTCCAAAGCATATAATATATTTAAGGAATTAAAATCATTTCTTTTAGAGTATGACTCGCTTCAACATCATTATGGATTATTATTTTGTTATGTTCTACCCATGCACTTATATAATAATTTCAACACTCCCCTTTAAAATAAACAATGTGAAAAAACCTTTTTTATGTTTTGTGATTTTGGTAATTTTATCATATAGAGTCCAAAACCTATGTTTGAAAAATTATGAAAAAATCACCCCTCATTTCTTATATAAACCCACACAAGCTCCAATTTAACCTCACTCAAAATCCATTGAGAAAGTACTTACTCTATGTTCCCATCCATAGATTCCTCCTAAGGTACCTAAATGTTCTAACCCCCCCCCCCCCACCCACATTTTGTGACCACCTTCAATGTAATGGATCCTCACCTTCTCTTCTTTATTCAGGTTTATTTATTATCATATGAATTCTATTTGCAATTACAATTTTTGGGGAAGGTTTTCCATATCACAATTACTATGAATTTTATTTTTCAAATGATTATAGACCCCTTTAAATCTCAACATCCCGTTATATAAATTTTTATGTGACACGTTTATGTTGCTGAAATTTTACCGCGATTTTCAATGCCATAGAATTGAATAGGGAATATTGATACCCATTTCTTATCAAGGGTGTTAACCTTTATGCTGATATAATAATTAAATGGTGACATACATGAATTCATTAAATACAACATGATCATGTAATAAAATTCTTTGATAAATGATTCAAAATTTTATGATCTATGTGGAACTATTAAACATGATAATGAAATAAAAGTGATGGGTACCCCCAAAATTATATAGCACTCCAATGCATTGGGTAATTTTTAGCTTCATGAGATGTTATGTTTGGAAATTTTGTAATAATGATTCCTTTATAGGACATTGTCTATCATTATGTATTGGATGTTATTCTTGACCAATTTTTATGATGAAATGTTTTATGTTGTTTCCACATTTCCCATCTGGCCTTTATGATTATCATGTTATATCATGTATCATTGTTTTTTATGATTATTACTCATTTTTTGAATTATTATTTTCTAAAATATATAATAATCTTAATGTTATCCCATTTTTATTACCTTAATAGGTTTGATTTATAACCCATTTATTATTTATGTCCCATGGTTATCCCATTTAGTTTAATGTTTGATGGAATATTATGACCATGTTAATGATGTTTTCAACAAACATGATGTATTACCTATTTTATATTGTTATGTAAGTTACCAAATTCACAAAGAAAATAGAAATAATAAATCATATGTGTTATATTATTTTTAATATTATATGAAAATTTATTCCTTAATGTTAAATTATAATATGCGTCTTCATTTTTGGTAGTAAAGGAAACATTTATTTATATTATTAATTAAGATTAGAAAACTCTTGGGAAAGAATTTGGGATAAGAGAAAATATAAGAAAACGAACCTATTTTTTGTAACTATGGAATAAGGTTTTTATCAACAAAATAAAAGCATGTCTGGATATAACAACTGGATGTGTCTCTATCATTGATTTATAAATTTGTAAATACCAAAAACACGTTGTTGAGCTAGACTTAACTGGGACTCGATGTACGACAAAGGGCCTTGATGTAGACCTAGTTTGTCTCTCCTTGGGGAGATGGATGGGTAAACTGAAAAGATAATTATGAACCATTATTTAGTGAAACAATTCACATAAGACTACAAATTAGAAAATATATCATTGATAATGTATAATGAAGCCATAAAATTCTGATTTTAAGGAAATAAAATTCATTTACAAGTTCTCCCATTTAAGTTATGGGGTTTTTCCTTACGTGTTATAAATTTTAAAATTATTCATCCCTAATTTTCACTTTAATATATTCAATGGGTGGAAATAGTATAAATTTATTTTTAATATATGAGGGATTATGTGATTCGTTATTAAATTATTCTAGTGCTTTAGGCATAATATATTATCCTAGCTTCTCATCATTTAGAGAAAAATATGATATTATAGCGGAAATTAATTAATTACAGAAATTATAGTTATCCAAAATATGTATTTGGTCATTTTCATAGTCTAAAAGATAATGAAATTACATAACTCATCGAAAATCATTTAGAATTTAAAAAATGATTTCTTATTATACTAATTTCTGATGAATTGATTTTCATTTTACCCACCACTGATTCATTGTTTTGTGGTCATTGAATTTATATAGAAAATTTTCTCTATAAAACAAAATTATTTCATTAATGTTATTTTTATCTTACATTTTTACGTTATTAGTTCTTTGTAATGTTCAAATTCTGGGAAACCTAGTTATGTGATGACATTTAAACTTCCTTTTCTCCCTTTTTAGAGGTTGTTTAATTAAACAATTTTGAGATGTTGGTTTTCAATGAAGAATATTTTTGATTTTCAAAACATGTATTAAAAGGATAATGTTAAAATTTCATGGAAGAAATGTATTACTAGGTTAATAATGTAATGCCCTAAGTTTTAAAAATAGAAAACTATGTTTGATAGAATATATTATATGAAACAACAAATCAAAATGAACAAAGACTATTTAAATATGAATGTTTTATCCATTATAATAAATATTCATATAAGAGTACTATTAACTAATTATATATTATATATATATATATTTATAAAATATTTGAATAATCGATCAATTTTGGGTAATGTATTTTCATTCTTTAAAATATATTTTCTTCCCAAATTCATTTCTTTATTTTTTTAAATATTATAATTATTTTCTAGAAAACTGAAAAATCTAATTTAAAAAAATATTATTTCTATGATATCAACATATAAAAATTAACTTAGGGTGAAACTTTTAATATCTTTAGAAAATTTAGATTTTTCATTAAATGGTGAAAAAAACTGTTTTATGTAAAATTGTGATTTATTTTGATAAATGAATTTATATAAATTTAGAATTATTATTTTAATATTATTTAAATTTAATATTATTATTATATATTTATATTTAACTCATTTAATTACATTTAAATCAAATTTATACTGGATTTTTGTAAAATATAGTTTTAAAATTAAAAATTCATATATCTGAAAATAGTTTTAAAATGCATAATGTGTCTCATTTTTAATTAAGAAAAACAAAATAAAATGGGAAATGATATAAAGAAATATTTAGATAAAATGGATTCAAAATATTGAATCCTAATAGTTAATATTATTTAATAACATTAACTAAATGTTTTTTCAATTTGAATAGAAAATGTAGTATATTTTAAAAACAACGGTAATAAGAAAATATGTTAATGAAGGGTAAATAAAATTTTATGAATAAATGAAATAAAATAATCCAAATATATATATCCTTTTCAAGAAAATTATTCTTATATTTATTCATCTTACATTATAAATGAATAAGTAATTAGTTGAATAAAAATTATAGATTTAAACAATAAAAAACAAATTATATTTTTATTTAATATTCTAATCTAATAATTGAATTTATTTTCATGAATAAATAGATTTTTAAAATAAATAATATTTCAATTAAATTTTATTTTTAGTTATTTATTTTTAAATATAATGTATCATTTTATTTTATGAATCTAAATAAATTTTTTATACGTGTTCGAAAACTACTATTGTACTAAACCCAGTATTTTCAATAAATGCAAATTATTATTTTTAAAGTAAAAAATCAGAATAATTAGAAAATTATTTGGATAAAATTAATATTATTAATGGAATTAGATATCCATAACTATCCAATGGTGTGTTATTTATATGTTTCTAATATAGATAAATTTAGAGTAAAAATTAAATATGGAAGAAATATATAGTGTGTATGGTGACATAATAATGAACCAAATATGATTTAATAAATTCAATAAATGGTATCCTAGAACAAATATATGTTTTACCTTTAAAAATATATGATTTTAAATTATATTTATTAATTTTGTAAGGAATTTATGAATCCTCTAAAACTAAAAATATATTTTAAGGTTTTAAAATCATTTCTTTAAGAGTATGACTCACTTCAACATTAGCATGGGTATTATTTTATTATGTTCTTACCTAGGACTTATAAAATAAGGAAAATCAATTTTCTATATGATAATCCATGGGAAAAAAAATTAAGGATTGTGTTTTTTCTTATATTATTATATAGATTACAAAACCTATATTTGAGAAATAATAACGAAATCCCCACTAATTTCAAATATAAACCCACCAAAGATCCTATTTATCCTCACTAAAAATCATAATAGAATGTACTTACCCTTACCTACTATCCCTATATTCCTTCCAATGTCCCCCCATGCTCTTAAGAATCCCCTGTCCCAAGCATTTGGAGTCACACTATCAAGGTAAGGGATCCTCACCTTCCCTTATTTGTATAAGATTATTCATTATCTTATGGCTTCTATTACCAATTAATATTGTTTAGATATGTTTATCCATGTCCCTATTACTATCCATTTTATGTCCAAATAATGATATACCCCTTTTATTCTCATCAAACCATTTTAAAAATTTTAATGTGATATCATTATTCTCTCAAAACACCACCATGATTTTCCATGCCAAAGTAGTGTGTAGTGAATACCCACACCCATTTACTATCAAGAGTTTCACCTTTATGAACATCTACTTATTAAATTGGGAATTTAATTTATATTTTCCACACTAAATTATCATGAATTAATATTCGACGACAAATTATTTTATTTTTATGATCTATGTGGCACACTTAAGCCTGAGAATGAAATGAAACTGATGGTTGTTCCCTAAATTATGTAACACTCCAATTAGTTGGGTACGATTTAGTCTAATGAGGAGTGACTTTGGTAATGGTAGTAAATCTAATTCCTTTATGATACATTTTCTGTCATAATGTATTATCATTTTTCCTTGACCTATGTTTATGATGTACAATTTTATGTTGTTTCCACATTTCCCATGTCTCGTTTATGATTATCATGTTATATCATGTAAAGGTATTCATGTTTTTGATTCTTACACCTTTTTGTTATTAATATTGTTTAAAATGTACTATTATCTTCATTTTATGCCAATATTTAGCTCACCCATTTTTTATACATCTCCCAAGGTTATCCAATACAATTTTATATCCAATAGAATATTTGGATCATATTAAAGAAGTATTTAATAAAGATTATATATTCCATGATTTATGTATTTCTTTAATGTACCTAAAATCTTAGTGAAACAATTATTTTCATTATTTTTAGTTTTATTATGTTTAATATTACGTAATAAATCATGAATTATTTTAAAATAAAGAGATGCGTCATCATAATAACTATTATATAAGTGTACAGTTGTATGATTGGTAGAATATATCTAATTATAGTTATGTTATTACCCTTCTCTAGTTTATAGGTTGATAACATGGTTTGATCATTGGACATAAAAAAGTGTATTATATATAATTATATCTTCATCATTCTTGAGAACCATGTTTCATCATTTTCTACAGATATTCATAATGAATATTTTGAAACACATTACATGAAAAAATATATCCTCAATGTTTATACAATTAGATAATTCTAACAAAAAACTGTAAGTGTCGGAATAAAAAAGTTAATTTTATTTTAATAATCATTGGTGATGATTGAGTATTTTCAAATAGATAATTCTCAAATTCAGTTTAAATATAATATGAAATGGTAGATTTTGAATCCCTAAATAATTTACATAACTACACAAAAGGTTTTCCCATGGTCTCACCCTAATAAATTATCTAAACACGAGGGAAATTAAATTATTCTCAGATAATACATCATCATGTATAATACTGAGAACCTATTCTTATATTGTTATTGAATCAGTACAGTTTATGACCTTCCCAATGATATATAATACATCTTAGATATTGGTCTTTTTCTCAAGGATTACCTATATAATTCCTCATATGTTTGGACTTTGGTTTATATCATGGACATAGCATGTTGATGTTAGCTATCAATGAAGTGTGGTCTTTGGTAATTGTGAAATATAAAAAAACCCTAATATGAATCCAAGATGCAATATAACTATTTGAAATGGTGTTGATATGATACACTAGATAAATATTTAGTTCACACTAGATGTGTCATGACCCATCCCCCAGGGCTCGTGTTGTGACTATCCAAAGCCCGCCTTCCATTGGCCAGGGGCTGGTGACTAGCACCAAAAGACGTATTCCCCAAAAACTGGGAAGCCATTGACTTTATATCTTGTAAACACAAAGACCAAGAACACGACAAGATACGATCACAAATAAATTGAATAGTAAAAATTGTGTGTATATTAAGTAAAAGGGGTCAAAATACAAGTCCAATTTGAAAGTACAAGAAAACTAGAAAGTACAAGTAAACTGAAATGGATCCTTTGAACACATGCCAAGGACCCTACCTGAAGGGTAGGTACAACTCTCGAACGGTCGTCTCTGCAGTTCGCCTCATCTAAGGTCCACATATAAGCTACCTATAGTCATATTACATTCATCCTCAGTCATCATTGTCCATCGTCAGCACAAAACACAACATGGTACGGGCATAGCCCATGAAAGGGTGAGTATAACAATACTCAGTAGGGACTCCGAGACCATCTAAGGTCTCAAAAAATCCATAAAGGATTATCCAAAAAGCACAAAAAAACTATCACCAATTCTTAGGTATATGCCGATACATATACCTAAGTTATCATGTATACCCCTCTCATTCATGAGGAAACAGAAGGCCCAACTCAGTAGCTCGAAGCTAAAATATTCCATGAAGGAATGAATACCACGAAGGTAACACCACAAAGGTAAGTACCACAAAGGTAATGCCACATAGAAGAATACCACAATGGTATCACCATGATGGAAATTACAACATAGGTTCTCCACACAGAAGAATACCACCAAGGTATCACCACAAAGGAAAGTACAACACAAGTATGCCACAAAGAAGATTACCACAAAGGTATGAACACGATGGTATGTACCACACAGGTATGCCACCTTGAAGAATACCACAAAGGTATCACCATGAAGGATAGTACCACAATGGTGCGCCACATAGAATAATACCACCATGGTTTCATGATGAAGGAAAGTACCACACAGGTATGCCACACAGTAGAATACCACAAACGTATCACCATGAAGGTACGTACCACACTGGTACGCCACACAGAAGAATACCACAAAGGTATCACCATGAAGGAATGTACCACACATGTACGCCACACAAAAGAATACCACTATGGTCTTAACACGAAGGTAAGGACTAAAATCACACCAGGTATAACTTAGGTACAGTACTAGAGATTATTATATGTAACTACTGAATCATCTTACTCTGTTAAGAGAAATACCCACGTAGGATCCTAAATCATCAGACCCACATAGGATCCTAAATCATCAGACCCACATAGGATCCTAAATCATCAGACCCACTTAGGATCCTAGTACATCGTCAGACCCACATAGGATCCTTGTACAGTAGACCCACACAGGATCCTAGAGTAGTGCCTCATGGATTCCTAGAGAGGATCCATGTGGGATCCTCAAGCACAGATCGATGAAGGATCCTAAAGCACATACCCAAATAATATCCCATTCTCATGTTACAGCCAGCTACACAGGTCCCGCACTAAGCTTGCTTGATTCTGTGAGGGTCCTCCCCTCAAACCACAGGTCGATGCTCCAACTCTCACGAAGTCCCAAAAAGAAGAATCCCAATGGAAAACAATGAAAAAAGGGTCTCATCTCAATAGAAGGTGTGTCAATCGGATGCCCGATCTGTATGTTATGGGCCTTTTAGTTCCGAGGCCCCGTTTGGATTTGGGTTCGATCCAACCTGGATATACCACAACATTATCCAAAACTCATGTGGGGTTTACCAAAAGGACCATCTCAATCCAAGGTTTCCAGCACCACAGATGATTCATCAAACGAATGACGGAAGCTCAAGATATAGCCGAAAGTGTGAAAATGGGAAGAAGTGGGTCTGGGGTTTGGTCCCATCCGGTCGAGTCAACCTGACCATCTAGGTATAGTCTGGCCCACTCGGTCCAGCATGGATTGCCCCCCAACCAGGACCGCTAGGATCATGGTGTGGTAGCCAGTTGGGCTTGCAGTGCGGCGGCCCACCGCTATTAGCCGGACAGCCACCCCCTCCTCTGCGGGGTTCGGTCATGCGCCGCGCATTCACTGGCGGTCGGTGGCAAGAGAGACACCCACCTCTTGCCACCGTGTCACAGGTTTGTGGATATTTCATGTCGGGCGGTGCAGACGTGCGCCGCTGCCCCCTTCATTTGGCCGGTCGGAGTGCCAGCCGCCACCCTTGCTCCGCCGCGGCTGAGGGGTCACGACTCTTCTCCAGTGGTGCGGTTACGTCGCCTCCATCTTCACGGATGGTCATGGTTCCATATACCACACTCTATTCCCACCGGTTCCCATTGTCTGCACTGGTCCCCATCCTACTCCATCTCAAAGAACACATCAAAAACCTCAAAGGATTGCAGAGAGGTCGGGCCTTGTTTATTTTGTATGCACCCTCCACATTAGGGAAATTACAAGTGGCTCAATAATTCTATAATCACGAAGAACATCAAGAACGGGTAAGGGGGTATTAAAAAAAACAGACCTTACCTTGAAAGGTATGAATGAGGAGGCATGAGAAATATGACGAAGTTGTTAAAGAGCGTCGGCATTCGCCGCTCCCACAAGGCACATCCAATCCGGGCTCTGGGTCGGGTCCTCATTCTTCGTTGGAGCAAGTACTTCATTAGAAAAGTGTTCATCATTGGAGTAGAAGATTTCCTATAAATTCTCCAATGATTTTTCACCCCTCTCTAATGATTTTCCCCAACTGAAAAAAATACCAAACATATTAAATTAATGTTGGACATTAATTATGATGAGGTAGGCACAATTAATTTAGAGGAAAGCAAAAGTCACATCCGTTATTAAAGAGGAAGTTCAAGGGTGTTGGGTGGTCCCCACCATTAAGAATTAAATTTGGAGGGTTTCCTATCTAGGGTGGTCCCTACCACTGTAGATACAAATTTGGAGGTTTTAAAAATAAAATAAAAGGAATTATTTATATTATTTTTATTCTTTTAACTCTCCCACGAAATTCACAAAAACTAACTTTCACCATATACCTACTAGAACCATGTTGAGTGAATATTCTATTTCTAGACATTTCTGGGCTGAAGCTGTAATTACTTCTTGTTATACTATAAATCGAGTTTTGATTAGACCTTTTCTTAATAAAACTCCTTATGAGTTATGGAATGGTAGAAAACCTAGACTATCCTACTTCAAGGTTTTTGGTTGCAAAGTATTCATTTTGAACACTAATGATAACTTACATAAATTCGCACCAAAATATGATGAAGGAATTTTCTTAGGATATTCCAAAACTTCTAAGGCTTATAGAGTTTTTAATAAAAATACTTGTACTGTTGAAGAAACAGTACATGTAAAATTTGATGAGTTAGATCCTTTTGTTTTTAAGCCATCCATACCTTCTTCCTCGGGTGTGTTTTCAAAAACGGATTGTCAACATTTGATAGAAGAACCTTCTGATATGGAAATTGTTCAAGAAGATACTTCTGAAACATTTACCCCAGAAGACTTTCTACCCTATGTTGATGAACAGGTTTTACAAAACCCAAATCAGGTGTTTCCTAAGAATCATCCTAGTGATAGTATCATTGGTGATGTAAATCAACCTATATGGACTAGAAGTTTTTTAAGAAATGAAGTAGAACATCTAGCATTTATTTCCCAATTAGAATCTAAAATCACTGATGAAGCTTTAGGTGATGATGATTGGATTAAAGCTATGCAAGATGAACTAAATGAATTCGAAAGGAACAAAGTCTGGACCTTGGTTGAAAGACCTAAGGAAACATCTGTTATTAGAGTAAAATGGGTTTTCAGAAATAAATGTGATGAAAATGGAGTCATAGTAAGAAATACGGCTAGACATGTTGCTAAAGGCTATAATCAACAAGAGGGAATAGACTATGAAGAAACCTATGATCCAGTAGCTAGACTTGAATCTATCCGTATTCTACTTGCCTTTGCAGAATTATTTAATTTCAAACATTTCCAAATGGATGTGAAATGTGCTTTTCTTAACGGTTATGTTCAAGAGGAAGTCTATGTTGAACAACCTCCTGGCTTTGAAGATACAAAACATCCGGATCATGTTTTTAGACATACCAAAGCTTTGTTTGGTCTTAAACAAGCCCCAAGAGCATGGTATGATAGACTTACTAGATTATTGCTTCAAAATAACTATGTTAAGGGAAATGCAGATCCATCCCTTTTTATAATGAAAGATAAGAGAAATGTTTTGATTGTTCAAATTTATGTTGATGACATTATATTTGGTTCAACTCAGCAATCATTGACTAACTCTTTTGCAAGTCTAATGAAATCTGAGTTTGAAATGAGTATGATGGGTGAGTTAACATTTTTCCTTGGTTTTCAAATTTCTCAAAAACCAGAAGGAACCTACATATCTCAACATAAGTATATTAAAGATCTTCTTAAAAAGTATGGTTATGACAATACTAAGAGTATAATTACTCCTATTGGTACCTCAAACTCTTTAGATCTTGATGAAGCTGGGAAACCAGTAGATCAAACAGCTTTTAGAGGTATGATAGGAAGTTTACATTACTTAATAGCTAGTCGACCATACTTAATGTTTTCAGTATGCTTATGTGCAAGATATCAATCCAATCCTAAGGAATCTCACTTAAAGGCAGTAAAAAGAATTTTTCGCTACCATAAGGGAACCATGGATCTAGGATTATTTTATACTTCTGGAAATGACTTTGTTCTAAAATGCTTTTCTGATGATGACTTTGGTGGATGTAGAATGGATAGAAAAAGTAAATCCGGAACTTGTCATTTCTTAGGAGATTCATTAGATTCTTGGTCCTGCAAGAATCCACATTCTGTAGCACTCTCCACTGCTGAAGCTGAATATGTAGCAGCTAGAAGTTGTTGTGCTCAAGTTTTTTGGATGCAACACACACTCACAGACTATGGCTTGAGTTTTACCAAAATTCAAATTTTGTGTGATAACACAAGTTCCATTGCCCTTAGTAAGAACCTTGCACATCACTCCCGTGCAAAACACAGAGATATTAGGCATCACTTGCTTAGGGATCACACACTTAAAGGAGTATTATTCATCATTTTATCCGAACAAAAGATAAACTTGATGATATTTTCACAAAATATTTTCCTTCTGATAGATTTGAATACATTAAACAGAATTTAGGAATGATAACCGTAAGGTAATCATCCTAAATTAAATTTCTGTTGAAAAAAACTCCTTACAGCAATAAAGTCCTTTTCATTGGGGGAGTACATTTGATTGTTAGTTTAACAAAGTTTTTCAAAGTTTGTTTTCAAACTTTTCGGAGCGAAGAATTCCGGAATGGAAACTCCAGAACTACAATTTTCCAGAATGGACATTTTCATACAGAACACTTCTCAAATGGAAGTCTTCATGTTGAAAATTTCCAGAATGAAAATTTTTTGTACGGGTATTTTCATAACGAGATTTTCGTACCGAATCTTCCATAATAAGTTTTTTCCCCTTTTCAAAATTTTGTAATGATTTTTTTTTCATACTATGTTTTTCTATACTAAGTTTGTTTTTCATACTGTGTTTTCCGTAATAAGTATTCTGTAATGAGTTTTTCGTACCAAGCTTATTTTCCGTAGTAAAGTTTTTGCGAAATATGTCTTCTCGCAATAAAGATCCTTTTCCGTAGTCGTCTTTATATTACCCATTACGAATAATCCACCTAAGAAAATACGAAAGGTATGATTACCTTACTCATGTTTTCGTAGTCATATTTTACTTGCTGTCATTTTTTTGTATTATGATTTCGGATTATAGTTTTCTTAATTCCTTGTTTTAATAAAAACCTCAAAAAGATCAGATTCATGTTTTCAACCGTCAGATCTAATATCAGTTTCTCCCAACCGTTAGTTCAATTGTGGAAGGTGAACCGTCATCTCGTTGCCTATATAAAGGGTACCCAAATACTCGTCCCACGTCGATCTTAAGCTCTCGCGTCCCGAATCTATGCCTCTATGATTTAAGGCCGTTCTGAACATCAGTTTTCTCCGTCCCGAACTTCCCAGAGGACTTCAGATCCGAATGTCTGCGGAGTTAGCATCTCATGAAATGTCATCCACTAAGCCTATTTCACAATGGTTAGTTTACAGAGAAAGGTTTGTCTATCTGGATTTCTTCAGCAACTACGACTCTCTCATTTCAAAGAATATTAAGTTGAATGGCTGGGAAGATATTGTTGTATCCAAACCGAGGAACCAAGATGATGTCTTTTCAGAGTTACATGTTGAGTTCTATGAAATAGTTTTCTTCTTTCAGGAAGATAATAGGGAGAAATTTTATTTTAAGTCTTATGGTAAGACTTACAAACTTTCTTATACCAAGGCAGCAAGCTTGGTAGGGATGTCCTATGAAGGAGAAGCCGAGTTTATATCTCATGTGTTGCCAGACTCTAAGGGTAGATTCAGTAAGGAAAAAGCCTTAGAAACTCTCGGACTGGCTGATGACAAGGCTCTGAGGATTGCAAGTCTATCCACAAATTTCCGGATTCTAGAGTTGTGGGTACAAGGGCTTATCATACCGAGGAATGGTGATAAAGACAGCTTGAAGAAGAGTGAGATCTACATCTTAGATTTCCTGATAAATATAAGGAAGTTTAATTTCATGAGGCACATTCTTATAACCATTTAGAATCTTATGAAAGGAAATCTCAGAGCACAGATCATAATGTACCCAGCAATTTTATCAAGATTGATAGTTCGGTGTGTTGAATCTTTCAAGGAAGCCTGCAGATCTAATCCAAGGGTTTGCAAAATATTTTGCTCAGTGATGATACCCTTAAAAGGATGGATGTGGTCTTTAACAAGGAGACTGGTGAGTTCTTTGATCTGCCTAATCAAGAAGAAGCGGCTCCGATGACTGCTTAACAGGAATCATCTATGCCAGTAAAGAAAAGAATGTTGAAGGAAGTTATAGCTGAGGTACATGATCCAAAATCTAAGGAATCTCAATCTGCTCCTCCCAAACCAAAGAAGAATAAGGCCTTTCCTGATGTGGTAGTTGCGAAGTGAAGAGCAGATAAAGAGAAAAGGAAAGAAGGGGATCCGCAGTTCGGATTGGACCCTGCAGAAGCTAAGGCATTAAAGGAGAGAACTGCTGATGAGCTTGAAAAACAAACAAAGGAGCAGAAGCTCAAGAAAAAGATGACAGAAGCCGAGGCAGTCCAAGAGTTGTTAAAGTTTAATGAGTTGTTATACGGAAGCATCCCAGTTCCGAGATCTTTCTCCCTGGAATCTCTACCCGAGACTCCAGGAAGAAACGTTGATTTTACGAAAGAGGTTACAACCGAACATGTTGAGCAACTCGAGCAGGTTCAACAAGTGCAAGAGGAAGAACATGTTGCTGAAGCAAGTGGTGAAACAAGAGCCTTATTGAAAGAAGTAGATGAGTATAAGGGGTCACCTTCAGAACACCTGTCACTCTGAACTTCAGAGGCTGAATCCTCTAAGTTAGTAACTCCATAAAAGGATATGAATGAGGAAGATGTTGTTCAAAAAATCGTTGATGATATTGTTCATGTATCTACTGGTGAGCAGAAAACCCCTGAACAAGAATCGATTACCAAAAAAGACAAGGGAAAGAAACTCCTTTTTGAGACCCCAAAATCAGTGGCTAGCAAGAAAAGAGAATATGGTGATTCTTCTAAAAGGAAGTTGGAGCTTATTGAAGAAGAAAATTCACCAAGAAAAGTTTCAGATTCTGAGTCATCCTCTATGTGGCATGACTTATTTGTCCAATATTTAAAGAAGTTGGTGGGATCCATTATGACATTCTCTAGTATTGATTCAAGATGTCAGATTCTCCAACATGCTTTAAATCAAAAAACTGACTCCGTATCTATGTTTATGAAAAAATGCGTTGAGATTGAGGCTCAGTTCAAAACCTTCTTTGTTTGCTATGAAGCTCATAGAAAGTCTTGCAAGAGGATGACAAATTGGTCAAAGAAGAATGTTCAAGAAATGAGATTATTTGATGAGTTTCAAGACATTTTAAAGATGCCTTCGAAAATGAGGACATGAAGATAAATGATCTAACTTCCTCCTTTGAAGAGAAGCTGACTAATGAAAAGAACATCCGGATTCAAGAAGTCAGAGATCTGAATGGGAAATTGAATTCTGTTTCTCAGAACTGGAAATTTGAAAGAGATCAACGGATTGAATTTGAACAGAAGATGAAGGCTCAGGAAGAAAAGATCAAGGCTCAGGAAGAAAAGCTGAAATCCCAGGAAGAAAAGATTGAAGCTCAATCTGCAAGGATAGTGGTCTTAGAGAAGAAAGCTGATGAAGATCATAAAGACCTGAAGAAGATCAAGACTATTCTTAAGGAGCTCGTTTCAAAGGAAAAATATCCGAAATAACCAAATCTGATCTTTTTGTTGTATTTTTTTTGATGCCGAGATTTCAATGAAATTTGTGCTCGTCGTTTCTTTTGTTGTTACTACTAATGTTTCAGGTACTTTGTTATTTTTTTCCATTCCCTCAATTTCTTTTTGAAAATCAAAAAGGGGGAGAAGGAAAAGATCCATATGAAAAAGAAGAACTCTAATAAGAGTTTATCAAAAGGGGGAGAAGGAAAAGATCCCTAAGGAAAAAGAATTCTAATAAGAGTTTTTTTAAGGGGTAGTTTTTCATTTAAGAAGAATTTCTTATTCATAACGAAATGTCACTCCAGAAATCTGAATACGATCCTTAGAGTTTCAAGGCCTAAGGGGGAGTTAGTCGTATTCATCAATATCCTTAATGCAAAGGGAGATAAGCTTTTTTGTTTTTTTCTTTCTTCCTAGAATTTACTTTTCGTAAGGATGTTTGTGCTTTCCAAAAAGGGGGAGATTTTTGAGTCAATATGGTCTTCCTTATGACTTTTCCATTCCTTCTTGTTTTGAAAATCACAAACACCTTATCTTTTAAAAAATGCTTTCTTAAGAAAAATTGCTTTCTTAAGGAAAATTGCTTTTATAAGAAAAATCGCTTTTATAAGAAAAATTATCCTTATCTTATTTTCATCCATATTTTTCTTAAGTATGAGATTCAGATTCATTTCTATTTTCTCGGAATCGTTGAAACTTTGATATGAAGCATTCTGTTTTAGGATTCGGATTCTGGATAAGAACTATAAGGAAGTTTCATTCCGAATTCCGAATATGAACTCTGACTATGTTCTATTCCAGATTTAGGATACGAATTCTTATGAAGTTCGATAACAAATTCTCAAAACGAATTCTAATGAATAATTCTCATTACTAATTCTGAAGAAGAATTATCATTACGAATTCCAATGAAGAATTATCATTACGAATTCCAATGAAGGATTCTCATTACAAATTCCAATGAAGAATTCTCATTACGAAGTCTAATGAAGAATTCTTATTATGAATTCCAATGAAGAATTCTCATTACGAATTCTGATGAATAATTCTCATTATGAATTCTGATGACGAATTCTCATTACGAATTCTGATGACGAATTCTCATTACGAATTACAATGATGAATTCTCATTCCGAATTCTCATTCTGAATTCTCCTATCAAACAGAATCTGATCATCTCTATTTTATAAACTCTGAATTAATTCAGACTCCAAAAAATATTTTGGTTAGACTACGAACTTTTATTCGACTTACATTTCTATAATCTGTCTACTCTTTATTATTTCCATTACACTCCGAATCTTCACTCCGAAGCTTTCATTCCGAACTTTTGAGTTAAAATTAAAATGATGTCGTACATTCTGTTACACTTGTTTTTTTATAAAACGATGTCGTCTATTTTGTTATAAACTAACCGTTGTCTAAGTGACACGTGTAAAGGTCCCTCCGATCTTTAAGGAAAATATGACCGTTGGAGAAGGAGCCGACCTTACCTATAAATAGGATCTCATTTGAAAGAGCTCGGAGCTGTTGAAAGTGCTGAAAGGCTGATAGATCTTCGACTCAAGTGATTACATGCTTGAAGTGATTTCTACAGAGAGAGACTCTTATTAAATTTCAAAGCTTCGTGCGACTCCGAATGTTGGTGATTACATTCGAGGGATTCCGTGGATAGGAAGACAGAGGTGCCGACTACCTTGAAGTTTGAGGGCTTCCTTGCTGAGGAAGACAGAGGTCGCCAACTACCTTGAAGTTGAGGGCTTGCAGGGATAGCAAGACAGAGACTCCGATCTTCGTATCGAGGGATTACCCTGGTGTGGGTAAGACAAACTTGCTTGAATGTATAAATCAAGTGACCCTTTATCCAAGGTTGTTGGATACCCTTCTCTTTGGGTTAAAAGACTTATATCTTGTTACATGTAGTTTAATTACTTGTTTTTATTCCGATACATTGTGTATTATAAGGAAAGTATAACATTCTTATACTTCCTTATTTGTACTCTGTTTCATTTAGATTCTGTACACTTTAAGGTAGAATCTCATATTGTAATCTCTTGTTAAGGTTCAATTTTCCGGAACCATATTTCCGGAACCCACGTTCGGAATCTTTTGCATTTAGAGTTAGAGGTGTTGTGAATTTTCTTAGTTTAACTTTTTTAAACATATCCCTTTCCTTATCATAAGGAAAACATAGTTATTCTTAACAAACTTTAAGGGTTAAAAAGGGATTTTTAAAGTGTACAATTCACCCCCCTTTTGTATATTGAGCATCTACATCACTATTTAGATCCTACAAAACTCTGCCACTACTTTCATCTTCTCTAGACACCAGTATTGACGCCGAAGGTCCTAGTACATCTTCACCACATCAGGATTTTCTACTAGAGGTGATGTATGGAACTCCCTCAACACCTCCTCCTAAACCTCCACTGGTACCATGGCACATCCTTTGAAGAGGATGACATACATTCCATCTTCATAAAATCAATCAGGTGCATTCCCTGAGGATATTTGAGCACGTTGAGCCTCGCAGTAAATTCCCCCAAGTTGTGCCTCCTCAAATTACTAAATAAGCGGGGGATTGGAAGTCATAGACTAGAGGTAAGCAGCTTCATCTCTATCCATGAAGTATATCTACAGTGTGACTCGTTACTCTGACACCTCGCTCAGCATCTGTAGACCAGACCTCCTACTGATTTCTTCTGCAACCATGTTCCCCTTCTGCGGACTATAGACTATGTCAAAGTCATATTCCTGGAGGAACTCTAGAAAATAATGTTGGGAACTGAAAACTGAAAACTTCTATTTTCATGAGGGTGAGGCTGGCCGGCTCACGAGTCATCAGCTGCACCCTCCTATGCATGAGTTTATCCTATGCTGCATGGGATTCCATTTATAACGACCAAGGAATCCCCCATTCTAATGTTATTGATAAACCACAACCTTTTTTCCTTATACAATCTATCTGAGTATGAACTATGGATGTCCAGTCCATACCCAAACTAATGTCATAAGGCCTCGACACTGCCACCAAGAGGTTCCAACTGAAACTCTCACCTCAAGGGTCAGATCACACCATCAGCGTAAGTGTGATTTTCGAGTCTCCTTTCAAAGGTATATCGAGACATGAGGGTCAATTCAATGGTTTAACTGGAAACTCTAGGTCTTGGAAAAGATTCATGGAGGGAAGGAGTGGTTGGTGCATACGTATATTGTTATGACAGCTGGTAGTAGACTGAAACCATACCTCGAATCATTCCTAGATCCCTTGGGTCGCATTCCTTGACCGCATGATGCTACTCTCTTCCCCTTTCCTATAGCTCCCTGAGCCTGGAAGGGACCATAATAGGGGGTGGTTATAATATTTCGAATTGTACACCACCTCACACTACTCCCCTATCTCTGCTTCTATGTCTATAGTCCTTCAGATTCATCTATCCCTTACCCTTCTTCTTCCCGAAACAATTTTACATGCCCAAGTCTCTGAGACTGGTTAATGTTTCTTATTTACCAACTAATAAAATTCACTATATGTATCTGATCTTCCAAAGAACATTCAACCACAATGGTAGTCTCTAGAACCCTAAAATAAGTAGGAATACATAGAGGAATAGTGCTGGCATAGACGTACTTAAACACACTACCCCCGAAAGTCTATTCCTCGAAGCACTAATTGCATCATATTAATCGAGTACCAAGAATGATCGGTACACCTTGATGAATACTCAGCTACCGACATGTAGTCATGCCGAAGGTATTGAAGCTCTAGAAAACACTCAACCACCTCCTCCAGTCAGTCCTCATCCACCTAAGAGTTAGGTTCACCTCGAAACATGAGGGGTATTGGATGCTGAATCACGCATAAGGAACTAAGCCTATATGTGTCCTCTACCGATATCGCCAGTTGTAACTACTAACCAATGGATAGTGATATAACAGACGCACTACCTGAAGGTACTATCTCAGGTAATGGACCATGTACCAAAGCCTCACCATTATTTAGACCGTCCTCATGGTCACTCACTGAAATGGATGAGTAGCTAAGACCATCATCTTCTCTACTGCTGTCTCAACTAGTCAAAAAACTCTAGCAACCGCCTCCAGCCAGCCCTCACCTGCATGGGAATCAGTCTCACCTCGAAACCTCGAAGGCCTCTACCGCTGGAACTCGTGCAACACGCTCATTCGGCGTGCACTTTCCACCAGTATGGATGGTGGTAACTGATGCCCAATAGGTGGTGGTGCTGCAGGTATACCACCCGAAGGTGCCAGCATAGTTAGAAGGCCCTACTCCAGAGGCTTTTTTCTCGGTGGGCCATCATCGTGTACTCTCTCAAGAATCCTATCTATCTGTCTATGCATCGGAATCATGATAAAGAACATGTGTTACACGGTCATTATGTTATACCTTTTGAGATGACTCAAGAAAACACAAGAAAACTTTTCAAAACTCACACACTATCCATGTTTTCATGCACTGAGTCAGAAATCAGAAGTCAGGGTCCTGGGGTATAGATAAATCGGCGGACGAACCAACACTGGATTCCCTAAAGTGATTACCATACTCACTACACTTATCACTATTGTCATTAAAAAGATCAGATTCCAATGTTCTATGGTAGAACCTAGTACTCTGATACCAATTTGTCTCGACCCATCCCCAGGGGCCCATACAATGACTACACCAAGCCCGCCTTCCATAGGCTAGGGGCTGCCGACTAGCACCGAAAGGCTTATTCCCCAATAACTGGGAAGGAATTGCATGTATATCATGTAAACACACATGACCAAGAACACAAAAAGATACGAATACAAGTAAATTGAATAGTAAAAAGAGTGTGTAAAGTACATAAAATGGGCTAGAATACAAGCCCAACTAGAAATTACAAGAAAACTGGAATGTACCAGTAAACTGAAAGAGCTCTTGTGAACACCAACCAAGGATCCTACCTGAAGGGTAGGTATAGATCTCGAACGATTGTATCTGTGGTACGACTCATCTAAGGTCCACCTCCAAGGTACCTCCAGTCTTGTACTCTCATCCTCAGACAGTGATGTCTGCCGTCTGCACCATACAGAACAAGGTGCGGGCGTACCCCATGCAGGGGTCAGTATAACAATACTCAGTAGAGACCCCGAGACTCTCGAAGGTCTCATAAGATCCACAAAGGATAAACCACAAAGCATGAAAAAAACAGTCAACCCTACTTACGTATATACCCATACATATACATATGTTATCAAGTATACCCATCCCATTCATGAGGAAACATAAGTCCCAATTAATTAGCTTGAAGCTCAACTGTTCCATGAAGTAAAGAATACCATGGAGGTAACACCACAAAGGTAAGTAACACAAAGGTAACAGTAGATAGAATAATACCACAGAGGTATCACCACGAAGAAGGTACGACACATGTTCACCACAGAGAAGAATACCACATCGGTATCACCACGAAGGAAAGTACCTCCTAGGTGCACCACAGAGAAGAATCACAAAAAGGTATTACCACGATGATATGTACCATGCAGCTAAGCCACACAGAGCAATACAACGCAGGTATCACCACGAAGGGAAGAACCACACAGGTAAGCCGCACAGAAGAATACAACCAAGGTTTCAACACGAAGGAAAGTACCCCAAAGGTACTCCACATAGAAGAATACAAAAAATGTATGACCACAAAGGTAAGTAACACACATGTACTCCACACAGTAGAATATGAAAAAGGTATCACCTTGAAGGGAAGTACCACACAGGTACGCGACACAGAAGAATACCACTAAGTTATTACGATGAAGGTAAGCACTCAGCTCACACTAGGTATAACATAGGTACAGTAATAGAGATGATTATATGTAACTGTTGAATCATCTTAATCTGTTAAGAGGCGGACCCACGTAGGATATTAAATCATCAGACATACATAGGATCCAAAATAATCAGACCCACGTAGGATCCTAAATTATCATACCCACCTAGGATCCAAGTACATCATCAGACCCACAAAGGATCCTAGTAAATTATAACCACATAGGATCCAGTAGTAGTTCCACTTGGATTCCTAGAGTAGATCTATGTGGGATCCTGAAGCATAGACCCACGATGGGTACCAAAGCAAAGACCCACATAGGATCCATTTCTCATGTTTCAACCATCTACAGGGTTCCCGCACTAAGTTTTCATGATTCATGGAGGGTCCTCTCAACAACCCATAGGTCGTTACACCAACTTCCACAAATTTCCATGAAGAAGTATCCCAATGTACCGCTACGTAAAAGGGTTCTCAATGCAACAGACGTTACCTCAATTGGACTCCCGACCTGTAGGTTATTGGCCTTTTAGACCCAAGGGCCCGGTTGGATTTGTGTTTGATCCATCCCGGTTGTAACCTAACTTTATTTATAACTCAAGTGGGTTATACCAAAAGGATCGTCTCGTTCCAAGGATTCTGGTGTTGTAGATGGTTCGTCAAATGGATCCCTGAAGCTCAAGATATGGCTGATAGGGTGAAAATTGGTCCAAGTTGGTCTGGGTCCGATCCGACCCGGTCAGGTAGACCCGGATTGACCTGGCCAGGGCCGACACGACCCAATTCAGATTGCCCAGCCCGCTAGGTCTGGCCCATCCCACCACCGCCGCATGGACCGCTGGGTACGCGATGCTAAGCCCTGCGGTGCGGCTGCCCACTGTGCGGCGGCCCGCGGTGCGGTGGCCCGCGATGCAGGTTGGACCGCAGTGTGGCGGCCCACGGTGAGGTGTCCCGCAGTGTGGGGTGGTCCGCAGTGTGGTGTCATGTGGCACGGAGGCCCTCCGTAGCTATCTGGACTACCAACCCCCTCCTCCGCGTAGTGCGGTTGCACGTCGCGCGTTCGCTGGCGGCAGGCCGCCCTCTTCTTGACGTCGCGGCACAAGGTCGTGCCTCTTGCACACTGGGCAGCGCAGATGCCCACCGCAATCCCTTTCATGTTCCTGATCGGAGTGTAAGCCGCAACCCTTTCTCCACCACGGCCGACAGGCCGCGACTCTTCTCTGGCGGTGCAGTTGCGCCGCCACCGTCTTTGCGGCCGGTCGTGGTGTCAGCCACCGTTATCGAGTCCCATCAGTCCCAATCACTGGCACCGGTCTCCATCCTCCTCCATCATGAAGAAAAAATCAAAACCCTCAAAGGATTGTGGAGAGGTCATGCCTTGTTCGTTTGGCCCGCACCCTCCGCGCTAGGGCGGTAGCAAGCAGCTGAATAATTCTTGAATCATAAAGAATGTCAAGAACTTGTAAGTGGGTATTCAAAACAACAAAAAATACCTTGATATTTCTATTGGTGGAGACTCAAGCAAGAAAACGAAGTCGTTGAAGAGCGTTG
This sequence comes from Viscum album, assembly GCA_963277665.1. NCBI lineage: Eukaryota > Viridiplantae > Streptophyta > Magnoliopsida > Santalales > Viscaceae > Viscum > Viscum album. The sequence goes on along the minus strand of OY728162.1, from coordinate 600,069,443 downwards.
GCATTTGATGCTCCTACAAGGTTCTTCTGATTCGGGCTCGGGGTCAGTTCCTCGCTCTTCGTTGGAGCATGTTCTTCATCGGAGAATCGTTCTTCGTTAGAGAAGAATATTTCCTCTAAATTCTCGAAGACTTTTCCCAAAAATAATAAAAATTATAACCTACTTATTAAATTAACGATTGCCCTTAATTATTATGAGGTTTTCTTAATTAGTTTTGAGGAAACCAAATGTAACCTCTTTCATTAAAGAGAGAGTTCAATGGGGTTGGGAAGTCCCTACCATTAAGAATTCAATTTGGGGGGATTCCTAGCTTAGGTGGTCCCCACCACAACACAAAAAAAACTGGGAGGTTTAAAAAAATTAAAGTTGTTTTTATTTTATTTTTTTTATTTTAATCTCCCACAAAATTCACAAAAAACTAACTTTCAACCTTGACCTACTACAGTCAATTTAAAGGTCTCCTTAAGTGAATATCGGCACTATGAGTTCAATGGTTCCCTAAGATTTTAATTCGGAGAACCGGTTAAAAATTTATATAATTCCGCTCATGTGTTTACTGAACATACCTGAAAAAATAGTTCAGGCAAAATTATAACAGTCACCCTTGACCCCCGTCGGTCATTGTTAGGCTCTACCACACGCCCCAAAAATGTAAAAACCTGAGATTTTATGAGAATCATTCTTTTGAATTTCATTGATGTATTCTGTTTTATGCTACACTAAAGGAAGCTTGCAAAACATGCATCCCTGACTTGGCTTTCATTACACGCAATCCCAAACATCCTCGGTAGCGTGTGTAGTACGCAATATCAGGTTTCACTTAACAATGATATGTTGTTATAATATTATTATGGACAAGACGTTATGAATAGTAATAACTAAATTTTAAATTTTATAACACTATTATTCATCATACACATTTTATAGAACATGGTATGAGAACAAAATAATTTTTTCGGGTAAAATAATTATTTTTCAAAAAACGCAGTTTTGCCACCATTTGATGGAGCACCCACTTTAAATATAGTTTTTGACATGTTTATAAGTTCAATTTGACAACATAGAATTATTATTGGGAATCAGGACATAAAAATTTACTTTGGATTAAATTTTCATATTATTCTGATAACTTTCATATTTTAATGAATAGTAAAAACAAGGTGTATTTTATTTAAAAACATCTTTTTTCATTGAAATAATTTATATGGTTAAATTATAATATAGAATGGTTTTAAAGTATAAATAGAATATATTTTTAACATTTAATATAATGTAAGTCATTATCATTAATTTTACACATAATTCATAAGTAAAAACATTTCAATCTTTTGGAACGTTTTAACTTTTAAACCTCGTTTTCTCAAAAGAGGCAATAATTTTGAATTAAATACTACAAATTTTGTGTTTTCAATTTGAAAAAATGGTTTATATCTTTGGAATAAGTTGGTCCAAATTATGTTAATAAGCTGATTTTTATTTTTAGGCATTATGAATAGTAACTACGGTAAATTTTATTTACCATAGTTAAAGGTAAATCGGGTAATTAAGGGAAAATATAATATTATAAAATTACTCTAACAGCTTCAAAAATTCTATTAGATTAATAAAAGTCGACCCATATCACCTAAGGGTCGAAATATATTCATTTCACAGACTTTTTACCATGAAAATGATGTAATTATTATTAAACCCAAAGAAAGTGACAACATGTCACTCTCTTATATCTTATAAGTGTAATAAATATAATTTAGTGATAAACATCATAAAACCAAGAATATAAATAGTCTAAAGAAACCTAAAAAAATTATCTACATCATTATAATTTATTTATAAATTTTAATGATTGGATAATTGTCATTAATGGTGACACAATAGTGATGCAGAAATAGTTTATTTATTGAAAAATAAATAATATAGTTTTTATTAAAATAACAATACCTATCAAAAGGACCATAAACATCACCAAATAATTTTTTTCGAGTATATATATACCCTAATCCTCCAAGGCTCGATTTGTGGACCATTTGGAGGCTTATATAACTGACTAGGACATTTATATTATTTTATTTTAAATAATGTCAAAGATGTCACCTTCATAATTTAATAAATATAAAAATTTAAATGTAGTGATTTGAAGATGATAAATTCAAGTAAAAATATTATTATGAAATTTATTATATTTATATTAATCATATGATTTTATTTTTAATTTTTATGCAACATATTAGTATTTTAAATAATTATAAACAAATGTTGTAGTAATTATTTTATTAAGTGATATACCAAATAAATGGTTTTAAACATATTAAAATAAATAATATATGAACAAATTAATGTTACCCATGAATTTTTTTAATGAATATAACATGTTAGGAATCTATTATATATTTTTGTTCGAACATAACTTCTGTGTGGTTTTTATTTAAATTCAAATAATGAATAGTGTTAAATAGACACTATTGATATTTTATAAAAATAACATAGTATTAAATTATTTTAAAATCACAAAAATATTTAAAAACTACAAATTGAAAATTATATGGTCTAAATGGTTATAAATTATCAAATTATTGGAAATTTATAACATTTAAGTATGTATTTATAACAATTTTAAATTTAGAAGTTTATTACTATGAATAAAATTAAATAGATTAAATAATGATAAATCATGTTAATAAGGTTAAAAATAAACATAAAACATGTATAAATTTTATTGGTTAATGATATTACAATCCTATATGATCTCAGATTCGAATTGAGTCATTTTTGAGGTTTTTTAGTGGGGTTTCATTTTATTATTAATTAATATTATTAAGGTTTCCGAAAGTGCCTCTCTCCTCTCCTATATAAGGGACCCTCCTCCCCCTCCTCTTCACAACACATTGTTCCTTCAAGCTTGGTCAACCCATGAACATTTCTCTTCTACACATCCCTATAAACATTCTGGAGGTTCTGTTCTTCTCAATAGACCAACTCTAGTCCCTTAAGAGGATGCTTAAAAGAGGTGCGTCGAAGAGGAGGTAATCTCTTCTACCGATTCCTTCATGTTTCTTTCTTCTTAAACATATTCTTATTTAGTTGTTTCATTATAAATTAATAACATCAGTATATCTAATATATTTATATGTTATTATAAATATGAAACAACCCCATTTCACCTTATATCCATCCTACGGAAAATGAAATCACCGTGTGTGCGTACGTACGGAATACCATCTCCATGTCGTGGTGTAATTATTTTTCCGACCACCACCTTACATGGATGGGTATAACAGTGTAAAGAATAAAGATATATGGTTTTTACAACATCATAATGATTCTGTGATATTATATCATTCACTCCAATTCTATTCAATAATTATGGGAACAACATCATCGCTCGTGCGTACGTACGGACTACCGTCTCCACGAATGCGATGAGATTCATTTTCCATGATTAACCATTAAAGTATTATTATAAAGTATATATATAATAAATAATCATGAATTATATTAAATAATAATGATATTGGATTTATGTACATATATGTTTCTTTTACTTAATTCAATTCAATTCAATAAGGAAACTAAAATAGCGTTCATGTGTACGTACGTCCTACCGGCTCCATGAATGGTGTATTTAATTCTATTTATCGATATATCATATATATTTATATACTACATATATATTATATATAAATAATGTTTTACATTATAGAATTAAGTAAATTAGGATATGAGTAATAATATCAAGAACAACAAATCAAAACACGTACGATAAATGAAACGATTTTACCCAAAACGCTGTATTAACATTGAATTTACAAAAGAACAGGTAATATAAAGTCATAAGTGAACTATATATGATATCATAACATTGAATATGATTATGTAATAAGTCAATGATATTATTTAAATCATTATACAGGAGGTTCAGATACATACGAAGCATATCAGACATAAGGTAAGGGAAAATTATTCCAATCTAGTTCTTATCCGAGATTGCTTATTCGTAAGTATTTATTGAGGTTATTGTTATCATCCATGACCATGTTTTCTAAAAAAAATTCATGTATGTTTAAAGTTATTTTTCCCCATTTTTAAATTTTACCACATGTTATGAATGGAATGTTACTTTTTTTTACCACATGAGGAACTTCTTAACTTTTCCGACAAAAGTACGAGGAGAATATTATTTTTAACTTGTACGGCATGAACAGATTTTTATAGTTTCATAACTCCTTATTTTAATGAAGATAACTCTATAATATTTCATGATTATTTTCAAAAAAATTCTGTTTCTTTTAAAATTTCATGGCATTTTGAAAAAAGAAAATGATTTTGAAGAAGAAAGGATATTTTCTTCAAGAATTCATTTCAAATGTTTTATCAAAACCATTTTCCATCTAACATGACATTATTTCATATTTGTATGTTTCAAGTATAATGCCTCTAGGATTTAAATGGTTTCATTTTTCTCATGATAAATGATATCCATTTTTTTAAAATGGATTATGTTATGATGGGATGATATTTATGAAACTCATTTTATTTGTTGGGTTATTATGAATTATGTTTGTTTATTTTGTGGCACACGTAAGAATGATATCATTATGAGATGGGTGGGACCTATATCTCCCTCAAATGCATTGGGTAATGATTTATATCTCATGAGACAGACATGTCTGGAATGGTAAGTTAATCCGGTTAAGTGATACAGGACTGGAACGAGGAGTGAACTCGATTCAGAAAGGGACATTGTCGGCTAAGATGGTCTTGGCAGCAATGCATTGGCTACTATGGAAATAATATCATGTGCTAAATGGTTTTCCACAATTACAAGTTTTATTACCATTATATTTTATCATGATTGATGTTCCTTTTTGATATATGCCTTACTTACTTCCAAGATTTATGTATTTGCTCAAGATTTTGATGTTTAGATTTTACGTTCAAGTTTTTGCATTCAAATGTTTATGTATTGTTTATGTTCTCTATGTTTACCCTTAATGAGAATTTGAGCTCACACTTTTTATGTTTTCTTTTCCCCAGGATATAAAGAACGTTTTTAGGGAAGAAATCAAAAGGGGAAGATCTTTATGGGAGATGTTGAAGATCATTCACCAAGATTAGAAGATTATTTTTCTGAGTTTCCAAATACACTAAACTATTACGGTCCTTGTGTGTTTGTTTTTGTTATGTATTAAGTATTCCACAAAAATAATGTAGTGTCCATGTAAGTCAAGTTTGGGTCTCTACGGTTGGTATCAGAGGAAAGGTTTAGTCAATCTTTGGAAACTAGGATACGAAAAATTTAGTGAAATCCCTAGAGATATTTTTAAGGTATGTCTAGGGATGTCCCTAAGGTTAAGTATACGTATAGATTAGAGTCCTAGAATTATGTTCACAATCATGAATAACCTAGGGTGAACCTAAGGTGTCATGGATTAAAAAAAATTTTATAATTTATACATCCCATAAGTGAATTTTTATGATTATGTGGTTCCTAATTATTTTAACTGTTTATTACACAATGGTTTCTGGTCTTAGTCAATGGAGGGAACGAGAAGGAATTCAGTTAACATTCATTCTAATGGAAAAATTGTTGACAAAAATAAATGATTTTATGTAATCCATGGAGAGAACGATATTGTGATTATGTCAAATCAGTCATCTCAATATATGATTAACAAGGTGAACTTTAGTTGTATTCCTAAGTCATCAAATAAGGGGAAGATGGAATTTTATGCATGTTTGAAAGGTGAGGAGCATAGAGAAAGGAAGATTGAGATTTCTAAAGAAGGAAAGAAGAACCTTGAGTAATACCTCAAATAGAGTGGAATATTTTATCTATGTGGAGAAAAGGGTCATAGAGTGACAGAATGTAATGGAGTCCAATGTCTTATCTGCGGAGAACATGGGCATTACCCAACTCAATGCCCTGACCTAATATGTTACTTCTAAATCGAGGAAGGACCTAGTCCATGCTAATCATTGAAGAGGACGGATTAAATGGACAATGTATTGGAATTCAATGATAATGTTTTTGAGGTAATTTTATAGTATATTGAAATATCTGTGTATTGGTCCATTGTGGTTTTCTATAAGAATATGGTACCGATAACCATGAAAAGTGATTCAAATATTTTGGAAAGCAGATGATACGCTCCTAATGAAGGGATAAGAAGAAAATAATATGTTTGATAGTATTCATGATCCCATGATTAAGATAAGTACAAAGTCATATCACGGTTTCAGTATATAGGATTTTTGGAATTATGGTATGTGGAAAGAGTTAAATTTTGACAGTATTCATGTTTTCACTAAAGTTAAATGAGTATTCATTTTTCTGGAGGATACATGTTTATGGAAATCAAGTATTTGGTTTGTGACCAACATGATATATCTTAGGATATATGGGGGATGAATAATGGTATTCAACGCTTGTTAAATGGACTTTCTAGTAGTCATTTTCTTTATACTATGAGATTGGACGGAAGTATTTCTGATAAGCCTAAAGGTTGTAATGCATTAAGTTGGACATAAAATAGTATTTTTAAGGCTATAAATTTTTGATATTATTTATGGAATGTTGTAATAATATAGTTTTAGAAAAAGGGACAACCTGCATGATGGGAGACAACACGTCGCGTCAGACAAGGTTGCAGGAATCGAACCCACAAACGAAGTTCGACGGGACTTTATTGTCTACCACTAGCCTATAGGAAGTCCCAGGTTAGTAGAAACTAGTTTTATTTTTTTAAGCGGTATGATAGAAGAAGTATAAGTCCATTGTTGGAATCATATATGATTAATCTCACCATATATGAACTTATGTATATTTTATAACTTATTCTAACCTTTTTATGATAGAAAGAGATGGGATGACTTGTCATTCTATTGCATGATCTGCTAACACTTCATGAATGAAAAATTCTACTTCATTTATTTAAATATAGAAGAAGTGGAAATTGTTCATGGAATGACCAATGATGATATTACACTGAAATCAAGTATGTATTCATCAACATTAGGAAAATGATCTTTAAAACCAAAAAAATTGTCCTAGTAATCTCATATCTAATGAATCAAATGGTACCTTAGATCATCACAAATTTATGGCTTTGTGATTGACAGATTGTTCAAATCCATGTTCTCTACCACTCTCCATCAGAACTTGATGGTTAGATTTCTCTTCCATATCCATATTTTCACCTATGTTCTCCTATGTGGGAACCTAGGTGATGAGTGACTTTGGGTATCCATTTTGTTTCTAAAGTTCATTATTAAAATTATGTTTTAGTATTCCTTTTTACGATGTGGGTTTCTATGAAAGAAACTTTCATGTAGTAAACTATTTATAACCAGGACGAATTTTGAGGGAGAAATTCATTTTAAGGGGGGTAGAATGTAACAACCTGAGATTTTATGAGAATCATTATTTTTAAATTCATTGATGTTTTTTGTTTTATGATACACCAAAGGAATCTTGCAAAACACGCATCCCTGACTTGGCTTTCATTACACGCAATCGTGACCTTCCTCGATAGAGTGTGTAGCACAAAATACTGGGTTTCACTAAAAACGATATATTGTAATAATATTATTATGGACTTGCCGTTATGAATAGTATTAACTAAATTTTAAATTTTATAACATTATTATTCATCTCACACATTTTCTAGAACATGCTATTAGCACAAAATAATTTTTTTGGGTAAAATAAATATTTAAAAAAACGCAGTTTTTCCTCTTTTTGATGGAACACCCACATTAAATCTAGTTTTTTACATGTTTATAAGATAAAATTGATAAAATCAAATTCTTATTTGGAATCAGGATATGAAAATTTATTTGGATAAAATTTTCATATTATTCTGATAACTTTCATATTTTAATAAATAGTAAAAACACGCTATATTTTAATTAAAAAAACTTTTTTCATCGCAATAATTTATATGGTTAAATTATAATATTTAATGTCTTTAAAGTATAAATATAATAAATATTTACCATTTAATATAATTTAAGTCATTATAAATAATTTTACACTAAATGTATAAGTAAAAACATTGCAGTCTTTTGCAACATTTTAACTTTTAAAACCCATTTTCTCAACAGCGGGATTAATTTTAAATTAAATAAATCAACTTTTGTGCATTTAATTTAGAAAAATAGATTCCATATTTGGAATCCTTAGGTCCAAATTATGTTAATAAACTTCTTTTTATTTTTAGGCATTATAAATAGTAACTACGGTAAATTTTATTTACCTTAGTTAAAGGTAATTCTTGTAATTAAAGGTAAATATAGTATTATAAAATTACTATAACACCTTCCAAAATACTATTGGATGAATAAAAGTCGACCCATATCACCTAAGTGTCTAAATATATTCATTTCATGGACTTTTGACCATAAAAATGATGTAAATATTATTAAAACCAAAGAAAGTGACAACATGTCACTCTCTTATATCTTATAAGTGTAATAATTTGAATTTATTTATAAACCTCATAAAACCACGAATATAAATTGGAATCAGAAACCTAATAAATTTTCTACATCATGAAAATTTATTTATAATTTTTAGGGATTAAATATGTTTCATTAATGGTGACACAATAGTGATGTAAAAATTGATTATTTAGTGAAAATTAAATAATATAGTTTTTATTAAAATAAAAATACCTATCAAAAGGACCATAAACTTGACAAAACGTTATTGGTAGAGTATATAGATACTTTATGCATCCAAGGGTCTATTTTTGGACCGTTTTAAGCATTATAAAACCGATTAGGACATTTATATTATTTCCTTTTAAATGATGTCAAAGATGTCACCTTCATAATATAATAAATATAACAATTTAAATGATGTGATTTTAAGATGATATATTCAATTAAAAATATTATTATGAAATTTACTATATTTATCTTCATTATAGGATTTTATTTTTAATTTTTATGCAACAAATAAGTATACTAAATAATTATACAAAAATGTTGTAGTAATTATTTTATTAAGAGATATACCAAATAAAAGGTTTTAAAAAAATTAAAATAAATAATATATGAACAAAGTAATGTGACCCATGAATTGTTTTGATTAATATGACATGCTATGAATCAATTATACATTTTGGTTCGAACATATCTTCTGATTGGTTTTTATTTAAATTCAAATAATGAATAGCGTCAAAATTGACAGTATTGATATTTTATATAAATAACATATTATTAAATAATTTTAAAATCACAAAAATATTTAAAAACTACAAATTGAAATTTATATAGTCTAAATGTTTATAAATTATCCAATTATTGGAAATTGTCAACATTTATGTATGTATTTATAACAATTTAAAATTTAGAAGTTTATTACAACAAATAAAATTAAATAAATTAAATAATGAAAAATCAGGTTTATAAGGTTTCAAATAAACATAAAACATGTCCAAGTTTTATTGGTTTATGTGGTTACAATACTATCGGATCTCATATTCTAATTGGGTCGTTTTTTGAGGTTTTTTAGTTGGGTTTCATTTTATTATTAATTAATATTTTTAAGGATTCCAAAAGTGCGCCTCTCCTCTCATATATAAGGGCACCTCCTCCCTCTCCTCTTCACAACACTATGAGCCTTCAAGATCAGAAAAACCCTACCCATTTCTCTTATCCACTTGTTAATATATTTTTTTGAGGTTATGGTCTTCTCAAAAGACCAACTCTAGACCCTTAAGACGAAGTTTAAAAGAGGTGTGTCGAAGAAGAGGTAATCTCTTCTACCGATTCTTTGATGTTTATTTTTTCTTCAACTTCTTCTTATTTAGTTGTTTCATTATAAAGTAATAAAATATTTATCACTTATATAATGATATGTTATTATAAATATGAAACAACCCCATTTCAACTTATATACTTTCTACGGAAAACAAAATCACTGCACGTGCGTACGTACAGAATACTGTCTTCACGCCGTGGTGTAACTAGTTTTTCCACCACTACCTTACATGGATGGGTATAATGGTGTAAATAAAATATATATATGTCGTTATTATAACATCATACTGATTCCTATATATTTTATTAGTAACTCATATCCTCTTTAATAATTATGGGAACGATATCTTCGCTCATGCGTACGTACGAACTACCATCTACATGAACACGATGAGATTCATTTTCCATGATTAACCATTCAAGTATGATTATAAAGTATATGTATAATAAATAATCCTGAAATATATTAAATAATAATGATACTATATTTATGTACATATTTGTTTCAAATACAAAATTCTATTGAATTCAATAAGGAAATGAAAACAACATTCATGCGTACGTTCGTCCTAACGTCTCCATGAACGGTGTATTTCACACCATTTATTGATATATCATATATATTTGTATACTTCATATATATTATATATAAATCATGTTTTACATTCTGGAATTAAGTAAATCTGGATATGAGTAATAATATCAAGAACAAAAAATCGAAACATGTATGATAAATGAAACGATTTTACCCAAAACGCTGCTTTAACATAGAATTTACAAAAGAATAGGTAATATAAAGTCATAATTGTACCATATATGATTTCATAACAATGAATATGATTTTGTAATAATTCAATGACATTATTTAAATCATTATAAGGGAGGTTCATATACATACGATGCATATCAGTCATAAGGTAAGGGATAACTATTCCAATCTCGTTCTTATCTAAGATTGTTTATTAGTATTTATTTATAGGGGTTATTGTTATCATCCATGCCCATGTTTTCTAAAAACTCTTCATGTATGTTTAAATTCCTCTTTACCCATTTTTAAATTTTACCACATGTTTTGAAAGGAATCTTACTTTTGTTTACCATAAGAGGAAATTTTTAACTTTTCCGACAAAAGTACGAGGAGAATGTTGATTTTAACTTATACGGCATAATTGGATTTTTACGGTTTCATAACGATTTATTTTAATGAATATTACTATATAATATTTTATTATTATTTTCAAATAAATCATTTTATTTTAAAATTTCATGGCATTTTGAGAAAAGAAAATGATTTTGAAGAAGAAATGATATTTTCTTCAAGATTTCATTTCAAATGTTTTATCAAAACCATTTTCCATCTAAGATGACATTATTTCATATGTTTACATTTCAATTATAATGTCACTATGATATACATGGTTTCATTTTTCTTATGATTAAATTATTTCCATTTTTTATATGGATTATGTTATGATGGGATGCCGTTTATGAAACCCATTTTATTTGTTGGGTTATTATGAATTATGTATGTTTATTTTGTCGTACACATATGAATGATTTCATTATGAGATGGGTCGGACCTATATCTCCCTCCAATACATTGGGTAAAGATTTATATCTCATCATATATACAAGGATGGAATGGTAAGTTAATCTGGTTTAGTGATACAGGACTGGAACGAGGAGTGAACTCGATTCAGAAAGGGACTTTGTCCGCTAAGATGGTCTTGGAAGCAATGCCTTGGCTACTATAGAAATCATATCATGTGATTAATTGTTTCCCACAATTACATGTTTTATTCCCATTATATTTTGTCATTATTGATTTTCCTTTATGATATATTACTTACATACTTCCAATATTTATGTCTTTGCTCAAGATTTTGATGTTTAGATTTTATGTTCATGTTTTTTCATTAAAATGTTTATGGATTGATTTATGTTCTCTATGATTACCCTTACTGAGAATTTAAGCATTCCCTTTTTATGTTTTATTTACTCCAGGATATAAAGAAAGGTTTTAGGAAAGAAAATAAAAGGGGAATATCTTTATGGGAGATGTTGAAGATCTTTCACCATGATTAGATGATTATTTTTCCGAGTTTCCAAAGACACTAAAATATTACAGTCCTTGTGTGTTTGTTTTGTTTATGTGTTAAGTATTCCGCAAAATTAATGTAATGTCCATGTAAGTCAAGTGTGGGTCTCTAAAAACAAAACCAACCGTACACTAGTATTTTCAATCCAAGTTACCATATAGAAGTTATGAATTTCACAATAAAATAATTGTCACTTAATTAATTTATATATGGCCAAAAACTAATTTTCACTGGTGGCTAGTGCCGACCAATGTTATTATTTGGCTAAAGAGAGTGTAGCCTCCTGGGTTCAGCGGTGGTCTCAGATTTTTTATTCAAGTTACTGTTTGTGAATTATAAGCATTTGAAAGATAAAAAAAGTTATTTAATAATTTTATTTACGATTATGCCATTTTTGTTTTTCTCACAGGAGGCCCGCACCGACTCACATTAAGTCGCGCCTAGTATAAACTAGCTATCCTGAATGTAATGGTGCCCTTATATTTTATATCCCAGTTACCGTTTAAGTGTTATTACACTTTTTTAGTAAAACTAGTTATGCATGCTAATTCAATCATTACCAAACTTTGACGGATCATTCCGGTCACTCCGGGCCTCGGAATCCCACGCCGTCAGATTTCACGGTCTCGAAATAATTCTATGTAATTAAAAAAATACAGAATTTTTGGGACATTACAAGATGTTCATAGTGGAACAAGCTGCAATGGAGTGTTCACATAGAAAATAATATACCAAGAACATTCCAAAGTCAAAATTCTATGTGTAACATCACACCAATAACACACAACCACTTCTACCTATAATTTTTTCAAAAAAAATTGGCACCTTGAATAGATTGTATTAATGGTTTAACATACACACAAAAAATTTTAAACTTAAACAATGTTCTAATAAATCCCTTACTGAATTTTTTATCCATATTGTATCCCCTAATGAATCCCCACAGTATTTTTTTTCCAATTTCTATAATGTAAACCCATAATGTGTAAAATATAACATAAATTAGGCTTGATAGAGGAAACATATGAAGCCCCTTAAAATTTCATTGATTCACATAATAATGTTTGTGGTCATAAGTTCATACAACATTCCCCAACATATCTGAATTTGAATTTCTATTTTTAGATGAGAATCTTGTAGTCATACACTCCACGATTATTCATATGAATTCATTCTAATCACATACCAAACCATTACTAATCAGGATCATATGCTACCTAAAAGTGATCATATTATATATAAATTAATTTTATCATTACATTCATAAAGTAAAAAAATATGATATAGAATGTATACCAAGCTTCGTGGGAGCCTCCTCTATAGCTTCAACCTGAAGAGTCCTTCACACATTATATTAATTGTTTATGATGCACGATCCATGACTTCAAAATATGGCTTTATGTGTAAAGTGATCGATATTCATTATCTCATTAATCACCAAATTATGATCATATATCAACCATACGCCCCAAATACAATTCAAATTATTCCTAATAATTAATAATACCAACTACAAGAATCATAATTTTCTATTTCATCTACAAAAAATGAATGGTGAAGATGTGTATGGTTAACATCATGGGTATCCATAATAAGGAATATAAAACTACTCATTCAATATATAATGATCCACTATTAAAAATAATTTTTCTACAAAAATGAAATGAGATAATACATGAATTAAATGAATACAAACCCCAATATAATTTAACTATATAATGAAAATGTTAGTTATCTTGAGACACATGTTCATTCGTAATAAGTTGGATGACATCCTGGTTCTTTTGCCTAATTATTAAATTTTATTGTCGATATTCCTGATAAGAGAAATCTGTAGTCCTTGATAATTTTATTATATTTCTCTATCCGTTATTTTCTATTGGAAATCCTATAACCAATTCTTAAATTCATAATATCCTCTACATGGGAAACATTGAAATTCAGGAAGTTTCGGATCTCTATGAAAATTATAGATGGAAAAAATTCACCATACAATTATATATGATCTAATGATTTGATTGGCTTCATGAATGTTGGATACACCTCATCATATAAATCCTATACCCTCTAAGATCAATGTCTAGAATGAACATCAAGTGAAATCTACAACCACTACCATATTTTTCACATCGCAGTATGTATTTTTTCTTGTTTTACTCTTGAACTAAATATATACAGTGTATCTAAATAAGGAATCATTTTATTATACATTTTGGGGAGTCTATTATTATAAAATATCATCCTATATATAATGTTTTATACATTGAACCTAATAAATTTAATAAAACTCCAGAAAAGTCAGTAGTATGTGTCATAATATTCAAGTTGAAATTAGGAAAACATGTCATAACATTTGACCAAGATATGAAATGATGTCGATGACTTATCTTTCAATTAGACTGATGTAAAACTATTTCATTTCTAGAAACATTATCACCATATTCTATTTATTCATCCTCATTTTCACCAATTACCCCTTGTGTTTTACCATTTTAAACTTCCTCGTCGTTAAAATTCAATTTCATTATATCTGGGATATCAATTTTGTTTTTTTATTCCTCAAGATATAGAACTGTCTCTATTATTTTAATGGATCATTATTGATGAATATTTTATTCCTTGTTATATATTAGTTGGCTATTGTGGTATTGTAGAGTCCTCCATGTATAATTCAATTATATAATTATTAGTTATTTGGTTAAATAATGGTGTTGGTTGAAACCAGTATTCTCCATTAATGAAATGAAAAGCTAAATGTAATCACATATCCTGGTATTGAAATTTCCCATACATAAGACACCAGATATTCAATTCAGGTCTCAAATTTAAACACAACGAATTATTTCATAATCTTATCTTATGGTAACTCAAACATGAATGATTAAAATTCTGGTTTGTTATATAATATTTAAACATACTTGATTGGATTGAATAACATCATTATAGTTGAAGACATTGGATGAATTTTTTTTAAATGTGAACATATGGGTTTTGATTAGGATTTCAATGTTTGTGATCAATATTCACTCTGATGATTAGTCATGTAGAAATTTCAATGTAATAAATATGAAATGTTATTTCAGAACAAATTGATATAATTAGAGGATAAATAGTTTATAAATAGAATGTGAATCATCCAAAGAAGACCCCCCAAGAGTATAATTCTAGGTGTGAAATTTTTCCTTTTTTTCATTCAACCAGTGTTTATTGAGTTAATACCCAATAACACACATTTAATATTATTACATCTATGTTTATCTACAACAAATCTTGCGCCAATCCATAAATCGATTATATTGATCGGAAAACCACCCAATCATTACACTCCCCAAATAGTAGATTATTTTATTTATTTTGAAATATTATAATTATTTATAATGTTATCTAATTATAAAACTTATTATGAGTTTGGTGGAGTAAATATAATGTTAATTATCTAAATCAGATCTTTGAGGAGTGTCAAGCTAGGTATGTAATTATTCATATTTATAATGCTTCAATTAATGATTATGATAATACCAAATACTCCCCATTGATTTTAATAACCCATTAGTGAATCTGTGGTAGTTCATCCACTTCATGTTGAATCTGGACATTGATTTCAATTTTTAGATAACTACCAAATCTATAATTCATTAAAATTTTAGAATGATTTCTTAAGTTAAGACCAATACTTAATATTTCAAAAAGATATATAAACATAAAAATTATCATAATTTTGGTGTACTAAATATAATGTTAATCATCCAAAATATATACCATGAGAGTTTCAAATCATTGGTGCATTTTGGCCCCTATTTCATGCACTATGTTATGATTGAGTTAATACTCACTATACCTAATTCAAGTTTATTACCCCTAATTAAATTTGTGTTAGAGTATACATCCACATTTAGAGTCCAGAATAGATTTCATTTCTTAGATTACCAAAATGTCATTACATTATTAATTGACTGATAGATAGTATACATTATTATGAATAATCATATTGGGTTGATCATTAAATAAATGTGAATAACATTAATTGTAATGATGTTTGTAAATAACATCTAATTATTCGTAAACGTTTTAGTAATTTTTCAGTAACTCTAATTAATTAAGCTATTAATTATTTAATTTATATTTCACTAATAGTTAATGGTTAGTTATATACTATTTAATGATTATTTACCCATTATTTAATCATTAGTTAATTAGTATTCATTAATTAATTAATCATATATTAATCATAAGATAAATAATAGTTAACAAATACTTATGATTGTGTATTATATATTTACTCATTAGTTTATTGTTACTGAATGATTAGTTATCCAAAAATTAATGATTATGTAATCAATAGATAATGTCTTTTTTATCATTATTTAATGATTATGTATTCATTAATTAATAATTAATTAATTAATAGTCAATTAATATTTATTCCTTAATTAATTAATAGTTAGTTAATAGTTATTAGTTAGTTATTTATTAGTGAAATGATAGTTAATCCTAAATTAGTCATTATATAATTGGTTTTTACTCATTGATTAATCATTTTTTAATTAGTATATAATCAATAATTATTTATTCGTTACTCATTCATTAATCATTCATTAAGGAATAGTTAATTTATTGTTAATATGTAGTTAATTAATATTTTATTATTGATTAATTATTAATCAATTATTAATTAAATATTAGTTAATTATTACAAATTATTTAGTTAATCATTAGTTAATCATTATTTTATCATTTATTAATGAATAGTTAATTAATAGTTAGTAAATATGTTGTTATTAGTTAATGTTTATTTAGTAATTTTTTAATATTCATTTTAATATTATTTAATCACTAGTGAACCATTCGTTAATCACGATTTAATAGTTTGGTCTTCATTAATAATTCTTTTTTTAATAATTCGTTAATTGTTCTTCATCCCTATATTAATCATTATTTAATTGAAAGGTGTATATTATAAATTTACTAGTTATTTATTTTTAAATTATTACGAATATTTTTGTTGATTAATCAATGCTTATTGGTTAATTATAGATTACTAATTATTATAAACTAATAAATATTGTTAGATAAAAATTAATTGATAATAAAAATAATAATACAAACTATTACTGTTTATTTATTTATTTATAAATATTTTTCATTAAATAATTATTAATTACTTAGGAATATTAATTATTATTTACTTATGAAATCTAAATAGAAAAAAAAATTTAAATAGGGTAATTAAAAAAAGGAAATCTAAAAAATTACATAAGTTATTTAATTTTTAAAATACATTAGAAATGATACATTTAAATTATTCTTCAATTTTAATTTAAATCTTTTAAGGATTTAAAAATTATTATGGGGAAGGGAGAAAACTCGAGATAATTTTAGTGTTGTAGGGATCCAAAATGAGGGTAGTTTTGAAAGAGAGAGAGAGAGATAGAGATTTCATTGAGAAGGAGGTCGTGTTTCATATGGGTGAAACTAAAAATCTTTTTCCTTTTATAATGTTAAAGGAATTAAGGGAAAGTACACATTTCTCCTAATAAGAGAAAATTAGTTTTGATGGAACCAATATATTTTCCACTTCATTTATTTGAGGAAAAGGCATTGAGGCATCCAATGCCTTTGCTGTTTACTTTTCAAATTATTTTAATACAATAGATATTTTTATATTTAGTTTTGAAAAACATATAAATAACATATCAAGATACCTACTGTATAAATATAATGGAATGTGATATGATTTGGAAAAAATTATTGAGATAAAATATATAATGTGATAGGAATATGGATGATGTTATTTTAAACTATGTCATTGTTCTTTGTTGGTGAGAAATTTAGAATAAATGTTACATAAAAGGAATGTGGAAACCACATCATGGTAGTTTTCAAGGATGGAAATGATGATTAATGATTCAATTTCGTTCAAACATTGGTTAAATCATTTTAAATGAATGAAGATTAAGGCGAATAATGAAACAATTTCTTCTATAGTATCTCTTTGTTGTTTAAATTCCATTTAAATTTGTATTCATTTTTTATGCATTTTAAATTTCTAAAATTCCGGTTATTTTTAATTTATTTCATTATAAATATATTATATGGTTATAGGTCTATGTATGGGAATCAGGACTTGAGATTTTTCTTTTACTCTCCTCTCTATTTACCATTAGACCACAATGTTTTTTCTCAGGCCCGATAAATGATCTGATGTGGTGGAATTTCATAGATTTTTATTATGAGAGAATCCAATTTTATCCCAGCCTGCCATCTATTACGCTTTCAAAAATCATTCTATTCTGTCATGCGATATGTCTATTCTTATTTCCATTGGTCATTTACCTATCTATGCCTATTAGGGAATTTATGCACTATGTCATGTGTCTCTTCAGCTCAATCAATAAATTCAACTCCCTATATATTTTCTCTCATATGGAAGCAGAAAAACCCTAGTTTCATATATATTATTTGTTCAAGAATCTCAAATACTAGGCATATCATCCTCTTCTCGATAATCTTTCAATGACAATGTTTCACATAAATGATTTAATTTTGATGTATTCATTTGTATACATTTTATCCCATGTTCATTCATCAGTTTCCCCTTGAGTCTTTTGTGAATGATAGTGTTTTAGGTCCCAACAATAGGTGGTGTATAGTTGGTTCATCATTAAGTAAGGTTGCAACCCTTTCACATGAAACTATACATCAAATGATGAGTTTTTATAGTGATGATCCCATACTTGGTTCAGAGTGTGTCAAATTGTGCTGGCTAACTATGCAGCTTCTCGCTATTGGACAGTGAGGGGTGAATGGCTTCCACATGGGATGGAATATTATATGGGTAAAATAGGTTCATTTTCTAGGTCATTAAAATATTGAATTTTATCTTTTTACCCAATTAAATTTTACCATAAAACACCCCCATTCTTCCCCATTCTGGATTTGAATCTATGGTGGCCACTTCCACGATTTCTTAGACCTCTTGTGCACCAATCATTATGGGGTTTTAGTTTCATAATTTAATGGAATCATCATCAATGTATCAATTTCTCATTATTTATCCATTCTTCTAGGGTTTGTATCCCCTCTTTCTTGGGATCTTATTTCCCATCAGGTTATTTGACCAAGAGAGTGTTATATTATTTGATGTTGGAGGAAATATTAATCTCAATTGTTCCATATTTCTATTATTGGGTCTTGTGGTGGTTTAGTTGTGTTTTTCCATTGATTGATGGATGTTTCTATGTGTGAGGTAGGTGGTTCCATGACATTAAATTATTGGCTGTTTTTTATATACTTTTTTTGATTTTGTAAATGTGTTATTTTGTTTATTTTTTCAGTATGAAATATGTTTTGAAAGTGTTTTGGGAAGCACAATTACTAAAAATGATTTTTCAAGGAATGTGTCAATGATTCGTGTGTGATTCATTGTGTTTTTCATGAAATTTTTGTATGCCTTATGTGAATTGTGAGAAGTGTATTTCCAAATTGTTTTCATGTGTATGCAAAATGGATGTTTTTTTTATATGAAAAATATTTTTTCCAAAGTGGATTATGAATATTGGATCAATTGGACTTTTGAAAAAAGTGAACTTATTTTCTTCTCATGTTGATTGGAAAGTGTATGTGAATGTTATTGATTATGTGATATACGAAATGAAAATGAGAACTGAGGGAATCCCATGTATCTAGGTGGGAGAAGTAAAACTAGTATGCTAGATTATTCAGATGTGGCTGTGTCTCGAAACCAACTAGGAGTATTAACACTACAAACCTAACTAAACTTGTGATATGATTCACATAGCATTAGAACTTGGGATGGGATCACCTCAAATGGTTCTTGAATAGGAACATTTTGATTTGGAGACCCTTACTCCTTGGGATTGGATCCCCTCTAATTGATCATGCATGGGATCATTTTTGGAACTTGAGATGAAGGATTTTGATCACTAATGTATAAGGTTATTATTTCCCACTTTTGTTATTTTCTTATAAGGACTTAAAAATTTTTATCTCTTGGAAAATGTTTCCTATGTGTTGCGGTACTGACCATTGATATATGGTGGACCCTTTATACATAGTGAATGTTTAGTTTCAAGAAATATTATTTGTGGAAATTGGGGTTTCCTTGAATGGTATTTCTTGAGAATGTTTTTATTAAAATGTTTTCTTTGAAAAGTTTCAAATATTCATATGGAAATGTGAATGTCGAATTTGTTTCTTACGTTATATCTTATAATATTTTCTTTAGGGGTATCCTACTAGGATATGGCTCACACCCTACATACACTGTTGGGTGTAAGTAGGATTTTTTATATATGAACATGTTAAAGGCTATATGTTCTAGGGTTGTGATGGTGGTTTCTGTTTCTAGTGTTCCACTTCCTATAGTTATTTTTTGTGATGTATTGAGTGTTATTCCCCTCTCGTTAAATGGAGGTTTTTGGATGGTTTTATGGTTCCCATACCATTGTGTTATTTTTTTCAATATTTTAATACTTAGAGTCATAAAATTTTTGTATTATTTTTGTTCTATGTATCAGTTATGTGATGTCTTAATCTTATGTAATTTTCATTGCTATATTCATGTGGTAAATCATTCTCAATTCATATTTTTGATACTCATGTTCAAGTTTCCAGCCTACGGGGATTAGAAATTCCCTTTGGGCCTTAACTCGGGTTGTTTTGAGTGTTAGGTTGAATGGAATCCTATCTTGGTTAGATAAAATATAGTATTATAGGTGTTCACACTCTTTTTTGATCATGTTAATTAGGAAGAGTTTTGATATTTCGTAGATAGGATTTTTGGGGCTTGATGTTCTGGTTACAGGTGGGGTGTCTCGCCAACACAACTCGTGACTAGACTCAAGTTTTCCTTGGATGTTGGGAAATATAGTTTTTCATCTCGTCTACATGATACAAATAGGGTTTAGACTGTATATGGACACTGGGTGGGGTGGAGGTGTTTTTTGTTTTTGTAATGGATTTGGTTTTATTTTAAATAATATGAGTGGTTGAGATCTGTTTTTTTTAATTTTCATACTTTTTGTGTTGATTGTTTCTATTGTCATTTTTTCATGTTGTAGTAAGATTCATCCTCAAAGAGACATTGTGCAGAAGTAGGTAGTGGATAGAGAGAGTTCTCCCACGTTGATAGTTTAGTGGTTTGAGAAAGATGACATTTGGGATGTCCATGCATTGGGACATGGAGAAGGGTCACGTCCTTCTTAGTTTAGAGAAACTAAACAAGATATGAGAAAGGATAAATCTCAGATGTTCTTCAAGGAAAATTCTCTTTCATTTCACTGTAGAAAGGAACCCCATGAAGGATAGGAGAGGCTTGAAAATATTGATAGTATGTTTGAGTTTCTTATATCTCTTATGGAAGTATGGGGAAATTTGATTCATTAATGTTATAAGGACTATGTACGAAGTGGTGGTATATCATCGTGCATGTTGGATGGATTGAGAAGATCTATTGGTAGTTTTTTATGTTCATCTTCAATGAGTAGTATTTTTCTAAACTTTTGGCTTATACTAGATTCTAAGAGATTATGGGGATTAACCAAGGATACTGGTCAGTGAAGGAGTATGTAAAATATTTCACGGTGTTACATATGTATGAACTCGAGGTTGTTTCCTATGAAATGATTATGGATAAAAATTTTGAAATGGGGTTGCAATGAGATATTTGATCCCATGTTTTATTTTTAAGGATGAAACATTAGGCTGAGATTCTTGCTCATTCCATGATGGTAGAAATTGATTGTGGAGGAAAGTCTAGTTCCTCATGGGCAGTCTCAGTAATGGGTAGTGGAAGGTCATCTGAGAAGAAAAGGGTGCGAGAATAGTAAGAGAATGGGTAATGTGGTACCTTAGGCCACCCTTCTAGGCTTCCCTCATGTGTGACATTCAATGCTGGTTATGTTGTGTTCCATCTATTTGGGATGGATATCAATATGCATTCATGTTTTTCAGTTCTTCTTAGGTCATCTCATTGATGAGGAGTTATGGGGAACCTGCACTAGTTTTATAAAGTTGTGTGGCAATATGTGGGTCGAAAAATATATGTATAGATCATAGGGATGCCAGCCTAGCCAAAAATATCTAAGAAAGCGAGTACTTAATTCATGTGGTGAGACTGTAGGGATGGATCATATTTAGGGTAGATCCAGTTCTAGGATGAGCCTTAGGTACGTTTTTAATCAATGGATCATGTGATGATGAAGCATATTTATAAATTGGATCGAGCACCAATGGAATTGTATGTAGGGCCTATGATATATTGAGGTACTTTTATCATCACATCATCATTAGTTTTTGTTCGATTTGATACCGATGATTCTATTTATTTTTTTACCAATCTTGTGGACGTGTAAATGCATCCAACTGAGCATTTTACTTATGGAAAGGAGTTATTAATGCTTCATGGTATGAAATAAGAAAATCAGTTCAGGTTTACATATTATACACACTCACACACACAATGTCATGGATTGAGTTGGAGTGGGATTTTCTTGTTTTTGGGACGGACCTTTTTGATGAGATCCTAGTTATATATTGGATAGTGTGTTTCCAAATTCACATATATTATTACAGGCGGCAAGCGTGTTTCATGAAACCTGATGGAAGTACCTATGTATTTCATGGTGAATGGGATACTCAATTAGGATGTTCTAGACCTGTACTTCCAGAATTAGGTAATCTTTTATTCCAGATCACTTTTCTCATGTTGAAATATAATAATGGTGCTCCTAAGGGCATCTTACATCTTATGAAGGTTGTGATCCCAGAGGAATTTTTAGAATATTATCCATGTTTTCCTCCATAGCGAGATGCCGAGTTCCTTATTGATTTGTTAGTTGGTTCACATCTTATATCTCTTCCCTCTTACCATATAGACCCCAACATGTTGAGGGAATTAAATTTATAAAGTTATGAATTAGTGTCCCAAGGATTAATTCTCTCTAGTGTCTGTCATGGGGCTACCCTAGTTCATTTTGTTAAAAGGCTCATGGATCTCTCTATTGATTATTGATTACCAATATCTGAATATGGCGTTGTTGATGAAGAAATATCATTTTACCCATATTAATGAATTGTTAGATGAGGTTAAGGTGGGATGGTTGTATTCTAGGATAGATTTTTGTTTTTTGTATCACCAGCTCAATGTTACAGAGGTGGATGTTCCAAAAACTGTCTTCAGAAGTATTTATGACCATTTTGAGTATTTTTTCATGTTATTCGTGTTAAAAAATTATCCATTTGTAGTTATGTCACTTATTAATAGGATGTTCCATTAGTATATCTACTCATTTATTGTTGTATTTATGGAGGACATCCTAGTATATTCTAAGGCAGAGGAGGATCATGAGAAGAATTTTGGAATTGTGCTAGGAAATCTTCTTGGTCATTGTATCTATGAGATGTTTTCTAACATAACCCTCTTGATCCTGGAGATGATTTTTTTGGATCTTGTTGTCTTGGTTAGTCAGGATTTAGTGGACTCTTAGAAGATCAGTGCAATAATGTCATGGGAGAATCCAAATAATGTATATTATATGTGTATGTTTTTGGGATTAGAAGGGATTACAAGTGGTTTGTTCCTAATTTATCTCAACCTACTTATTCCAGTAATTATTTTAACAAGAAATGGTTTAGGTTTGAATGGATCTTAGAATGTCAATAATCCATTGAGAAGTTTATGCAGTAGTTGGGAACAAACCCTGTTTTGATTTTTCTTGAATCTAGAATGGGATATGATGTCTATTGGGATTCATATAGTATGATTCTTTTGGTGTGTGCTGATTCAGGATCTCCATGTGTTGGAATTTGGTTCTTGAATACTCATACCACATGAAAAGAAATTCCCATCCAATTAATTTGAGTTTGTAGTGGTGATTCTTTCCCTAAAGATGTTGAATAATCATATTTTTGGGGTGTTATTTTTTTCAATTCAAATCATAATAGTTTGGCTTGTATTTTCATCCAGAAAGGCCTAAATTTGAGGCTTCATTGTTGGGTTGAGTACCATCAAGGGTTTGATTTTGAATTAGATTATATGCATGGTAAAGGTAATGTGGTTGCAGATTCTTTGAGAATAAATGGTCATGTGCATGAATTGAAAAATACCAATGATGGGTGGACTATAATGACTCTCTTTTCTCAGATTCACATAGAGACCAAGGATGATATCAGAGTTATGTTCTTAGATTGTATTCTTTTAAATCCATCCATTATGGATTTAATCAGTGTGGAGCATCCAAATGATAATTTTTCTAGTGTTATATGGTGTTTAATCAGTTTGGAGCATCCAAAACAGTGTGGATTTAATTAGTTTTGACCAAGGATGATATCAGAGTTATGTTCTTGGATTTAATCAGTTTGGAGAATCCAAAACAGTGTGGATGCTACTACCCAGAAATAGCCCCATTTCATGTGTTTTCTGGGTAAGTCGCGCGGTCTGCATCCGATTAGTCAGGACCGTGCAGATAACCCATGTAAACGGTGCTGAAGAATTATTTTCAAACAACTATCTCCGCATAGTTTGTGCATAGTTGAGAAATAGTGTGGGTGAACCATGAAATGGGGATATTTCTGGGTAGTAGCATTCACACTATTTTCACACGGTTGGGAAAAACCATGTGGGTAAACTGTGGGGGCTAGAAAATTTTAGAAAATTATAAAAACACCATTATAGTTTTTTATACCCATAATGGAATTAAATCCTTTATTCCTCTTTTAGACCCCAGTAATGAACCAATGTCTCCCAGAGCTTCCAAGGATCAATCTCCCCCATCTAAGGTCCATCTAGAGCACTGTCAGATGAAAATTGAGGTTCTGGGTTAGGCTAAACGCCTCCCTACTTCTTTTTCTTGATTTGGGTTGGCATCTCTCTCTTATCATCTTCCAAAGCTCTCAAACGCTTATTTTTCGATGATTTTTAGGTTGAGGCTTAAAAATTTATTTAATTGAGATATAAGGCTATGGTTAAGTGTGTGTTCACTAATAGATTTAAGATAGGTGGTCTAAAAATTGCACCCCTTGTGTTTCAAGTGGATTTGTGTATATAGGGTTACATTATTTATTTTTCAACGATTATGTTCTTGATTAGATTTGATTTATTTGGATATAGTGGGTGTCTAAATGGTTAATTGAGCTCCTTATGATCCACACATGATGTAGGGATGATGAGAAAATGTGATTAGGGCCACCCATGTGATGTGTAAATATTCCCCAAACTTAGAGTTCAGCTATGTAAGTGTAAGGTATTTGTGAGAAAACATTGATCCAATGATGAACATGTAAATATGATTTAAGGATTTACAATTTGGGTTTTAGTAATACACATAGGTTGGGTAATTTCCTAAGATGTTGTTGGGTTGGCATAAAAAATGGTTAAATGGATTAATGGGGAAATGCGTGGGGATTAGCATTATACATGATAATTCTTAGTGAGATAGGAATGAGAAATGGGAATGGGGCTAAAGGGGTTCAGTAATATAAATGATAAATGTATTAATAGATTCAGGAAGAAATTTAATTTACCATTTATTGATTTTTTTGTGATTTTTTAGATGATATTGGATATGCTTGTTGTGATATGGTTATTTGTGGTTAATTGTAAATAAGCAAGTGCACAGGTCTTGGTAGTGTGGGGAATAGAGTTGAGGTTCAATGCCCATGGGTCGAGTTAGACCCAGGATCTAATTCCACCCATAAATGCATGGGTTATGTAATGGGACATAGATCTATTCCACTAACATTTAAATTACACATAGAATGAGGCTTCAAGGTGAGGATTATGAGGTTGTTATAATGTAACGCAATGTGAGATAGGAATTCATTTTATTTTCTTATGCTTGAGAATATTCAACATTCCTAATCCATTGATAAAATGAAAAAGGTAGATTAAACCATGAAATTGCTGAGTAGTGAACTCATATTTAGTAGTACTATATGTAAAGGAACATATTATAGAATGGACTATTAAACCATTAACTTACATTCCATTATTTATCATTTGCATGAAATGTCAAATTTTCTTGATATTTTTTAGACACCATTTGTGGTGGCCTAAGGAGTAATACTCACACCCTACTCGGGCCACCATTGTGTACCAAAGAAGATTTCATGATTGCTGGTCAAGACAAGGGCAATGGCCCTATGATGGGGAGTTCAGTTGGATGTGGGACATGTATGGGTGAGGTTCCAGACTTGGAGTCTGAACTGTTTTTAGGATTCTGCTGTTTTTCTTCCTTTTTGGATTTTTTTTCACCTGGCACTGTATTTTGTCATGGAATATTTACTATTTTATATGGTTGTACCCAGTTTTGGGAATGGCTTATTAATGCATGTTATTTATTTTTTTCTATTGTTTCCATTATTTAAATTATTTTTTGTTGTGTATTACTCTGGTAATTAGGGTATTGTCTACCCATGTGACTTATTATACCATTGCTTCTAGTCAACAACTTATAGTGTACAGGGAGGCACACTTTAGGTTATGGGGTGACCCAACCCGGGGCTCCGAATTAGTGCCTCCCCGGTTGGGGTCTTTACACAGAAGATGATTCAGTCCAGATTCATCAAGCAAGATTTACATGACACCACTAAATAAACTTTTTATATTATTTAGATCTCATTACACCATTGTATGGGAACCCATATAATGGATACTACATAGTAATGTTATTCTATTGACACCATTAGACATTAGGATGTGAATCCCTCTAATGGATCATGTATGGGAACACTATTGGTACATGAGTTGGAGGATTTCGATCATTGGGGTACAAGGTTATTAGTGTCCCACTTTTGATAGTAACCTATAGGTATTTTTCCATAGTCCACTCCTTTGACATGCTACGTATGAGTTTTGGTACCAAGAATGGGTATATAGTACACCATGTGTACAATTTCAATATTTAGTTTCATGAAATCTTATTTGTGAAAAGGGGGTTTCAATGGAAGGTGTTTCTCGAAAATGTTTTTCATAAAAAATAAGAACTGTTTCAAATATTCACATGGTAAATTGATTGTCTGTTTGTATTCAAATGTTAAATAATGGAATATATATTTTGGTTGGTATCCTATTGGGATATTCATCACCCCAAAAATTCACCTTTAGGTGTATGTAGGATTTTTTTATTTATGACACGGGTAATAGAAATATGTTCCATGGTGGTGATGTTGGTTCTAGTTTCTAGTGCCCACTTGTTTCAGGTGTTCGTGTTGGTGGATTGAAGATGATTCCCCTCTCATTACATGGATGTTTTTGGAATTTTTGGGCGTTACCTTTACAATTTTTAATATTTATTTTTTATCAATGTAGTAATACATTGAATATGATATTGGTGAGTCTCGTTTGGTTATGAGTATCAGTTATGTGATGTATTATTCTATTAGATTGTTTGTTGTTATATTTATTGGTGAAATTCTTCCCAAAGTGTATAATTGATACCCAGGTACTAGTTTCTAGACCATGTGGTTGAGGAATTCCTTTCATGCCTAGGCACAGATCCTGTCGGCTATCAGTATGGATGGAATCCCAGATTAGTTCATGATAGAAGAGGTGTGACTGAATCACCGAAGACAATCCCCAATAGAGACTCATAATAGTTTCAAATTTGGTGTTTTATTTCAAATCTAGACGAATGAGATATAATTTCATCCTACCAAATTATATGCTTTTGGGGAAATTTTTATGACTATTTAGGCCCTATAAAACCTCTAGTATTTCTTATCATCAGTTTTTGGATTAATATATTCTAATACAATTATGTTACATCATTTAGTTTTGACTTAGATATTTTTTCTATTTATATTTTTTTGAGATTAATAAAAACAATATATAGTGTGGTATTTGTTTCTTCCACATTGGATATTAAAGAATATTAAACCCATAAACAACTACTTACATTTATTATTTTCTATTTTATTTTTTATTGTGTATCTATTTTTGTTTCAACTCATCATGACTTCGTCGAGTGTATCTTAGTTTTTTGTCATATATTAGTACTTTCAAAATCATTCATTCAACAATATTAGGTGGAAGGATAATAGTCTTTGATAATCCTATAATATTATTAGGGCTATTTCATTTTGATTCACCTTAACGACTTTATATCATAGCCACATAATAATAGGAATTAAAACTTATAAATATGAAATATAAATGTTTGATGGTAAAAATGACCTCAACAATTAGTGATTCCATGTTAGATCCATTATTATATAGTAGGGAATCATTAATTATTTAAAAGGACCTTTATAACATATATTTCTCAATTATGTGGACGTATTGATTGTACCTATATTTCATGATGTCCTTATTGACACCATAGAGCGGACCCATATATCGATTCTTCTATCTATTGGTGATAAAGTTACTATAGAAGGAGCACATGGAATGAATGCTTCTGGTATAAGGTTGAATCATTTAGAACTGCATATGAATTCTTATCTTGTTACACATTATTATATAATTATTCTATTTTTTAACTCAGGAAAATGCGTGGGAACTCAAATTCGGGTGCACCATGATGAATTTAATAATATTACGTGAGACATACCCAATATTAATTTTAAAATTAAGAACGTAGATCAATATATTATATTGCCAATTTAACAATATTTTTCTAATAATACTCCAGTATCGAAAATATTGTATTGATGGGACTCTATTGAGTTAGTAGAATCCAAATCTATTATACATTATATGGTTTCTCATTCCAATCATGTTGTGAATCCCTTGGAAGAAATATTTTTTACTAGGGGTGGTCCCTAGAATAACAAGAAGAAGAAATAAAAAAATATGTAATATCTAATGAACATCATGAAACATAAAATTAAATAAATTTATATGGTATTTTTGGTTAGATACTATAATTTTGGAAATCCGAGACACATTTCACTACATGGGGACAAGTTTAAACAAAGATAACATTTTAAACATAATAAATATGTTATAATTTATTCTTGTTATGACATAGATGAGGTACTAAATGTTACTCCAAATAATCAGACTAAATAATGGGTCCTGGATTTATGGATTCTCATTTAAAATTCACCCTTTTAAATATGATCTCCTTGATTTGACTAATATTGTTGAGTGGGATGCTGTGTTGGGAAACAACAAGAGGTGTATATTACAGGGTAGATGGTTTATTATATTAGATCATTATTATTACTCTTTAGTGACCTTAGTACATCTAAGGTGGGTCCCCAACCAGTATAAAAACCACATTTCCATAGTTGTATTATACCTTAATCGCTACACATTTTTGTTTCATAATGGATATTTATAGATATATAAGGGCTCTTTGATTGTAAACTATGAGAGTATTGTAATTGGTTTTTATGCTCTAAATGGAAGGAAATCCCATATATAGTTAAGTAGTAAATATGCCACCAAATCAGAAAATTATTTTCATTGGAATATAATATTGGGGCTTGAAAGTTAAAATGGTCTAAAGATTTGAATAACCAAGGGCTGTTGATTGGTATTACACAATGACGCCTTATATTTAGTGAAGATTGTGTTATTTGAAAGGATGAGTGACTAATCATTTTTATGACTTCCTTTAATGTTTTTAACCCTTTAGAAGTTGAAAATTATGGAATATCGGGATAAGATTAGACCAAAACACATGGTGGAGGCTTTTATTTTGTAAAATTCACTGAATACATTCCCTACAATATAATGGATTTATGTTCTTTAAAAAACTGTGATTTCATTGAAAAAATTTATTCCTAGAAATTCATTATTGAGGACTAAAAATATTAAAATATTTAGACTTTAAGAACAGAAAGAAGATCAGATCCCCTTTCATTTGAATTTATATATAATTTTTTGGGTTTGAAGATGTAGTTATACATAATACTATTAGAGGAAAATGTCAATATATGATTTTCAAAAAATTAAAATTTAAACAATACTAGAATTAATTTGAAGTATATTAGAATACTAAAGGATTCCCAAATACATCTAGGATGTAGATTTTTCTAAAATAGTTTACCTTATAAACGGATTCCCATCTTCAAATGGATTTAAATTTACCCATGAATTGTGGTGTAATAAACCCCCTTCATTTAATAATTTAAATGATTTTGGATGTGGAAAAATTACACATGATAAAACTGCTAAACTTGAATCAAGATCTCTTAAATGTATATTTATAGAATATCCTAAATGGGTTAATGAGAATAATTTTTGGGTCAGAAACTAGGTTACCAATAATACAATATAGTCTCAGATGTAGTCTTGCATGATTATGTAGTTCCTAAATATATGTTTGTGATTATTTACAGTGATAAAATTCCTCAAAATGATGCTGCTCAATATAATAGTCAAACCTTGTTTGAGGATCCAATCGAGCCTATTCCAACAAAATATATTCCTTAAGACCATTCTAAAATTTATTATCTTATTGAATCATATGGAAATACAATAGAGGGATATACTTATTACCATCATACTGAAGAGAAAACATTGAGTGTTACTAGAAATCTAGTTCATTTTATCAAATTTCACATGGATTACATTATATTCCATAATTTATGGGACCTTGATTTGGAGGAAATAATGACTTATAAGAAATCAATAAATGGTATAGATTCTAGTCACTGGTAATCTTCTATGGATAATTAATTGAAATATTGAATATAAAAAAACACATTGACTTCTATTAATAATACACCTAATTTAAAACCTAGTAGTTTTATGTGGATTTTGGAAATTAAAATAGATAATTCCATTGAGATTAAAGTAAAATTTAATTATAGGATTGTAGCCAATAGTTCTTTCCAGTGGGAGGGAATAGACTATTATAAAATATTTTCACTTATGTCCTTCATTAGTGCCTTTTATAGCACTAATAATTGTCATATTATATGATATAATTCTATATACCATGTGTAATCCCTATAATAACAAGGTAAATTATAAAAAATATACATATTAGAAAACAGACGTTTCTAAAACCAGATTGGAATAAAAAAATTACATTTAAACAACATTAAAATTAAAAATTTACATAATTTTTTTAAAATTTATGTCACATTTATAATTAATAAAAAAAATTACATACCAATATTAAAATAAAAATAATATATATGAATATTTTTCAATGATCAACCTCAATAAAAAATATTTTCCCTGAAACATAAAAATAGTCTATTTTAGTAACCATACATAAAAAATAAAAAAAAATTAATTTTATTGTTATATAATCAACTTATGAAAAATTATATTGTTAATTACCAAATATACAGGTCCACATCCTTAAACATTACATAATATTGAGTAAATTTAATAACTCACATTGAGAATATTTTAAGGTTTAGAGGATTAGATAATTAGTCCATAACATATACAAAACATCTTGAATAATACTTGTTGAAACATCTACTCAGTATCCATTATCTTCCATAAAATAAAAAACTCTTAAAAGAAAAGAAACATGTTTAGTTACGTGTTTTAAATAGAATGAATTTTCAATGATCCCATCATTGACCCTATTCCACCTTATGTCCTTTGAAAATCATTTTAATAATTTGGGATGAGCTTAAAAAGCATAGTAAGGGATACACAAAGAAAAAATCTATTTTTTTTTGAAAAAAACATGTAATTCATGAATACATTTTCATAAAGTAATACCTAACACCTTAAAGAAGTTTCAAAAATATATCAATTAATATAATTCCATTTCTAACCCTTATTTTGTAACTAAAATAACACCATAGAGCCCATAGAAAACAATGTATAACATATAAATGTAAATAGGGATTGTAGATATTAGGTTAGGAAAGTGTCCGGCCTTGGTAATGAGCTTTTACTTGGGATTAGCTAACCCATATATTAGGGAAAACCTATTTCACACTGGGAGGGGATTGTTGATTTTGCTGTGGGTTGTAATATGTGATGTTATTTCACCATTGGGTGATGCACTTATTGTGTGATTAGATGGTTCAGTGAAATTTCACTCCTGGACGAAAGGGTATGAGGTTGTGCATTAATGTATCATTCTACGAACCTATATAGGTATATAACATGCATCATGGTAGGCACACAGACTAGATGGTTGTGCGGGATATGATGGTTAGGATGTGTTTGTTCTCTTAAATGTAATTAAATTCTGCATAAAGGGATGGTATGAATGGGTAAAAAGGAAGTGAAAATGTCATGTATTAATAAGAAAGTGGTGTTTGATAAATACGTAAAAGTGGATTATTCAATTTTAATAGTAAATTGGGATATGGAAATGGTTTTTAATGGCAGTAAAATATAATGTTTGTGACCATGTGAATTCAATACCCATGTTAGAAATGGCCATAGAAGATATGGCCAAAGGTAGTGATCCGGTTGTGAGTGGGCTATTTTGGGTAGTGTATGTGAACTAGTTCTATTGTGGCAAGTGATGATTCTACCTATATGTATTTTCCTTTTGTAAAAGTATTATGATTTCATTCTAAATTTTATTTTTTTAATTTTATCGAAATCGAAACATGAAGACGTGTGCCAGTTGGGTGATATGAGGTTGTTGCTGAGAATGCTCCTCTAGTAGTAGATCCAGGGAACGTGGTGATCCATGTTAATAGAGAAGTCCATTTCCATGAGAACATATCTAATTTTATGTAGATTATGTAATGATACCCATTGTAGGTTTCACTGATTATGATTGAACTGACTTGGGAGATTCAGCAGTAGAACCATCTAATCTTTACTAGAGATAGTGGGCCAGAAGCAGCAAAGTTAAAGATATAATCCATCCAAACTATTCATGACCATACCGAGACTCCACTTGAGATGTGATTCATGTTTTCAGCCTATATGAAGAGGGATCAGGAAAAGCGTTGGTGGAACATCATGGTTCAGATGGATCAGGCTGAAGGAATGATGTCGATATATTTTCAGGGGAAGTTTCTTAATCACTTATACCCTGAAACATTGAGGTAGGATAAGGTTGTAGTTTTTATGAAGTTAAATCAAGGGAAAATGTAAGTAATTGAATATACCAGTCATTTCACCAATTTGAGATGCTATATTCCAATGTTGGTGAGAGATGAGGCAGATGCAGAGAAATGCTTACAGGACATACTGAGACATGGGATTAGGTCTCAAGAGAGTATATTATAATTGAAACGGTTTCTTGATGTGGCTGATCAATACCTTATATCAGAAGGGAACCTGATGGGATCTTCAGGCAGTGAACTTATGGTGCTAGTTGGGAAAGCAAGTGGTGCGACTTCTAATAGTGAGAATTTCCATTTTGGAAAATTTCACCAAGGTGGAAGTGAACATTGTAGTTAAAAGAGGGAGTCATCTTATTATGGTGGTGACCAAGTTTTCTGTTATCAATACAGTAGGCCATGGAACAAGCATGACCTATGTCCCCACACACCAATCTATTGCAGAGCATGCGGCAGGTTAGGCCACTTGCAAAGGTTCATCAGGAACCTGCGATAGTCAGTGAATGGTGGAGGTCAGAGGCAGGTCTTGGAAATATGCATGGGGTTGGTAACCCTGTGTCAGGTTGGTAGTTGGTGATCCATAGGTCGTACTAGTAGAGGCGGTGGACATGGGAATATAGGGAGATATATTTATTACCAATAGATCATTTCAGTTCATTGTAGTTAGGTTGGAGCACAAGGCAAAGGGGTAGGTCATCTCCATGTAGTTTTGGCTGCACCAGAAGGTGGAGAGGTATGACTGTCTACTATTTGAGGTTCGATTCTTATAGCTTCCACACTTACAAGATCTTTATTTGACACTGGTGTAACACATTAATTTATTTTGGTATATTTCGTATTTGTGTTGGGATTAACCATAGAGACTAGATATGGGGTAATGTCGCATGATACTCTATTAGGAGTATGAGTTCAGGACATTATAAAGTGTATGTTTTGTGCTCTAGAGGTTAGTGGATAACGTTTTTTGGGGGATATATTTTTCCTAGAGATGTCAGGTATTTCCATAATCATGGTAATGGTCTGGTTGGTGTTATATGAATCTCATATCGGCTATTACTGAGGTCATGTAACATTCACATTTCTCGATTGGAGCACTTGTGTATTTTGTGGTGAGCGGGATACTCGAGCAGGCCGTGCTGGGCCGCTACTCCAGTAGTTGGGTGATCTCACAACCCAAGTGGCATGCATTATGTTTGATGATGGGGAGAAAGGAAAAATAGTCTTACCGTTTGTTGTAGACTAGTTTCAGGACATCTTAGGGTTACCACATGAGAGAGATGTTGATGTTAAGATCAAACTATTTCCAAGAGTGGCGCCAGTTTCCATTCCCCCCTATCATATGGTGTTAGAAAAGCTCTATGAAATAAATGTTATGCATAAGGGGTTTATACAACTTAGTACCTCACCTTGGGGATCTCTGGTGATCTTTACTAATAGGGATGAAGGATCTTTAGGGATATTTGTCGATTATATGAAGTAGACGATATTTATGAACCGATACCCTCTTCCTAGAATTGATGGCTTGTTTGATTAGCTCTGAGGTGCCTCAGTGTTTTCTAAGATCAATTTGAGAATGGGATACCATCAGTTGAGGGTGAGACCATCTCACATACCCTAAATAGCTCTCCAATGAAGGTATAGGTCGTATGAATTTCTGGTAATTCCGTTTGGATTGACCAATGCACAAGTGGTGTACTCCATCACTAATGATGATCACACCAAGCATCTTTACATTGTCATGTGTACACTAATAAAGAATATTCATTACTCCAAGCTATGAAAATGAAATTTTTGGATTGATGAGGTTCACATTATGGGATGCATTATTTCTGAACATGGTGTGTCGGCGGATCGAGAAAATGTGAAGGCAGTGATATCTTGGGTGCAACAAAATAACTTCTCTGATATATACTATTTTTTTGGGTTGGAAAGTTATTACCAAAAATTTATAAGATATTTCACTCAGTTGGAAGTTCCACGAAAATTCCTAACTAAGAAATGATATAAGTTGATTGGTTAGAGGATTGTGAGGATTCTCTTCAGGAATTATAATAGATTTTACTTAGTTGTACCTTATGGGTTGAGACAGTTGTGGATGCATGAAAGGAATTATCCTACTAAAGAACTTGATCTAGCTACTGTTGTTCGTTCCTTAATGTGTTAGAGGAATTACTTTTTCGGATATCCCTTTATGGTGTTCACTGACCATAAAAGTATCATGTACATATTATCTCAAGGGGATATGAATCTTCGGTAGCGATGGTGGTTCGTGTACTTGGAGTCTTTTGATTTTGTGTTGGTGTACCCACCAGGAAAAGGGAATAGTATTTTTGATGGTCTGACCAAGAAGAATTAGAATTATGTAGTTTAGGAATCCATTTCTGAGTGTGTGATGATAGCCTTGTTTGAAAATATGAATTTTAGAGGTACAAAATGGGCACAGGTATATGCCCCTTGCATCTATAGTAGTTGTGTCTGTTCTTTTTAGCCGAGTTAAATAGAGTCAATTAGAGGATCCCGAGTGTTTGTAAATGAAGGAAATCCATAATGGTGTGGATTTAACTTCTGGTTATACTTTCGATGTTGATTGATTTGTTTATGTTCATGGTTGTGTTGAGGTGTCGATAGATTTATGGGATGATTTGATGTTCTAGTTTCACGCATCAAAGTGGGCAGTGCATCTAGGAATGACTAAGATGTATCACGATCATCATAGGATGTTTTAATGGCTGGGAATGAGGAATGAATATCTGAGTTTTGTGGAATGATTCATTCCCTATCAATAGGTGAAGCATGAACATAAGCATCCAAGTCGGTTATTGTAGTTATCTTCTATTCTATAGTGGAAGTGGAATGATGACATGATGTACTTCGTATTGGTTCTAATGATGGTCCCTCAAGAGAATGATTCAATTTGTGTCGTGGTAGATTGGCTGACCAATGTTTCTCATTTCTTGCTTATTCAGGAGACCAATACAGTCGACCAATTTGGGGAATTGTATTTTCAATAAATAGTATAGTTTCATGGTGTACCGAGAACCATAGTCTCAAATCATGATCAATGTATCACCTCACACTTCAAGAGGGGGCTACCGAAGGCACTAGGTATAAGGCCCCGACCTTAAACCTTACATAATATTGAATTAAATGAATAATTCACGTCGAGGATCTTTTCAGTTTTAGAGTTTTAGCGAATTAGAACATAACTATTACATCTCAAAAGATTACAAAGTAGTCACTTATACTAAGTATCCATAATAAAAAAAACTCTTTAAAGAAACATGTCTAGTTCCATGTTTTATATAGCATGACATTCCCTTGATCCCATCCTTGACCTTATTCCACATTAAGTCCTATGAAAAACATTTCAAAAAAACTTGGGGTGAGCATAAAATGCTCAGTAAGGGATACACAAAGAATGAAAACTGTTAGTTTTTCAAAATCAAGTAAACCATGTATACTCTATCAAAGTAATACCTTCACCTTCATGAAGTAGTAAAAACTCTTCACTGAATAAGGTATCATTACTGAACTTTTTGTAACCAAAGTATTACCATAAAACCCATATAAAGAACACATAACATATATAAAGGTAACTTGGGACATAAACATACTTAAATGGAATAACCATACGGTCGACATCCACACATATCACTTAACGGAATAGACATATGGCCAATTTCCATACATACTTAATGGAATAGCCATACGGCCGACTTCCATACCCAATGCAATGGAGGTTATGACGTAACCACCCATCCTGGTATTCACGGCACCACCCGTCATATGGTTTATAACGTAACCACCTGTTAAAATGTCCAAGTACCAATATAAAATCATAAAACATAAAACCAATATAAAGGAATGATAACATTTCCACATTTCAATCACAATATATCATAAATATATTGACATAATAGAATCCTTTTTCAAAACCATTTTCAATACCAAAATACCTAAAAGAGTATATGGTATTTATTTTATTCTAAAAACATTACGGCTTGTTGAGAAAGCCGAAGACCAAATAATACTCGCGGCGGCGGAAAAGGTCGTTGTCGCCACGTACGTTAAAAGAAACATTCCTTTCTGGCGTTTTGTAAAACTATTCGTAGAAAAAGATTCCTTTTGTATAAAATTAAAAGTCAAAGGGTTTTATACACTGTATAAAAGAAAGTTGTGTATAAAACAAAATATTCCTCAATGAAAGGAGATTGAGACGAAGTCCCTTACCTCGGGTCCGACTTGACTCGATCGTTCTTTAACGTCCTGAATAATAAACTTGAGTTAATTTATATTTGATTAAGAACCTTTTTAATGTTCATTATTCCTTTTATATCACTTATTTACATGTTATAAACATTATGTAACCATTTAAGTTAATAATGTTTGTTTTGTCAATATTTGGTTCTTAAGTCGAAAGTTGACTTCTTACAATTACATGTTGTTCGTGTGGTCAAAAGTTCTTTATATCCAGAATAAAATTCATGATTTGGATATCATATATATCATATATATCCATAATATACATGTATTTATAATATTACATAATCATTTGGAGGTAAGAAATGAAATGCACTGTTCATGGAGACGGTAAGCCGTACGTACGAATGAACACTACTTTCATTTCGTTGTCATATTAATGGAATTAAAACTAAATGAGAGGTATGTATATTTTAATTCCATAATTATATTAATCATTTAGATATATCATTAGTTATATATATCCATTATATACATGTACTTTTAATAGTACATTACATTTGGGGATAAGAAATGAAATGCACCGTTCATGGAGACGGTAAGCCGTACGTACGCATGAACGCTACTTTCATTTCTATCTCATAATTTAATGGAAATAAATAATAATTATATAGAGGTATATTATAATTCCAGTATAACATCATATATAATAACTTTAAATCCATCCTTTACACGTCCCACATATGGCATTAACGGATCACATCACTTTGAGGGGGTGGTAGTCCGCACTTCCTTAAATGAAGATATCGTGTTTACCCATAATGGAAACCATAATGGTATGCCCAAAATGAAAAATGAAGAAGCTTAAAGAAACAATAAACATATTATATATCATATATAAAAATAGTGACAACATAATGGCCACCCTTGAAGGTGTTAAATGAGTATTGAACAATCATCGTTTCGGGAGGCAGAATATTACCATCCACGGAAACCGTATGTTCTTTAACCATTTGATGTAGTTGTGTGAGATTTTAGCTCAAATAAATATTATAACAACTTCCTAGTATATTGAAGATACTGGTTTTGTTACAAAATAAGTAAATAAAAAGAGTTTAGAGGGTTGGAGAAGCAAAATAAAACAAATGAACAAGAGAGAATGAATTACCTTTAAAAGTGTAACCCCTTTTGATTTGAGCCTCAAGGCTTCCTTTGAAAGGATTCTGGCCAAAGGGAATCCTCTAGGATGAGGAGAGGGATTTGGAGAGAGTAAATGGGAAGGGTTTTGCCAAGCCAAAGGCTTGAGGAGTGTGTTAAATGAGGTAGAGGTGGGGGCCTTTTATAAGAGGAGAGGACGGGCACTTTTGGAAAGTAAAGAAATATTACTTTATTTGAAAATGTGTTTCGGTTTTAAAAGGTCCCACATTGATATAATTCGTGTACAAGGTGATAAGGGTTCGAAATCCACCCATCCAATAAGTTTTGTACATGTGTAGTTCTTAGAGTTTACATTATCTTTCCATTTTATTTAAATCGTTAAATAATGAGGTCATCGCTGCATCATCATTATGTCATAAATAATTTAATTTATTTAGTGTCTAAAAATTATAAAACAAATACTAAGATGTAGGAAATTGTTTTATCTTTCCAATGACTATTTATAATCAAAAATCTGACTTCTATAACCCCATTTAAAAGTTGTTTTAGTAAAACATATCATGTTTGTGTCATTTTTACTTTTACATTAAATAAATAGTTATTTATGTCATTTCCCAACTAAAGTGTCTCCATGGGGTCCCCAAGTTGACCCATGAATTTTCTTGGTCGGCCATGACACAACCAATAAGGTTGGGACATGTTTCAAGCTCATATTAGTTTATTAAGGCATTATTTTTACCTTAAACTACACTAATTACCACTAATCGTGATTAAGAACTTAATAAGTTACTATTCACCAAATAATTATTATAATCTCATTGAACCACATTTTACTTCAAAATGACAACCATGTATGTCGGATTTTTGAAATTCAAAACAAAATTATGGAAAAATTTCATTTAAACAGAAAATCAGTCTTTATAAGTACCACTTAGTGGTTTCACTATTCATCAAAAATTGAAGTTTTTCAGAAAATTACCAAAAATTCACCCTAAGATATATTTGATATTATGAATTCAAAAATGAAGTCTATTTTAAAAAATTCAAAACATATAAGTCACATTAATTAATTTAATAATTAATTCCTGCTGTCAGAGCAAATAGCGTGTTTTTATGAAACAATAAGTATCAAAAGATTGACACTAGTTTAAGTCCGATTTCAAAGTGAAGTTAATTCCAACGACCACTATTGGATTTAATGGTAAAAATATTTTCTAGTTTCACTTTAAAACCAATTAAAAATATAATCTAATCATATAAATAAATTAGATTAAAAAGAGGTTTTGAATTAAAATACAACATTTTATATTATTCATTAAAAAAAAGAACTTTATCAGAAAGGTACCAAAAATTTACACAAAGTAAATTTTGATGTACCGATTATAAAGAAGAGTTATATTTGGTCCAATAGAATTTATCAGATCGATCAAAACTATATTTAATGACGGTTCTCCATCAAAAGGTGATAAGTGGACCTTTCGTGAAAAATTAGGTTATAAATGCCTAAAATTGAACTCTTTCCGTAATTTAAGCCTTTATCTTTTATTGGGTAAATGTAAAAACATTTAAAAACATATATAATCATATTTTAGTTATTTCTATCCATTCCCGCTAGTACAACGGCTACTCGTTAACTAACATTTAAAATAATATTATTTTATTACTTGTGGGCAACATAAGTTTTCAAAGAAACCCATCGTTGCGTACCGAGTATGCTATCGAACATAGAAACCCCTTTTAATTAAAATTAATATTTAATTTGTAAATATTAATAAATATGAAAATTCTTTATTCTTTATTTACCTGGGATGTTACATCCTTCCCCCCTTTTGGGAATTGCATCCTCGCAATTTTATTAACTTATCAAAATAAGTGGGGGTATTTATCCCTCATAGCATTTTCAGATTTACACGTTGCCTCTTCAATCACATGGTTTTTCCACAAAACCTTTACCTGATGAATCACCTTATTCCGTAACACCTGCTCCCTGTGGTCAAGAATCTGGACCGGTTGTTCCTCATAAGGAAGGTTCTCTTCCAGGTGAACTACCTCTGGACTCAAAACATGAGATGGATCTGACATATACTTTCTCAACACTGAAACATGAAAAACATTGTGTACCTGAGATAAACTCGGAAGTAAAGCCACCCGGTATGCAACTGATCCAACTCTCTCCAGAATTTTATATGGTCCAATAATCCTTGGACTCAGCTTTCCTTTCTTACCAAATCTCATCACACTTTTCCAAGGATAAACCTTGAGAAAAACATGATCACCTACCTCGAAAGATAGATCCTTCCTCCGGTTATCCGCATAACTCTTCTGCCTACTCTGAGCTATTCTCATGTGCTTCTGAATCAATTGAACTTTTTCTGCCATCTCTTCTACCAATTATGGTCCCATCAGCTTCCTTTCACCCACTTCATTCCAAAATGCTGGTGTTCGACACCACTTCCCATATAATGCCTCAAATGTTTCCATCTCTATACTGGAATGAAAACTGTTATTATAAGAAAACTCAACCAAAGAAATTTGTTGGTCCCAACTTCCCTGATAATCCATAGAACAAGCTCGTAGGACATCCTCCAATGTCAGGATTGTTCGTTCTGACTGCCCATCTGATTGAGGATGAAAGGCTGTACTAAAATTTAATTCAGTACCCAACGACTTCTGAAGGCCTTTCCAAAAGTTAGATGTGAACCTCGGATCACGATCAGATACAATGGAGATAGGAACTCCATGTAACCTGACTATCTCTTTAAGATACAAACGAGAAAGTTGATCTAGAGAGAAAGTATCTCGTATAGAAAGGAAATGAGCATATTTGGTCAAGCGATCAACAATAACCCATATTTCATTATTACCTCGATATGTCTTCGGTAATCCAACAACAAAGTCCATGGAAATATTATCTCATTTCCACTCAGGCTCTGGTAAAGGCTGAAGCATCCCTTTCGGTAACTGCCGCTCTACTTTAACCTGTTGACATGTCAAACACTTCACAGTAAAATCAGCAATGTCTCTTTTCATTCAATCCCACCAATAATACTCCCGCATATCTCAATACATCTTGGTACTGCCAGGATGAACTGAAAACGGGGAACTATGAGCCTCACATAACAACTCATTCTTCAACTGTGAATCACAAGGCACACATAACCTCTTCCCAAACCTCAAAACACAAACACAATCTTATCCAAGAACTCATGGAAAATTTTATTCATAAGGTCCATGAATACAGCAGGTGCATTGGTTAACCCAAAAGGCATAACTACAAATTCATAATGGCCATATCTAGTACGGAACGCAGTCTTCAGAACGTCTTCTTCTTTTACTTTCAACTGATGGTACCCCGACCTCAAGTCAATCTTCGAAAAATACTGAGCTCCATGGAGCTGATACCACTTCATTCGATGGCCCAACATCTGCTGAAGTTGTTGCAAAGGATTTTACCACCACTTTCTGCTTGTAGTCTGGCTGCATTCCACCAGTTGAGTTCTTCGTTGGACACTTGTTTGCATAATGACCCATTTCATTACACTTAAAACATCTTACCGTTGGCTTTTCATTTCCTGCTTGACCATCTTCCTTACAGTTACGAGCAATATGACCAGACTTACCACACCGAAAGCACTTACCAGACTTTGATAAACATTCTCCAGGATGCATTTTACCACACTTCTCACAGGATGGATATTTGGTTTTCTTACCTCCTTGCTTCTTTGATGAATTCTTCCCCTTTTCCTACCAACTAGACCTCTTATTCTGTTGTTTGTCATAGAACACCTGATCATCGGAAAACTCCATTTCCACCTTCTTCTCACATTGAAAAAGTTTATCATAACTTTTGAACTCACGAGAAGCTAAAGCCCTTCGATACTTTGGCTTTAACCCTGAGTAAAAACGATTTATTTTACTATCAATATCTCGTATGAAGTTTGGAGAATACCTTGCCAATCAAGTGAACTTTTCTTCATAAGCAGCCACTGAATCATCTTCCTGCCTCAATTCTAGGAACTGTTTTTCCATCGTAAGACGAACCACCTTAGGAAAATATTTCTCAAGAAACATACCTTTGAATTCGTCCCCGTGAAGATCCTCAATCTCATCAATATCCCTTATATTTTTCACCATCGACCACC
Organism: Viscum album; assembly: GCA_963277665.1. Classification (NCBI taxonomy): domain Eukaryota; kingdom Viridiplantae; phylum Streptophyta; class Magnoliopsida; order Santalales; family Viscaceae; genus Viscum; species Viscum album. Next base: position 600,027,115 of record OY728162.1, on the reverse strand, counting down.
ACTGATCAGCTTCTCCTTCAGAACGTTAAACAGCATGACTAACCTTTTGATGTTCTAAACACCCCATGACATCAAAAATCTTCTCCAGTGCTTTAATCCACCCTTCAGCTTGCACAGGGTCAGATGATCCTCTGAATGATGGGGGATGTTTCCCCATGAAATGTTCCACCACTGACATGTTCCTCTGCGGTTGATATGGATGATCTTGTGCATGGATACCACCACCATTTATAGCGTGAGTCAACTGTGCCATCACTGCAACAAACAGTTCAGTTCCGATTCCGACCATCTCAGGTTGCTGATTTGGAAGGTTATCTTTCTCCTGATGTCATCCAAACATAGCTGCTTTGTTTCCTCTGCGAAAAACCATTCTGAACACAGAAATATCTTAGGCGAAGCAACACGGTAATCCGTAAATGCTATATCATTTCAATAATATTATAATTTAACACTTTTCTAACTCCTAATTTTGTCTAAACCGACCTCTGATACCAACTATAAGGCCCCGACCTTAACCCTTACTTAATATTGAATTAAATGAATAACTCATGTTGAGGATCTTTTCAGGTTTAGAGTTTTAGAGAATTAGAACATAACTATTACATCTCAAAATATTACAAAGTAGTCACTTATACTAAGATTCCATAATAAAAAAACTCTTGAAAGAAACATGTCTAGTTCCATGTTTTATATAGCATGACATTCCCTTGATCCCATCCTTGACCTTATTCCACATTAAGTCCTGTGAAAAACATTTCAAAAAAACTTGGGGTGAGCATAAAAAGCTCAGTAAGGGATACACAAAGAATGAAAACTGTTAGTTTTTTAAAATCAAGTAAACCATGTATACTCTATCAAAGTAATACCTTCACCTTCATGAAGTAGTAAAAACTCTTCACTGAATAAGGTATCATTACTTACCCTTTTGTAACAAAAGTATTACCATAAAACCCATATAAAGAACACATAACATATATAAAGTTAACTTTGGACATAAACATACTTAAGTGGAATAACCATACGGTCGACTTCCACACATATCACTTAACGGAATAGCCATACGACCAATTTCCATACATACTTAATGGAATAGCCATACGGCCGACTTCCATACCCAATGCATTGGAGGTTATAACGTAACCACCCGTCCTGGTATTCACGGCACCACCCGTCATATGGTTTATAGAGTAACCACCCGTTAAAATGTCCATGTACCAATATAAAATCATAAAACATAAAACCAATATAAAGGAATGATAACATTTCCACATTTCAATCACAATATATCATAAATATATTGACATAATAGAATCCTTTTTCAAAACCATTTTCAATACCAAAATACAAAAAAGAGTATATGGTATTTATTTTATTCTAAAAACATTACGGCTTGTTGAGAAATCCAACGATCAAATAATACTCGCGGCGGCGGAAAAGGTCGTTGTCGCCACGTACGTTAAAAGAAACATTCCTTTTTGTCGTTTTGTAAAACTCTTCATAGAAAAAGATTCCTTTTGTATAAAAGTAAAAGTCAAAGGGTTTTATACAACGTATAAAATAAATTTTTGTATAAAACTAAATATGCCTCAATTAAAGGAGATTGAGATGAAGTCCCTTACCTCGGGTCCGACTTGACTCGATCGTTCTTTAACGTCCTGAATAATAAACATGAGTTAATTTATACTTGATTAAGAACCTTTTTAAAGTTCATTATTCCTTTTATATCAATTATTTCCATGTTATAAACATTATGTAACCATTTATGTTAATAATGTTTGATTTGTCAATATTTCGTTCTTAAGTCGAAAGTTGACTTCTTACAATTACATGTTGTTCGTGTGGTCAAAAGTTCATTATATCCGGAATGAAATTCCTGATTTGGATAACATATATATCATATATATCCAGCATATACATGTATTTATAATATTCCATAATCATTTAGAGGTAAGAAATGAAATGCACCATTCATGGAGACGGTAACCCGTACGTACGCATGAACGCTACTTTCATTTCATTGTCATATTAATGGAATTAAAACTAAATGAGAGGTCTGTATATTTAAATTCCAGAATTATATTCATCATTTATATATATCATTAGTTATATATATCCATTATATACATGTACTTTTAATAGTACATTACATTTGGGGATAAGAAATGAAATGCACCGTTCATGGAGACGGTAAGCCGCACGTACGCATGAACGCTACTTTCATTTCTATCTCATACTTTAATGGAAAGAAATAATAATGATATAAAGGTATATTATAATTCCAGTATAACATCATATATAATAACTTTAAATCCATCCTTTACACGTCCCACATATGTCATTAACGAATCACATCACTTTGAGGGGGCGGTAGTCCGCACTTCCTTAAATGAAGATATCGTGTTTACCCATAATGGAAACCATAAAGGTATGCCCAAAATGAAAAATACAGAAGCTTAAAGAAACAATAAACATATTATATATCATATATAAAAATAGTGACATCATAATGGCCACCCTTGAAGGTGTTAAATGAGTATTGAACAATCATCGTTTCGGGAGGCAGAATTTCACCATCCACGGAAACCGTATGTTCTTTAAACATTTGATGTAGTTGTGTGAGAGTTTAGCTCAAATAAATCATATAACAAAATCCTAGTATATTGAAGATACTGTTTTTGTTACAAAAGAAGTAAATAAAAAGAGTTTAGAGGGTTGGAGAAGCAAAATAAAACAAACGAACAAGAGAGAATGAATTACCTTTAAAAGTGTAACCCCTTTTGATTTGAGACTAAAGGCTTCCTTTGAAAGGATTCTGCCCAAATGAAATACTCTAGGATGAGTAGAGGGATGTGGAGAGAGTAAATGGGCAGGGGTTGGCCGAGTCAAAGGCTTGAGGAGTGTGTGAAATGAGGTATAGGTGGGGGCCTTTTATAAGAGGAGAGGAGGGGCACTTTTGGAAAGTAAAGAAATATTACTTTATTTGAAAATGTGTTTCGGTTTTAAAAGGTCCCACATTGATATAATTCGTGGATAAGGTGATAAGGGTTCTAAATCCACCCATCCAATAAGTTTTGGACATGTTTAGTTCTTAGATTTTACATTATCTTTCCATTTTATTTAAATCGTTAAATAATGAGCTCACCGCTGCATCATCATGATGTCATAAATAATTTAATTTATTTAGTGTCTAAAAATTATAAAACAAATACTATGATGTAGGAAATCTTTGTATCTTTCCAATGACTATTTATAATCAAAAATCTGACTTCTATAACCCCATTTAAAAATTGGTTTAGTAAAACATATCATGTTTGTGTCATTTTTACTTTTACATTAAATAAAAAGTTATTTATGTCATTTCCCAACTAAAGTGTCTCCATGGGGTCCCCAAGTTGACCCATGGCTTGTCTGGGTCGTCCATGACACAACCAATAATGTTCGGACATGTTTCAAGCTCATCTTATTTTATTAAAACATTATTTTTACCTTAAACTACACTAATTACCACTAATCGCGATTAAGAACTTAATAAGTTACTATTCACCAAAAAATTATTATAGTCTCATTGAACCACATTTTACTTCTTAATGACAGCCATGTATGTCGGATTTTTGGAATTCAAAACACAATGATGGCAAAATTTCATTTAAACAGAAAATCAGTCTTTTTAAGTACCACTTAGTGGTTTCACTATTCATCAAAAATTGAAGTTTATCAGAAAATTACCAAAAATTCACCCTAAGCTTTATTTGATATTACGAATTCAAAAATGAAGTATATTTTACAAAATTCAAAACATATAAGTCACATTAATTAATTTAATAATTAATTCCCGCTGTCAGAGCAAATAGCGTGTTTTTATGAAACAACAAGTATCAAAAGATTGACACTAGTTTAAGTCCGATTTCAAAGTGAAATTAATTCCAACGACCAGTATTGGATTTAATGGTAAAAATATTTTCTAGTTTCACTTTAAAACAAATTCAAAAGATAATCTAATCATATAAATAAATTAGATTAAAAAGAGGTTTTGAATTAAAATACAACATTTTATATTATTCATTAAAAAAAGAACTTTATCAGAAAGGTACCAAAAATTTACACAAAGTAAATTTTGATGTCCCGATTCTAAAGAAGAGATATATTTGGTCCAATAGAATTTATAAGATCGATCAAAACTATATTTAATGACGGTTCTCCATCAAAAGGTTATAAGTGGACCTTTCGTGAAAAATTAGGGTATAAATGCCTAAAATTGAACTCTTTCCGTATTTTAAGCCTTTATCTTTTATTGGGTAAATGTAAAAACATTTAAAAACATATATAATCATATTTTAGTTATTTCTATCCATTCCCGCCAGTACAACGGCTACTCGTTAACTAACATTTAAAATAATATTATTTTATTACTTGTGTGCAACGTAAGTTTTCAAAGAAACTCATCGTTGCGTACCGAGTACGCTATCGAACGTAGAAACCCCTTTTAATTAAAATTAATATTTAATTTGTAAATATTAATAAATATGAAAATTCTTTATTCTTTATTTACCTGGGATGTTACACTAGGTACCCAAGTGTTTTTGAGTATGGCTTACCACCTGCAGACTAACGGGTAGTCAGAGTGTACATTTCATGTATTAGAAGATATGTTGAGAGCAGGTGTTTTCAATCCTGGAGGATCATGGGAGAAACACCTATCCTTTGTTGAGTTTTCCCACAACAATGGATTTCATGATACTATTCATATGGAATCTTTTGAGGCACTTTATCGGTGACCGTGTAGATCTCTATTGTGTTTTTAGAGGCCAAATAGTCTGAGATGTTAATACCGAGTCTAGTGCATGAGAGGTTGGAGAAGGTTCATTTAATTCAAAAGTGTATTGAAACATCTTAAAATATGTAGAAGTCGTGGCTGTACCAGCATCGTACACCCCATGATTTCATGGTGGATGATAGTTTCTTTCTTTGGGTGTCACCAAAGTTGGGTCACCATTGAATTGGGAAGAAGGGCATATTGGTTCCCTGATATGTTGGGCCATTTATTATTGTGGAAAGGGTCAGACATGTGGCATATCGGTTGGCTCTCCCACATCAGTATAGTGGGATGCATGACGTCATCCACGTTTTACCACTTTGGCAATATCATACAAATTCATCTCATTTGATAAATATTGAGGAAGTCGAGCATGAGGCTAACACATCCTTTGAGGAGACCCTAGATTGTATCATGGATCGCAGAGATAATGTCTTTTCGTGAATGGTTGTTCCCTTTCTTCATGTTCTATGGAATCATGGAAATATTCAGGAAGAGAACTATGAATGATAATGGGATATGCGGGGCCATTTATACAATATCTTTTCTTTGGGAACTCAATGATGCTCAGGAAGAGCATCTTGGGGACAAGCCGTTATAAGGTTGGGAGGTTGTAAGTTCTCGGATTTCCGTTAAGGTATTTTTTGCTTATGTTTTAGTTTAAGTATTCTATTTTGTCCAAATAAATGTTTCCCAAGTCCTTAAGTAGGATGAGGGCTTTTATAGGGGTTCAGGACACAAACAAGTGGGAAAAAGAGTTTTCTGGGCAAGTCATACGGTCTACGAATGGTTAGTCATGACCGTGCAGAAATCCCTTGTAAACTATGTAGAAGAAGGATTTTCGGATAGTAGTCTCCACACTGTTAGTGCACGGTTTGGGAAATCTTGTGGGTAAACTATGTGATGGAACTATTTCTAGACACTAAATTTTTTTTCAGTTTTCACACAGTTTGGAAAACTGTGCAGGTAAAATGTGCGGCCAAGTACTTTTAAAAATTACAAAAAATCCCATTACAAGTTTTTTATACCCAACATGATATTTCCTCCTTTATTCACCCTTTGGACCCTATTAATGAACTAATGTCTCCAAAATCATCTAAGGATCAATCTCCCTCAATTAAGGGTTGTTTGGAGCATTGTCATTTGTGAGTTGAGGTGCTGGGTGAGGCAAAATCCATCCCTACTTCCTTTCCATTATTTGGGTTGGTATCTCTATCTAATATTCCTCCAAAGCTGTCGAAACCTTATTTTTTTGAATATTTTTAGGTTAAGGCTTCAAAGGTTGTATGAATTGATATAAAATGGTTTTTTAAGGGTGTATTCACCAAAATATTTAAGGTATGTGGGTTAAGAGTTTTACCCCATGGCTTTCATGTGGATTTTCTTAGATAGGGTTATGTTCTTAATTTTTCCATTATTATGATCATGATTCCATTTGATTTATTTAGATATAGTAGGTGTCTAAATGGTTAATTTAACTCATCATGTATCCCATGATATTCATGGAGGATGGACAAATGAGATTAGGACCACCCATGTTGTGTGTCGATATTCCCCAATCATATAGTTTAACTAAGTATGTGTAAGGACATTGTATAAGAACATTTGTCCCGTGAAGAAAAATTTAATATGCTTGAAGGATTTACAATTGGGATTTTAGTAATATACTTAGGTTGTGTAATGGACTAAGCATTTGTTGGGTTGTCATGAAAAATAGTTAAATGGATTAATGGGAAAATACTTGGGGATTAGCTTTATACTTGAATATGATTAGTGAGTTAGGCATGTGAATTGAGAATGGGTCTAAAGGGATTAAGTAATAAAAATGATGAATGTGTCAATGGATTGATGAAGAATGTTAATTTCCCATTTATTGATTTTATTGTGATGTTGTAAATGATATTGTCTATGCTGGTTGTTATATGGTTAATTGTGGTTACTCATGAATAATAATGTGCACATGGCATAGTCGTGTGTGGAATAGACTTGAGGTTATATGATCACAAATCAAGTTGGACTGAGGATCTAGTTCCACCCCTAAATTCAAGGGTTATGGAATAGGACAGTGATCTATTCCCCTAATGGTTTTATTCACGCAGGCTGAGTCTTCGAGGTGAGGATTATGAGGTAGTTATAATGTGTTTCATAGTGAGATATGAATTGATTTTATTTCATACGCTTGAGAATATTGAACATTGACAATGCATTGAACACATGAAAAATGTAGATTAAATAACTAAATGTCAATGTAGTGTACTCAAATTCAATAGTAGTATTGTTAATGGATTATAGTATAGAATGGACTATTAAACTATTTATCTAACATTACATTATTTATCATTTTCATGCATTTTCAATTTGGTCGGATATATTGTAGACAATGTTTTTGGTGGCCTACTGAGTTTTAATCACACCCTACTCGGGCCGCCTTTATGTTCCCAAGAAGCTTTCATGATTGCAGGTCCAGACAACGGCAATGGCCCTATGCTGGGGAGTTCAGTTGGATGTTGGACATGTATTGGTGAGGTTCCAAACGTGGAGTCTGAATAATTATGGGTATTTTGATTTTTTTCTTCTTTTGGGGTTTTTTTCACTTGTCATAGTAACTTTTCATGGTATATTTAAAATTTTATATGGTTTTACCCAAGTTTTGGAATTTTTTTCATGCTATCAATTTTTGCCTATTATTTTCATTATTTAAATTATTATCTATTGTGGCTTACTCTGGTATGAGGGTATTGTTTCCCCATTTGACTTATTAGACCCTCGTTGCTAGTCGACAACTTGTGGTGTATGGGGATGTGTAATTGAGGTCATCGGGTGACCCGAATCAGGTCAGTAAATTAGTGGCACCAAGGTCTGGGACTTTATATGGAAGGGGATTAGGTTGAGATTCATCAACAAGGATTGACAAGACATCACTAAATATACTTGTGATAAGATTTATATACCATTACACCCTAACCCCTCTATTGGATCCTACACATGAATGTTATGCTATTGATACAATTCTACCTTATAATGGGAACCCCTCTAATGGATCGTGTACGGGAACACTATTGGTACATGAGATGGAGGATTTATATCATTGAGGTACATGGTTTTTTGTGTCCCACTTTTGATAGTTACCTATAAGTATATTTATATAGTCAACTCTTGTGACTTGTTGTGTATGAGTTTTGTTACCAAAAACTGGTATACAGTAGAACTTGTGTACAATTTCAATATTTATATTTCAGAAATTCTAATTTTAAAAAGGGGGTTTCAATGAAAGGTGTTTCTTGAGTATGTTTTTCATAAATCGTTTTTTGGAAATATTTGAATTATTCACATGTTAATATGGATGTATTTTTAATTCTAATGTTATATAATGGAATCCTTATTTTGGTTAGTATCATATTGGGATATGGCTCACACCCAAAATACACCTATAGGTGTATGCGTACTTTGTTATGTATGACATGGGTAATTGAAATATGTTCCATAGTGGTGACGTTGGTACTAGTTTCTAGTGTCCCACTTGTTTCAGGTGTTGTTGTTGGTGGCTTAAAGATGATTTCCCTCTCATGACATGGACGTTTTTAGATTAATTTTTGGTCACCTTAACATTTTTTTGTTTTTATTTAGTTCAATGTAGTAAAACATTTAATTTAAAATTGTTGTGTCTTGTTTGGTTATGATTATCATTTATGTGATTTCTTGTTCTATTGGTTTGGTTATTCTTATATTCATAGGTGAAATAGTTTTCAATGTGTATATTTGATACCTCGTATCTAGTTTCTTGCCCATGGGGACTGGGAACACCCTTCATTCCTAGTAAAACATGGGGTCTGCTGTCAGTACGGATGGTATCCCAGCTTGGTTCGTGACAGAATAGGTGTTGATGAACCACCAAAGACAATTACCGATAGAGACCCATACTAATTTCACCCTTGGTGTGCTATTTCAAATTTAGAATAATGAGATATAATTTCATCTTACCAAATAATAATCTTTGGGGATATTTTTATGACTATTTCGGCCCTATAAAACCTATAGTATTCTATATCATTGGTTTTGGGTTTACTATCTTCTATTACAGTAATGTTTTTACATTTAGTTTTGATATTGGTACTATTTGATTTCTATTTTTTTGAAATTAATAAAAATAATTTTTTTGGGTATTCATTGTTTCGAACACATTGGATATTATATAATATTAAACACATTAACTACTATTTCCCTTTCTTGATTTCGATATTATTAATTTTTTTGTGTATCTACTTTTGTTTCAACTCATCTTGATTCCTTAAAGTCTCTCATGGGTTTTTTATTATCTTAGTCCTTTATTTATCTTTTATTCAACAATATTAGCTGAAATGATAACAACATTCGATGATCCTAGAATATTCGTAAGGTCATTTTATTATTATTCACCTTAACATATTTGTATTAGATCCACCTTATAATGGGAATTGAAACCTATAAATATGAAGTAGAAATTTTTTATGGTAAAAATGACATCAACTATTAGTGATTCCATATTAGATCCCTAATTGTACAGTAGGGAATCATTGATGATTTATAAGGAAATGTAAAACCAGTAGTCCTCCATTAAGTTGATATATAGATTTTACCTAAATTTCATGATGTCTTTATTGGAACCATAGAGTAGAACCATATATCAATTCTTCTATTTCTAGGTGAATATGTTACACGAGAAGGAGCTCCTGGAATGAATGATTCTAGTATAAGGTTGAATCATATAAAACTGCATATGAATTCTTCACTTGTTTGTCTTTTTTATATAATGATTCAAGTTTTTACCTCATTAAAATTCCTAGGATATGAAATTCAGATGCACAATGATGAATTTGACAATGTTATGTGAGACCTACACATTATTAATTTTAAAATCGAGAATGGAGATCAATATTTTATATTGTTAATTGAACATTTTTGTTCCTATAATACTATGGTTGAAAAAATAATGTATTTATGAGACTCTATTGAGTTATAAGAAGTTAAATCAGTTATACATTCTAAGGATTCTCATTCCAATCCTAATGTGAAGTACTAGGAAGGAATCATTTTTACGAGGGATAGACCTTAGAATAAGATTATGATGAAATACAAAAATATGTAATATAGATTGAATAGTAAAAAACATTAACATAAATCAATTTATTTGGGATGATTGGTAAGATACAGTAACTGTGGAAATCCTAGACACTTTTCTCTATATTGACACAAGTTTAAACAAATATAACATATTAAACATAAAAAATAAGCTATAATTTATTATAGTTATGACATGGATAAGGTACCCAATGTTACTCCAAATAATATGTCTAATGAATGTGTACTGGATTGAGGATTGTCCTTTAAAAAGTCCCCTTTTAAATATAATCTACATGATTTGACTAAGATAGTTGAGTTGGATTTTTTGCAGGGAAACAACCAGAGGTCTATATTCCAGGGTAGATGGTTAATTATATTAGATCATTATGATTACTATTTATCAACCACACTACATTTTAGGAGGGTCCCTGACCTGTATAAACACCACATTTCCTCAGTAGTATTATAAAATAAAAGGTATACATTCATGTATGATAACTGATATTTATAGATCACTAAGGGATTTTGGATTGAAAACAATGACTGTGTTGTAATTAGTTTTTCTCTTTTAAATGGAAGGAATCCATATATCTAGTTAGGTAGTACATATTCCACCAAATCAGAAAATAATTTTGATTGGAATATAATATTGGGGCCTAAAGGTTTTAATTGTCTAAGGATTTGAATAACCAAGAGATGTTGATTATTATTACACAATCAAGCCTTACATTATGTAAATATTGTGTTCTTTGATAGTCTAGGTCACTAATCATTATTTTGACATCCTTTAGTGTTGGTAACCCTTTTGAAGATCACTATTATTCAATATGGGGATATGTTTAGTCCAAAAAACATGTTGGAGGCTTTTATATTGCAAAATTCATTGAACATATTCCCTATAAGATAGTAGATTTATGCTCCTCAAAAAAATTGTGATGCCATTGAAACATTTAAATCATATAAATTCATTATTGAGGATTAAACATATTGAAGGATTTAGGCATTAAGAATGAAAAATGGATCAGATCCCCTTTTATTTGACTTTATATATTTTTGTGAGTGTGATGTTCGAGTTAGACATAATACTATTAGGAGAAAATGTCAGTAGAATAGTTTTCTACAAATTTTAATTCAAACTATACTCAAATTATTACAAATAATATTATCCTACTAAAGGATTCCCAAATACATTTGCGATAAAGCTTCCTTGACAATAGTTTACCTTATAAATGGATTCCCTTCTTCAAATGGATTTAAAAATACCCAAGAGTGGTGGTGTAACTAACCCCCTGCTATAATCATTTAACTGTTTTTGAATGTGGAAACATCGAACATGGTAAATGATATAAAATTGAATCAAGATCTCTTCAATTTATATTTTTAGAATATCCTGAGGGGGTTAATGAGAATATTTTTTGTGTTGGGAAACTAAGTTACCAAAAATAAATTATAATCAAGGATGTAGTCTTACCTGATAATTTTGTTATGAAATATATGTTCTTGATTATTAATACTGATAACATTCCTCAAAGTGATTCTTCTCAATATAATAACCAAACCTTGTTTGAGGCTCTAATTGATTGTATTCAAACAAAATATCTTCCATAAGACCCTTCAAAAAGTGATTCTCTTATTGAATCAGACAGAAATACAATAGGGGAGAAGATGATTACCATCATACTAAAGATAAACCATTGTGTGTTTCCATAGCTCCATTTCTTTTTATCAAGTATCACATGGATTGCCTTACTTTCCATGATTCATGGGACATTGATTTGGAGGAAATATAGACTTATAGAAAAGATATAATTGGTCGATATTGTAGTCTTTAGTTCTCTTCTATGTATAATGATTTGAATATTCAAAAGAAAAAAACATTGACTCTATTAATAAGAAACCTAATTACAGTCCTAGCAGTTTGAAGTGGATTTTAAAAAAATAAATATAATTCCATTGAGATTAAAGTAAAATTAAATTATATGATTATAGCTGGTGGCTCATTTTAATGGGAAGGCACAGACTATTATAAAATATTTTCACTTATGGACTTCATCATTGCCATTGATAACACTAATAATTATCATAGTATATTTTTTAATTCTATATCCAATGCATAATCCCTATAATTAAAATATATATTAAAAAACATATATATATAGGAATACAAATGTATCAAAAACCATATTGGAATAAAAACATTACATTTAATCAATATTAATGTTAAAAATTTACATACTTTGTTTTAAAATTTATTTCATATTTATAATAAAAAAAATTACAACCCAATGTATGATGAAAAAAATCCTAATGAGTCGTTTTTTAATGATTAACATGATGTACTTTGTATTGGGTCTAAAGATGGTCCCTCAAAATAATGATAAAATTTGTGTGGTGGTAGATTGGCTGACCAATGATTCTCATTTATTTCTGATTCAGGAGGCCAATACAGTCGACTAGTTTTGGAAATTGTATGTTCGAGAAATAGTTCAGTTTCATGGTGTACCAAGAACCAAATTCTTAGATCATGATTTGTGTTTCACCTCACACTTGTGTAAGGGTCTACAAAAGGCACTAAGTACCCAGGTGTTTTTGAGTACGACTTTCCACCTGTAGACTGATGGGCAGTCAGAGTGTACAATTAAAGTATTAGAAGATATGTTTAGAGCTTGTGTTATCTATATTATTGGATCATGGGAGAAACACTAATCCCTTGTTGAGTTTTCATACAAAAATGGATTTCAGGCTACAGTTAATAAGGAACCTTTTGAGGCACTTTATCAGTGACTGTGCAGATCTCTATTGTGTTTGTTAGAGTCCACATAGTCTGAGATGTTAATACCAAGTCTTGTGCAGGAGATGTTTGAGAATCTTCGTTTAATTGAAATGTGAATTGAAACATCTCAAAATAGGTATAAGTAATGTGTGTACCAGTATCGTACACCTCATGAGTTCATGGTGGGTGATAGTGTCATTCTTTTCTTGTCACCAAAGTTGGATCACCATTGAATTAGGAAGCAGGGAATATTGGTGCCCAGATGTGTGGGGCCATTTAAGATTGTGGAAAGGCTCAAACTGGTGGCATATCGGTTGGCTCTCCCACATCGGTATAGTGAGATGCATGATGTCTTCCATGTTTTACAACTCTGACAATATCATATTGATCCATATCATGTGATAAATGATGAGGATGTCGAGCATGAGGCTGACATTTCCTTTGAGGAGCACTGAGTTTTTATCATGGATCACAAAGATAAGGTTTTTTCGAGAATGGTTGTGCCCTTGGATCATGTTCTATGAAAACGTGGAAATGTTCAAGAAGAAAAATAGGAGAGATAATGGGATATGCAGGCCCATTTTCCCAATATCTTTTCTTTGGGAACTCAATGATGCTCAGGAAGAGCATCTTGGGGATGAGCCGTTATAAGGTGGGGAGGTTGTAAGTTCTCGGATTTCTGTTAAGGTATGTTTTTTATTATTTTTTAGTTTATGTATTCTATTTTGGATGAATAAATTTTTCCCAAGTCCTTAAGTAGGATTGGGGATTTTATAGGTGTTGGAAACACAAAAAAGAGGGAAAAAGGTTTTCTTGGAAAGTCGTGCGATCTACACACGGTTAGTCATGACTGTGCAGACAACCCTTGTAAACTGTGTAGAAGAAGGATTTCAGATTGTAGTCTATGCATAGTTATCACACGGTTTTGGAAATCCTATGGGTGAACCATGTGGAGGAACTATTTCCAGACAGTAAAATTTGAACAGTTTGCAAAACCGTGCGGGTAAACTGTGTGGCCCCAGAACTTCTAAAAATTACAAAAATTCCATTATAGGTTATTTATAACCAACATTAAATTTACTCCTTTCTTCCTTCTTTGGATCCTAGTAATGGACTGATGTCTCCAAAATCATCCAACGTCCAATCTCCCTCATCTAAGAGTCGTTTGGAGCATTTTCAGTTGTGGATTGAGGAGCTGGGTAATGTTAAACCCCTCCCTGCTTATTTTTCTTGATTTGGGTTGGTATCTCTCTCTAATATTCTTCCAAAGCTATCAGAAACTTATTTTTTATTTATGATTTATAGATTAAGGCGTGAAAGTTTGTATGAATTGAGATATAAGGATTTTCTTAAGGGTGTGTTTTCCAACATATTTAAGGTAGGTGGTCTAAGAGTTATACCCCATGGGTCTAATGTGGATTTGTGTATATAGGGTTATGTTTTTATTTTTACATTATTATTTTCCTGATTCCATTTGATTTATTTGGATATAGTGGGTGTGTAAATGTTTAATTTAACTCATCATGAATCCAACGAGATTCATGGAGGGTGGACAAATGGGATTAGGTCCACCCATGTGGTGTGTCGATATTCCCCAAACATAGAGTTTAACTAAGTAAGTGTAAGGACATTGTATAAGAACATCGATCCCATGATGAATAATTTAATAAGATTAAAGGATTTACAATTGGTTGTTTAGTAATAAACTTAGCTTGGGTAATGGCCAAAGTGGTTTTTGGGTTGTCATAAAAAGTAGTTAAATGGATTAAGGGGAAAATTCTTATAGTTTAGCTTTATAATTGAATATTATTAGTGAGTTAGGCATGTGAAGTGAGAAAGGGTCTAAAGGGGTTAAGTAATAAAAATTATAAATGTGTCAATGGATTGAGGAAGAATGTTAATTTCCCATTTAATGATTTTGTGTGATGTTGTAAATGATATTAGCCATGCTGGTTGTTATATGGTTAATTGTGGTTAATGATAAATAAAAATGCGCACATGGCTTAGTAGTGTGGGGAATATACTTGAGGTTCTATGCCCACAGGTCATGTTGGACTGAGGATCTAGATCCCCCCCAAAATTCATGGGTTATGGAATGTGACAGTGATCTATTCCTTTAATGGTATCATTCACCCAGACTGGGGCTTCAAGATGAGTATTATGAGGTTGTTATAATGTGATTCAAAGTGATATAGGAATTGATTTTATTTCATATGCTTGAGAATATTGAACATTAACAATCCATTGAACAAATGAAAAATGTAGATTAAATAACAAAATTTCTAATTGGTGAACTCAAATTCAATAGTATTATAGTTAAAGGAACATAGTATAAAATGGACTATTAAATTGTTTATCTAACATTCCATTATTTATCATTTTCATGCATAGTAAAATTTTCAGGATATATTATAGACACCATTTGTGGTGACCTACTGAGTTTTAATCTCACCCTACTCGGGCCGCCATTATGTTACCAAGAAGATTTCATGATTGGAGGTCCAGGTACGGGAAATGTTCCTATGATGGAGAGTTCAGTTGTATGTTGGACTTGTATGGGTGCGGTTCCAGATGTGGAGTATGAACCATTTTTTGGATTTTGACGATTTTCTTTTTTTTTTGGTCTTTTTGTTCACTTTTCATAGTAGCATGGCATGGTATAATTATGATTGTATATGGTTGTACCCAATTTTTGGAATTTGTTATTTGTGAATGTTATCAATTTTTTCCTATTCTTTTAATTATTTAAATTATTTCCTATTGCGGCTTACTCTGGTAATGAGGGTATTTTTTCCCCATGTGACTTATTAGACCCTTGTTGCTAGTTGAAAACTTTTGGTGTACGGGGAGGTACAATTGAGGCCATGGGGTGACCTGACTCAGGTTACCAGATTAGTGGATCCAAGGTCCGGTACTTTACATGGAAGTGGATTAGGTTGAGATTCATCAAGAAGGGTTAACACGACACCACTAAATATACTTGTGATATGATTTAGAGACCATTACACCTTCATATGAGAACCCCTATAATGGATACTACACATGAATGGTATGCTATTGAAACAATTATACCTTAGAATGGGAACCCCTCTAATGGATTTTGCATGGGAACACTATTGGTACATGAGATGGAGTATTTCTATCATTAAGGTACATTGTTTTTAGTGTCCCACTTTTGAATGTTACCTATAAGTATTTTTCCATAGTCCACTCTTGTGACTTGTTGTGTATGAGTTTTTTTACCAAAAATTGGTGTATAGTAGTGTTAGAGTTGGTGTCCTGAGAACCAACTTTTTTAACTTTGATTACATGAATGTACACTAATTATATATTGTTTATTGTTCTGCATGACTGTAATAAAATAATGTCATGGAATATTTGTTGCATTAATATAGTCATGGAAGATCTCTGCATTGATGAAAACCATAAAATTCCATAACAATATTCTAAAATAAAGTTCTACGGTTGGATAAAATACAATTATAGGACACATAGTATATTGACTGTCATGTGTGAGTACTTGTAAGAAGATGAGACTCTATCTCATGGAGTTCGCACTTGGTAATCTCCAAGATGGGAGATTATGAGAACAGACTCAGTAGTAGTAATTCTTCATGTCTTGGTGTCATCATACATTTCTATCTATGAGCGTGTGTAATGGTTCTTATATTGGAAGATTTTCATTAACTCATGTCATGACTCGCACACTAAGATTTACTAACGAAAACCGTCCCGAAGAGAGTTAGCGGGAAGTATGGTACGTTGGGTGCGTCATGAATGACATGTTGTTAATGGATAAGTCAAGGAAGGATCTTTCCCTTCCATATTTATGGAAGTAGATATCTCGGGCCCTTTGATTGAAATAGAACTGTCTCCCAAATTCCATGGAAATGGTGTAACGACAAGTTTATTTCTGGAAGTCAAAGAATGACAGATCAAGAATATAGGTTTATGAAACTTCCTTGAAACCTACTTGATGAGATATTGAGACAAAGGGATTAAATTATATGGAAATCATTCGTATGAGGTTCCACATCAATTTGGCGTCAACTTATTTTTCATTGGTGCCTTTACCCATTGCTAGACAGTAATCATTGACTTTAGGCAAGCCCACCTAATGCCATTGATAAAAAGTCCTAGAGGGTCACAAACTAAGTGTATCCAAGTATCTCAAGTAGAATAATGATTATTCCCGTACAGGTTTTAATAATTATTCAAGGAAGCCTAAATCATTTTAATAATGGAAGAATAATATAATGAAAACAAGATATTTAGGCGGTGTATTAATGATCACATGCTGTGTAGTTTTCATTTTCGAATGGAAATGAAAAACAAGTACACTCCATGTATTAATGATTACATGCCATGTGGTTTTATGAAAATAAAGTACACTCAGTGTATTAATGATTACACTCCGTTTTGTTTTTTCCATCGGTATTTTGAGGAGAAAATATTGTTTTATTAAATGATATTTATTATAATCAGCATTGGCACATGTCAATGAATTAATGATTCGATATGTGGGGGTTTTAGTAAGAGTTAATGAAATAAATAAAACGTGTAACGCACTTATTTATTAGCATAACTCTATAAACTCAAACCCAAATATAGATATTCTCACAACCCCAACACTTTTCCTTAATCGTTATGCACAATAATTCTAGAGAATTCCCTCAAAGATGGGAGAACTCTATCCTCCAAGAATTCTCTCAAGACTGAGAGAGATCTTCCTTCGTCGGATCAAGATGTTATTAGGCGGACAATGCTAGAAAAGGTTTCTCCACGCTAGCACCCATAGAATCCTTTGGAGACATCCAGAGATACGTGGTTCACGTGTGGATCACCGCAGGAGGAAGTCTACACTTGTCTTCTGCGATGCAATGATGAATCACATTGGAATGTGATCAAGAATATCAGTGAAGAAAGAACACCCAAAAATTTAATTCATGTCAATTAATAAAATTAATTATAATCAACATGTGATTCTCCTCATTTGTGGTTCTAGGACCATCCTTATTCTTTGACTATGTCAATGATTCAATCCATGGAGACTTGCATTGATCATCGTATTGATCGTCAATTGATCATTTCTAATGACAAAAATCAAAGTGGGTGCATCCACCCATGAGCTTCCATTGCACCCAGAACCTTTGATTAGTATCAGAGAGAGGTTACAACGTTGATTATAGATATTTAATTTCCATTGATAATTTATGCATTTATATTTGATTCAATTCAAGACAAATCATTCTATAAAACTGAATGAATGAGAACTATTATTCCTCTTGAATTTCTCGATTCACATCACAGAAAAGACTTTTCAATTCTAATATTGATTAAAATAAAAATGAGGAACTCATCTGGAGGATCTGATCTTTCTGTCTGTACAACACAAAAATACACAATATGTAGTGAAAACTACACGTTGTGTACTAAGGTTAAACAAACTGGTACTGGTCCACCAAACCACGCAGTGTGAATAGAGAATGGCTAAGTATTTATTACCCCATCTTGACCATAATTGAATGGCGTGTGGAAACTGGAATACACGACATGTATGTTGAATCAACACGCCATGTAGTCCGATCCGGCCCAGGTGAAATTGTGTACATCGAGAAGCCATGTACCACATACACTAGATTTCTAGGCCGGTAACCACATAACAAGGAAGTAAACACCTTGTTAGATTAATCTAGACGTCGTGTACTCCAAAATTTCCAAATTATAGGAAACATTCCAAAGACATGGCGTGTAATTTGGATAAAAGGTGAAAACTACACACCGTGTACCTTCCAGAAATGGAATTTCACCAGGTTTCCTCCAAATTACAAAGACATGTACAACGAATATGGATTAGAATAATCTCAAGGAAATTTATAAAGGAATTTAAGATAAAGAATTGATTAATTATAAGATCATAATTAAGTGAATTCAAGCACGACTTATCTTAAATGAAAGAACGATTAAAAGAATTTGAATTCTGAATATCCGTAAATGTCATTGTCTGATATTGATGATAAGGAGCTAGAACAAAGACCCTTTTTGTGTGTATGGTTTCATTTTAATTTATTTAATATAAATTTTGTGTCCTGCGAACTTTCTTCCAATAATATATAGGGCCTAATTGCCCATGGATTCTTTACTATAAACCCCATGTAATGGAGGATCTCCCAAGTCAGAGGAGATGGTTCAAACCACGAAGCTGAGGTGAAACAAACCCAAGAAGATACAAAGGTTGATAGGTGGGAGCTGAAAAATGCAAACCATCAGGTTCAAGGTGTTTTTCCCTAGGTTAGGATTTGATTATTAAAACCGCTAGATAATCTAACCAATAGAAGCTCATGATCATTCCATCTTATTTTATTTTTATCTGATTGAACGGTTTATTTATTATGTATGTGTTTTCACGATCACATAATTAATGAAATAAACAAGCATGAGAATATGGAAAAAAAATAACCGGACTATGCATAAACATTATCAGAACATGGTTAATCACTTAAGAAATCATCACTTAATATTAAAAAGCATGTGATAATGCAAAACTATGCATAAGGAATAAAATCCCTAAATACCATATTACATCAAACCAAGCCTTCCGTTACTTGATTAAGTGAAGGACTTAATAAAACTATGTGTTTGACCAACCCTTGTTGGGACACTTACTTTTATAAAGAAATTTCTTATGAATGTTTTATTGGAATCAAGAATGCAGAGGAAGCCCCAAACAAATGGGTTTTAAAAATTTTCACCGATGGTCGATGTAAATATGTCGACGTCGGAGAAGAGTAACCCAGTCTTAGCCAAGAACCACACGTGGAGGATTTTAAGATCAAAAATTAAACCGTAAAATTCATGGTTTAAATATGAAGTCATGCACAACGTCTACTCATCATTGGAGATCACTACTCGAAGAAACTGAAGTCTAATTCCTCTATATCGTCTACACATGCTTCAAGGAATCTGCAGGAGCGCTGTTCATCGTAATCTGGGTGCTAACGCGGATTTGCGATGATGCCTTCGATGCTCCAATGACCACCTCATCGCATTGCTACTGATTCCCGAGAAAGAGCTCTTTGGATCTAGAGCATCTCTCACTCTAATGTGGGAGAGGGGAGAAGATAGATAAGATCCATGAATATCCCCTCCTCTTCTATTTGTAGTGCACAATTAAAATACCCAGTATCACCTCACCAGCCCCGAATACTTAACGCACTATCAACGACATTTATGGATACTAAACTGAGTCATAAATATTATTCTCCTTTACTGATAAGATATTAATATATATTACGTAATAATAATTGAGTCATTAACTAGACTCGTTGCTCTAATAAATATTAATTGAACACTGAATAATTTAATATTCGTCAATTAATTTTTTTCATGTATTTACTTAAAACTCGTAAATAAATTTAATAAATAAATTCAATACTCATTATTGTAAACTCAAATAATATGAATTTATTTATTTCCTTGGTGATCGTTTAACTTTGGAAAAATCCCGGACCCCTGTGGCAGGGCCCGCCATGTCCATATCTCCTATTCAACTGAATAGGGAAGATTCTTGAATACGCTATTGTGTGTGACCCTCTAAGCCCTTATTTTGACAGTAGTGAATAGTATTCATAGACCAAGAGCGGGATCTAGAAACCCTTCATGGCCCCTAAAGAAATAAGGATTGTCACAGCAGCGAAAACCAACCTACGAACACACACTATGTAATATAATCTCTATGTCCATAATATCTCATAATGTAGGATGCACTCATGTGTCATCGCCCTTTTCGTGATTTATAGTTTGTTAATTTAACTGGATGGATTTACCCTTGTCTGCCTTGACCATGGTCTTATAATGGTATTTCTATCCATATCAACATGGAATGATATATATTACTTTCAAAACCCAAAAGAGACAAATCCTTTCTTGACCATTCAACCAATATCATGCCCCCAACGACGCACCCGACAAAAACTACCGCACCACGAATTCATTTCCATGGTTTTCATCTTGCATCAAAGTATGCTATAAATGACATACATTGGTAATGATCTCAAGTTAGGAGACCATTACACATGATCATAGATAAGAACATCCAATGACACCTGAAACATGTGGTGTTCCTATTGGCAGGTCAGTCCTCATGATCTCACTACTAGAGATCACCAAGTGTGATCTTTATGAGAAGAAGTCTCAATTCTTATGAGCCTGCATCACCTGTTGGTCATACATCTACTGTGTCCAATCAGTATGATGTATCTTGACAATAGAACATATATTTTAGATTAATTTCATAGTATCATGAGGTTTTCATTATATCCTGGGAACTGTTATAACCTTTTGATACAACAATTAAGCCTTGGACATTACCATTTCAATAGTGGATGAAAACAATTCTTCACTAAAATGGTAAGGATACATCATGTATGTCTTACTGTACACATGATATGGTAATCAAAAGCACATAATAGTTGGTTCTAGGGAACCCACTATTTCAACATGTTTGGGGTTGACTTATACATTTTACATCAAGGAGATTAACCCTTTCTAGACTTGTTGTAAAATGTAGGTAACTGTTGAGGAAATCCACATCAGGATATCAAGATTAGGGAGTCCACTCAATAGATCAAGGAACTGTAAGCTCACAGTTAGAATAGACCTGCCTACCAAAATACCTTCAAATAGCTTGACCAACCCTTGTTGGGGTTATGTGAGGGGGAATATGGATCCTTTCCACTAAAATTTCATGGCAACTAAAAATTCCAAGTTCAATGAAGAAGGCCATTATGACTTGATAAAATATTGGGAGAATTAATAAATTCATTTATTATTTTTCACAAAATGTAATCAAAAGGTACTGGTAAATCTACTATTTTAATTGGTAGAATCCATATGAAAAACTCATCAACCACATTTTCTCTATGATAAATTCTGGATAAAGAAAATATCCTCACTGGCAGTAACTTTCAAGAATGGTTTAGGTGCCTTCGGGTTATCCTACGCCATGAATGAAATTTTTATGTGTTGGAGTCCTCACTTCCTGATTCGCCCACCCTAGGGTCGGGTGATGATGATTTCCTGGTCTATGAGCAACATTTTAATGATGCACTCGATGTTCAATGTTTGATACTATCATCAATGTCTAGTGAGCTCATGAACTCTCATGAAGACATGGATTCCTATAGAATGCCCAAGAACCTCCATGGTCTGTACCAGGAGAGAGAAAGATAGGAAAGGTTTGAGATCTCCATGGCTCTATTCCATATAAATCTTAGAAAGGGTTCCCCAGATGGGCCTCATGTAGTCATGCTAATTTTCTACATTGAGTTCTTGGAGGTTCTAGGGTTTAATCTCCCTGAATAACTGGGAACCAATCTCATTCTTGCATCACTCCCCCAGAGCTTCTCTAACATTGTTGTAAATTTCGACATCATCAACATTGGGAAGTCTCTATTTTATCTCCTTATCCTCATTCACCAAGTGGACAATGATATGAAACGTGAAAATCCTTATATACTTATGATGAATAAATGGAAAGGGAAGGTGAAGAGCTATAATCCTAAAGCTTCTTTAAAGATTCCATGAAAAATAAGATCAAAGGGGAGGCAAGAGAACATGAGGATATTTGTTTCGCATGTGGTAGGAAGGGCCACTAGAAGAAAAACTGCACCAAGCCAAGGAATAAAGGGGAAGATTCTAGGGAATTTGTTATCAAATGAAATCTATTTATTTCTATTAAATGGGTATTAAGTACTACTTTTGGTTCACACATCTATATCCAAATATAGAAACAAAGTAGATTCAAAAATATTGACCGAGGTGAGGTGGATCTGCGAGCAGTCAACGAAGCCAGACTCACTACTGTAGTAGTCAGAGACTACCACCTCACATTGCCTACTGGGATGGTCTTTGTATTGAAAGGATGTTATTATGTACCCTCTGTAACCAAAAACGTTATTTCAGTATCCATATTAAAAACTGATGGATTCATCTTCATGTTTGAAAATTAATGTTGCTACTTTTATAAAGATAACATTTGTTTTGGTAGGGCTTGTTCATATAACGGCCTTTATGTGTTAGACAACACAAACCATGTAATGGCAATCGATGAAAAACTTAATTCACATGACTCATACAACACCCAACATTGGAATCACCAGCTAGGTCATGTCAATGTGAAACATTTGACTGAATTACATCATGATGGGTATTTAGATTTTTTTTGAACTAAAACCAAATGGTGTATGTCATGTGTGTCTACAAGGCAAAATGACAAATTCCCCATTTAGTGGGAAAGGTGAATGGGATAAAGAGCATCTATAATTAGTTCACATAGTTGTGTGTGGATCATTTCCAATTGAATCAAGGAGTGGATTCTTGTACTTCATAAATTTTACTGATGATTTTAGTAGATATGGATATATTTACATCATGAGGTATAAGTAAGATTCTTTTGATCGGTTCAAAGAATACCAGAATGAAGTTTAGAACCATCTTGGTAAGAATAATAAGTAACTCTGCTTAGAAAAAGGAGTAGAATATCTTATTCAGGACTTCATTTATTTCTTATGGGAGATTGTGATTCAATCTCAACTCACTCTTCCTTACACACCTTAGTGGAATGGTGTATGTGAAAGGAGGAACCACACCCTGTTGGACATGGTGAGATCAGTGATGAGTCTAGTAAGTCTTCCATTATCCTTTTGGGGATATGAATTACAAATAACATCACACATACTAAAAAAAGTACCAACAAAATCGATAAATGATATTCCATACAAGTTATGGAGTGGATGCAAATTCATGTTATCGAATTTACATGTGTGGGGTATCAAAGCATTTTTCAAGGTGTATTCAGGTAACAAACTTGCACCCTGAGGCACAAAGTGTATCTTTATAGGATATCCCAAGGAAACAAGGAAATATTACATATATAACCCCTCACATAGAAAGGTTACAGTGGCAAGACACTCCATATTCCATGATAGGGAGCACATCTCCAAAAGAGAGAGTGGGAGAGAGATAGACTTCGATGAAGTAAAGGATCAAGATACACAGGAGTTAGTACAAGAACATATTCCACAAATCCCTGGGGAATAACAATCTATTCCAAAGACACAAGAACTGCGTAGGATCACGAGAGAGGTGAGATAACTAGAACGATATTCTTTTCTTGTCACTGAGGATGGTGACTCATTATTGGTTGACAATGATGATCCCTTTACCTAAAAGGAAGCAGTTAAAGGTACAGATGTTGCTAGGGGGAAAATCTATGAATTTTGAAATGGATTCCATGTACCAAAACCATGTCTGGATTTTGGTATATCCTCTAGTTGATGTAAATCGTATTAGTAATAAGTGGGTATTCAAGAAGAAAATGAACATGGAGGGACAAGTCATCACCTATAAAGGACGACTAGTTACAAACGGGTTTGGAGAGCGTCAATGAATTGACTATGATGAATCCTTTTCACCGATTGCGATGCTGAAATCCATAAGAATCCTATTGGCTATTTCCGCTTACCATGACTATGAAATTTGGCAAATGGATGTCAAAACAGCATTCCGTAACGGGAACCTCAAGGAAGATGTCTACATGACAGAAACTGAAGGATTTGTGACTCTAAATGATTCCAACAATGTTTTCATGTTGAAGAAATCCATTTATGGATTAAATCAAGAATCAAGGTCATGGAACATTCGTTTTGATGAAGCCGTAACAGAATTTGGCTTTGTTAAGAACAAATGTGAGCCTTGTGTCTACAAAAGGTTTTGTGGAAGTTCAGTCATTTTATTAATATAATATGTTGATGAAAAATTACTAATTGGAAATGAGGTACCTGTCTTACAATCAGTTAATGAATGGTTGGATAAATGCTTCTCTATGAAAGATTTGGGTGAGGCAGCATATATACTTGGGATCAAGATCCATCGTGATATATCCAAGAGAATGCTGGGCCTGTGTCAAAGTACACTCATTGACAAGATACTGAAGAAATTCTATATGGAACAGTCCAAGAAG
Organism: Viscum album; assembly: GCA_963277665.1. NCBI lineage: Eukaryota > Viridiplantae > Streptophyta > Magnoliopsida > Santalales > Viscaceae > Viscum > Viscum album. The sequence goes on along the minus strand of OY728162.1, from coordinate 600,002,407 downwards.
GGATTGATTCCAGTGTCACATGGAATTCATCTTCCTAAGAAAATTTGTCCTCAGACACATGATGAAAGATAGAAAATGGCAAGAATCCCCTACGCATTCACGATTGGGCCAGTCATGTATTTTATTATATGTATGAGGCAAGATGTTTCTTACACATTAAGCACGGTAGGCAGATATCAAGATGATCCAGGAGACCGCCATTGGATGGCAGTCAAGAATATCCTTAAGTATATGCGGCATACTAAGGATATGTTTCTGGTTTATGGTGGAGATAAGGAACTAGTAATCAGAGGACATGTAGATGCTAGTTTCCATACATATCAAGATGACATGAAGTTACATACTGGATACATATTCAGTTTGAATGTAGGTGTAGTGAGTTGGATGATCTTAAAGAAAAGTGTGATGGTAGATTCTACAACGGAGTCTGAATATATCACAGCTTATGAGGCAGCTAAAGTAGCAGTATGGATGTGATGCTTCTTCCAAGAGCTGGATGCAGTACCTAGAAATAAAAATCCCATCACACTTTATTCTTATAATACTACAGTGGTGGAACTTGAAAAAGAGCCAAGGTCAAATCAGTGGACAAATCACATACATCAGAAGTATCATCTCATGAGGGATTTTTCTCACAGAGTTGAAGTTGTACTGAGCAGTATTTCAACTAAAGACAACGTTTTAGACCCCTTGACTAAAGCCTTGAATAATAGAAACATGATCATCATGTGAGGTCTAGAGGACTAAAAGTCGTAGGTAGTTGGCTCTAGTCTAAGTGGGAGTTTGTTAAGTTGGTTTCCTGATAACCAACTATCCGTACATTGATTATGTGAATGTATACTTATTATATATTGTTCATTGTTCTGCATGATTGTAATATAATAATGTCTTGGAATATTTTTTGCATTAATAAGGTCATGGTAGATCCCCACTATGATGAGAACCTTAAAATTCCTTAAAAATATTCATAAATAAAGTTCTACGGTTGGATGACATACTATGATAGGACACATAGTATACGGAACATCATGTGCGAGTACTCGTAAGAAGACGGGACTCTATCTCATGGAGTTTGAACATGGTAAACTCCAAGATGGGAGAATATGAGAACAAACCGGCCAGTAGTAATTCTGCATGCCCTGGTGTCATCGGACATTGCTATCTATGAGTGTGTGTAATGGTCCTTATACTGGAAGATTATCATCAACTCATTTCATGACTCGCGCAATTAGATTTACTAATGAAAACCATCATGAAGACAGTTGGTGGGAAGTAGGGTACGTTGGTTGCATCATGAATGACATGTTGTTAATAGATAAGTCAAGGAAGGATTTTTACCTTCTATATTTATGGAAGTATATATCTTAGGACCTTTGGTTGAAATAGAACTGTCGCCAAAATTCTATGTTCATCGTGTAATGAATAGTTTATTTCTGGAAGTCAAATAATGACAGATCAAACATATATTTTTATGACACTGCCCTGGAACCTACTTGATGGGATATTGAGACAAAGGGAATAAATTACACGGTAAGCATTCATATGAGGTGACACATCAATGTGGCATCAACTTCTTTCTCTTGGGTTCCTTGACCCATTTCTAGAAAGTAATCATGGACTTTAGGCAATCCCTCCTAATTCCAACGAGAAAAAGGCCTAAAGGATCACACAATAAGTGTATCCAAGTATCTCAAGTAGAATAAAGATTATTACCGTACAAGGATTAATAATTATTCAAGGAAGCCTAAATCATTATAATAATAGAGTAATAATAAAATGAAATCAATATATACACGTCATGTATTAATGATTACATGTAGTGTAGTTTTCATTTTGGAAAGGAAATGAAAAACAAGTACATGCCGTGTTGTTTTATAAAAAACAAGTACATTCCCTATATTCATGATTACATGTCATTTAGTTTTTCAAGTCGGGATTTTGTGGAAATAATATTGTTTTATTAAATGATATTTATTATAGTCAGCATGGGCGCATGTCAAGGAATTAGTGATTCTACATATGGGGGTTTTCAATAAGAGTTAATGAAATAAATAAAACACATAACACGCTTATTTATTGTTATAACTCTATAACATCAAACCTAATTAAAAATATCCTCAAAACCCATACACTTTTCTTTAATCACTGTGCATAATAATTCTGGAGAATTCCCTCAAGGCCAAGAGAAATCCTTCCTCCAAGAAATCTCTCAAGAACGAGAGAGATCCTCCTCCATCTGATCAATACGATCTAAGGCCGAAAAATCAATCAAAGGTTTTTCTACGCAAGCACCCAAATAATCCTTTGGTGACCTCCAGAGATACCTGGTGTATGTGTGGATCAAAGCTAGAGGAATTCTACACTTGGCTTCTGCAATGCAATGACGAATCACATCGGAACGTGATCAAGAATATCAATGAAGAAAGAACACCCAAAAGTTACATCATGTCAATTAATTAGATTAATTATAATCGACCTATGATGGTCCCCGTTTTTGGTTCCAGGACCATAATTTTTCTTTGACTATTTCAATGATTCAATCCGTGGAGACTGGAATTTATCATCGTATTGATCATGGATTGATCATTGCTAATTAAAAAAAGTACAGTGGGAACATCCATCCACGAGCATCCGCTATGGTTGGAACCTTCATGTAGAGCTTGTGTACAATTTCAATATTTAGATTCTGGAAATCATATTTTTCAAAAGGGGGTTTCAATGAAAGTTGTTTCTTGAGAATTTTTTTAATACAACATTTTTTGGAAATGTTTGAAATATTCACATGTTAATATGAATGTTTTTTTTGTATTCTAATGTTATAGAATGGAATCCTTCTTTTGGTTAGTATCATATTGGGATATGTCACACAATCAAAATACACTTGTAGGTGTATGTGGACACTGTTATGTATGACATGAGTAATTGAATGACGATCCATGGTTGTGATTTTGGTTCTAGTTTCAAGCATCCCACTTGTTTCAGGTGTTATTGGTGGTGGCTTGAAGATGATTCCCCTCTCATGAAATGGATGTTATTTTTTTATTTGGTGTTTACCTTTACATTTTTTTAATTTTTATTGTGTTAAATGTAGTAAAACATTAAATTTAAAATTTTTGTGTCTCGTTTGGTCATGAGTATAATTTATGTGATGTCTTGTTCTATTGGTGTGTTTATTATTATATTCATGGGTGTAATAGTTTCCAAAGTGTATATTTGATACCCTGGATCTAGTTTCTAGCCCATGGGGCCTGGGAACACCATTCATACCATTCCATAGATTGGGTCATCTATTAGTATGGATGGAATCCTATCTTTTTTCGTGATAGAAGAGGTGATGATGAATCACCAAAGACAATTCCTGATAGATACCCAGACTTGTTTCACCTTTGGTGTGCTATTTCAAATTTATAATAATGAGATATAATTTCATCTTACCAAATTATATGGTTTCAGGAATATTTTTATGACTATTTAGGCCCTATAAAACCTATAGTATTCCATATCATTAGTTATTAGTTTATTATCTTCTGTTACATTAATGTTTTTACATTTATTTTTGATATTGGTACTATTTAATTTATATTTTTTGATATTAATAAAAATAATGTTTTTGTGTTTTCTTCATTTCTTACACATTAGATATTAAATAATATTAAACAAATTTACTACTATCTCCCATTATTATTTTATATATTCTTAATTTTTCTTGTGTATCTATTTTTGTTTCAACTCATCATGACTCCCTCAACTATCTATTGGGTTTTTTTATTGCCTTAATCCTTTCATTACCTTTTATTCAACAATATTATTTGAAATTATAACTGTATTCGATGATCCTTGACTATTCATATGGCCATTTCATTATTATTCACTCTAAAAACATTGTATTAGAGATACCTAATAATAGGAATTGAAATTTGTAAATATGAAGTAGAAAATTTTTATGGTAAAAATGACATCAACCATTAGTGATTCTATATTAGATCACTTATTATATAGTAGGGAATCCTTGATGACTTATAAGGACATGTAAGACCAATAGTTCTAAATTATGTTGGTGTATAAATTTTACCTACATTTCATGTTGTCCTTATTGGAACCAAAAAGCAGACCCATATATCGATTCTTCTATTACTAGTTGATAATGTTACTCGAGAAGGAGCTCCTAGAATGAATGCTTCTTGTATAAGGTTGAATCATATAAAAATACATATGAATTATTTACTTGTTTTTTTATATAATGATTCATGTTTTTACCTCATTAAATTTCCTTGGAACTCAAATTCGGGTGCACAATGATGAATTTGACAATGTTATGTGAGACATAACCAATATTAACTTTAAAATTGATAATGGAGATCAATATTTTATACTATAATTTAACATTTTTGTTCCTATAATACTATGGTTGAGAAAATAATGTTTTGATGAAACTATATTGAGTTATAAAAAGTTAATTCGGTTATACATTCTAAGGATTATCATTCTAATCCTAATGGGAAGTCCTTGGAAGAAATAATTTTTACTAAGGATAGACCTTAGAATAATAATAAAGAAAAATACAAAAAAATGTAATATCGATTGAACAGTAATGAACATTAACATAAATCAATTTATATGGGATGATTCATAAGATACTATAATTGTGAAAATCCTAGACACTTTTCTCTATATTGAGATATGTTTAAACAAAGATAACATATTAAACATATTTAATATGATATAATTTATTCTAGTTATGACATGGATAAGGAACCCAATGTTACTCTAAATAATACGACTAATGCATGGGTACTAGATTAAAGATTCTCCTTCAAAATGTACCCTTTTTAATATAATCTGCTTGATTTAACTAATATTTTTGAGTGAGATTTTGTGCTGGGAAACAACTAGAGGACTATATTCTAGGGTAGATGGTTAATTATATTAGATCATTATGACTACTCTTTATTTAACACACTATATTTAAGTAGGGTCCCCAACTTGTATAAAAACCACATTTCTTTAGTTGTATTATACAATAAAGGGTACACATTTGTGTTTGATAATGGATGTTTATGGATATCTAAAAGATCTAGGATTGAAAACAATAAGAGTCTGGTAATATTTTTGTATGTTTTAAATAGAAGGAAACCCCATGTATAGTTAGGTAGTACATATTCCACTAACTCAGAAAATAATATTCATTGGAATATAATATTGGGGCATGAATGTTCTAATGGTCTAAGGATTTGAATAACCAAGGGATGTTGAGTAGTATTAAACAATGAAGCCTTACATTAATTAAATATTGTGTTCTTTTAAAGTCTAGGTCACTAGTCATTATTATGACATCCTTTACTGTTGGTAACCCTTTAGGTGATCACTATTGTAGAGTATGGGGATAACTTTAGACCAAAAAACAAGGTGGAGGATTTTATATTGTAAAATTCTTTGAATACTTTCCAAATAAGATAATAGATTTATGTTCATAAATAGAATTGTGATGTCATTGAAACATTTAAATCACAGAAATTCATTATTGAGAAATAAACATATTGAAGGATTTAAGCATTAAGAATAGAAAATGGATCAGATCCCCTTTCATTTGACTTTATAAATTTTTGTGAGTATGAAGTTCGAGTTAGAAAAAATACTATTAAAAGAACATGTCTATAGAATGGTTTTTAAAAAAATTGAATTCAAACTAAACTCAAATTATCCTAAATTATATTATCCAACTAAATGATTCCCAAATGCATTTTCAATAAATCATCGTCTACAATAGTTTACTTTATAAATGGATTTCCTTCTTCAAATGAATTTAAAAATACCTAAGAGAGGCGGTGTAATGAACACCCTCCTATAATAATTTAATTTTTTTTGATGTGGAAACATTGAACATGGTAAAAGAGATAAACTTGAATCAAGATCTCTTAAATGTATATTCATAGAATATCCTGAAGGGGTTAATGAGAATATTTTTTGTGATGGGAAACTAGGTTTCCAAAAATACATTATAATCTAGGATGTTGTCTTACCTGATAATTTAGTTCCTAAATATATATTTGTGATTATTAATAGTGAAAAAATTCCTCACAATTATGCTTCTCAATATATTAATCAAACCTTCTTTGAGGCTCCAATTGAGAGTATTCCAAAAAAACGTCTTCCTTAAAACCATTGAAAAACTGATTCTCTTATTGAATCAGATGGAAATATAATAAGGGGAGAATATTATTACCATAATACTAATGAGAAACCATTGTGTGTTACCAGAACTCCTTTTTATTTCATCATGTATCACAAGGCTTAAATTACTTTCAATGGTTCATGGTACATTGAGTTGGAGGACATAAATACTTATCGAGAGGCTATAATTGGTAGATATTTTATTCCTTAGTTCTCTTCTATGTATAATGATTTGAAATATTCAATAGAAAAAAAAATTGACTTATTTTAATAAGACTTCTAATTACAAACCTAGTAGTTCCCAGTGTATTTTAAAAATAAAAATATATAATTCCATTGAGATTAAAGTAAAACTAAATTATATGATTATAGATAGTGGCTCATTACAATGGTAGGGAATAGACTATTAAAAAATATTGTCACTTATGGCCTTCATCGGGGCCTTTAATAGAACTAATAATGATCAGAGTATATGATGTAATTATATATCCCCTTTATAATCCCTATAATTAAAAGATATATTAAAAACACATATATATTAGAACACAGATGTATCAAAAAATATATTGGAATAAAAATATTACATTTCAAAAATATTAAAATTAAAAATTTACATATTTTTTTAAATTTTTTTCATATTTATAATTAAAAAAATAACCACCCAATATATAGCGAAAAAAATCATATTAGGAGTCGTTTTTAATGACCGACATGATGTAATTCATATTGGGTCTAAAGATGGTCCCTTATAAGAATGATGCTATTTGTGTGGTGGTAGAATGGTGGACCAAAGTTTCTCATTTCTTGCCGATTCAGGAGACTAATATAGTCGACCAGTTTGAGGATCATTTCAGGTTTAAAGGTTTAGATAATTAGGTTGTAACTAATACAAATCATCTTAAATATTACATGTAGTCTCTTCTACTCAGTATAATTTTTATTCCTAAAATAAAAAACTTGTGAAATTAAAGAAATATGTTATGTTCCATGTTTTAAATAGCATGACTTTTTCGTGATCCCATCATTGAAAAAATTACACCTTAATTCCTAGGAAAAACATTTTAGAAACATGAGATGAGCATAAAAAGCTCAGTAATGGATACACAAAGAAAGAAAACAGAATGTTTTCAAAACAACATGTATTCCCTCAATACTTTATCATAAAGTAATACTTTTCACCTTAATGAAGCTTCAAAAACATTTCAATGAATATAAGCACATTGCTTACCCTTATATGTAGCCAAAAATATTACTATAAAGCCAATAGAAAACAATGTATAACATATAAAGATACTAGGGATGGTAGACATTAGGTTAGGAATGTTTCAAGCCTTGGTAATGAGATCGTACCTAGGAGTACCTTACCCATGTATGGGGGAAACATATGTCACACTGGGAGGGGATTTTTTAACTTGTTGTGTGTTGTTATATTTGATGTTATTTCACTATCGAGTGATGCACTTATTGTGTGATTTGATGGTGTTGTGATATTTCTCTCCTGATCGGAAGGGTATGAGGTTTTGCATTCATGAATCATTCTAGGAACCAATGTAAGAAGGTGACATGCATCATGGTAGGCACACAAACAAGATGGTTGTACATGATATAATGGTTAGGATGGGTTTGTTCTCTTAAAGGTAATGAAATTGTGCATTAAGGGATGGTATGAATTGGGAAAAAATGAAGTAAAAATGTCATTTAGTAATTATAAATTGATGTTTAGTAAAGAAGTAATGGTATATTAGTCTATGATAATAATAAATTGGGATATTGAAATGGGTTTTAATGGGAGTAAAAGATATGGCTTCTTTCCATGTGAATTCGATACCCATGTTAGCCATGGCCTTAAGTGAGATGGCCAAGGGTAGTGATCCGATTGTTATTGGAATCTTTTGCGTAGTGTATGTGAACTGGTTTGGTTGTGGAAAGTGATGATTCTATATATATGTCATCTCATTTTGTAAAATTGTTATGGTTTCATTCTAAAGTTCATGATTGTCATTTTAGAGAAAAAGAAACTCGAAGACCTATGCTGTTTTCATGATATGATGATGTTGTTGAGAATGCTCCTCCAGTGGTCGATCAGGGGAATGTGGTGATCAAGGAAAATATGGAAGAGCCATTCTATGATAACTTATCATGTTTTATACAAATGATGTAACAAGACCGAATGTGGGTTGGAATGATTATGTTTGAACTGACCATGGAGTTTCAGCTGCAATACCCTCCGACCATTACCAGAGATGGTGGGATAAAAGAAGAAAAGTTCTAGATAGAGTTCATCCAAACTATTCTTGGCCATCTAGTTACTCCTCTGGATAAGTGACTCAAGTTATTAGCCTACATGATGAGGGGTTAGGCAAAGTGTTTTTGGTACATCATGGTTCAGATGGATCAGTATTAAGGAATGATATGGAATGATTTTCAGGTCAAGTCTCGTAAGAACTTCTACCCAGAAACATAAGGCAGGAGAAGGATGTATTTTTTAGGAAGTTCACTTATGGGAAAGTCTTATTAATGGACTATTCTACTCATTTCACTAATTTGAGATGCTTAATTCCGAAATTGATGAAAGATGAGGCAGCTATGGAAGAACACATCCAGGATGGACTGATACATGAGATTAGGTCTCAGGTGAATATATTATGCTTGAAAAGGACTCATGAAGTGGTGGATCAAGACCTTATCATTAAGGGGAAGCTGATGGGAGCTTCAGGTTGTGAACTTGTGGTTCCAGTTAGGTGAGCAAGTGGTGATACTTCTAATAGTATGAAGTCCCATTCTGGATACTTTCACCAAGGTGGATGTGAACAGAGCTGTTAGGATATGGGGTTATCTTTTTACGGTGGTGACCAGGTCTTCTGTTATTAGTGTTGTAGGTCAAGGTACTAGTGTGACCAGTGTCCACACACACCGGTCTAGTGTTGAGCATGCGGAAGTTTAGGCCATGTGCAAAGGTTCATCAGGAACCTGAGATAGTTAGTGAATGATGGAGGTCAGAGGTAGGTGTCGATTGTATGAATGGGGTCGGTCGCCCTATTTCAGGCTGGCATTTGGTGCTCAACAAGTCATACTTGTAGAGGGATTAGACATGGGACTCTGTTTTGAGAGATCTTCCTTACAAAAAGAGCAATGTAGTTCAAGGTACTCAGGTTGGATCCCAATGTAAAGGGGTAGGTCATCTCCATGTAGCTGGGGTTGAACTAGAAGTTAGAGAGGTAGGAATGTCTACTATTAGAGGTACAATTCTTCTATCTTCAACACTTTCTGGTGTATTATTTTATATATGTGTTATACATTCATTTATTTTTTCGCAGTTTGTAGTTGTGTCTGTCTTAACTATAGAGACAGGTTATGGGGTAATGTCACATGATAATCTATTAGTGGTACGAGTTGAGGACATCAGACAGTGTGAGGGTGGAGCTTTGGAGTTTGGTGGATAATGTTTTTTGTTGGATCTATCTATCCTAGAGATGTCATTTTTTCCCTTATTGTGGGTTGAACTGGTTGGTGTTACATGAATCTCATATCAGTTATTATCGACATTGAGTAACATTCACATCTCTCTATGGGAGTAGTAATGTCTTTAATGGTGATTGAGATACTCAGGTGGTCCATACTGGGCCGCTACACCAGCAGATGGGGGAACACATAGCCCAAGTGGAACGCCTTGTGTTAGATAATAAGGATAAATGAAAACCGATGTTCCCTTTTGTTGATGACCAGTTTTAGGATGAGTTTACTAAGGACTTCATAGGGTTACCACTTGAGAGAGATGTTGAAATTACGATCAATCTATTTCTATGAGTGGAGCCAATTTCTATTCCACCCTATCATATGGTTCCATAAAATCTCTAAGAACTGATTGTTAAGTTCTAGTAATTGGAGCTTAATGGGTTTATACAACATATAACATCACCTTGGGGATCTTTGGTACTATTTTTTAAGAAAGAGGAAGGTTCAATATGGATATGTGTCAATTATAGGAAGTAGATGACAATTAAGAATTGACACCCTCTTCCAAAAATTGATGATTTTTTTATTAGCTCAGAGGTTCCTCAATGTTTTCTAAGATCAATTTGAGATTTGTATACATTAAATTGAGGGTGAGACCATATTACATACCCCAAATATTTTTCCAAATTACGTAGGAGTTGTATGAATTTTTGTTAATTCCATAGGGACTGACCAATGAACCAGTGGTGTTCACAACCTTAGTGGAACAAATATTCCACAAATATATGGATCAGTTTGTAGTTGTCTTTATTGATTAAATCGTGGTGTACTCCAGATGTCTTGAAGATCACACCAAACATCTTGGAATCCTCTTGAGTACACTAATAAATCATAGAATATAGGAAAAGATGTCAAAATGTAATTTTTGGATTGGGGAGTTACACATTAATGGATAGGTCATTTCTGAGCCAGGTGTGTCAGTGGATCTAGAAAAGGTGCAGGCGGTGATGTCATGGCTGTAGTCCAGGAGCATCTCTGATATTCAGAGTTTTCTGGGTAGGATAGTTATTACAGAAGGTTTATAATAGATTTAACTCATTTGGCAGTGCCTCTCATAGGCCTAACCAAGAAGTGAATTAAGATTGATTGGTCAGAGGCATGAGAGAATTCTTTTTAAGAGATGAAAAAGTTTTTGACTACGACACTAATTTTGATCTTACTCGAACACAATAAGAAAAATTCCTTGTTCTCTATTGCGTTTGGTGTTGAAATTGGGGAAGTACTGATGTAGGATGATCAGGTTGTAACTTATGGGTTGAGTCATTTGAGGACGCATGAATGAAATTGTCCTACTCATGAATTTGAGCTAGATTCTTTGGTTCATGCCTTAAAGTGTTGGGGAAATTACTTATCGGGGGATCCATTGGCAGTGCTCACTGACCATAAAAGTCTCTTTGACATATTATTTCCCTGGGATCTGAATCTTCGATAGAGATTGTGGGTCGAGTACCTGCAGTATTTTGATTTTAGTTTGGTTTACAAAACAAGGAAAGGGAATAGTGTTCTTGATGAGTCTATGATGGATGGCTCAGAATCAAGTAGTTCAAGAATCCACTTTTGAGTGTGTGATGATATCCTTGTTTACAAATATTCATTCATAGTTACATGATGGGCATAATTATATGATCCTTGCATCAGTAGTAGCTGTCTTGGAACTTTTGAGCAGAGTAAAACAGAGTCAATTGGTGGATCCATAGTGTTTGAAAATGAAGGATAACCTTAATGGTGGGGATTCACCTTTCGGTTGGAAATTCAATGCTAATGGAGATTCTTAGTTTCATGGTTTTGTTGTTGTGTTATAACATGTACAATAGGTGTTGATGATACAGTTTCACACGTCAAAGTGGGCAGTGCATTTAAGCTTGAATAAGATATACCATGATCTACATATGTTGTTTTGATGACTCGGAATAAAGAATGAAGTTGAGACTTTTGTGGCATGATGAATTTCCTTTAAATAGGTGAAGGCTAAACATCAACTTCCATGTGGGTTGTAGGAGTTATTGTCTATTCTAGAGTGGAAGTGGAATGATGTCGCGATGGACATCATAGTGGGCCTTAATAGGGTTCCTCAAATGAATGACACAATTTGGGTGGCGGACGGTTGGCTAACCAAAGTGTATTGTTTCTTGAAAATTTAGGAGATCTATACAGTGAACGAGTTTGGGTAATTGTTTGTTCGAGAAATATTATGGTTTCATGGTGTGCAGAGAACCATAGTATCAGATCGTGATTCAGGTTTCACCTCTCACTTCTGGAGGGGACTACAGAAGGAACTAGGTACCCTGGTGTTTTTGAGTAAGACTTACCACCAGCAGACTGATGGGTATTCAGAGTGTAGAATTCAAGTATTAGATGATATTCTGAGTGCATGTGTTATTGATTTTGTAGAATCATAGTAGAAACACTTATCTATTTTTGAGTTTCTTACAACAATTTATTTTAGGATATAAAAAATACGAAACCTTTGGAGGAACATTATGTGACATTGTGTAGATCTCTATCATGTTGGTTAGAGGCTGGAGAGTCTAAGTTTTTAGGACCGAGTCTTGTGGAAGATACAATGAAGAATGTTCGTTTAATTAAAAAGTGTATTGAAATAGGTCAGAATAGGAAGAAGTCATTTGTAGACCAGCATCGTACAAATATAGAGTTCATGGTGGGTGATAATGACTTTCTTTGGGTGCAATAAGATTGGGTCACCATTGAATTATGAAGAAGGGCAGTTAATGCCCAGATATGTGGGGCCATTTGAGATTGTGGAAAGGGTCAGACATGTGGAATATCTGTTGGCTCTCACACATTTATATAGTGGGATGCATGATGTATTCCATGTTTCAAAACATTGATAGTATCATATTGATCCATCATATGTGATAAAATATGAGGATATTGAGCTTGATGCTGACACGTCCTTTGAGGAGCACCAAGTTTGTATCATGGCTCATAGTGAGAATTTATTTAGGGAATGGTTGTGACCCTGGTAAGGGTTCAATGGAAACATCGAAATGTTTAGGATGAAACCTAGGAGAGATAATTCGATATGCAGGCCCAGATTCCCAATCTCTTTTCATTGGGAACACAATGATTCTCATGAAGATCATCTGGGAGCCAATCCATTATAAGTTGGGGAGGTTGTAGGATCTATGATTTCCTTTTAGGTATTTTTTCTTACATTTTAGTTTAGGTATTCTATTTTGTATGAATAGGTGTTTCTAATGTCCTTAATATGGCTTGGGGATGTTTGATGAGTTCAGGACAAAAAAGTGGGAAAAATAATTTTTTGGTAATGTCGCATGGTTTGCGCACAGTTTTTCAGGACCGTAAAGACAACCCACATAAACAGTTCCGAACAAGTATTTTCAAATATTATTCTCCAAATAGATTGTGCATGGTTTGGGAATTTTTGTGGATTAACCATGTGAGGGGGGGAGTATTTCTGGGCTATAGCATCTGCACATTTTGCACACTGTTTGGAAAACCGTGTGGGTAAACGATGAAGCCCAGAAACTTTTAAAAAAATTAAAAAATTCCATTATGTGATATTTATAACAACCTCAGGATATCCTCATTCTTCCTCCTCTAGACCCTAGTAACGAACCAATGTCTCCATGAATTTAGAAGGATCGATCTCCCTCATCTAAGGGTCATTTGATGCATTGTCAGTTATGAATTGATGATCTGGGTAAGGCTAAACCCCTCCCGACATCTTTTTCATGATTCGGGTTGGTATCTCTCTATTATCTTCTTGAAAATATCTCAAACCCTTATTTTTTGATTCTTTTTATGTTGAGGCTTCAGTGGTTGATTGAATTGAGATATAATTCTTTAGTTATGTTATTATTCGCCAACCGATTTATGGTAGGTGTTCTCAAGGTTGTACCCCTTGGGTTACAAGTGGATTTGTGAATATTGGGTTACGTTCTAAATTATTCCATTATTATGTTCTTTATTAAATTTTATTTATTTAGATATTGTGGGTGTCTAAATGATTAATTTAATTCTTCATGATCCCCACACGAATCATGGAGTATGGAGAAATGAAATTAGGGTCACCCATGTGGGTAATCTATATTCCCCAAACCTATAGTTTAAATATATATGTGTAAGGCCGTCGAGAGAGAACATTGAGAGCATGATGAACATGTTAATTTGATTGAAGGATTTACTATTGGGGATTTAGTAATAAAATTAGGTTGGGTAATAGCATAAGGGTTTTTAGTGTTGGCATGAAATGGTCAAATGGATTAATGGGGAAATTCTTGGGGATCAGCTTTAGACATGAATATTCATATTGAGATAGGCATGGGAAATGGGAATGGGGCTAAAGTGGTTAAGTAATATAAATGATGAATGTTTTGATAGATTGAGTAAGAATGTTAATTTATCATTTGTTGATTTTCACTGAGATTTTTTAAGTGATATTGGTTATTCTTATTGTGATATGGATAATTCTAGCTAATGATAAATAAGCACGTGCACATGGATTGGTAGTGTGGGGAATATACTTGATGTTCCAATCCCATAGATTGAGTTGGAATGAGGATCTAGATCTAGCCCTAAATTTATGGGTAATGGAATGGTAATGAGCTCTAATCCCCTAACGGTATCATTCCACCCAGACTGAGGCTTCGAGGTGTGGATTATGAGGTTGTTATAATGTGATGCATAGTGAGATATGAAATGATTATATATTCATATGCTTGAGACTATTGAAGATTCCTAATCAATTAAACACACGAAGAAGGTAGATTAAATCATGAAATTCCTAAGTAGTGAATGTGGATTATATAGTAGTATTGTTAAAGAAACATAGTATAGAATGGACTATTAAACTATTTATCTTACATTCCATTATTTTTCATTGGCATGCACTGTCTAATTTGATGGATGTTTTTTAGTTACCATTTGTGGTGGCCTACAAAGTTGTACTCACACCCTACTCAGGCTACAATTGTGTACCCAATAAGATTCCATGATTTCATTTCAAGATAAGGGAAATGGCCCTATGCTGGGGAGTTCAGTTGGTTGTGGGACAACTATGGGTGAGATTCTAGAGATGGAGTCTGAATCATTTTTTAATCTACTATTTATCTTCCCTTCGGGGTGTTGTTCACTTTTTACTATAACATGGCATAACATATTTACTATTTTATATGGTTGTACCCAGTTTTGGGAATTGGATATTTAGGCGTGTTATTGATTATTTCATATTGTCTCTGTTATTTAAATTATTATCTGTTGTGGATTACTCAGATATTAAGGGCATTGTCTCCCCACGTGACTTATTAGACCCTCTCTACTAGTCGAAAACTTCTGTTGTACAGGGAGGCACAATTGAGGTCCTGGGGTTACCCGACATGGGGCACTGGATTAGTGGTTCCAGGACAGGGACTTTACATAGAAGTGTCTTAGGTCTACATTCATCATATAGGACTGACATGACACCACTAAATAAAGATGTGATATGTTTAAGAGACCATTACATATTCATATGGAAACACCTCCAATGGATCCTACACACGAATTTTATCCTATTAATACCATTAGAACTCATGATGGGAACTCCCCTAATTGATCATGCATGGGAACCCTATTGATACATGAGATAGGGGATTTCAATAATTGAGGTAAAAGGTTCATAGTGTCCCTCTTTTAATAGTTACCTATAGGTATTTGTCTATAGTTCACTCTAGTGAAATTTTGTGTATGGGTTTTGGTACCAAACATTGGTATATACTAGAACTTTTTTACAATTGGATTATCTAGTTTCAAGAAAAATTATTTGTGGAATGGGGGTTTCTAGGAAATGTTTTTATTGATAATGTTGTTCTTAAAAAAATTTGGAAATATTTCAAATATTCACATGTCAATATGAATGTTTGTTTTTATTCATATGTTATATAATTGAATATTTATTTTGATTGGAACCCTATTGGTATATGGATCACACCAAAAATACATCTTTAGGTGTATGTGGACTTTGTTGTGAATGACACGGGTAAAGGAAAGATGTTCCATGGTGGTGATGGTGGTTCTGGTTTCTACGGTCCCACTTGTTTCGGTTGTTCGTGGTGGTGGATTGAAGATCATTCCCCCCTCATTAAATGGATTGTTTTTTTATTTTTTTGTGGTTACCGTGACATTTTTTAATTTTTATTTAGATCAATGTATTAAAAAATTTAATCTTGAATTGTTTTTTCTTGTTTGGTTATGATTATCAGTTATGTGATCTCTTATTCTATTGGGTTGTTAATTTTTATATTCATGGGTGAAATTGTTCCGAAAATATACAATTGATACCCAAGTACTAGTTTCTAGCCCATTGGGGCCTCAGAATTCCCTTCGGGCCTTGACCTAGATCGAGTAGGATGTTGGTATGGATAGCATCACAGCTTGGTTCGTGATAGAAGAGGTGTGGCTGAATCACCAAAGACAATCCCTGGTAGAGACTATGACTATTTACACTTTTTGTGTTCTATTTAAAATCTAGATGACTGGGATCTAATTTCATCCCACCATGTTATAAGGTTTTAGGGATATTTGAATGAATATTCAAGCCCTATAAAACCTCCAGTATTCCTTATCATTGGTTCTTGGTTTTATATCTTTTGTTACATTGAAGTTTTTACATTTATTTTTGATTGTGGTATTATTTGATTTCTATTTTTTTGATATTAATAAAAAATAATGTTTACTGTGGTCTTATTTTTATAAACAATTGATATTAAAGAATATTAAACACATTAACTATTATTTTCCTTTGTTATTTTCTATTTTCTTCATTTTTCTTATGTATCTATTTTTGATTCAACTCATCGTGAATCCCTAGAGTCTCTCAGGGGTTTTTTCTTATCTTAGTCCTTTCAAAAACGTACATTCAACCATATTAGGTGAAAGGATAACAGTATTCGGTGATCCATGAATATTTCTAGGGACATTTTGTTTTGATTCACCCTAACAACGTTGTAATAGAGCCTCCTAATAGCAGGAACTGAATCGTATAAATATGAAATAGAATGGTGTAATGGTAAAAATGACATCTACCATTACTGATTCCATATTTGATCCTTTATTATACAATAGGTAACCATTGATGATTTATAAGGACCTATAAAACCTAGATTTATCAATTATATTGATGTATAGATTGTACCTACATTTCATGATGTATTTATTAACACTATAGGGCAGACCCATATGTTGATTCTTCTATCACTGGGTGATTAAGGTACTAGAGAAGTGTCTCATGGATTTAATGCTTCTCATCTAAGGATGAATCATTTAAAATTGCATATGAATTATTCACTTTTTATTCTTTTCTATATAATGAATCAATTTTTGACCTTAAAAATGACTTGGAACTCAAAATTCGGTGCACCATGATGAATTTAACAATATAATGTGGGACCTAACCCATATTAATTTTAATATTAAGAATAGAGATCAATATATTATATTATTAATTTAACATTATTGTTCCTATAATACTGTGGTAGAGAAAATAATGTATTGATGAGACTCTATTGAGTTAGTAGAAGATAAATCTATTATATAGTCTATGGATTCTCATTAAAATCTTCATTTGAAGTTATAGTATGAATACATTTTTACTAGAGGAAGTCCTTAGAATAAGAATAAGAATAAATACAACAATATGTAATATCAAATGAACACCAAGAAAGATAAAAATAAATCAATTTATATGAGAGGGTTAGTAAGATAATATAATTGTGGAAATCCTAGACACATTTATCTACCTTGACACAAGTTTAAATAATGATAGCATTTTAAAAATACTAAATATGTTATAATTTTTTCTACTTATGACATGGATGATGTACTAAATGTAACTCCAAATAATTTGACTAATGAATGGGTCTTGGATTAAGGATTATCATTTTAAATTTCCCCTTTAAAATATGATCTCTTTGACTTGAATAAGATTATTGAGTGGGATGTTGTGTTGGGAAACAAAAAGAGGTGTATATTCCAAGGTAGATGGTCAATTATATTAGACCATTATGATTACTCTTTAGTGACCACACTACATCTAAGGTGGGTCCCCAACATGTAACAAATTCACATTTCCATAGTTTTATTATACAATTAATTGTACACATTCGTGTCTAATAATGGATGTTTATGGATCTATAAGGGCTCTAGGAATATATACAATGAGAGTATTTTAATTGGTTTGTATGTTTTAAAGGGAATTAAAACCCATATATAGTTAGGTAGTACATATTCCACCAAATTAGAAATAATTTTCATTAGAATAAAATATTGCGTCATGAAAGTTACAATGGTCTATGGATTTAAATAACCAAGGGTTGTTGACTGGTATTACAAAATGAAGTCTTCCCTTTAGTGATGATTATGATCTTTTAAAGGGAAGTTGACTAATCTTTATTATTAATTCCTTTAATGTTTGTATACATTTATAAGATGACTATTCTGGAATATGAGGATAATATTAGACCAAAACCCATGGTTGAGGCTTTTATATTGTAAAATTCATTGAATACATTCCCTTTACGATAACTGATTTATGTTCTACAAATAAATGTGATATCATTGAATCCTTCAAATACTAGAAATTCGTTATTGAGGAGTAAAAATATTGAATAATTTATGCTCTAAGAACAGAAAATGGATCAGATCCCATTTTATTTGACTTTATATATTTTTGTGAGTTTCAAGTTGTAGTTAGACATAATACTAGTATCAGAAAATTTCCATATAATGGTTTTCTCTAAATTATAATTTAAACCATGCTAGAAATATTCCAATGTATATTAGTTTACTAAAGGATTCCCAAATACTTCTGGGATGATGCTTCATCTACAACAGTTTACCTTATAAATGGATTTAAAATGACCCAATAGTAGTATTATAACAAACTCCCTTCCTATAATCATTTAAATGTACATGGATGTGGAATCTATTCACATGATAAAAGTGATAAACATGAATCAGGATCCCTTAAATTTATATTCATAAAATATCCTAAATGAGTTAATGAGAATAATTTTTGTGTTGGGAAAAAAGGTTACAAAATACTATATAATCTAGGATGTAGTCTTACATGATTTAGTAGTTCATTAATATATGTTTTTGATTATTAAAATTGATAAAATTTTTCAAACTGTTGCTACTAAATATAAAATTCAAACCTTGTTTGAGGCTCCAGTCGATTCTCTTCCCACAAAATATCTTTATTAAAACAATTCTAAAACCGATTCTCTTACTGAATCAGATGGAAATACAATAGAGGGTGAAAATGATTACCATCATACTGAAGAGAAATAATTAAGTGTTACCAGCACTGCAGATCATTATATCAAGTATCATAAGACTTACATTACATTCCATGTTTCATTGGACATTAAGTTGTAAGAAAAAATGAATTACAGGAAATCTATAAATGGTAGAGATTTAATTCCATGGTTCACTTCAATGGATAATGAATGGAAACATTCAAAAGAAAAAAACACATTCACTTCAATTATTAAGGCACCTAATTCAAAACCTAGTAGTTCCATGTTGATTTTAAAAATTAAATAGTTAATTTCATTGAGATTAATGTTAAATCAAAATATAGTATTGTAACAAGTGGTACCTTCCAATCGAAGGTAATATATTATTATAAAATATTTTCACTTATGGCCTTCATCAGTGCCTTTGATAGCACTAATAGTGGTCATAGTTTATGCTTTAATGCTATATACCCTATATAAACGCTATAATAAAGACATAAATTATAAATCATATACATATTAGAATATAGATGTATCAAAAACCAGATTGGAAGAAAAAATTACATTTAAACAACATTAAAATTATATATATATATATTTCATTTATGTCATATATATAATAAATAAAAAACTTTCAAGCAAATATATAAAATAAAAAATCCTATATGATTTGTTTTCAATGATTGACATCGGTAGAAAATCGTTTCCCACCAATAAAAAATGTATATTTTTGTAACCATACATAAAAATAAGAAATTTTAATTTTAATGTTATATAATCAACATATGAAAATTTATATTGTTAATTACGGAATATATAAGTCCCCAACCATAAACATTACATAATGTTGAATTATTTTAATAATTCACATTGAGGATATTTTTAGGTTTAGAAGTTTAATGAATTAGGTCATAACTTATACAAAACATCTTGAATATTACATGCAGACACTTCTACTCAGTATCCATGTTTTTCATAATATAAAACTCTTAAAAGAAAAGAAAAATGTTTACTTCTATGTCTTAAATAGAATTACTTTTCCAGGATCCCATCATTTACCCTATTACACCTTATGTCATTTGAATTTTTTTTTAAAAACATGGGATTAGCATAAACATCTCAGTAAAGGATACACAAAGATGGAAAACTCTTAGTTTTCAAAAAACATTCAATCCATGAATTATTTTTCATAGTGTAATACATTTCTCCTTAAAAAAGTTTCAAAAACAGTTCAATGAATATAAGCTCATTGATTACCCATATTTTGTAACAAAAGATTACCCAAAATCCCGTAGAAAAGAACGTACAACCTATAAAGGTAACATGGGACATAATTATACATAAATGGAATTAACATACTGTCTACTTACAAAAATCATTATTTCAAAGGGAATATCCATATAGCCGACTTAGACACTCAATGCATTGGAGGTTATAACGTGACCACATGTCCTTGGTTTATAACGGAACCATCGATTAGTTTGTTTATCATGTAACCACCAATAAAATGCCCATATACTATTATATAATCATCTCACATAAAAGGTTGCATATATGAATAATTCAGTAATAACATTTAATTTGAAATCACAAGACATCATTTGAAGATATTGAAATAATCAATCCATTTCAAAAAACATGTTCAATATGAAAACATCCAAAAATGGAATAAAGAATTTCTTTTCCTTTTTATAACATTATGGCTTATAGATGATTCCAAATAATGATTAAGGTGGTGGGGAGATCATTTTCACTAAAAACATTGAAAACATTCCATTTTTTGTTTAGTAAAATGCTTTGTCGATAAAATATTACCTTTAATGAAATTAAAATTCAAATAGGTTTATTATACACTGTGTAAATGAATGAGGTGTATATTAACAATATATGACTCAATGAAAGGATTTTGAGAAAAAGTACCTTATTGAGATCATTTTGTAAATAAAATAGATCAATTATGTGTATTAAATATATGAACACATAAAAAATGAATAAATAAAATATTTAATATCAATTTCTATATCTCACATAATCAAATAATGACAAAATAAAAAGTAGATGTTTAACCCAAAGAATTAAAATTGGGTCAAGAAGTTCTCTTACCTCATGTCCGACTTGAATCGTTCATTATTTAATCACCTAAATAATTAAAATTAATTAATTTATACATTTCTATGACCTTTTTAAACTTTATTATTCCTTTTATATAACTTATTACCAATATATAAGAATTAGTTAATTATTTTAGTTCATATCAGTCATTTTGTCGATGTTCGGAACTTGAGTGTAAAAATGAACATGTTATAATAATAAATTATGCATGTGGTTAAAATTTAATTTTCTCTATAATTTTATTCATGATTTAGATTTCATATATATCATATATATCAGTAATATATGTATTTATTATAGTCCATAAAATTTAGAGATATGAAACGAAATGCCCCTTTCATGGAAACGGTAAGCCGTACGTATGCATGAACACTAATTTCATTTATATTTAAAATTTAATGGATTGAAAAGTTAATTATACATAGGTATTTTATAATTCTATTACAATATCATATTTTATATATGATACATAATTTCATTGACTCCATCCTTTATATGTTCCTTGTATGGCATAAATGAGTCATATCACATTGAGGGCGGTAGTTCGCGTTACATTAAAAGGAATTATCAAGTTTACAGATCATGAAAATCATAAAGGTATGTTGTAAATAAAATTTACTGAAGAATAAAGACAATATAAACATATTATATGTCCTATAAATACATTTCCATCATAATTTTTTTCCATGAGAGATGGTAGGAGATAATTGAACAATCATCATTTCGTGAGGCAGTGGTTTACCATCCACAAAAACAATATGTTCTATAACCATTAATAGAGGTGTGTGTAAGTTTAGTAAGAATCCATCTTGTAACAAAATCCAAGTATATTGAGGATAATTTTTTTTGTTATTTAATCAATGAATAATAATATAATATGTAAAGAATAAGTATAAAATTGTAAAGGAACTTTAGAGAGGATGCTACCTCTTAAAATGGGTAACTCCATTTGATTTGACCCAAAATGAATTTTGGAATTGACTTATGCATAAGGTATGGAATATAAGAATAATAGAGGGATGTTGGGAGATTATTGGAATAGATTTTTTATGAGACAAGGTGCTTGAGTTGTGCGATCAAGGGGTTAGAGGTTGTGGCCTTTTATAAGAGGGAGGAAGGGTACTTTAGGAATGTTTTGAAATATTATTTTATTATAAAGAAAATTCCGATTATCAAAAGAACAAAAAATACATTAATTCTAAGATAAGATGTTTATTGTTCTAAATTATCTCATACAATAGGTTTTAGACAATTTTAGGTCATACAATTAACTATATCTTTTAGCTTTAACCATTAGAAGGAAAAAAATTAACTCATACCACGTCTTCTTGTATTTTCAAAATATTTGGTTACAATAGTTACTATAACATTCCAAGTGATCCAAAATGGATCATTAATGACATTGTAAACATCCTATATGCTAGTTTTCTGAATCTTATAATTTTAGGACTATTATATCGTTTAATATTATATAAATTGATTTAAAAAAACATTTATGTCAATTTTTATACTATTAATAACATGACTTTTGAAAAATCTCTAACAACATGATTAACTCACAAATACTTAATGTATTCAAACTTAACTAGTCATAATCATCCATAAAATTCATGTATGACCTAAAAAGTTTCAAAATAAATTTTTTGATGTTTTTAATATCATTTTTTAAAATCAATCATTAATAAGGTAATCACTACATCATCATTGTGTCATAAATGAATTTATTTATTTAATCTATAAAACTTATAAATAAACAATAATGTTATTGGAATTATTTTTTCGATTTCTAATGAATATTTATAGTCTAAATCATTGTAGATACCCGAAGCTTGATGTACGTGGAAATTACATTAATTTTGAGGAATACTAATTACATAACAAAAACAAACACCAAAGGACCGTAATAGTTTAGTGTCTTTGGAAACATGGAACGTAACCTACTAATTGTAGTGAAGGATCTTCAACTTCTACCATAAAGATATTCCCCTTTTGTTTTATAACTAAAACCATTCTTTATATCCTGGGGAAAAGAAAAGATAAAAATGGTGAGCTCAAATTCTCAGTAAGGGAAAACATAGTGAACATAAAACAATCCATAAACATTTGAAAGTAAAAACTTGAATATGAAATTTAAACATCAAAATATTGAGCAAAGACATAAATCATGGAAGTACATAAGGTATATATCATTATGGAACATCAATCATGATAAAATATATTGGGAATAAAACATGTAATTGTGGAAACCATTCAGAATATGTCATGATATCCATAGTATCCAAGGCATTGCTGCCAAGACCATCTTAGTGGACAAAGTCCCTTTCTGAATCGATTTCACTCCTCGTTTCATTCATGTAACACTGAACCAGAATAACTTACCATTCCAGCCAAGCCTATCTCATGAGATATAAATCTTTAAAAAATGAATTGGAGGGAGATATAGGTCCCACCCATCTCATAATGAAACCATTCTTATGTGTGCCACAAAATCATAAATCATACATTGTAGCATAACCCATGTAATAGAAATGGGTTTCTTAAACATCTTGACATCATAAAACAATTCATATAATATAATGGAATTCATAAAAATATTCCATAACAACATAATCAAATTAATGTAATTATAGGGATCGAAACATAACCCTATATTATCTTATATGGAAAATAATTTTGATAAAACACTTGAACTCCATTCTTGAGGAAAATATCCTTTCTACTTCAATAACATTTTCCTTTCTTAACATGTCATACAATTTTAAAATAAAATAAGTTGATTAAAAATAAACTTGAAAACATGTAAAGGAATATTATCGGAAATAATGTTTCAAAAATACATTAATGTCATATAAGTTAAAAAACATTCTTATCGTACTTTTGTCGGAAAAGTCAAAAAGTACCTCGTTTGAAAAATGACAAAAGATTCCTCTCATATTTTTTACTAAATACTCACCGAAGGGTAAAATTGGATTTAAAAAATTGTAGGTGGATAGAAATAATATTATATATTGAGGAAACATGGATTTGGATGATAAAATACGCCCCAGTAAATACCAAAGTATAAACAATCTCGCTTAAAAATGATATTGGGATATTTTCCCTTACCTTAGGTCTGATATGCTTCGTACGTATCCGAACATCCTGTATAATGATTTAAATAATGTAATTTAATTATTACAGAATCATATTAATTGTTATCATATCATATATGGTTCACTTATGACTTTATATTACCCGTTCTTTTGTAAATTCCATGTTAAAGAGCGTTTTGGGTTTAATCGTTTCATTTGTCGTCCGTGTTTTGACTTGTAATTATTCATATTATTACATAGATCATGATTACTTAATTCCAGAATATAAAACACGATTTATATGAAATATATATTCATAATATACATATATATAATAGATCGATAAATGGAAAGAAATACACCGTTCATGGAGACGTAGGTCGTACGTACGCATGAACGCTGTTTTTTTCCTCATTGAATTGAATTGAATTAATTGGATGACATAATTATATATATAAAGAAATCCAGTATCATTAATATTTCATATATTTCATGACTACTTATTATATATACTTTATAATCATTCATGAATGGTTAGTCATTGAGAATGAATCTCATCGCGTCGTGGAGATGGTAGTCCGTACGTACGCACAAGCGATGATATCGTTCCCATAATTATTGAATTTAATTGGAGTGGACAATAAAATATTTCAGAATATGTATGATGTTATAAAAACTATGTATAGTTATTCATTACACTATTATACCCATCCATGTAAGCTGTTGTCGGAAAAACAGATTACACCACGGCATGGAGATGGTATTCCGTACGTACGCACGCGCGATGTTTTCATTTTCCGTAGGATGGATAGATGGTGAAATAGGTTTTTTTCATACTTATAATAAAATATAAGTATATTATTGATACTTATGTTATTAATTTATAATGAAAAAACTAAATAAGAATAATTATAAGAAGAAATAAAGTTGAAAGAATTTGTAACGGACAATACCTCTTCTTTGAAGCGCCTCTTTGAGACCTCCTCTTAGGGCACTAAAATTGGTCTTCGAAGAAGACCAGGACCTCTAGGATGTTTCAACAGAAGTGGAGAAGAGAATTTGGAATGGGTTGGCCGAGCTTGAAGGCTCAAAGTTTTGTGAGGAAGAGAGGGATGAGGTGCCCTTTTAAAAGGGAGGAGAGGGGCACCTTTGGAAAAACTAAAAATATTATTTTATTATAAAGACATATTAGATTTTTATTAGCTCTAAATTGATTTATTTCGAAGATAAGGTGGGTATGGGTCGAAAGACTCTCATCCAATAGAATTTAGACAAATTTAGGTTACTATTTTTAACCTTATCATTTAGATTTAACTCTAAGTTAAATTATTTTACTTTTACTGTGTCTTCTTGTTTTCTTACACTATAAGGTTAATAAACATACTATAACAAGACAAACAAACCCCAAGTTGTTTATTAAATATATATAACTTTATCTAAGTCATTTGGTTGAACCTTATATTTTTAGGAATAAAATGACAATTAATAATATAAAATTTGTTTTAAAAACTATTTTATGTCAATTTTGACACTATTTGGTAATTGATTTTTGTGAAAATCATAACATAAATATTAGTTCGTAAAAAGATAATTAATTCAATAATAAAATGTCATATTAACATAAAAAATTATTATAATTCATAAAAAGTCTCAAATTATATTTATTTGGGTATTTATAACATCAATTATGTCAATATTTCATTAATAAGATAATTAATGCATCATCATTTTGTCATTCATAAATTAAATTATATAATCTCTATAAATTACAAACAAAATACCATTATGTATAAAGTATTTTTAGATTTATAATGAATATTTATAGTGGAATTTATCTTATTTATTACCCTATATTAAAAATTATTTACTTATTAAACATTGATTTTAAATATTTTAACCCTTCTTCAAATAAATTAATATTAAATGTCCTAATCTAATCCAACTGGGCATAAATGGTCATATTTTATTTCTAAGGTTGTTTCTGGTCGAATTAAACTTATCCAATAGAATTAGGACATGTGTTAGTGTAATAATAATATCATTTTTACCCTTTGTTACCCTATTTACATTTTACCGTGGTAAAAAAAGTAAAAAGTTACTAATCAGAAAAAATTATTTTCAACTCATTGAACCAAATTTTAGTCCTTGATATTAACCGTGTCTCTCATATTTTTTAAATTCCACTCACAAAAGTCGTAAAATTATGTTTTATGTGAATTTGAAAATTCTTATAAGAGATGGGTAAAATATGGTGAAAAGTTCAATAAAATTTTTATATATCTAAAATATTATAAAATGACTCCAATGAATTAATTAGAAAAACTATAGGTATTATATATAAATTTTGGCCTAAGATAAATTTAAATAAAATAAATAATTATTTAAATAAAAAGTCGTGTTTTAAATAGTAACCCAGTGTTTTAACTATTCATAAAAAATTGAATGTTTTCAGAAAAATACCAAAAATTCACCCTAGGATAATTTTGATATTCTGAATCAAAAAATTAAGTCTATTTTGAATGATAAATTTTATAAAATTTCTAATGTGGGTAATACTATTCATAACGGCTAGTTTATATAACATATCGTTGTCTAGAGAAACTCGGTATTGCTTACAACACACGCTATCGTGGAAGGTCAGGATTGCGTGTAATGCAAGCCAAGTCAGGGATGTGTGTATTGAAAGCTCTATTTGGTTTAGCGTAAAACAAAATACATCAATAAAATTAAAAAGAATATTTTTCAAAAATCTCGGGGTGTTACATTCTACCCCCCTTGAAATAATTTTCACCCTCGAAATTCATCGGGGTTATAAATGGTTTACAACTTGAAAATTTCTTTAATAGAAACCCACATCTTAAAAAGGAATACCAAAAACAATCTTTAAAAACTAAAGTATGAAACGTAACAGTTACCCAAATTAACTAATCACTGGGTTTCCACATAGGTGAAAATATGGATATGGAGGAGAAATCTAACCATCATGTTCTGATAGAGAGTGGTAGCGAAAATGGCTATGGAAAAGCCCGCAATCACAAAGCCGTAGATTTGTGATGATCTAAGGTACCATCTGATTAATCAGATATAAGGGCACTAGGACAACATTTTGGGTTTTCAAGTCCATTTCCCAAAAGTTGATAAAATTGGAATTAAAGATATACTTTCTTGATTTTGGTACAGTCACACCATTGGTCGTTCCTTGGACAATTTCCACTTCATCTCTTAAGGAAATGAAGTTGAATTTGTCATTCATGAAGTGTTAGCAGATCATGTGATAGAATGATGGGTCATTCCATCTATCACAAACAAAAAGTTTTCAAAAGTTATCAAATATACATAAGTCCATCTATAGTGAGATTAGTCATATATGATTCCAAAAATGGACTTATATTTCATCTATCATACCGCTTAATAAAATAAAACTTGTTCCTCCTATAGGCCAGTGGTTGGTGATAAAGGCCAGTCGCACTTCGGGTGTGGGTTTGATTCCCACAGCCTTGTCTGACGTGACGGGTTGTCGTCCGTCCTGCAGGTTTTCCTTTTTCTAAAACTACACTATTATAACATTCTAGAAATAATATCAAAAAAAAAGTTCTAGCCTTAAAAAATAATAACTTATGTCCAACATAATTCATTCCAATCTTTAGGCATATCTAAAATACTTCTGTCCAAGCTCATAGTATAAAGAAAACAATTACTAGAAAGGTTATCTACCAAGAATGTGAATACAAGCATTTATCTCACATATATCATAAGATATATCTTGTTGGTTGTATTCCAAACAAATGAATACCTTAGTGATATATTCTCTTGAAACATAAATTACCATAGATCCTTAGTGAAAACAAGAATACCACCAAAAGTTAAATCATTCCACATACCAAAATACCAAAAAAAATCTATATAATCAAAGAAAATATCACTTAGTCCTTATATCAGTCATCAGCTCACGAATACAATCAAACATCTCATTATCTTCTTATCCCTTCATTATGTGCATATCATCTACTTTCCAAAAATATCGGAATAACCTTCCATGGTTACTGGTACCATTCAACATATACTTTCAAATACTTTAGGAAAAACCATAGTGTAACAATCCTTAGATGATTCTTTATTCCATAGTACCATACATTATTCTTTATAAAAATAAAATCATTCCACTAACTTCTTAAACCACTGACTGAGCTTCATCATTTCTTTCATCTCATATTTCATTTGTAGTCTCTTCATCATCATCCACATAAATACTACTCATATGACCATGCTGATTCTCTTCATGAGATTTTCCCTTAGGGCATTGTTTTCATAATTCCCATACATTCCACTTTTAAAACATCAAATCATTGGTGATGTCGTAGCAATACCAGAATCCTTATCCATGGTGTTAACTTATACTTTCCTTTGCACTTACTAGCTCTATGTCCTTCTTTTACACACCCAAAGAATCTTCCAGTTCCATTGAAACAATCTCCCCGATACCTCTTCCCCCATGATTTGAATGAGGGAAATTGAACTCTTTTTCCTCTATGATCATCATGAAACTCAATCTTTCTCTCATTATCTGATTCGGAAACTTACCAAAGTTGAGATTATTGATCATATTATGAGATTGCTGATTAGGCATAATAATGATGTTTGGACATCCACATCCCGTTTCATTTGGTTTCTTATGAAGAATATCATTCAATTTTCCGTCATATCCTCCATTATCATGAATCTTCCTGTTTCCAGCCATTTTCTAAAACCCAAAAAGAATAGTGTGAGAGGGAAAAATTATTCTATGGAAAACAACACAGTAAAGGGAGAGTACACTCAATATCTAACATCTTAGGTTAAATTCTAAGATCATTACCATAGTTCTAGGACTATATCCTAAACGTATACTTATCCTTAGGGACATCCCTAGAAATACATAAGAAATATCTCTAGGGATCTCACTAATGTTTTCGCATCCTAGTTTCCAAAGGTGGACTAAACCTTTCCTCTGATACCAAATGTAGAGACCCAATGCTTGATGTACATGTACATTACATTACTTTTACGGAATACTTAGTACATAACAAAAATAGACACCAAAGAATAGTAATAGTTTACTGTCTTTAGAAACATGGAACTTAATCTACTAATTGTAGTGATGGATCTTAAACTTCTCCCATTAAGATCTTCCCCTTTTGTTTTTATACCTAGAACCTTTCTTTATTTCTTGGGGAAAAGAAAAAATTAAAAGGGTGAGCTGAAATGCTCAGTAAGGGAAAACATAGTGAACATAAAATAATCCATAAACATTTGAAAGTAAAAAACATGAACATGAAATTTAAACATCAAAATCTTGAGAAAAGACATAAATCGTGGAAGTACGTAAGGCATATATCATAATGGAACACAAATAATGTTAAAATATAATGGGAATAAAACATTTAATTGTAGCCACCATTTAGCACATGTCATGATTTCTATAGTTGCCAAGGTATTTCTTCCAAGACCATCTTAGTGGACAAAGTCCCTTTCTGAATCGAGTTCACTCCTCGTTTCAGTCCTATAACACTAAATCGGATTAACTTACCATTCCAGCCGTGTATATCTCATGAGATATAAATCATTACCCAATGAATTGGAGGGAGATATAGGTCCCACCCATCTCATAATGAAACCATTCTTATGTGTGCCACAAAATCATAAATCATACATCATAGTATAACCCATGTAAAAAAATGGGATTCTTAAACATCGTGACATCATAAAACAATTCATATAAGATAAAGTAATTCATAAAAATAATTCCATCACAACAGAATAAAATTAATTTAATAATAGAGATATAAATAGAACCCCATATTATCTTAGATGGAAAATAATTTTGATAAAACACATGAACTCCTTTCTTGAATAAAATATCCTTTCTACTTTAAAAACATTTTCCTTTCTTAACATGTAATACTATTTTAAACTAAAATAAGTAGATTAAAAATAAACTTGAAAACTTGTAAAGGATGCTTCTTGGAAATAATGTTTTAAAAATCAATTCATACAGTATAAGTTAAGAAAAACCTTCTTCTTGTACTTTTCTCGGAAAAGTCAAAAATACCTCGTACAAAAAACAACAAAAGATTCATTTCATATCTTTTACTAAAAACTCACCGAAGGGTAAAATTGGATTTAAACAGTTGTAGTTGGATGGAAATAATATTACATATTGAGGAAACATTGATGTGGATGATAAAATGCATCCCAGTAAATACCAAATTATAAACAATCTCAGGTAAAAATGAGATTGGGATATTTTCCCTTACCTTAGGTCCGATATGATTCGTACATATCCAAACCTCCTGTATAATTATTTAAATAATGTCATTGAATTATTACTAAATATTATTTATTGTTATTATATCATATATGTTTCACTTATGACATTTTATTACCTGTTCTTTTGTAAATTCCATGTTAAAGAGCATTTTGGGTTAAATCATTTCATTTGTCATCCATGTTTTGACTTGTAATTATTCATATGATTAAATAGATCATTATTACATAATTAAAAAATATAAAACATTATATATATGTAATATATATTCAGAATGTACATATATATAATAGATCGATAAATGGAAATAAATACAACCGTTCAGGGAGACGGTAGGCCGTACGTATGCATGAACGTTGTTTTCGTTTCCTCATTGAATTGAATGGAATTAATTGGATAAAATACTCATATATATATAAAGAAATACAGTATCATTATTATTTCATATATTTCATGTCTACTTATTATATATAATTTATAATCATTCATGAATGGTTAATCATTGAGGATGAATCTCATCGCATCATGGAGACGGTAGTCTGTACGTACGCACGAGCAATGATATCATTCCAATAATTATTGAATTTAATTGGAGTGGATGATAAAATATATACGAATCAGTATGATATTATAATTACTATATATAGTTATTATTTAAACCATTATACCCATCCATGTACGGTGGTGTAGGAAAAACAGATTACACCACGCTGTGGATACGGTATTCCGTATGTACGCACACGCTGTGATTTCTTTTTTGTAGGATGCATAGATGGTGAAATAGGGTCATTTCATACTTATAATAACATATCAGTATATGAGTGATAATGATGTTATTAATTTATAATGAAACAACTAAATAAGAAGAAGTACAATAAGAAATTATGTTGAATGAATCGGTTAGAGACATTAACTCTTCTTTAAAGATCCTCTTTGAGACCTCCTCTTAGGGCACTAAAATTGGTCATTGAAGAAGACTAGGACCTCTAGGATGTTTTTAGGGAAGTGGAAAAGAGAATTTGGCATGGTTTGGCAGAGCTTGAAGGCTCAACATGTTGTGAGGAAGAGAGGGAGGAGGAGCCCTTTTATAAGAGAGGAGAGGGGCACCTTTGGAGAAACTAAAAATATTATTTTATTATAAAGTCATATTCGGTTTTTAATAGCTCCAAATTAATTTATTTCGAAGTTAAGGCGGGTATGGGTCTAAATTCTCTCATAAAATAGAATTTAGACAAGTTTATGTTACTATTTTAACCTTATCATTTAGATTTAACTCTAAGTTATATAATTTTACTTTTACCGTGTCTTCTTGTTTTCTTACACTATAAGGTTATTAAACATAATATAACAAGACAAACGAACCCCAAGTTGTTTATTAAATATATATAGAACCTTATATAAGTCATCTGGACGAACCTTATATTTTTAGGAATAAAATAACAATTAATAATATAATATTTGTTTTAAAAACTATTTTATGTCAATTTTGAAACTATTTGGTAATTGATTTTTATGAAAATCATAAATTAAATATTAGTTCTAAAAAAGTTCATTAAATAAATAATATCATGTCATATTGACATATAAAATTATTGTAATTCATAAAAAGTCTCAAATTACATTTATTTGGGTATTTATAACATCAATTATGTCAATATTTCCCTAATAAGAGAATTACAGCATCATCATTGTGTCATACATAAATTAAATTATTTAATGTCTAAAAATTAAAAATAAAATACCATTATGTAAGAAATATTTTTATATTTCTAATGAATATTTATAGTCGAATTTATAATATGTATAACCCTATATTAAAAATGATTTACTTATTAAACTTTGATTTTAACTATTTTAACCCTTCTTTAAATAAAAAAATATTTAATGTCCTAATCTAATCCATGTTGGCCTAAATGGTCATATTTTATTCCTAACGTTGTTTTTGGTAGAATTAAACTTGTCCAATTGAATTAGGACATGTGTTAGGGTAATAATAATATCGTTTTTACCCTTAGTTACCCTATTTACTTTTAACCGTGGAAAAAAAAGTAAAAAGTTACAATTCATCAAAAATTATTTTCATCTCATTGAACCAGATTGTTGTCCTTGATATTAACCGTGTCTCTCAGGTTTTTGAAATTTCACTAACAGAAGTGGTAAAATTAAGTTTTATGTGAATTTTCAAATTCTCATAGGAGATGGGTAAAAGACGGTGAAAAGTTCAATAAAATTTTTATATATCTAAAATTAATATAAAACGACTCCAATGAATTACTTTGAACTTATATAGGTATTATGTATCAATTTTTACCTAAAATAAATTAAAATATAATAAATAATTATTGGAATAAAAAGTCGATTTTTAAATAGTAACCAAGTGTTTTCACTATTCATCAAAAATTGAATGTTTTCAGAAAAATACCAAAACCTAACCCTAGGATAATTTCGATATTCTGAATGCAAAAAAGAAGTCCATTTTGAAAGATAAATTTTATAAAATTTCAAAAAGTGGGTATTTCTATTCATAACGGCTAGTTTATATAACATATCTTTGTTTAGCGAAACATGGTATTGCGTACAACACACGCTATCGTTGAAGGTCGCGATTACATGTAATGCAAGACAAGTCAGGGATGTGTGTAGTGAAGGCTCGTTTTGGTGTAGCGTACAACACAATACATCAATAAAATTAAAAAAATATTTTTCATAAAATCTCGGGGAGTTACAAGCATAACTTATAGAACCCCATATATAAATTCTTTTACTAAAAATACATGATTTTGTTATATTTTCTTTAACATTCAATTAAAATAAATTAAATGTCATTTTCACACACAAGTGAATCAATGGGGTCCTAAAATCGACCTAAGGATGCCCATTATTGGATATATCTCATCAAATAGTATTAGGATAACAGTTAAGGAAATTTAATATTATTATAATATTATTATTACCCTTATTAGATTTACCCTTTCACCATGGTAAATAAAATATTTATTGAAGATACTATTCATGTTATCTAAAAAACAAAAGTGAACTATTTACACAATATGGAACTCCCGATTCATATATAGAGTTAATATTTCCAAATTCTAATATCAGATGTTTTAGATATTAATTTTAAATTAATTCCTGTTGTCAATACCAAAAAGCATGTTTCTGATAAATAAAACCTATCAAAAGAATGACATGTGTTTATGTCTAATTAAAAAGTGAAATTACATAAAATGACCAAAATTGTATAAAATTGTCAAAAGATAATGTAATTACACTTTAAAATTAAGTAAATAGATAATTCAACCATATAAATAAATCATATGAAAGCACAATTTTGACCTAAAATGCAGTATTTTCACTATTCATTAATAAATAAACTTCCTAAGAAAAATATCAAAAAGTTAACGAAAGTAAATTTTGATGTCTCTCTCCTAGATAAGAATTTTATTTTTTTGAAATGTAATATATAAAATTAACAAAAAATAGATTTAAAAGGGGATCTCCACTAAAAGGTACAAAAAAACTAAATTTTAAAAATATTATAGTATTTATGCTTAAAAGTGGATTCATCCTCAATAAAGCCTCTAAAATTTATTTGATAAATGAAAAGACATTTAAAAACCATGTATAATCATATTATATTTAGTTATGTTATTTCCCATCAATACAACAACTAGACGTTAACTACCATTTAAAATAATATTATATTATTATTTTTTAGTATGACTCAATCTTGTGTACAATAAGAGATTTCGAAGAAATCTAGAGTTACGTGTTGGGTACACCATCTAACATAGCATCCAATTTAAAGTAAAATCAATATTTATTTAAAAATGTTAATAAATTTGAAAATATCTTATCATTTATTTACCTGGGATGTTACATCCTTCCCTTCTTTTAGGAATTGGGTCCCCACAATTCTATTCACTTATCAACTAAGTGGGGGTATTTTTCCCTCATTGATTTTTCAGATTCCCTTGTTTCCTTATCAACCATGTGTTTCTTCCACAAAACCATAGACTCATGAATCAACTTATTCCACAACACAATCTCTCTAAGGTCAAGAATCTAGACTTGTTGTTCCTTATAAAAAATATTCTCTTCCAACTAAACTACCTCTAGACTCGAAACATGAGATATATAAGACATAAACATTCTCAATGTTGAAACAAGAGAAACATTGTGTACATGGGATAAACATGGAGGTAAATCCACTTTGTAGGAAACTGATCCAACTTTATCCTCGATTTCATAGGGTCCAATGAATCTCGGACTTAGGTTTCCCTTCATTCCAAATCACATGAAACTTTTCCATGGAGAACACTGATAAATTCATGATCACCTACATCAAAATAAAGATCATTTCACTAGTTATCTGCAATAACATTTCTGCATGCTCTGTGATGTCCACTAGTGCTTATGAATTAACAAAAAAGTTTCTTCCATATATTCTAAAAATTCTGGCACCATCAACATTTTATTCACTTACATCATCCCAAAAAGATTGAGTTCCACACCGCTTTTCATAGAATTCCTCCAATGGAGCCATCTGTATATTGGAATGAAAAATGTTATTATAATAAAACTAATCCAAAGAAATATGTTGGTTTAATTTCCCTAGTAATCAATTGAAGAAGTGCATAGCATATCTTCCAATGTTTGAATTGTTCATTCTGAATGACAATCTGATTGAGGATGAAAAGATTTATTGAAATTTAATTCTATACCCAATGACATATGAAGGCCCTTCCAAATATTTGAAGTAAA
This sequence comes from Viscum album, assembly GCA_963277665.1. Lineage (NCBI taxonomy): Eukaryota > Viridiplantae > Streptophyta > Magnoliopsida > Santalales > Viscaceae > Viscum > Viscum album. Next base: position 599,967,209 of record OY728162.1, on the reverse strand, counting down.
CATGGTATCATGATCAGATACAATGGAGAGGATAACTCCATGTAACTAGACTATCTCATTAATATTCAATTGAGAAAGATGATCTAGATAAAGAGTATCTTGAATAGAAAATAAATGAGCAGATTTAGTCAATTGATAAAAAATAACCCAGATTGCATTATTACCGTGAGATGTTTATGGTAATCCCACAATGAAATCAATGGATATATTTTCCCATTTCCACTCTGGCACCAGTAATTTTGAAGCACACCTTTCGGTAATTGTCACACTACAAGTAACTTGTTAGAAAGTAAAACACTTCACAGTAATGGCCACAATATCTATTTTTATTTCATCCCACCATCAATACTCCCAAAGATGTCTGTACATCTAAGTATTTCCAGGAAGAACTGAAAAAGTAGAACTATGAAATTCACATAAAAAATCTTTCTTTATCTATGAATCACAAGGTACACAAAATATATTTTCAAACCAGAAAACACAGTCTTTATCAATGATAAATTTAGTTAACTTACCCTTCTATACAAATTCTACCTTTTCATTGCAACTCACTACCTTTTTTCTGCACCTTCTTTGTTCGGTCTACTAGAGACAATTTCATTGACACCCGAAACAAAACGGAGTAATGTTCTACACCAAAAACTTTTATTCTAAAGTTAATAAAATTGTTAATCAAAATATTTTGTTCCAATAGTATCATGGTTAATATAGCATTACTTTTTCAAATCAATGCATTGACCATTTTATTTTCCTTTCGTGGATGGTAATGGCTTGTGAAATCATGATACTTGATTAATTTCATCCATCTACTCTATCTCATGTTCAATTCATTCTATGTTAGTGTATACCTAAATAATTTGTGATAAGTATATATTTTACACTTTACTCCATTAAAATGATACATAAAAATTTTTAAAAGAAAAAACAATAGCATCTAATTCCAAATCATGTGTAGGGTAATTTAATTCATGGGATTTCAACTGATGTGAAACATAAGCAATTACTTAATTTTCTGCATTAAAACACAATCAATTCCTTTAAACTAAGCATCTCATTAGATAATAAACTCACCATTTTTGGAAGGTAAGTCCAAAACTGAAGAATTCACCAATATTTTTTCAATTCTTATAAACAACCATCATATTCATTTGTCCAGATAAATTTAACACCTTTTCGAGTTAACATATTATGTGGTCCAGATAACTGGGAAAAGCTCTCAAGAAACCTACTGTAATAGCTAGCCAAAACATGAAAACTATGAATCTCAATTATATTTGTTGGTTTTGCCCATTTTTAACGAATTTAGATTTAGAAGGATAAAAGTTTATGCCATTGTGTTAAACAATTTGACCATGGAATTAAATTTTTTGTAACCAAAACTCATAGTTTCTGAATTTTTGATACAAATTTTTTTCCGTTATTGTTTGCAAGACAACAATTAAATTACATTCATGTTTTTATTTACTTTCTGAATATAGCAAAATATCATCAATAAAAAAACACCACAAACATATCCAATAACTCATGGAAAATTCTATTTAAAATATCCATGAATACATTAATTTCATTTGTTAACCCAAATGGCATAAGTAAAAATTCATAATGGAAAAATATATTATAAAATGTGGTATTCAAAATTTTTTATCCCTTTACCTTCAACTGATGGTACCCCAACCTCATGTCAATATTTAAAAAATATTTATCTCCCTAAAGATGATCCTATAAATCATCGATATGAGGAAAAGGGTGCTTCTTCTTAATAGTGATATTGTTGAAGGCTCTATAATTAATTTAAAGTCTCATTGAACCATATTTATCTTCAAAAAACAAGAATAGAGAACCACATAGTGATGTGCTAGGTCAAATGAAGCCTTTATCTAACAACTCCTGTTATTGTTTTTTTAACTCTAACAGTTCAATTTGGGACATTGGATAGGGGGGTTTTGAAATTTTCTTAGCATCAGAAACTAAGTCAATAGTAAATTCAAATTTCTGACCAGGTATAATACCAAAAATCTCATCAAGAAAATCATCAAGATACTCATTTACTACTGGCACATCATTAATCTGCGCAGTTCCATTATTTTCAAAAATATGTGAAATGTAACATTCATTTCTATCTTTCACTAGTTTTTTAGCTTCTTGAAATGTTATTAGAGATAAAGGTACATTCTTGTACATAAATATAAATTCCTTCTAAAATGAAACGTCTTTATCTCTACAATCAATCTTAGTATGGTAAACATAAATCCAATCCATTCCCAAAATAACATCGAAATCTAATAGAGTCAAAAAAAATAATGTTTTTAGTTAGATTATTTCCGCAAACAAGGACACAATGGTTCTTATAACTTCTTTTTTTCTAAACATACCCTATAGGTGTTCTTACCAAAAGTTCAAAATTTATTTCATGAGGTGGAATTCCAAATTTTCCCAAAAATTTCTCAGAAATGAAAGAATGTGTAGGCCCATAATCAAATAATACATTTGTATAATACGAAAAAACAAAAAAAATTACCTGATACAACTTCATTTGATGGTCCAACAAAAACCGTTGTAGTTGAAAATTATTTTTCCACACGCTTTTTCTTTTGTGTTGACTGGTTTACACCCCGGGTAATCAGTTATAGACACACATTTGCATAATTTTCAAACCCATTGAAAGTAAAATATCTTAATTATTTCTTATCATTTCTTGCTTTATCATCTTACTAACAGTTACGAGTAATATGACCTATCTTATAACACCAGATTCACCTTCCATATTTTGAGAGACGTTCTCCAGGATTCTTTTTACCATACTTCTCAAAAGATGGAACTTTAATTTTCTTACCTCGAATATTATTTTATAAATTCATTTCCCTTGGCCTACCAACTGGACCTCTTCTTTTGTTTGATCTCATGGGACACCAGATCATCAGAAAACTCTATTTCTACCTTCTCGGCACATCTGAGAAGTTTCTCATCCCATTTGAATTCACGAGGGGAAAATGATCTTTGATATCGTGACTTCAGTCTTGAGTAAAATTGATTTATATTACTATCATGATCTCAAATAAAATTTGAAACATACATTTCCACTCGATTGAAATTTTCTTCGAAAGCATCCATGGATTCATCCTCCTCCCTCACTTCCAAATTTTATTTCCATCCTATTTTGTACCGCCTCAAGAAAATATTTATCAAGAAACATACCTTTGAATTATTTCTAATAAATAGAATAATTCTCCTCACAATTCATTATATTTTTATCCATCCTCCACCACTGATCTGCATCTCCATCAAAATGATAAAAATCAAGGTTATCCTTTTGAATGACTGTTAAACCCATGAAATCAAAAATATTTTCCAGTTCTTTGATCCACCCTTCAGCTTCAACAGGGTCATATGACCCTCTGAATGATGGGGTATTTTGACTCATGAAATTCTATAATATAGACATGTTCTTTTGGGTTTGATATGTTTGATCTCGTGCATATATACCACCACCATTTATAGCCTGATTCAACTACACCGTAAATATGTCAAACTATTCAATTCTAATTCCAACCATTCTGGGATGCTGATTTTGGAGGTTATTCTTCTCTATATTCCTTCCCACCACCACTTCCATGTTTCATCTGTGGATGACCATTTTGAAAAAACACATATAAGATGAAAAAACATGGTAATTTTCAAATTCTACGTCATTTCAATTTGTCAATAATGTAAAAATAATTTATCGATATTCTATTAACAAAATTCTAACTCCAAAAGTTATCTAATCCAACCTCTAATACAAACAATAAGACCCCATCCTTAAACATTACATAATCATCAATTGAGATAATAATTCAATTTTAGTATCTATTCAGGTTTAGAGCAGTAGATAATTAAGTCATAACTTATACAAAACATCTTGAATATTACATGTCGACACATCTACTCAGAATCCATTTTTTTATAAAAAACTATTAAAAGAAAAGAATCATGTTTAATTCCATGTTTTAATTATAATTAATTTTACTTGATCCAATCATTGGTACTATTTATCTTACGTCCTATGCAAAACATTTCAAAAACATGGGATTAGCATAAAAATCTTCGTAAGGGATACCCAAAGAAGGAAAACTGTTAGTATTCAGAAAAATGTAAACAATGAATAATTTATCTTAAAGTAATACATTCCATATTAAGGAAGTTGAAAAAACACTTCACTAAATATAAGATCATTGATTACCCTTCTCTTGTAACCAAAATATTACCATAAATCCTATATAAAACAATGTATATCATATAAAGGTATCATTAGACATAAATACATTTAAATAGAATAACCATGTTGTATATCATATAAAGGTATCATTAGACATAAATACATTTAAATAGAATAACCATGTGGTCTACTTCCACAAATAATTCTTACAAATGGAATAAACATACGGTCGACTTCCATACCAAATGAATTGGATATTTTAATGTAACCAACCGTCCTTGGTTTATCAGAGAACCACTCGTCATTTTGTTTATCATGTAACAACCTCTCAAATGTCCAAGTACCATTGTATAATCATCACATATAAAAGATTACAAATATCATCATTCTAGTAATAACATTTAATTTTAAATCAAAAGATATCATTTCAAGATATCCAAAAAATTAATACATTTCAAAAACCATTTTCAATATGAAATCTCCCTAAAATGGAATAATAAATTTTTTTCCTTTTTAAAACATTAAGGCCTATAGAGGAAGACAAATAATTATTATGGTGGAAGATATATAATTATCTCTAAAATTATTAAAAACATTCCTTTTTTCATTTATTAAAAACATTTATAGATAAAATATTCTCTTTTAATGAAAGTAATAAATTGAAGGGGTTTATCATACGCTATGTAAAATAAGAAGTTGTATATTATGAAAATATGCCTCAATTAAAGGAGATTGAAAAAAAGTCCCTTAAAAAAGATCATTTTATAAATAAAATAGATCAATTATGTGTATTCATTATAAGAACACATAAATAAATTATAAATCCATGATATGATATAAAAAATTATATCTTACATTATCATAGCATAGAATAATCAAAAAGTATAGGTTTAACCCAATGAATGTTAATTGGGTTAAGAAGTTCCCTAATCGCACACCAGACTAGACTCATTCTTTGTTTAATTTCTTGAATAATAAACTAATGTTAATTTCTACTTACTTCAAAAAAATCATGTTTATTATTCATTATATATCCCTTATTACCTAGATATAACAATTCTTTAATTATTTGAGTTCATATCGGACATTTTGTAGATGTTAAGAACATGAGTCAAAAACAGATTTTTTATAATTATAAATTGTCCCTGTGGTCAAAATTCCATTATATACAGAATGATTTACATGATTTAGATATCATATATATCTTATATATATACTATATATGTATTTATTATTGTCCATAACATATAGATTCAAGAAATAAAATTCACATTTAATGGAGATGGTAAGTCGTACGTACACATGAACGCTACTTTCTTTTTTATTTCCCATTTAATGGAATGAAAACATAATGATATATACATATATTATAATTCTTGTATAATATCATATTATATATATGTTAAAAATCTTCATTAATTCAATCCTTTATACATTCTATGTATGTCATGAATGAGTGATATAACTTTGAGGGGCGGTACTCCATGTTTCCTCAAATGAAATTATCATGTTTACACATCATGAAAAGAAAAAATGTATGTTTTAAATAAAAACTAAAGAATCATAAATAAAATATAAACATAATATATAACATAAAAATACATTTCCATCATAATGGGCACCATGAGAGGTGGTAATAGATAACTGAACAATCATCATTTCGTGAGGTAGTAGTTCAGCGTCCCCAGAAACAACATGTTCTAAATCCATTAGTTGGAGGCGTGTGTAAGTGTAGTTAGAATAATTCTCACAAAAACATCCTAGTATATTAAGGATACTAGTGTTGTTATGTAATCAAATAATAATAATAGAATAGGGAGTGAATAAGTAGAATATTGGAAATGAACTTTTAAGAAGATGCTACCTCTTAAAATGTGTAACTCCCTTGATTTGAGCCAAAAGGTTTTCTTGAATTGACTTATTCCTAATGTAAGGCTTCTAAAAGGAATATTGGAATGTTTGGAGCTTATTCAAGTAGAGTTTTTTGTGATCCAAAAAGATTTATATGTGTGAGTAGGGGGTTAGAGTTTGTGGCCTTTTATAAGAGGGTGGAAGGGTAATTTAAGAATTTATTCCAAGATTATTTTATTATGAACAGTTTTTCAATTTTTAAAAGGTCCAAAATCATTTAATTCGAAGATAACATGATTTTTGTTCGAATTACTCTAAAACAATAGGTTTTAGACAACATTATGTCATAAAATCAACGTTAACCTTTAGCTATAACTTAATTAAAAAATTTAACTCTCACCACGACTTCTTGTATTTTAATAATATTTTTTTACTATAGATAATATAAAATACCAAGTTACCCAAAATTGGTCATTAATGACCTTGCTAATATAATATAGTTTATTTTTCTGAATAGTTGATTTTAATGGCTATTATATCATTTAATAAAATTTTAATTGATTTAAAAAATCATTTTGGTACATTTTCATACTATTCATATCATGACTTTTTAAAAATACTAAAAAAATGATTAATTAGAACAAACATCATTAATTCAAAGATAAAAAATCATAATAATTCATAAAACTCATATATGATTTTTTAAATAAATATATATTAAAATTTATAATGTCATTTATTTAAATCATTCATTAATAAGGTAATCACGATTTCATCATTATGTAATAAATAAATTTATATATTTAATATCTAAAAAATATAAATAAAATACAATGATGTATAAATATTAATATATTTCTAATTACTATTTATATTTGAAAAAAATGACTCATATAACCCAATATAAAAATTGTTTTATTGAATGATACAAGTTTCAGTTATATTTCACTTAGCTATAAATTAAAAATAATTTAATGTCATTTCAACACACAAGTGGCTCCATGGGGTCCTCAAATTGACCAAAGGATGTCTATAGTCTGATATATATCTTAAAATTGGATTAGGACATCTTTTAGAATAATTTAATATTATTATAATATACATTTTTACCTTTACTTACCTGATTTACCCTTTCACCATGGTATATAAAATATTTACTAATGTTACTATTCATAATGTATAAAAACAAAATTTACCTATTTAAACAATTTGAACATTCTAATTCAAAATATGAAAACCATTTTTTCAAATTTAAAACACATTTTTTCATAAATTAATTTAAAATTAATTCTCGTTAACAAAACCAAAAAACGTGTTTTTAAGAAATAATAACTACCCAAAGATTAGCATGTTTTATGTCTAATTAAAAAGTGAAATTAATTAAAATGGAAAAATTGGATTAAATGGTAAAATAACAATATAATTACACATTAAATCCAATTAAAAATTTTATATAACAATATAAATAAAATAGATGAATAGACATTTTGACCTAAAATGCAGTATTTTTCACCATTTACTAAACAATAAATTATCATAAAATGCCAAAAATTTACCAAAAGAAAATTTTGATGCCCAACTTCTAAAGAAGAAGTTTATTTTGTCAAATGGAACATTTTTAAGTTTAAAAAACTAGATTTAAAAGGTGTTCACCATCAAAAGGTTGTAAAACTACCTTTTAAAAATATTAGAGTATTTATGCTTAAAATTGGTTTCATTATCATTTTAAGCCTCTAAATTTTATTGGATTAATGTAAAGACATTTAACAAAAATTTATAATCATATTTTAGTTACTTATATTCATTCTCTCCAATACTTCGTGTATGGGTTAAATACAATTTAAGGTAATATTATATTATTATTTTTCAGTATGACTCAACCTTGTCTGTAACATGAGATTTTGGAGAAACACATTATTGTGTGTCGGGTACGCCATCGAACATAGCATCCCCTTTAAATTAAAATTAATATTTATTTCAAAAATATTAATAAATATAAAAATATATTATTATTTATTTACCTGGGATGTTTAAGAATATCATAATGAAATTATCAGTTATACTATGAATTATTTTATTAATGATTGTTTCATAAGTTTTATATTAATTATTAATTATAATATTAGTTGATAATGTAATTATAAATTTATAATTATGTTATTAATTATTAATATATATAAATTTTAGTTTTAATTACTGAATATATTATTGATGTAAATGATTATATATTTTCTTAATCTCGTTAGTAGATGTTAATAATTATATAATTAGAGTAAAATTACACTTCTATATTGAAAACACACACTTCAATCCATACCAAAAACATCATGTATCATATTTATATTTGATCAATTCATATAAATAGCAGATTTATTACTGAAAAATTTCCTAATTTTTTAAAATAATAAGAATTTTTTTCAATATTTTGACTTTGTGACATGCATTTAAAATTGAAATGACACTTTTATATTAAAAACAAACACTTAAATTCATACTAACCACATCATGTGTCTGAGTAATGTGATGTGGATTCCTATATGTCAAAAATGAAATAGAGATAATTTTCAAAATATATGAAATCAATAAGATCTCCTTTTGTTGATTTTGGCTACTGACCTGTGTTTTAAACTAAAATGACTTATTTATATTGACATCATGTAAATGGAATCATATTGATTAATCATTGTATTATATTATAATGTCGTCAATTCCTACACATCAAAAATAATATGAAGATCATTTTCATAATTTTAGAAAGAAATATCATCTCTTTTTAACATTTTTTTTACTTTCTGACACTAACTTTTAACAAAAAATTAATCTTTTATATTGAAAACATGTACATTGAGTAATTCCAGCAACACCATGTGTCCAATTGACATTAGTTAAATTATTGAACATCACAAATGAATTATGGATAATTTTACGAATTTTATTAAACAATATGAGCTCCTTCTATATGTTTTTTCTTTATGATGTGTGTTTTAAACAATAATGATACTCATACTAAAAAAATATTCAATGATTTATACTGACCACATAACATGTTGGATTAATGTGTCGTCAATTCATACACATCACAAATTAATTGTGGATCCATTTCAATCTTTTTTAAAATAATATGAGCTCATTTCTATGTTTTTCATGTGATGTACATTTTAAACAAAAAATAACTCTATTATATTACAGACCCACACATCAAGTGAAACCTACCCCATCATGTGTTAGATTAATCTGTGGTCAATTACTTCGTGAAAAAATAACTATATATAATTTTTCTTTTTCTTAAAATATTCCAAGATAACATTATTATCTTTTGGTCATATGATGATATTTTTAATCTAAAAGGACACTTATATATCGAAAATTTTCATTATTAGTCATACCTAAAACATTGTGCATCATGTTTTTGTTCGGTAAATTACAATGAATCCCAAATAAATTATGTATAATTTTACTAATGTTAGAATTTTTTTTCCCATTTTATGTTTTTTGGATATGTGACATGTAATTTAAACCAAAATAAATATTTTATATTGAAAACGCACACTTGTTGGAATATAAATGACATCCTATTTTAAATTGATGTGTGGTTGATTTTTACAAAAAAAATTATTTATTATGGACTATATCATATTGTTTAAATCAATTTTAATCATTTTCATAGTTTTTTATGTTAGATTCATTTTAAACTATAATGATACCTTTTATGGAGAACATGAAATTGGAGTCATAGAAACCAAATCATTTATAGAATATACATTCGGTAAATTCCTAAACATCCAAAATGAGATATGGATTATTTTTATAAATCTTGAAAATAATCCAAGTTCATTTTCTTAGTTTTGGCTATTTGATGAAAATTTTAAACTACAATGAAAGTTATAATAAAAACAAAAACTTCAAGTTATACCAACCACATCGTATTTGGATTGTCATTTGACCAATTTTCACATATCAAAAATTAATTTGGTATCTTCTTCCTAGTATTTTAAATGAATAATAAATCATTTTACTTTTTGGGTATTGTGACATGTGTCTTAAACTAAAATGACAATTTTATATTAAAAATAAACACTAACATTTATTCCAACCACATCATGTGTTAGGTTTTTGTGAAATAAATGGCTCCACATCTAGAAATAATTATTGAAAATTTCCCTATTTTTTAAACAATACATGTTTTTTTCAAAATTTTGGATATATTATCCTTTTTTTAAACTGAAATGACACATATAAATTGAAAAAACTCACTTCTAGTCATGCCAGAAACATCATGTGTCTGATAGATGTGTGGTTGATTTCTAAATGTAAAAAATAATATTTGAATCATTGTCATTTTTTAGAAAAAATACGATCTTGATTTCATGGTTTTGGCAATGTGTTAGGAGTTTTAAACAAAGAAGACACTTTTTTGGGGAAACATGATCATCGAGTAATACTAACTAAATAATGTGTCAGATTGTTATGTGTTTAATTATGGTATCACAATAATGATTTATGGATCATTTCCATAATCTTTGAAAATAATTTGATCTCAATTTTACTGTTTTCGATATGTCATGCATGTTTTAAACAAAATTGACACTTATATATTGTTAAAAATCACATGGAGTTATATCATCCATATCGGGTATTGTATTGACATGTATTCCACTCATACACATAAAAATTAAATATTGATCATATTCAAAATGTTAGAAATTAATCATATTTTTTTTCTCATTTCTTCTATGTGATGTGTGTTGAAAAAAATGTGATATTTTTATATCGAGAACATTAACATAAAATAATTATATCCACATTGTATGTTATAATGACATAAGGTCAATTCCTATATGACATAAATTAAATGTGGATCATTTTCACATATTTATGAGAATTTTGTTTATCAATTTTTGATATGGGATGAATTCTTTAAATCGAAATAACATTAATATCAAAGACACACCCATTGAGTCTTTCTAACCTTATTGTGTGTAAGATTAATGTTAATTTGAATCCAACATGCCTTAAATTAATTATGAGTTCTTTTCCCAATGTTTACAAATAATAAATTATTGTTTTCTAGGTTTTCTCTATGTTACATGTGTTTTATACTAAAATGAATCTTTTATATTGAAAACACACACATCACACCACACCAAACACATAATGTGTTAGATTGACATGTGGTAAATTCATACATGTATGAAATGAATTATGGATCATTTTACTATTGTATGAAAATAATATGAGCTCATTTTCTATATTTTTTCTTTGTTATGTGGATTATAGACCAAAATGACATGTTTATGTTGAAAACATTAACATATAGTTATATTAACTACATCATGTGTCAGATTGACATATGGTTAATACCAACTCATCAAAAATGAATTATGTATCATTTAAAAAATTACAATTGAAAATATGGGTTCCTACTCAATGTTTTGTTCATATTACACTCATCATAAACAAAAATTACATTGTTATATTGAAATCAAGCACTTGGTGTCATATCAGTAACATTAGATGTTGTATTAGAGTGAGAAAAATTCATACACATCAAAAAAAAGAATTATAGATCGTTGCGCTTTTTTTTGAAATAATCTAAGCTCGATTTCATTATTTATGTTTTATGATGTGAATTTAAATATAAAGTAAAAAAAATTATTAAAAACTTACACATAGACTCATAATAGAGACATCTTATGTTAGATTGACATTCAAATTATTCATATATATCAGAAATGAATTATCAATCACTACAATAAATTTAAAAAAATGTGTTCTCATTTATTTATTTTTCACTAGGTGATGTGTGTTTTAAACTAATATAATCATTATATTTAAAACCCACACCTTGAGTTATAATGAAAATATCGGGTTTTGGATTGTTGTTTTGTTGATTCCGGCAAATCAAAAAATGAAATAAATATTATTATCCAAAATAAGGAAAAAAAATACAAGCTCATTTGTTTGGTTTTGATAATGTGACACTTATTTTGAAATAAATTTCCATGTACAGATCAATCAACCACTCAACATTCCAACACAATATCAATATACTTCATTGTCAATTCCATGATTCTAATTTGTTAATTGGATTTGGATATGGATGAGTAATCTCTATTATTATTTATAGTGTGATTCATTGTCATTTATTTTCTGGAATCAGAAATAAATTTTAGGGAAACAATATTTATTCTTCATCATGTTTGTTTAAATGTTTATAGTAGGGCCAGACTATTTTTACAAAATCGTCAAACTTAATCAAGACACAAAATGAAAATAATGTGGTTATAAACATGAAATTGGAATCCCTAACAATTAGAAATATATGTTAATATTTCTAGGAAGAATGATTGTTGACCCATTTCCCTCTCACCATTATCATAGTTGCAACCTTGAATTCCAATATCCAATGTTCATGGGTAGGTTTAGAATTGATAATTCAGCTACCAGAATCTCTAGAGTGTAACCCTCTGTGAAAAACCACCTTAAAAAACAACTCAGATCATTTTTTCATTGCATGTTCATCGCTGAAATGTTTTTTAGTCACTACAAACTCAACATTTACACCTAGCATTGGGAAATTAATGAATAGATGAAAATAAATGCACAGTCAATTGGGTAATGAAAACATACCCTTTCAAAATATTAAAATATTATTTTCACAGTAGTTTGATTGAATTACTCAAATGAAATGAAGGTATATTAAATGTTTCTGAAACCATGAATAGAATATGTAACTCCTTCATAGATAAATCATTATTTAAATATACCCAAAATTATGTCCCATCAACTTTTTATTTTTTAATTGAGTTGATTTTTCTATTACTCATAGATTCAAGACCCTTAACCAAAATGTTCATACAGGTTTTCATTAGGTGGATGAATCATAGGAGAGAGAGAATCATAAAATATATAGCATCAGTCCTAAGGGGTTGAATATCTATGGCGGTGTTCATGTTACTTTGCAAATATGGGATGATCAAATAGAAATGATAGATGGATATTTAAAATGAAATATTAGAATAAAAAATAACTAATGGATTTCTAATAAAGTATGAATTAAATTTTAAGAAAAATAATATCAAATAATTATGAAACTAATTGTTCAAAATACAAATTTTTATTTAAGGTCATAGACAATACTATATCATAAACATAATCGATAATCACATCAACATGATGTATGAAAACATTTTTACACTATGTTCTTTTCCCAATCATCTCCACCAAATTTGTATTTTCTTTTTGACTACATAGATTGTTGAAATTTTTGGCAGAACTGGGAACATAAAGAAAACTATAAGATTAACAAATATTTTCAATAAAATCATAATTATCACCATAAAATTAATTTTTTGAGGATTATAATATTTTTATTTTATATAATATATTTCTTAAGTTTTCAATCATAATATCCACAATATTTTTCCTTATTTTTATTAAAAAATAAGAGAAAAATTGAAAAAAATAAGTAAATTGTTTTGGAATATGTTTTGATAGTTAAATATTACTATTCATATGTTAGTATATTTCTATTTTAATAAACCTTAGACTTTGTGGGTTTTTTCACCGACCTCAATCCATAATATTTTTCATATTTATAGATAACTCAATAATAACAATGTTCTTGATAGAAAAAAATAGTATAACATATAATTTAATATTTATCTATAAAATGATTATTGTAGATCATTTTAAATTTCCAAGAAGCATTATGAGTGGTATGTTTGATGAAAATCCATTGCTTGGATCTAATAAAGAAACTTTTAGAGCTTCCTAGTTTAATATAAATATAATTTAGTTCTCTAAAAAAGTAGAAAAAAAAATTGAAAAAAAAAATTTTATATAAATTGATTGTATATTGTTACCCAAATATTGTTCTAATACAGAGGAATATAATATCAATTTTTTCTATACCTCATTTATGTATTTACAATTGATAACCAAGAAACTAAATCATGAGAATTTAATTTAAAATATCTAGACCAACCTTACCATTAATGGACACTCCAAATATGTATTTATCATATTCGATGTTGGAAGTATTTTCATATTTTAATGTTGTATTATTATGAAATTGTATTTTTAGAAAATGTCACATTAGAATTGGTCGGGTGATCATATTATCTAAAGTCCCTTATGATTTCTTTATCGATCAACCAAATTGTGTTATTCCTACCCTGTATTTTACCCTGGGTTTCCTACCTAAAATATCATATCACATTTCAAACATTTTTCTTCAATTTGTAATGGGATTTCATTTGAAATAAATTATTAAGGTCAAACATCATGTAACATTATAATTTCATATGACCCTGGTCTAAAATTTCCATGAGTAATATCAGTATTCATAACATCTAGATCATGAAGTGAAATACAGAACTCAACACTTTGATCATGATCTACTTCAATCCAAAAAATCAAAAAAAAAATTTGGAGTTTTTTTTCTCCATGGATATTGTTATATTTGGCATCATACTAATTATAATAAGTCGATGTGTGAGAGTTTTTATATGTAAATCACACACCATTTCTTCCTATATAATTTTTTAATATAATGTTCTTGATTTTTACACACTTTTAGTATAAATAGTAATGAAAAAATTGATTATTTCTGATAAGGATAACAGTTGTGGGGAATGTATAACCTCAATGCTATTAGGGTATTTTTGATCTTCATATAATCTTAATTTTTACACTATTAGTTCTCATTGATCATTTCATATATACAGGTCCATTAAACTAGACCAAACAACAATACCACTTAAATATTTTATTTTTCCCACATTCATTTCATCATATCATATGTATCTCCCTCTATAATTTTATTTTAAAAATATGTATGAGGTGAAAGTAAAAACATGAACCTATATTGCAACAAAATCATTATAAATTATTCATTGATACTAAAATTATTTTTTATTCTGGTACAGTCCTTGAAGATTATTTCATGTAAAACATATAAAAAACACACAAACATCAGTTTGTATTTTTATGAAATACTACTATAATCCATAAAAATTAAAATTATGTCATACATACACTTGATTCCCACAATACATGTGTGTTTTAATTTAATAATTTTTCAAATTTATTTATACAAGCCTCCTTTTATAGCACATAATGTGGGATGAGAGTAGCTTTGGATTCGGATTCATGAATATATATATATATATAAACAAGGGAACATATGTTGTTTCATATTATTTAAAATTTAAAAGATAGATTTAAAATATATACCATTTTATTCCCATGTTAAGCATTCATCATCATTGTTTTTGGGAAGGGGTACATAGGTTATTATGAATGTTTCATAATTTTTTCACTCATTTTATTTTTCAAAATATTAACAATTTTGAATTAGATTGTATAAATTAATTATTTTAAAATAAAAAATTATCGATTAAAATGAACATGAAATGATACCTTGTAATAGAGAATAATGAATGATATTCACGATTCTAGGATTATTATATATGCATACATAGTTGGTTGTTGTGGTTTAACTTTACCCTCAACATCCCTAATACGATGTTTCATCAAAAGCTTCTAGATGCCTTATTGATCATTTCTAGAAACCCTTATTGAGATTTTTTTACAACATTCATCTAAAATAAATAAAATAAAATTTTAATAATGAAAAGTAAATCAACATTTCATTACGACATTTTTCAGTAACATGATAGAAGTATGTTATAACAATACCCTAATAACATCCCAAATGGTTTTCTTTATTTTATGATTGAAATTGTGACACCTATCTATTTTAATTGGTACAAATATTTGAGTTATGACCCAAATAAAATTGTTGAACATTTACTTGTTGCGGTTATTAGGTTAACCATGTTAATTCCATCCAACCTCAAATATTATATCATTTATCATTACCATGATAAATTTAGTTAACATAAAAATGATAAGCTACTATTTTGTACGTATTACTTTTTTATCCCATAATAATTCTATAGTTTCATCATTAACTGTTTGTCTTCCTCGATATTGGAAACATTACTATGTGAAGAAGTCATTATCTACCTGAGAAGTGATGAATATAATTTATATTACTAGAAAATTCTTGGGGGAACAAATAATTTTATGAGTAAAATAATATTATTTTTAAAAACTATTTCACATTTAATTGTACTCTCTTAATTTTTTTAATGGATGATGTAATTTTGATTATCTATAGAGTATCCAAATCCCATCCTTATAGACCTTATATCCAACAACACACTATCTACATTGTAATAATTAAGATATTATTGTGGTCTCTGAATGAAAGGGAAATTCAAAATTAAATTTTCCTCTAATCCCATATTTGTTTTAGTTACCAACAAACCAATTGAGCAAACTAGGGTTATAGTATCTTGGAGAAAATATAATTTCACTAATTTTGATTCCATTATGAATGGAAGATCCTTATACCCTCTATACATAAAATTATCTTCACAAATACCAAATCCATGAATTTAACATCAATTTTGTTTTGAATAATTTTATAATGAAAAATAGTCACCTTAATTATTGTATTATCTAACTCGAATATTTTATTCAATAGAAATGATTTTTGATATATTTCTATTAATAGGATTTCAATCCTATGAACTGGATATGTGAAAATCTCCTTCCACAGTAGTGCATATGTTAGTTTGCATCATATTTTATTAATCTTGTTCTGTCATATAATATTTATAACTATTAATTAAAAAACACGTTTAAGATATAACATTTCTCTTTGGACCCCTAGTTTTCATACCCAGACATCACAGTGAGGTATATTTTTTATCTCATAAATTAATATACCCTTTCTAATAATCGTTTTGTTAAGATGAGGTCCAAGCCTGAAATGAGTTTTCACTTTTGCGCTGAAAAATGAGCGTCGGCTTGACAATGCCTAACACACGGGCATGACATGGGTGAAGCCATGTGGATTGGCTAGTTTAATGTGTGGCCTGCCCAGTGCATGGATTCTTAAATGACCTAATATAAATAAAATTTTTATAGATATAATTATTATTGTTGCAATTATTATTATTATCAATACATCAATTGAATGGCTAACATTAACTTATAATATTATTATACTTTTTATTATTGTTGTTTTATGTAGGTAATTTTTCTTAACAACAACAATATTATTATTATTATTATTGGAATTACTAATAGTGATTGTCAATTTTATTTGTACTTATCTTATTATTGGTTTAGTTATTTTTTCTTCATATTTTATTTCATTTTTTATATTATTTTCATTCCATTATTATTTTTATTTCTATTATTTTATTTCATTTCTTCTCTCCCTCCAGTGGGGGGGGGGGTACTTTTCCCTCATCTCTACATTTGTTTCATGCATTGAACCCTTTCCGTCTCTTTTCTTCTCTTCTTGTCGAACAACTACAGCCTTTCTTCCTCGACCAGAGTCCCGCATAGTGGTCGCTCTCATCATCAAGTCGAATTCCCAGTGCATGCCCCATATTCCTTGACCATAATTCCGCAAGTGCCTCTGGTTCCGCCGTACGTGCGGCCTCCCCTGGTTCAACCCATTCACATGCCAGTCCAACCGGATTCTCTTCGGTCGGGATCCCACACCAGAAAGATTCCCTAGTTTGGCCAAAACACATACGCACAGCCTCTTGTATGTTTGGTCGAGACCCCTACACACCTCCCTTTGATTGTCCAAATTCTTAGTGGCGTTCCCCTCTCATTTTTCCTACGTCGCGCAAGCACCAATAGCCTTTGTCAACCTCTGAATGACCTCTCAGACTCCTTGCTATAGAAATTGAGAACCACTATTTTATATCCTTTCTTTTTGGTGGTGTTTCAGTTAGTAATAAGATTGTTTTTTATTTAATTTTTGATGAAATTATGTAGTGTTTTGTTTTAGGAGTCTCTTTGGTGTTCTTGCTGTGAAAGCATTGTGCATCGTGATCTTTGTGTCATCTTCTAAGGTTTGTCCTTCAACGAGGTAGGTGGTTCCACATGTAAGGATTATTTGTTTGATTATGTTTCTTAATTAATTTACTTATTATACTTTTTTATTATTTTTAATGTGCTCAATTTTTTATTATTTTAAATTTTATGTGACTTTGATCCGCTGGTAGCGTGTTTATAAATTTTTACTATTTGTTAAATTATGCAGTTAGTTTGTTAGAATGTGAAAGAGGAGAGGCTTGTGATTTTATGTGGTGTCAGTATGCTTTTTTTATAGAAGTTTTTTAATTTGGGTTTTGGAAACATGAGTCACACATCATTTCATTGAAAAATGTTATATGAATTTTTCTAGTGTTTGTTTAATTGTATATGTGGTCTTTAGAAACGCTGCTGGTGGTTTTTGATTCGGTAAGTGAATAATATTGTGTTATGAGTGATTTTTAGAGAGAGAACTATTAAAAATAGATTTTCATGGTTGAATGTGTGGTGTTGGGTTTTGATCATTCCCTTATTTTTGGTTATTGAACATGACATGCAAGGTGAATTTGAATCTTTTGACCCCAAATTGGGAAGCTTGGGTATCAGGTGGGCAGAAAAGATCTAGTGTGCTAGTGATAGGTGAGCGGATTTGGATCAGTTTCACCAAGCTGGTTTGACGATTACAACACTAACTAAATTTTGAATGATGATTGGAGAACAATAGTTTATGGATGTGTTTCCCAACTGCTGGCTCATGCATGATAGTGTATTCTTTTTTTCACTGAGACATGATGTTCTAGGGTCCCACTATATACTAGTACATATAGGGCCATTCCCACCTTTGGTTCTCCTGGATTACATTACCGACATTGTCGACATATGGTGTGACTTTTGTGGTGACATATAAGTAAAAATGTTTTTATTTGTAAAAAACATTTTCCCTTTAAAGAAACTTGTCTTCAAACTATTTTTTATTAAATTATTTAATAATTATTTTTCATTCCATAGTTAAATCTATAAAATTATTATTATTTAATATTTATGTGTGCAATCTTTTTATTTGGTGGCATTTGGATCAGAAATTTCTCACACCCTACTTACTCCCTTTTGTGTATGTAGATTTGGTCATGTCATATGTAGGTAACGGTAAGGCATTTGGAAGTGGTGGTCCATGCTGTTAGTTGACTACATGGTGCAACATTATGGATATGGATTGATGGTCATGTCCTCTAACCGTGTGCATGTATTTTTATAGTTTTTTGGTCACCCTACGAAGTGGTAGATCATGTTTTTTTTTTCAGTTTAAACATGAAACTCAAATGTTGGTTTTTGGTTAAAGGAACACTTGGTTGTGACTTTCAGCTTCGTTGTATTTTATATTGTTGGATGATATGTTTACACTTTTTATTCAGTTAAATCATTCGCATGTTTTATTGTTTTACACGGGAATGTGTACCAACCCATGGGTATCAGTAATGACATTTGTGCCTTGCTGGGATTGGGTCGGGTGTCGGTTCGAATGGCTACCCAACTTGGTTAGTGAAAAATGGTTATAGAGGCAGGCTTTTCGGTTTAGGTTATTTAATTTGGGAAGAGTCTTGTTAGACAGATGATTGGACTTTCGGGGCTCATAATTCTTATTGCAAGTATGGTGACTAGATAGCACACCTCATGACGGACCCTGAGTTTCCATGGGGTGTCAGGATTTTTTTGACTTTTCTTCAGGTGGAATGTGTAGGCTCCAGACTATGCATGCACATCGGATGGGGGAGAAGTGGTTTGGAAATGATGTATCTTTTTCACTTTCTGTTTATTGAGGATTATTTTCATTATTGAAAATTATATTTTTCTTTAAATATGATATATTAACTATGTTTTGATGACTGTTGCTCCTATCAGCAAGATGCCTACCCGAAGAGCTTCCATGCACCCATGGGAGGAATCCGGAGAGAGTTCTCCTTCACCACGTGATCAGAGGTTGGTGGACACTATAGTCCAGGATATTTATGATTTAGGAAAAGGGTGTGACTCTTGCTCCTGCTCCTATTCCAGCTAGAGGAGATGGGTCTGGATCCATGAAATATAAGGCTCAAGAGTTTTTGTAGAATAAACATCCTTCATTATAAGGTAGTTTTGACCTCACATTTTAGAGGGATGATCTAAATATATAGATCATATGTTCATGTTTCAAAACACACCTAAGGAGGTTAGGGTATAGTGTTCCTCATTTCAGCTAGTGGGTTCCAGTTGCAAGCTGTGGGAGTTGGTGCATCAGGCTATAAAGCATAAGCAGATGAGTTGGAATGATTTGAAAGATATTATTAATGTGAAGCATTGTCCTAAGTTTCTAGCCTATGCCAGATCCTGGGAGTTCATGGATCTTTAACAAGGGGATCAAGCATTGATGGAGTATGCAAACCGCTTTGATGAGCTAGTATAGTACGCACCTGAGATTATTTCAAATGAATATGGGAAAGCACATAAGTTCGAGAAGAGGCTTATACCAAAAATTTACTCTCAGGTTTTATTGTTTAAGCTGAGAACTTATGATGTGGCGGTCGATCGTGCTCGCATGGCCAAGATTGACCAGTGAGAAAAGTAGACGGTTTTCTGGATACGTGTCAGGGTTTGGCTGTGGCAGTTCATCTAAGATGAAGTGGAAGTGTGGTGAAAAAGGGAAGAAGACTGGTGGAACCTATGTTCATCCTTCCATGAAGACTTAATCCGGGGATTCTAGTTTATGTTATGTGGCGTTCCATCACTACAGTACAGGTGGAAACATCTGGCCTACATGTCCCTCCCCTTCCAAGCCTTGTTATCAATGTGGAGTTATGGGATACATGAAGTTATTATTCATGGAAACCCGCCCTTATCAGAGTGTGACTATATCTGTGGATTCTAGAGTAGTACAAATTCAGTCAGAGCTTACTAGGACTATGTGATCTTTGTTCGGTGGCAATGGTGGAATGACCATATCGTCTTCGGGGTACTTCCAGATCATGGAAAAGCCCAAGGTGAGCGGTTGTTCCCATGAACAGACTAGGAATCTGCATGCTGTGGATCAGGCACAAATGGGATCTGATGTGGGGCCTTCGATTGTTCAACATACCATTCTAATTGAATCAACTATAACTGTAGTTTTATTTTATACCGGTGCTTTAGGTTCTTTTATATCTTCCTGTCTTTTGAAACATCTTAACCTACCAACCGAACTGTTATATTTTTTCATGGAGTTGGTAACACCGTTAGGAAAAAATAGGGATAATGTCCTTAGGTGTCCATCGTGCACACTCTCTGTGTCAGGATTCAAGATAGAGTGTGATTTCTTGTTCCTGGATAAGGACATGTTTGATGTGATCCTTAACATGGACTGTCTGGTGCGCTTTCAAGCCCATATCGACTACTATCGTTGAGGGGTTGGTTTTATGGCACTTGATGGGAGCCCCGTGGTATTTCTTGGGGAAAGGGATCCCTAGTCAAATCACATGAGACCCCACTTCCTGAGTTGGGGAATCATGCCTATAAGTTTTCGTTTCTCGCATTGGAGGATGATACTGGTACTTCTCAGAGTGAATTACCTCCCGTAATAGATTTGTTTCTAGGGGAATTCACATATGATTTTTTAGGTTTACCCCTAGAGTGGGACATGGAGTTCTCAATTGAGTTGGCACTGGGAAATCAACCTATACCTCTTCCCACATATCGAATATCCCCCAACGAATTGAGGGAATTGAAGATACAACTAAAGTTTTTCAAATCCAAATGATTCATTCATCCAAGTGACTCTCCTAAGGCCACCCCAGTTTAATTTGTGAATAAGACTGATGGAACCCTCTAGTTGTTCATTGATTACCCGAAATTGAATAAGTTGAACATCATGAATAAATACCCTTTTCCCGGATTAACAATTTGTTTGACCAACTAAAGGGGGAAAAGTGGTTCTCCAAGATTAACTTGCGATCTGGTTGACACCAACTTTGGGTGGGAGAAGCAGATATTCCAAAGACAGCTTTCTGAAGTAGGGACGGTCACTTCGAATATATGGTCATGCCTTTCAGATTGAAATATTATCCCATGTTTTTCAATAAACTCATGAATAGAGTGTTCCACTAATATATAAATTCCTTTGTTGTGATATTTGTCGATGGAATCATATTATATTCTGGATCTGACGAGGAACATGAGAATCACATGTGGATCATTTTGGTCACATTGCAGGATCACCTATTTTACACCAAACATTTGAAGTGTAAATTCTGGAGTAGGGAAGTGATGTTTTTGGGGGTATGTAATCTTAGAACAAGGTGTTTCAGAGGATCCTGAGAAGATCTATGTAGTGATATCGAGCTGATAGAAAGGAATGTGTTTGAGATCCAAAGTTTTCTTGGATTAGCATGTTATTATAGGAATTTTTTTGGGATTTCTTTCTACTTTCCTTATCCATGATCACACACACACGAAAATGGATGAATATTGAATAGATCCCACGGTGTCATACCTTCTTTGAAGAGTTTATGTGGTGGTTGACAACTGCACCTATGTTGGTCTTACCTGAATCTGTGAAGGGTTATGTTTTTTTTGTGATTCTTCAGGTATGGGCTTTGGGTGTGTACTCATGCAGGATAATCATGTGGTGGAATATGGTTCCCTCTATCTCTAGTCACATGAGAAGAAGTACCCAACTCTCAATTTGGATATGGAAATGAAGATGTACTCCTAGAAGACTTGGCGTCACAACCTCTTTGGGGAGAAATATGATGTCTACTCTGACCGTAAGACCCTTGCCTAAATTTTCTCTCAGAATGATCTCAATATGAGGGAACACCATTGAATCGTGTATCTACAAGGTTTTGATTTTGACATTGTTTATACCCCGGGAAAGGGGAATGCGTTGACTGAAACATTGAGTATGAAGGTACCAGTGCATGCATTGAGGAAGTCCAGCGATGAGTGGACATTAATGGGGCTCATCTCCCAGATGACCTTGGAGATCAAGGAGCATAGTAGAGGTGCATTATTGGACAGTATTAAGATGATTCATTCCATTATGGAATTGATTCAGAGAAATATTCATGGCGATGAGCTATGTCAGTGGTTTATGAAGTTTCTTCATTGTGCGGAGACTTCTTCATAGTGGTATTTCTCTCCGGAGGGGATTTTGTGCTTGAGGGGCCGTAAAGTGGTGGCGTTATCCCTACAGAAGGTGGAAATGCAGGATACCAACCCATCATAGTGTGTCATCCACCTTGGTACTATAAATATGTATTATGATGTTCATCAACATTTCTGGTTTCTAGGAATGAGACGAGACATAGATAACTTTGTATCGAAATGTTTCACTTTTTGTCAGGTGAAAGTAGAGCTTCAGAGGCCATCTAGCCTGCTTAATCCACCAACAATTCGATCCTATAAGTGGTATGAGGTCTCCATGGACATCATTGTTGGGTTTACTAGTACACCTTAGGGATTAAACACTATTTGGGTAGTGATAGATCGTTTGACCAAGTTAGGTCACTCTATTATGATCTGAGATACGATGAAGGTTGATGGGCTGGTTTGTTTGTATGTTCAGAAGGTGGTCAGACTTTATGGTGTGTCGTTAGTAGAAGATTATGACAGGGACCCCCGGATTTACCTTTTTCTTTTGGAGAGGTATATATAAGGCTTTGGGTTGCAGATTAAGATGATAACATCATTCCATCCTCAAACGGATGGCTAGACAGAGCAAGAAAATTAGATTCTGGAGGATATGCTTCATGCATGTGTGTTGCATTTTGGAGGATCATGGGATAACCAATTGGGATTGGTTGAGTTTGATTATAATAATAGTTACCAATACCCTATTAGAATGGATCCATTTGAGGTGCTGTATGGTTGGCCTTGTCGGTATCCTTTGTGTTGGGATGAGGTAGGCGAGACCTCACTTTTGGGACCGAGCATTGTGCAAGAGACGTCTTATAAATTCAAGTTCATCAGACAATGATTATTGATATTCTAGAGTCTCCACAAATGTAATGCTAATAATAATCCTCAAGACCTTGAGTTTTCAGTTGGTGATCGTGTTTTCGTGAAGGTGGACCCTTGCATGTGTCACCGCTGCTTGGGATAGTTAGGGATACTGACGCCATGGTATATTGGGCATTTCAGGATTACAGAGCAGATTATAAAGGTTTCAAACGATTTAGATTTCCCTTCTCATTTGAAATTGAGTAATGAGGTACTCCCGGGCTCCCAACATAAAAAGTACCATCCAGATTCATCACATGTTCTGAATTCATAGGAGTTGGAGATAGTGCTTGACTTATCAGTATTTTAGCAGCCACTGCAGATAGTATATTCTTAGGAGAAGGTTATTTATGAGAAGTCCATTACCTAAGTTCAAATTCATTGGCATCATGGGAATGATGAGCATGAGACTTGGGAGAAGAAGTAATGGGTTGACATGGAGTGCCCATTTCTATTCTCTGATCAGGCTTTCAATTAACTCTCCATGGGTGGAAAGTTTCTATGGTGCGAAAAATTTTCACACCCAGACATCACATTGAGGAATATTTTTATTTTGATTTTTATCTCATAACAGTATATTCCCTTTCAAATTAATGCTTTTTTTAAATGTCGGTCGATCTCGACTTGAGTTTGGGCTTTTGCGCTGACAAGTGATGGTCAGCTTGACTATGCCTGATAGACCGGGATGTAACTGGTGAAGCCATGTGGCTTCTCCAGTTTAATGTGTGGCCTGCCTGGTGCGCGGATGGTTAAATGACATAATAAAAATTAATTTTCTATAGTTATAATTATTATTGGTTTATTATTATTATTATTATTATTAGTAACTCAATTGAATGGATGACTTCAAGTTATATGTTTATTATCCTTTTTATTATAGAGGTTTTAATTATTTAATTTTTAATTACTACAATAGTGTTATTATTATGATTTCTTCTATTATTAATATATATTGGTAAATTTTTTTAGTATTATCTTTTTATTAGTTTAGGTAATTCCTTTCATCGGTTTCAATTTCATTTTTTTATTTTATTTTCTTTCATTTTTTATTTATTCCCTTTTATTTCTTTTCATCTCTCCCTCAGTTTCTCTCCCTCATGTCCCCATACTGTTCACCCATCTCCCCCTTTGTGTTTTTTGTCGGACCCTAGGTGCCTCCTTGTTTCTCCTCTTGCTGACCAGCTACATGCTTTCTTCTTCACTTGGAGTCCCGCACAGTGGTATCTCTCCTTTCCGAGCCAACGTCTATGCGTGCACCTCATCCTCGTCAAGCTAAAGTCCATGTGCGCCCCTGGTTCAGCCAAATGCACAACCTCCCCTGGTTCACCCTGTTATCATGCTGGACTAACCAAATCCTTTTTAGCCATGATTCTACCCCCTTCATCCTTTACTAGTTCTCTCAAAACACCTGCAGTCTTCCTCTTCTAGTTTCGGTTGAGACCCACATACAACTCCCTTTGCTTGACCAAATTCTCAGCAGCTTTCCCCTCTCATTTTTCTAGCACCGCGCAAATCCCTATAGCCTCCATTGACCTCCGACCGACCTCCAGGACTCCTTTATATAGGTGCGGAGTACCCCTAATTTACATACATTCTATTTTTTGTGGTGTTTTGGTAAGGTTTTATATTGTTTTTTACATAATTTTTGATGTAATTTTGTGGTTTTTTGTTTTAGGATTCTCTTTGGTCTTCTTGCAGTGCAACTGTCATGAGGCGGGAGGTTTTTTTTTCACCTTTTAAGGTTTTTCCTTCACCAAGGTATGTGGTTCTATTTGTAAGGATTATTTGTTTGATTATGTTGATTGTTTAATTTATTTATTAAATTTGTTACATAGTTTTAACATTCAAAATTGTTTTTCTTATTTTGAATTTTTTTGTGTATTTAATTTACTGGTATAATTCTTATGAATCTTTATTGTTTGTAAAATTATGATGTTAGTTTGTTAGAATGTGAACGGGGTGTGTTTTGTGTTTTGATCTGGAATTAGTATTCATTTTATTATAAACAAGGTTTTAAGTGGGTTTTGGCATCTTGAGTCATTCATCATTTCAATGATATCTATTAAATGAAATTTTCTAGTTTTGGATTAATTGTATATGTGGTCATTAAAAACTGTGTTGCTAGTTTATAACTGTGTGAGTAAATATGATTGAGTTTTGAATGATTTATGGTGTCTGAACTATTAAAAATGATTTTATTGGGAGAATGTTTTGTGTTCGGTTTTGATCACACCCATTTTGTTTTGGTTATTGAACATTACATGCAATGTTAAATTATAACTTTGGAGCACAAATCGGAAGCCTGATACTAGGTGGGTGGACTAGATCTAGTGTGCTTGTGATAATAGAGTAGTTTTGTTCCAATTTCACCTAGCTAGTTTGACGATTTCTACACTAACTAAATTTCAGATGATGACTGAATACCACTAGGTTATGGATGTATTTCTCTACTAGTGGCTATTGCACAAGAGGGTATTCCTTTGTCCACTGAGACACCATGTTCTAGGGACCCACAATCGGCCAGTACCTATAGGTCCTATCCCTCTTTTGGTGATCCTCGATTACTTTTCACTCACCGTCAGCAAATGTTTTGAGTTTAGTGGTGACATAAAATAAAAATGTTTTTATTTGTAATTTTTTCCCCTCTAATGTTACATGTCTTCAAACTATTTTTTATTTAATTGTTAAAGCATTATTTTTCATTCCTTGTTTAAACCCACAAATGTATTATTATTTAATCATTATATATGGTATCTTTTTATTTGGTGGAATCCTATATGGAGATTGCTCACACCGTACTTACACCCTTGGGTGTATGTAGATTTGGTCATGTCAAATACAGGTAATGGTAAGGTGTTTGGAAGTGGTGGTCCAGGATTTTAGTGAACTACATGGTGCGGTGTTGTGGAGATGGCCCGAGGGTGGTGTCCTCTCACTAGGTAGAGGTTTTTGTGTTGGTTTTTGGTCACCCTACCATATGGTATCTATTGTTTGTTTTTCAATTTAAACATGAAAATCAATTTTTTGTTTTTTCATAATGGAACGTTTGGTTCGTAATTTCAACTTTGTTCTATTTTATATTATTGGATGATATATTTACAAATTTATTTTTGTGTAAAACATTCCCAAGTTTAATTTTGGTACTCAGGCACATCTTCCAGTCCGTGGGGATTTGGAATGCCCTTCGAGACTTTCTACGGACTGGGTTGGGTGTCTTTTTGGTAGGCACCCCGACTTGGTTCATGACAGTAGCTATCAATAAATATTTTTCATTTATTGAAATCATATTTGATGACTACTCCTTATAAATATGATATCAGAACCATTATAAAAATAATTGGTTATCTTTATTTGATATTAATATTTTAGTCTATGATGTATACAAATGTCTGATAATTACTTTATGGTATTCCACAGAAGGATAAACCTCTTCACAAAAATGTTAAATTTAATGATGAACCTACTCCCATTCTATATTTGTCCTTGTAACAACATCTCTTCTAAAAATACAATTTCCATATAAAGGGTCTACCGTGACATGAATTTGGGTGAACAATTCCATCTAAAATCATTATATACCAATCAAGGGGGTATATCCACATATAATGGACATGAAAACATTGTTGAATCTCTATAACCATGTGAGCTATTCGTTGGACATTTATATTAAATCATGTTAGTTGAAGGAATGCATTCAATTCAAATAATATGATTGTTAGCTTCTTATTCATGTTTTGAAACATCATCAATTTTTTAAAATTACTTCATATGTATTTGAAGAATAAGAAATATATGGTAAATTTATTTCATTTATTTTAATTATGACTGAAATGTAAATAAAACTGAATCAAATCATGCATCAAAACAATATAGTATTATGATTTTAGACCATATAACATCAAACTAATCATTGAAACAAAATTCATGATATTTGTTGAATACCCAAATGGATCATTAATCCTTCAAGGATGTTAAAAAATTGAATTTTTTCAAGTCGGGATAGAGTTTATTATTTAGGAAGAACAAAATTCTATCATTCATCCTTAAATGGTGTAAAATAATCCCTTTAACCATATGTCAATCGTGTATAAGCTCACCTTGATTTGGTAATTTGTTTTGTATTGATCATATATAAATTTTATAATAATAATATCATGTATATTTCCTCCAATATATATGAAATCCCTAAAATTTACTATGTTAAAAAAACTAGTATATTAATTTAAGGAATACTATTATCTTTTTACAACATATGTTTATATGGGTTTTTGGAAAATTTTACAAAAAATTGTGTCTATATTATGTTGCTTTCTCAAATAGTAATCTCCCATTAGTGGTGAATTTTATTTACCATTCCAATATTTCCATTTACTAATACAATCCATGATCTGTATATATGTTGTATGCATAAAAAAAATTTGAATTCCAAGAAACAAAATCTTTAGTTAATGTTTAAACCAAACAAAGTGTGTTCGTTATTCACAAATGGAAGACACCAACCTTCATATAATGATTATCCTCGTAGGTTTATATAAATAAGAATTTCATTTATTTTCCAATACATGATGGATATCAATGATATATATTCACTATTACGAGAATTATACATTGTAACAGATATATCCCACATCAATTGTAGATCATCGAACAGTGGTGCTAAATAGACTTCAATATCATTTCCATGATGTTTTTTTCTATATATAAGAAAAAGAAATATAATTTATTTTTATTTTATGAATTACTTTAGTTTAATGATACAATTTACCAGCATAATTGACCATGTACAATACGTAATACATTATATACCAAAAGGATAAAATGAATCTATTGAAAACAAAATATAATGGTTTCTTTGATCACTTCAAATTTCAAGATACTAATAAGAAATTTTCCTCCACTATGAATATTCTATTAGAAAACATAGTTTCCCATCGTAAATTCATATATCCTTGAGTAATTTTAACTATTTTTTAATTTCATAACTTCTATATAGTCATATAAACCATGAAGAGATTAGAAATTATTCTACAACAATAAAAGAACTTGATTCATCATTCTTGTATCAATTTTTACCAAACATATGAAATTTTATTAGTAATTAATATTCCATTTGAAATAGTATTCTATCATTTTTCATGCATGTTTTTTTTGAAAGATCATACCCATTTAATGGATCATTTTTGTAATTTTATACACTTGAAAATGAAGGTCATTTTCTTCAAGAAGCATATCATTCCAGAGACTATGTAGTTCTATAAATCTAGTGTATTTCTATATGCTACCAACTTTAAAATTATTTAATATCAATATAGTAGAAAATGTTGTATATTTTGTACAACCAGATTACAATAGTGTCTTTTATTAATTATTTTTCTTCTTAAAAATCAAATTACAATTTTGGTGGCCATCTTCCATTCCTATTATAATTTCTCCAATAAAATATCTATAAATATTTATAGTAGAATTATTTTAAAATGATCAATAAATCATAGTATCATCCCAATATATTGTTACATTATGTTTTTAAAAATTTCTAATCCATCTTTTATATAATCTAATTATTCGGTGACAATTAAAATTATCTAGAAACTCTTTTAGGTGAATTTTCTATCAATAAAAACTATGTAAACATTGAAAATTATTTGAGAGGGATTGTATGCATTCTCTATTACAACCATATTCAACACTAATACTTCATCATCATACTCTTTTCAAATTATTATCATCAATCCATTTACAATGTGTACCCCTTCAATTAGGTTACAAAATGATCATTTTATACAACAATAAATAAATACATAAAAGGTAGTAATAATCAATGGAAAATGTTATAATTACTTTTAATAAATCATTGATGGAAGAGATTGCACAATATTGATATTGTTATGATTAATGAAATTAAATTTTCATTCATTGAAAAACACCGACATCAATAATTTCCACTCAACAAATTATCAATAGATTCCATTTAGGAAGAAATTGTGAAGGGTAATTTATGGGTTTAATTATATTAAGAGAACATCAAAAAATTTAACTGGATCATTTTTTTAACAGTAATGCAAGGATGTGATAATTATTTTCAGCTATTGAGAATTCATTAATTTGTTCCTGGGGTGAACATTTGGTCATTATTTCAAGTCTTATATTTTATGTTTTTCGAGAGAAAATGTGGTAATTCATATATTATTTCAAGAACATTTCAATGTGGGAGTGAAAATTGAGGGAATATTTGATGTTTATTTAAATCCTTGAAAGGTATATGGTAGTCTAGGTAGTGTATGGATGACATGGTTTATAAGACCTGCCATTGATGATCATTTTTATGAAGATGAAAATTTTGATAGGGCATGATCATGTAGTCTTGAGAACCCATCATTTAAAGAAACTCTATAATTTAAATCTAATGAATTGTAAGTCTTAGGGAGGTTAATAAAAATACTAGAAAAACTAAATAAGAATCATATTTTTTTTAATTAATGAATAAAATATATATAATTTACATGGATTAGATTAATCCTCAAAAAATATTAATGAAAATGCTTCTTTTAACAAAAAGGAATAATAGACTTCAATACAAGTTTTAAAAGTCTCATAGTGGGATCAGAAAAATACCTCATCTCAAACTAATGATTGGAGTAGATTTACAACAAATTAGGATCACCAAATAGAAAATCTATATCTCATTGGAATAATTAGAGAGAACTAACTCAAGAAAAACAACATATTAGAAACTCGGATCAATTTTTAAACCAGATAGAAGAAGGTATAGAAGTTTTGAATTAATCTCATAATTCCAATTTATGTTATGAAGGGATGTATGAGTGAAGATTTTATGTGGTTTTAGGATCCTCCATAATTTGGATCCTGGTTTATGTAAAATTGTGGGTATGTGCCAAAGGGATGAACAGATTGTGTCAACTAGAATAAAGAGTAAAATGATAGATTAATGTAATCCATTAGTCAGTGGAATGAACACTGGTGGGTATAAGAGAAATAAAACACTGAAAAGAAACACCCAAATGGAAATTAAGAAATATGTTTTAATGAATGTTAAGTGAATATTCATTGGGGTTAACATGTGGATGAAACAACTACGAATGAATACTTATAGAAATGGAACACCCCATATAAAAAAATATGAAATGAGCCAGCATAAAAATTTTAAAGTTATGAATTATATAGATGATGGTGGATGAAATAAAATCCAAAACACATATAATAGGTGGAACCAAATTGGATTACATTTTTGGAAGGCTCATGCAGTAGAATCATGTTGTTTGGGGGCATTAACTAACATCAGATAACAAAAACAAATACCCCATCATATGAGGGAAAATAATTTATGTGATTATAATCTAATAATTTACATTCTCAATAAATCTTGACAACATTTTGATGAATCCATTCTATAAAAATTGGCGAATATTTATGATGTTAAAGTAGTGGTTCATTCATATATAAGAATAAATAATGACAAAATGTATGTTCATATTCTTAATAAATTCAGAGGGTTGATCCATCATAAAAGAACTAAGAATGGTTAAAAAATGAAAGATCATCTAAATAGGAGTATAAATAATCACATACCTATGGTTTTAAGAGGGAATATTTGTTTGAGATGTTCAAGGGGGAGAAGTGGTAGATTTCGACCTATATGGATCTTGAATGGCATGATTAATTGGAATTATTATGGTTTAATTTATAGGACTAGGAATTGTTTTATCAGAACTATTCTAAAAATAAAAAAGTAAAAAAAAGTAAATATTAAATGAATTCATAATTATAATGAATATTTTTTTTCAAAAGTATTAAAAATAGTATAAATTATTAATGAATATAAAGTCATAGAAGTTTGAATGCAAAAAAGGGGTATAATTGAATAATTAAATCCTAATAGACATCAAAAATATTAAAAAATGGTTATGTTTAAATAATATTATAAATTTTAAAAGAAATTAAAAATCAATATATTATAAAAAAAGATAAAAACATATTAAAACAATTAAATTATAATTACTAAATATTTATAAATAAATATTAAAAGTTAATAAATTTTTAAAATAAAGGAAAAAATCAACAATATATTTAAATGAAAAAATATTAAATGAATAAATGATATAATAGTGTAATTTATAATAATTAAAAACCATATATATTGAAAAGGTATAAAAATGATTAAATTTTTGATTAAATAGATTATCAAAAAATTAAAAAAATAATTGTGAACCTAGAAAAGGTGAAAGCCCGACTGAGTATAATAGGTAAGAGGATCCATTTGTATAAGGAGTGGATCATGGTGAGGTTCATTATACAATTCACCCCGACATGGAATGTGAATCTAGACACATGGTCCTGAAGTCACGAGTAGAGAAGGAGGATTCATGACATTGTTAATAACTCCTCCATATTTACCCATATTTAAATGATGTGACCATGACACTTATAAAAATGAAAATTTAACAAAATTGAATTCAATTAAAACATAACCATGAATATATTCAAATCCATGATTTACTGATCATACATATGAATGATAATAAATAAATCTATTACTTAAAATATATGGAGAGTGACTGTGAAATATTTATATCCTTTAGTTTATCATAAAAGTTTTTGTGCTAGAATTACCAGAGTGACTATGATAGTGGATGTTGGGTAATAAGTGGAGGGAGATGATGGAGGTCAATGGCTGATAGAGGTCATTTGATGCATTGGAATATTTGATGTTGTGGGATCATAGAACGATAAAGAGAAAAATATATCTATTTTTTTAGGATTCTTCCACTATTTTTTCCAATGATGAGATTGAAAAGAAAAATATTGAAGAGGTTTTATTTTTATCTATCTATTTTATTGAATTATATTTTTTCTTTGTTTATTGGATCTATAGTGGAAAAATTGTAACTAGATGATTAGAATTGATTTTACTATGTTTGAATAATATTTTAATATGAATATGTAGTTAAAAACAAGAACTTCATTAATTTGTTATACTTTTAGAAAGGGGAAAAAATATTGATAATTGTAATGTATTTTTTTAAAATATTTGGGTATAGACAAGGAAAAAATTTCATTCTCTTTTGGATTTTATTTCATGTTCCCCTTGTGAATATTATGGTAATTAATACTTCAGTATGTATTAGGGAGGTTGAATTTTTCACTTTGGAGGTGACTATTACTATTTGTAAATACATTTTCGGTCATAAAAAAGTTTACCAAATTATTTTTATTTCATAAAAATTTCAAATTTATTTGACTATTAGGGAAGGTGTTGTTATGTTGTAATATTTGGGATGAAAATTATTTTAAAATGCTTCATTTTTCTACTCCATTAAATTTTTAATTAAAGGGACAATTACATATATTTTATGGGAAGAACTAAAAAAAGGTGGATTGTTAATTGTTTAGAGATTTTTTTATGTTCAAAATTTCATTATGTAAGAATAGAAAACTCAGAGCATGATCATTTTTATTTGATATAATAATGTTATAGAAACTTTAATATTTAGTGCCGAATTTTTTTATGAGTAAACACCATGTTCTTTTTCATGTTGCTTAATGAAAATTTATGGTTCAAAATATGAAGAGTTCAATGAGTTTGTATAATGATCAATATGTAGATATTTAAAAATTAACATATGGCGTACATCCTGATACTCATCATGGACTTCTTACATTGAATTTAATTAAAATGTAGGATAAAACTACTTATCATGTTGATGGATGGGTAATTTTTCCTTCATTCATTGATGAAGGTCATGTTTGAGTACCATAATTTGGATGATTTTTAGGTGGATTGTAAGAATCAAAAAAACATTTTTTGATATCGAATCATATTTTTTAAATAATTTATATTATGTTCATTATATAAGGAAAGTAAGGTGATTATTTCCCCCAATTTTTATAAATAATTTCAAATTAAATATATCAGGATGTGAATAATATGTTTTATAGTAGGTAAAAAAGTCCACTAAATATTTTCTCTTTGCATCCATTATTTAGGAATGCTATAGATAGGTATGCTAAAAAAATTCTAATTAAAAATGAATATCAAATGGTTGCGGATTGTTTTATTAAGTATTATAATTAAATTACTTCCTCATACTCATATGTTTTTAGGTTGGGCTCTATAATAGATTTTTATATTTTATATGATAATTCTTCTATAATAGTGATGTCTTATTGCAGAAAATTGGATTCAGGTACATTTTTTTTAAAAATATATAAAATTTTATGATAGGCATTATGTCAAATCTATTACAAAACATTAAATTTTAAAGATGAGAAAATTAAGTGCATTAAAATATGCAATTGGTCAATAAAATATTATTAACCAAGAGACCTACATGAATTTACATTATTTAAAATGTTAAAATGGTCTTGTTTGAATAGAAATGATGTTGTATATAATGAAATGTGAGATGGATGGTGTATATTAGGTTGGTTTTTTAAACCTGAAAACGAATTCAAGAAAAATTGGAAACATCAATTACTATAGTCAATGTGACAATGTTGGTACAATTAATTTTATAGTTTTTAATGCTACAAAGATTAAGATAATGTGAAATCGATGGGGAGGAGAATGTTTGAAATGATGTTTGGGAGAATGTATCAAAATCCCCATTAAAAAGAGATGTTTATGTGCGATCATCATTGATTCTGGTGTGATATATTTTTTAATCATCCTTAGTGGCAAGAAACAATTTTTTACATTACATTATATATATTGTTTATTTCCATTATTTTTTATATTTCACAAAGAATATGACAAGTGTTGATGTGTTTGTTATGACATCTATTGGTGAAAAAATATTCAACTTTTTTTACATTAGTTTTATAAAATGGAAACTTTTTACTAAATGTTTTTAAATTTTAAATAAAAATATTCCAATTTCATTATGAATATGATGTTGGTGGTGTATATCTATAGGTAATGCATTTAGTTCCTCTGTTTTGACAAATCTATTTTATAAATGAAGATTTTTTGTTTAAAGTATATATTTATGAGTTCAATAATAATAATTAAACATATTATGTGGCATCTTTCATTGGAAGACAACAGTTTTTCTATTAATAGGTTCATTAAAGAAAGTGGTTTCGAAATTAAGAATTAAATGTGTCAATTAAATTCATTTAAGAATAGTTTTAATTAAACACGTGTTGATATTATCATTAAAAACACATGTATTATCATCAATTCTATGAGTCATTTAACATCACCAAAAAATTTCTTCTGGTGAATGTTTTCACTTTCAAAGACATCATTAGATGTTTCAAAAAATGTTGTAACATTGATAGCCTTATATCATCTAATTTTGGTGTTGTTAATTAATTTTATATGTTGAAACTAAATGTTTTATTTTAGATCAAATAACAATGAACAATAGCGAAATGAAAACATGTTGGGGGCATGGTGTGATATTTCCTCAACTAGTTGATAAATTAATTTTTTGGCTGTTATGAAATTACATTTTTATTCAAAATATAGTTCCCCTCATATATTTTCACCGAAATAATTTTATGTGTATCATTTAGTATACAATAGATATGATATAGTTATCCACATAGAGGATTTAATAAGACATAAATTATTACAACTTCAAATGCATCTTCTGTATATATTTTTATATCCCTACCTCTCAATCCATTATTTTGTTTTTCGATATTGAAGTATGAAAATATATTTCCATCAATATCAATAATTATTAATTTAAAATTCAGGTTTGTTTTATTTATAGGAAATAATTACCATAATAATTATTACATAACTTTTAGATTTGGGTTTTCAACAAGTCTTCTTCACATTTATTCATTTTTTACAATGGATAATAGGCTAAAAAATAAAATGAACACATTTTATAAATTTTTTAGTCACCAACATTTTATTCCAATAAACATCATTATTGTGAAACAACTAATTTAAATGGAAACTTCTACATGTGTAAAATTTCATATAGTAACATATTCTTTACACATTCCATATTAATCTCACATGAAGCATCAATAACTTTTTTTAAAGATACATATCTTAAAACTACTATCAATAAATAGGAAGATTAAATTGATTTATAGTCATATAGAGATGGATTTCAATACCATGTTCATAAATCAATGATTGTACTTCATTAATACTATTTTTTCTATCTATTTACTCCCACACATATGACATGACCTTATTAGAATCCAGGTAAATAGATTTGACATAAATATTTCAATCAAGTACATATGTAAACTAGTTTAATTCTTATTTACATGTTGAGTTCCTTTTGTATTATTTTTAAAAGAGTAAAAATGGAATCTATTTTTAGGTTTTTATTTTACCATAACCATTTAGGAAAATTAAAATAAGTAGGTGAATTTTTAATATCATTATTTGATGGATGTCGTGAGGCTTGTCATTTCCTCTAACATGGTTTATGTATATAGACCTGGGCGAGGTCAGTTTGTTTATTATATCATTGAATAGACTTCACAACCATAATCATCGAACATGTTTTTCTTATACTGGAATATTAAATTGTTAGCATCACCTCAAGATCTACATAGGTAAAATAATTTGTTTATTATAGCCTATTTTAAAATGATGATAATCTAATGGAGGAACTCATCCCATATTTTTCTTTAAGATAACTTTTTATTAGGCCATCTGAGATATTTTTAGCGCATTTATTTTTTATTTATCAATCTCTTCAACATGCCAATTTTATTTTTTTTTCTTCTATGTTTTACAATGATGTTTCAATATTATCTTGGTCACCATTTCAAGATTCACTAGTATCTCTTCAACTCTATTCCCTTCATACATTGTTTTATTTGTGCCATATCTTTTCTTATTTGTGAAACATCCTATATATTGACTGAAGTTCCAATTTTATAACCATACTATGTGTTTAGTGAAAAGCCAAATTTACAAAGGTTACACTTTCTAAAGAAATCATTTTGTTTACTACCCATTTTTTATATGATTTCTGTTGACCTCAAAAGTCCAATACTACATATTATATGGGGTAAGAATATACATATGAATAAATAGTTCGGAAATTTTATGACAAGTATACTATCCTTAAAAAATAAAAAAAATAATTTAACTGATGTATATATAGTCCTGTGATTTTTTATGTATATGCTATTTTTATAATATATTGATGAATACTTTATTGTCATGAGCACTGGTTGATTCTAGGTTTATTATATATGAAATTTATAAAACCCCATACAAGAATGTTACCACTCTGGTGAAAAAACAAGGTTGTGCATTTATGAATAAATTATAATTATTTCATATCATCATATATACACTATCATTTCCTTGTACCAAATGTATAATATATTCATTATTTTAATTTTTATTAATCAACATTCAAAAATGACTAAATAGTATTTACTATAAATGTTATTTTTTATGTTACTAATTATATGATACAATTTTTTGGATTTTTTTATAAATTACTGAATATATTTAATGAATATCATATCCATGAAATTATATTCCTTGTTATTAAATAAGGAACTCGTTTTTTGAGTCATTATACATGGAAACATATATGTAACATGACTATCAGAACTGCAGTAGTGTCAATGGGATAAATTCTCAGGAAAAATTTGATTAATGAAATTTAAAAAAAAAGTTTTTTCCTTCAATGATGGATTATTGTTTTCGGTGTTGAGGTGGTGAATTTCATTTAGTAATCTTTGAAGAGATATCATGTTTGAATGATAATATTGTGTACCATGTAAGGATATTTTTTTAAAAACTACATAAAAATACAATAAACAAAAGAGTAAAACATCATAAGAGTTGTTTTTCAAATAAAAAATTAACAACATCAATGATATGTATCCTACTCTCTAAGTACTTATACAATATTAAGCAGAGGCACAAGAAACCCTTTTTTGGATATTTTTCATTTCAATGATGCAAATGTCTTTTGGGGAATTTGGATCATCAATTATATTACTATGATTTTAAGGATATAAAGATTAAAAAACTAGTATGTATATCATAGCTGGAATTTCGCTATACCAGAGTTTTAACTTTATAACTATGGACCATGAACTAAATTTTCATCCTAAAATTAAAGAATCTAAATTAGTATACCCCGATTAAGATTTCTTGTCCATATATTAAAACTCTCTTAAATATAATTTTTTAAAAGATTATAATTTGTAGGCTTATAAGGATATAAAATTTAATAAACAAATATGTACAACATATCATGTATTTCAGTACACCATTTGTTAGTTTTTATTCAATGGGAAGAAGCTACACTAGAATCCTCGAGTGGTATATTCCATTTTTTGATGCTAAAAATAACTTGTAGGTGAATTAAATATTTATTAACATATGTATGATTATATGGACATTAAACATACAAAATATATGCATTATATCAATCCTTTATTGATACCATTTTTATGTGGTTCTTCATAGGAAATAAGCTACTCTATAATCCATAGGTTGACATTCCTACTTCCAATACCACAAAACTCATATGGGGGATTTTTAGCATCATTACATTCCTTTGGACTTTAAAGGGAAAAACATAAAGAATAAACATTTCCATCATCTTATTTCTATTACAATATCATAGTAAAATCCTCATAGGTAAGTATTATTCACTATCATTGGATCTTAAAAGGAAAGAAGCTATATTAAAATCTCATAGTAGATATTTCCAGTTGACATTCAATAAATATCCCACGGGGCATTTGTATCATAATTACCATTATTAGGATTATAATGAAATTAACCTTAGAAAACAATGATTTAAATCACAAATCGAGTTCTTTAAATAACAATGTTAATATTTCATCAATATGCATCATGCATTATATGTTGTTCAATAAAACAAAGCGACTACAATAGAATACCCCGATGGAATATATTAAATGGGATTGTAACCCTGATTTACTTTAGTAATATTATATGTACAGAAAACACAAAAAAAAATCTGTTCTCTATATTAGGCCTTTACCTACACAATTAGTAAGTGTCTCTTTAATTTTTGGTGACTATACTAGAATCCCCCAGGGGAGATTTCTAGTTTTGATGTTACAAATACACTATAGGGGATTTAAATAATCAATAACATTATTTGGATTATATAAAAATCTACTCTCAAAAAATTATATCATATTTTAATTTTTAACATTATAATGTTATGTATTCATAGATAAGTATCATGTGATATAAGTAGCTCACAAAAGGGATTCAGGTATACAAAAAACTAGAAGTTGATATTTATATTTATGATGCTGCAAATATCCAATAGAGTATTTAAATCGTTTTTAACTTTGGTTGTATTATAATGAAATAAACCTTAAAAAAATATTATTTAAATTTTATTAGGCCATTACTTATATTTTTGGCAAGAGGTTATTAAGCGGGATGTGACAATACATGAATCCCTGGGAAGAGATTTTCAGTTTCCTTTCTAAAAATATATAACATTGGATTTTTTACCTGATTAACATTGGTGTGATTATATGTACATGATCCATAACAAAAAATATTTTCATTTTTTCATACATTCCCATATATTCTTCTAAAGTGGTTCTGGAAGTGGAATAAACTACAATTGTAACCCTAGTGGTGATTACCTGTTCCAATGATGCAAATATCCTACAAGGGATTCCCAAAAAGATTTCCATTGGTGTGATTATAAGGTCAATAATTATTAAAATAAAATATACACATCATAGATGGTCTTTCCCTTTATTTTTGGTAGGAGGTTTTTCAAAGGTAAGTGTCTACAATAGAATCCAGTTGTGTATATTTCTAGTTTTTATGGTGCAAATCACCTATAGGTTATTTGTAGCATTATTATATTTCATTGGATTCTTGGGAAAATTTTATTAACAAAAACATTTAAACACAATATTAATCATTTTACCAATCCATAGTTCAAAATATTTTAAATAAGTACCATCCAATATAATTGGTTCTATAATGGAAATCATCTATAGAATAATACCCTTGTAGATTTTTTTTGTTCCAATCCAATTAATATCATTATATGTATTTTAATGATCATTAAATTTAGAAGGATTATATACTGAGAATCCATTATTGTATAATCCCCCTATTGATATTTCAAGGTCTAAATTTGAAAATATCATAGAGAATATTTTTATCATTTGTAAACTTCCATGATTCAATCTTGTAAACAAATATTTTTCATATTAGAAGTAAAAATGGATAAAAATATTTTTCATATAATATTATAAAATTTTTGGAAAATATGATTCCAAAAAAACTATTAAATTTTTTATAGAAAGTTTTAAGAAAATACATTTTTTTTATTAAATTAACAACTAGTTGTATTTCTAAAATGAATAAAACTATAATAACTCCCAACTATTTTATCTGATCACATAAAACTGTAACATGTTCTCCATAAATTTATATTTCATATTTTTAAGAACATCTTATTGGAGTTATTATTATAGACCATTCTTTTTATACATAAGATTACATGAATATTAGATGATTTGAATTTTAATAAAAAATTATTCTACATATTTTTTATTTTTAAACATGATGTTAATGTTACAATTTCTTAAGGTATATATAGAATTGATAAATTCATATTATTTCCCCTCCATGATGATAACCATTAAATTCCTTGATGATATTATTAAATATAGTTATGCTATTAGAAAATATTTTATGATGGGGTGCATATTATGAAAAATTTCTGGTGTGAGTACTTGTATGTAGATGAGACATCATCTCATGAAGTTCCCAATATGTATATCCAATACCTAATATTATGAGAAACAACCCACCAGTAGGTATTCTATAAGTTTTTGTGTCATCAATTATTCATATTTTCAATCATGGGTTATGGTCCATAGTCTTTTATATTATCATTAATTCATTCCATGACTCACACACATATATTTTCTACCAAAAAATAAAACTAATTATATTCAGGGGATGTAAGGTTTGTCGGGTGAGTCATGATTGAAATTTTATTAATGGATAAGTCAAAAAGTTATTTATACATTCTATTTTTATTGAAGATTAAATATTAAACATTTGATCTCAATGGAATATCACATTAAATTCTGTACCAATGGTCCAATGATTGGTTTATTTTATATATTAAAAGAAATAAATATCGAGCATATAGGTCGATGACAATGATGTGAAACCTTCTTGAATATATATTGTGATAAAGGTATTATATTAAATAGTATGTATTTGTATGTGGTGGTTGATATTAAAACATTACGTTCTATCACATGATTTCCTTGCACCATTTACAGATAGTAATAATATGCGATAAGATGTCCCTCCTAACACTAATACGAAATAATCCAAGAGAATCACATGATATGTGTTTTAATTAATAATTATTTAATTTTTCATTGAGTTTAATTAATGGAATTAATATTATTATCATGAACGAGGAATAAATTTATTCATTTTTTATGAATGGAAAAAAATTAGTGAATATTTGATAAATATTTTTTTTATTTATTTTGATTAAAATATTTATTTATGAATAACATATTTAATTATAAGTTTATTTAAATAATCAATAAATGTATAGATATTCGAGAAGATGGGGATTTTTTTGGTGAAAATTTTAATTTACAATCAAATAAAATAGATAAATCATTAATATAGTTAGAACAAGGCATAAGATATTATTATTATTATTATTATTATTTAGAACAGGATTTAATAAGGTTTAATATAATAATTAAGGTTTACTGTGAAATTAAATTGTATATTCACATAAACCCTAACTCTATAAATAGATCGTTTGGTATATTTTTTGAGGTAATATATAATTAAAAGTTACTAGAAACAATATATTTATCTATAAAATATTTATCATATTTTATTCTTAAAGACAACAAGAAATTTGTAATTTCTACTAGTACAATGATCAATATGAACAATACAAGAAGATATATTTTCTGTTCTGGCTCCCAACAATCGATTAATGATTCTTTAAGATATACGAAGAACTTATGGATCCCCACAAGAGTGATTGAAAAGATATATCTTCCATCGATAATGGTTGTAACTTATAAATGCTTTAATATGATCAACAACGCAAAAAAAATAATGTTCTAAATTGGATGTGCCCTTCTTAATATTTAAATTAAGTAAATTAAAAATTAAAAATTCAATGATCCTCTCTTGAGGCAAGGAATTCCTAACT
Organism: Viscum album; assembly: GCA_963277665.1. NCBI lineage: Eukaryota > Viridiplantae > Streptophyta > Magnoliopsida > Santalales > Viscaceae > Viscum > Viscum album. The sequence goes on along the minus strand of OY728162.1, from coordinate 599,925,071 downwards.
CAATGACATTATTGAATATTTTCATTGGCCATTTCATTTACATAATGTAAAATATGGGAATGATCCATCAGTTCAACAATAGCCATTTTGGTTTCTTGGAAATCTAGGTGTGTCTACATATCCTAAGACCTATAGGTGTAATTTGGGTGGAAATTGTTAAATTTATAATTTTTTATTTTATTATTGAACTATATTTCAAATGGTGGTTATATTTTTCTCTTTCAATAACAATTCATCATTTAATATGATTTTAATTATCATTATTTCAACAGGTTAAATATCATGAGTCATAATTTCAGATTTTCATATAAATATTTTAATTAATCAACAATGACCATAGATTATATCAGGAATATCCAATGATTCTGTATGGATAGCATGGGAATCACGAAACATTGCTAGAGTACAAAATATGAAACTAACTGACCTGAAATATGATGTGTCAAAGTATACATGACAATCCATGAAGTAAAAATATGATGTGAATTTGTTGTACGTTGTCTGTTGACATGGCTAGTCATTCACATGGTTTTCATAATACATGGAATGAAGCTACAAAAAATTTCATGTAGTTTACACGATATAATGGATATATTTTTTCTAACCACGTGGCCAAATAAAGAGTCAAAAAGATGTGAGACTAATGGAATAGAACATCAGTGGATTATATGTCATGTAGCTGACATACACAGTGTATAACTCCTTATCTACTAAATAAAAAGAACTGAAAGGTTCATTTTTATTGATCCATAGAAACACATAAGGAATGATATACAACATGTAGATGGTTAGTACACACTGTATTTCCTAGTCAAGAAACATGGTGATGCCCTGGGTATTTCTCCTATGTACATAATAAATGAATAACATGGAACAATGCTCTTATATAAACACCATTTGGTCTGAAAATAATTTTCATAATTATATTAAATTAGAAAAATTATTTGTAGAAACAAAACCTTATTATATTTATTGGAAAATTCTTTGTTTGAAAAATTATTAATGGTTTTAATGTATTATTAATATCTCAATTAATTTTTTATAATATTATATAATTATTGTTCATGATTTTTATTTTCCATAAATTAATTTATGATGATCATATTCAAGAAAATTAGGAATTTAATTAATATAAAAGGGAATTAAATAATTAATTAATTAATCATTAATCAATTAATGCAAGTGTTTTTTTCTTAATAATAAAGAATCAATAGAAATAGAAGTTGTCTGATATAATTTTTTTATTTATTGCATGTGAATGGTCATTCATGATATTGAACAATACCAGTGTATGAATTGAATTTATTTTATTTATTTATTGGAGGGTTTTGATATTATTAATTATTAAACATGAGAGAATGTGTTTCATCCCTCCCACCTATATTATAAATGACCTTTATGTAAAATATTATTTATATAATACCCCTTAACCAATACTTTTGTTCCCCACACCTATGTGTGATTATGTAGTACATGTAATTAAATGAGTGTCCCATGGTGTATAGAGTCTATTCAAGATGCATCCCGAAAAAGTAAAACCCATGTGATACAATAGTGGAAGCATGGTGATTTTGTCACATAATTAAATAAATTTTTATGTCTTCTGCATTATTTAATTTATGTATTCATGAAAACAATAACATAAGTAAATTTATAAATATAAAATGAAAAAATTTACCAAAATATATTATGCATAATTTTTTAACAAATTAGTCAATTATTGATGTAAAATCCAGATAATATTGAAGATAAGTGTAATTGATAAAACCAAATCATGTTTATTGTCAATAAAAAATTCCTTATGATATATATTAAGTATTACTTTTCCTTCCATTACATTCTTTTTATATAAATACATACAATTAAGTGTTTGAAAAATTCTTCTTGGGACACATATGTTTTTCATGTAGTTCTTGTGAAGACCGTGAGTTGACACAACCATCTTAGTTCAAGAGAAGTATAAATTTATAGACATGGTCTAGCTTTGAAAAATGTTTATGGGGAATCGTGGATAGTATTTTGGGTTTGGAGAATCTACTCAACCGATCATTGAGTTTCCGGGTCATGGTTGTAAATGAATTTCCTTCAAAGTACCTTCAAGTAGCATGACCAACACTCATTGGAGTTATACAATGGATACTGTGGATATTTTCCACTATAATTTCATATAAACAAGTCATTATGGGTTTAATGGTGGGGGTTGTTGAGACATGATAATTTATTGGGATGCACAATAAAGTTAATTTCATTAGGTCTCACATACTTTGTAATCAATTAAATTAATAATAACCATCTCTTCTAAAATTATAGAATTAAGGGATGTTCAACATACGCATTATCCCTATGATATTTAATGGAGAATGATAACCTCCAAATTAGTAGTGACATCCATGAATAATTGAAACTCTTACGCCCAGGGTTTTACCCTAAATGGAATTCATACATGATAAAATCTTCATTTCATGATCTGTCAACTGAAGTTGAATGCGATGAACAATTTTTTTCTGAATTAAATAAATGAACAGTGATATCACCATTCAATGTTTTATGATTTTATCCATTTCTTTTGAAATATTAACATCTCATGATTACATGGATGCTTGAATAATTCTTGAACATGCCAATGGATTATATCATGTATGATAAAGAAATTAATGGTTTAAGATTTCAATGGAATTATTCCATACTACGGTTGGAGAGGGTGTTATATATGGGCCTCACCTAGTCAAAATATTTGGTTAAATTGAGTACCTATTGTTTTTAAGTTCCAAAATCCCTAAATAACATTGATCTAATATCATTCATGTGCGACTCTATCAAGTTTTCTCCATATTTATAAAAACATTAAATATGAATAAAATTTAGTAGTCTCTCCAAAACATAAAAACTCCTCTTAACCATGTTTCTAAGGAGAAAAATCACAAAAAGAAATTTTATTTATAGAGAATAAGTGGAAAGGAAATTAAAATATCTCTAAGTCCAAATATTATTCACAAATCCCTTATATTAAATATTAATGAAATAGTAATATAAGGTATTATGATGATATTTATTTTTCACATGAAAATAAGAGACATTGAAATAATAATTACACATTACAAGAAAAAAATGAGAAGCTTTATGTTTTTTTATAATCGATTTCATTTTTCATGTTCTGAAAATTTTGTTATTATATATAGAATATGGTACTCACCTATGTATCCATATAAAATAACCAACATGATTTATAAAACTTTTACAGTGTGTCATAGATATTTTAGAATCCAATTTTGTCAAGAAAACTATTTTTCCTATCGGGGACTAACACGTCATGGTTCTAACATGAATGATTTGGGTTTTAAAGATTATTATTTTCTCTTATCTATTAATATAATAGTTATCTTTGTATCTAGACATGATATATATGTAATTATTTTCTAGTTTTAGAATAAATGTTTCTTCTTTTATATAGAGAGAATTTTTTATTGGAATGAGCATTTATATAACCATATTTTTATGTTGGACTACATAAACCATGTCATGGACATCGATTATGAAAATATTTCACGTGGCTCATATAGAACATAACATTTTAATTACTATCAAGGTCATTTAAAAAATGTGTTTTACTAAATGACCTCAACATTGATATTTATATTCCTTTAAAGTAAATCACTGGGTGCACGTCACTAATATTTACTATAAAAATGATCAACTATTTATTTAGTGGACAATATGAAAGTGTTATAGAGCTTAATTAATTAATTCATACTTATGTGTGTGGACCATTTCAAGTAAATAAAATTGGTGTGTACTCATACATTATATCATTTACTGATGATTTTGTTAGAAATAAATGTATCTACATAAAAAGTTATAATTAATAGTCATTTGATTGAATAATTTTATACAAGAATGATGTTGAGAACCATCTTGGTAAAATGATTTAGAAATTATACTCAGACGATGGTGGATAATATCTTAATTATCAATTCATTTACAATTAAAGGATGTTTTGGATTATATCTCAAATCAATATTCCATGTAAACCATAGTGGAATTGTGAAATTTGGAGGGGGAACACCACCTTTTTGAACATGTAGAATTCAATGATCAGTCATGTGAGCCTTCTATAATCCTTTTGAGGAGACATGTTACACACTATAGCACAAATAAGATACTAAGAATCAACTAATCAAGAAGATGTTATACCGCCAAAAAATTTATAATGGAAAGAAATATTTTTTTCATATTTACATGTGGGAGGATGTGATTCATTTTTAATGCCTGTTCTGGAGAAAAAAATACTCATAGATGATCAATGTGTACCTCTATAGATACCCCATGGGAACAATGAAATATTAAATAAATAAACCCTTAATACAGAAGGTATTACTAGGAGGAAAATCCATATTACTTTATGGGGATAACATATCTAAAAGTGATAGTGGGAGAGAAGTAGAATTTGATGAAGACCATGTTCACGAATCAAATAATTGACAAATGAAAAAATACCATCAAACCCCATGGAAGAAGTGAATCCAAACACAGAAAAAAATCATATTTATTCAATAGAGAAGATTGGTAACATAATTAAAATGGTTTTCTATTTACTAAGGACAGAGACCCCTTATATGTTGATAACAATGATCCTTAAACCAATAAAGAAGCAGTATGTCGTAGAGATGTTTCTATCTAGAATGAAGATATTAATTATGAAATGGATACTGTGTACCAAAAATAAACTTTTTTTATTGTAGATTATCTAATGGATTTAAAATCTATTTGTTGAAGATGGGTTTCCATGAAGATGCAACATATATTCATGGATTCATGTGTCACATAGAATTATTCCTTCTAGAAATTAGTGTCATTAATTATCTAAGTAAATTCATAGTATTAAACCTATTCCATATTAATTTGTGATTGGATCAGTCATTAATGTTATAATATGTACTATGGTGTATTTATACACTGCATTAAGAATGGTTGGATGATATCTAGATGACACAGGTGACCACAATTTAATGTTATTCAAGACTCTCCTTGTCTATCTAAAGAATAATAATGATATATTCAAACTCGAGAGAGGATTTAATGAAAAAAGCCCCCATATGATATGAAAATTCTAGTTTTTAAACAGATCAAAAATAACATAAATAAAAAAATAGGATACATCTTCACTATAAAAGGACGTCAAGTGTGCTATTAGTGATGGAAGATAGTTATTTTCATTTATTTTATTGTATATTCTGCATATATTATGGCTTATGAGGAATCTAATAAAGTATTACAGATTCAAAAATTCCTCAAATATCATAATATAGTACTTAGTAATAATCAATTATCACACTACATTTTGATAATACTGCATGATGGATCTCACAAAGGATTCAATGGCACATCATCAGATGAAAAGAAGACTTCAGAAGTATTATATTCAAAGATATGTTTCTACAATAGGTGAAGATACAGTGATCATAATTTCCGTGGAAGGAATCATAAAATACCATTTTACAATACATTTAATCTATAAAAACATTATCATCATATAAGATCTAGCCATCTAAATTTCATAGGATGTTGGATCTAGTCAAGGTACGAGTTTTTTCGAGTTGGTGTCTTAAGCCCACTATTTTTACTTTAGATTAAATAAATATTCTAATATTTTAATATTAAAAACATAATAATTAAAAATTGTTCATTATTCTGTATATAATTAATGTAATAATGCCTTTGACTATATATCCCAACGATATAGTAATAGTGCTTCCACACCAAGATGAGAACCTTGAAATACCATGACAATATTTTTAAATATAGTTCAATTTTCAAATATAATTATATGCTGGATAACACAATGTATAGAGTAACATGTATGATAACTCATTAGTGGGTGATTTTTCCTCTAATGATGTTCGCACATTTTAATATCTAAGATGGAAGACAATGAGAACTGATCCATCTATTAGTGTTATTCATAGTTTGATGTCATTAGATAATCCTTTATAAGAGAATGTTTAATAGTCCTTAATATGTAATATTATCATTTTTTCATTTCATGAATCCCTTACATAGATTTAATGACTATAATAGTGATTGAATATGTTCATGGGAAGAATGGTGAAGTGGGTGCCTTACTAAATACATGATATTAATGCATAATTTGAGGAAGGATTTTCACCTTCCATATTAATAGAAGTTGATATCATATCCCTTTGATTTTAAATAAACCTTCAAATTAAATTTTGTGGTTAGAGTTCAATGATGTGTTTAATTCTAATAGACAAAGAAAAACATATCAAGCATATATGCTGAGGAGATATATATGAAACCTAATTCATGAAATATTTTGATAATAGTATTACACACAAATTAACTATTCATGTATGGTTATTGAGATTATGACATTAAGTTATCTCTACTAGGTGAGTTCACCCAATTCTAGAAAGTAACCATGGACATTAGGTATGGCCTCATAATTCCAAAGAGAAATATTCCTACAACATCACATATACGTTATTCCAATGATATTGTTTAATTTCATTTGGAATTTAATCATTGGAATAAATAATATTCTCAAGACCGTGGAATAATTTTATTTATATTTTATCGATAATAATTTATTTTTAAATATTTATTCATTGGACTAAAAAAAATTCATTTTTGAATAAACCATTTAATTAAAAATATATTTTTAAATTTTACTAATGTCGATGAATTCAGGCATACATAGATCATATATCATTATTAATAATAACATTCATGCTAGTAAAATGATATTTATCATTTCTCCAATTAAATGATCCTATAAAATATTATAGTTATTATAATTATCTCTTTTCAGGGATTTTAATTTTGGCTGTAATATTATTTATCGGATGTCGATTAATTAAACATTATTTTAACCTAAAACGCAATTTTATAAATATTTAATAACACATATTGTATAGAATAATTGTTAATTATGAATCATTGTGAATAAATATATTTCTCTCTCAATTCCACCTATTCTCATTTCTCAATAATGGAAACAAAATTAAGGACTACAGAACAAGATATCAAGGCATGGAAAATGAGATGATAGATACACCACCTAAGCACCCAATGCTCTATTAGGGGTTTTCATAGTTCGATGTATCATGTGTGGATCAACGCATTATGGATTCTACACATGTATAATCCCTATGAAAGGAACGTAATCCCATAAATGGTTTCATTAAATAAAAAAAAGTATATTTATAATGTTTATACGCTTAGGTAATCTTTTGTAGATTTAAATTGAATAATTTATAAATTTAATGTGAAAATAGCATCTCTATATTTCAAGCATCGATATGTTAATAACCAATTGGAATCTTTTTCATGGCCATCACATTAATGTCTTGTAAAATACGTGAACGGTCTTTCTAATTGGCAATTAAATTTATGATTTTACACCATACTATGAAGTTTAGTGATTCTTGGAGTCTACACATTATTCGGTTCTTCAATTTTTTACTAAGATTGTATTGCAATCACATTATATTTGGTGAATTTCCATCATCAGGTCTCATGGGATTGTTCAAACAACATGATAAAATCAAATTTTTTAGGTTTTCATCTTGAAAATATCCTATCTATATTTTTCTCATTAATTGATTTATGTATATATTCCTTCATTCCATAACTTTAGTCCATAGGGGGAGCTCTAATTATATAACTAGAGGAACACTATAAAAATTTATATTTTAAAAAGAATTCTCGTATGATAATCCATTTTTTATGTATACAATATTTCAAGTATAGATAGTGTTTAATTTAAAATGTACACATTTTTCATAATAATATTTATTATCTATAGCAAGGTATATTATTTTACACTAGGAATTTCTAGAAATTATATAAATTATAAGGTATAAATTTAGGGATTACGTGTGAAAATGTTCCCAGAGACCATAAATGATGGTTTATTAAAGAAATAAATTTATAATAAAATATTTATTTCTTAATTGTATGTCCCTAACAATATCATTAGTTATTATTGGAGGATTCATGTTCTATTGGTGACCTGATATGTTTGAATCCCATAAATTTTCATACAAAGTCGAATTTTGGGAGACAATGAACCATAGTGGAACCCAAATAATCATTTCCTAAACATTGATAACCTATGAAATTGATGAATTTTGTTCTCTAGAGAGTGAGAAAAAGGTATCTTTATCATTAAATAATTTGGAGGAGGTCACAAGAAATCTAGAGAGATATTTTGGTCCTTCCAAATATAGATTTGTTAGGATAATTGACTCCTCATTCCCAATGGTAGTAAGAACTGAAAAAACACATGGAATGTTGTCATTCAAATTAACAATTGTGATGAACTGAGACACATGTCACAATCCCAGGACATAAAATCATCCCAATTTGTAGTAGTAAATAGAGATGGTGTTGATCCCCACAAAAAAACCATAACCAACCTGAAATAATATATTCTTATTTTAGGATTTCATGACATCCTGAAAAATATTCCATCAATAATTTTTATATTCAATTTCAAATTGGCTCACATTATATGGAATTAATATCCTCACAACATGGTGAAGAAATTATTTTCAATATGTAAAACTTTGTTCAAACTATTTCATGGGACATGATATTCCATGTGATTTAATCATCTGTTACCTACAAAAAATTTAATTCTTTTAATTGATTTTTTGATTTTGATAAATATATTGTCGAATTCCATTTATTTTCAATATAAAAAAATAATTTTTTTTGAAAAAATTACAGTTATGTTATGAATTGTTTTCAGTAATTTAAAATATTTGGTGACAAATCAAATGGTGTTACGCCCTGTAAAAATTTCATATACATGTTTTTAACTCGATTGAAGTAATTATTTTTGTTAGTTACTAAAAAAATTAGTTATTAATTATATTTCATGTTACAAAATATATTTATTATATTTTTATTTTTTAGTTACAGTAATTATTTTGTTATATGGAAAAAATAACTAGTAATTAAATTTATTATATTTGTAAATAAATAAATATGTAAATAATTATTTTATTACGTATTGATTATTAATTATATTAATATTTATTAGTTATATGTGTCAACTATTATTTCTATTCCATTCATATGTCCTGGGTTCTTAGGTTCACCATTTAGGATTCAGTTTAGAATATCTTTAGGGATCATTCTTGTTTACAGGACTTTTAGAGGGTGCAACCATTGTTAAGGAGATTTATCACCCCCTTAATCATCATCAATTCAACATTCAGTAACTTTTCGAACCCCCCATCCTTGTTTTATCTCTGAGGTTTAAATGTTAAAACCCTAACTCAACATCACCAGATAGCTTCATCAATGTTCATGTTCTGGACAATCATCCTCTTCAAGTGAACCACTTGGTTGAATTATGTTGTATTTGACATCCCATAAACATAAAAATATGTTTGGTCATCTGAGTGTATTAACAAGAAACCCGGAAGAAGGAGTCCTTAGATCCCGGTGTCCAATGCAACTCGATTATGTTACCTAGAGTTCAGGACCGCTACAGATCTACCGCCACTCACAATATATTTATAGAAGCATGTTGTTATTATTATTTCTAGGTTCATAAATCCAACATAATTTTGTTTCTATTTTATTTTTTCATGTTTATATTCTATATATTTTTATTTTAATTAGAATTAACAAAACAAGGGTGTGTATGCGGTGTTATTTTCATGCCTATAAGTCCCAAGGGGATAAAAGCATGTTATTCTTTATGTTTTTAATTCATTATATGATTATTATATTATGATGTTTTAATTTATTTTATAGTTGAATTCAATTTTCAAATCCCTAGTTTGATCCTTAAGTGTATTGTGTTTGTCCATTCCATTTGTGCACCCTTACCCCTCACAAAATGGAATAAAATGTATCTCTGACCACATTCAATTTAAAATGTCACAAGAAGATGTAGTATTGGAGGATTATAATTCTCCCATGTTAAGGTATTTTCTTGTTCAAGTATATTTTGATTATATTTATGTTAATTTCTATGATATTAGGTATGTTGGTGAATGTGAAGTGGAAAAAATAGTTGACTAGAACTATGGAAAACAAATTGTCTGGTTTGTTAAGGGCATAAAGTATATATGAAATTATAATATATTTCTAGTAAAATATAAAATTAAATGGGGGATCAAACCTCAAAAGTATGTCATGATAAGAATACACATTTGGAAATTCCTCCAGTTTCTCTTGTCTCCAATAGGCAGATGGTAGCCAAATCGAGTTTTGACAATGTTCTATACTTGTGATGTATTCAAATTTTATCAACCGGGTATAAACCCCCTTGAACCTACTTTCTATTTTTCACCATATTTATTTCCATGAAGTGCGGATTTCTATTATAGATAGTACTTTTGTTACGAACCTACGATCCTACAGTAGTGCATATAATCACAAGGTAAAAACTAGTGAGGTAGTTAATATGTATAAGATTGAGAGATATGCACAACATTTACTCTGAGATACTATGAAATGGTCCACGCCCTGGCCAATGGACTTTCCTACAACATCGTAGACATAAATTGAGGGATTCCCTACATTTATACTAGTTATGTTCAATTTTTATGAAGAAAGTGGATTTATCGTTGGAAGGGGGTAGATCACTGAATTCCTCATGGTGAACATCCCATTGGGAAGGTCGATCTCTTTAAAAATGAGGCCTCAAATTGTTTAGATGCTCCCTTTATGACCTGTAGTAATTAAGTTAAAGAGTTTATTCAAGAAATGGATTCTTTGAAAGATGGTCACAAGATACTAGCCACACTATATGAATTTATATCAAATCATGAAAAACTAATCAATATTTAGATATGTTCTCCCCTTTATTTTATATTTCTATACTGCCCTTTTGATATAGAATACCTCTTTAATAAAAAATATGACTCGTTAGAACTCCAGGGAATTAATGCCCTTCTAAAGATGGTGAGAGGCAGTGAGTACGTCTCTCAGGATTACATTTTTAGAGTGAATTAGAGGGTTTAAAATAACTTGATAGAACTTCGAAATATGAAAGGGTATTGATGAAATTTCTATATCCAGGATGTTGAGGTTGTGGATTACGTTGAATTATATTGGAGTCCTGAAAAAATGGTATTTTTGATGCTCAAAAAAGAAACTATTAAAATCATGGTCTAAATCTATAATAGAATAGAAAAATTTAATTGTGTGACCCCATTCTACACTATATATTTTTTATATTAATAAAGGGTCTTTGACACTATAATTTTTTAGAAATCTGTATTTTTAGGATATATTCGAGATATAATTTTTCCATATGAGTCATATTTAAATAATACACAACAAAAGATCACATGATATTCAGAATTTTTTTTTAAAATGCTAAAAAAGGAAATTATAATGGTGAAAAACTCATCAACACTAGCTAAAAGCATTGATAAAGAAAAAAATGAATAATTTATTTTATAAAAACATATTTATATAATATTAATTTTATTTATACACCTAATAATAAAATATAGTATCACTATTAAATATATAATTTTTTATATATAAAATTATCGAACTTATATAATCAATAAAAATGTTTAATAGTAATTGTATGGTCCTTACATAAATTATATTTGAATAATAAATCTAAATTTTAAGTATTTATATTTCATTTACATAACTAAGTAAATATATAATTGAACATAATTATTTAAATCTGTGAATAAAATTTTAATTTATTTATTTATATTCATATTAAATATTTTAAAATATGAATTCATGTATTTTTATGAATTTTTATGAGTGTATACACTATTATAAATCTGATTATTCAAAGAAGGCTAATTGGGATGACTTCGATAAGGAGGTTGTTAATTTTTTAACTGGAAGGTGGAAACACAACCTTTTTTTATAATGGATAGAAATCCCTATTTTCAAATTGGTTTTGAGGTAACCCTAATATGAACTAAAGGACCATCAACCTGAAGGCCTAAAAATGGGCTAAATAAGTCCTTAAGTGATAATTCTACATCTTTACATGTCATGAGACACATGACACACTACCCCGCCCTCTAATAATCATCACACCTTGATTCCAATCAAAATGTTTCCAAGCCCCTCTTTCAATGTATAGTAAGAGAACCCCATAATCCACAATTTTTGAGAAGGTTTAGACTATAACGACCCAGTCATGACATACATTCACATTACATAGCTTTCTAATAATACTTATAACATTATACAAATGGATTCCCAAGGATCATATTAGCTTACTTCCTCAGAACATTTAAACAAAAAAATGATACCTGAGTGAGCTACATTATCTCCCACTAGGTTCACAAAGACTAGAAACCCTCAAAATCATATCATAGATGAAATATATCTTCATAAACAGGGGAAGAAAACATAAATGGATGACTTCAAATTCTTTGTAAGGTAAACAACAGAGGCATGTAATCGTAAACATGAGAATAGGGGTATTAGAATGTGATCATTACATTAGAATATCATTCCATACATATCAAATATCTTAAAAATTAACCAGGGAATAATGATTTTTTGTTCATAATAAATGAATAATAATGGAATGAAGAACATAAGACATGAAATCATAACATAGAAAACCAAACGTGTAATTGTGGAAGAAAAATAAGAATGTTAAATAATTTCTATAGTAGTCAAGGAATTGCTTCCAAGGCCATCTTAGTATACTCATATTACTCCCCATACAATCTTAGTAGTCACAGTTCACTCCCCTGGACAACTTAGTATCATGAGTTCACTCCTCATACAATCTCGATATTCGTGGTTCACTCACATGGCCATCTTAATGGTCAATGTTCAATACCAAGAACATATTAATCTATATGATGAGTGGTAAATCATTAATCAATTCATTTAAAATAGGTATTGGTCCCACCTATCTCATAGGGAAATCATACAAACATTTCCCAAAAAATAAAAAACAAACATATCATAGTATATTTAATGAAATGGGTATCACAAAAATGTAATCACATTATAACATGTGAAAAAATATACATGTTTCATAATTATTTCATCAAAATCATAACCCATGAAAATAATTGGGTTTCAAAAGCATATAACCAAGGAATAAGAAACTAATTTCTTAAAAATAATTCCATAAAAATAAAATCCATTAAAAATTATTATATTAATAGAAACATTGAATCATTATCCAAAAATGGGATAAGTGACACCAACTGATGACATATTAGATGGGAAATAATTCTGAAATATCTTTTAAAAACATTTATGGAAGAAAATATCATTTCTTATTTGAAAAAATAAATTTCCAACATAAATCCTTTTCAAAAAAATGTTCATTGAAAATAATTTGAAAACATTTAATGATGGCTTGGAATCATTTTAAAAAACATTACATTGGAAAACATATAATAAAATTGAAATCAATTTGAAAACCTTTTTCTTAGAATATTTATTGAAAACATATAAAGGATGCTTGAATTAACATTATTACACTTTCCATTGATTCATTTTTGAAAAAATATAAAGAAATATTAGAAATGTTTTGAATCCCATCTTACATGAAAACATTTAAAATAATCTTGAAATCATTTTGAAAACTATTTATTTTAAAATAATTTTAAAACTTATAAAGAAGGCTATAATATTTTTTCCAAACCATTTCTTCGAGAACATTATAAAATAATCTTGAAAAATTTTGAAAATAATTTTAAATGAAAACATAAAAAAGAATATTTAAGTCTTTATGAAAACCATTTCTTTCAAATGTAATGTTCAAAAAACATTATTATAGATTATCCTTTTAAACATGAAAAAAATAGATTCATAGAAATTAGATTGGATAACTTTTTACATGTTGTATGAGGTAAAAAACATTCCTTTACATAAAAAAAGGTTAGCAAAGTGCTTTTTTTGGATGGAGACCTGAATATTACAATGAAAACATTGGTAAAATACAAAAACTGTAGAAATTTATTTTAAATATTAGAGTATAATATTCTTGGATACTATTTTGATAAATCATGTTTTTGAAAGAAAACATATTTTTGAAAAAAGAGAAAGGAAATTACGGCTTTCATAAAAAAACATTCTTAACTATATTATGTAACAATGTGTGGAATATGGTACCCATGCTTGAATATTTCATGAAGAACTCGAGGAGAAGAGTATTCATGTCTGTTCTCGAGATATTTATAACAATATTTCATCAAATAAAGAATAAACATTAAGAATCTCTAAAAATGATGTGAATGTTTTAAAAAACACTTATATCTTATAGACATGAGGTCATAATATCCATGTATGAAAATAAAAATACAAGAATCTACAAATATCATGTAAAATTGAGATTCAATATAAAACATGTAATATTAATGTATATAAACCATGAAAAATAATGTAGGTGAATAACAAAACATGTGTCTCAATGAAAGAAAAATTATGAAAATACTATCTAACAGGTTGGGTAACTTTTTGAAACATGAACCCCATGAAAGAAGTATCAGAGAAGTATTACATAATTACCCTAAATTTAATAATAATAATCAAATAATACATTCTTTTATATTATATACACGTCGCAAAATAATATATTTGTGATCATGGAATGTATCTCAAGGAAATAAAAATTGAGTTGAAATTCCCTTTCCATATGTCTTGAATCTCATTGAACTCTTTAAAGAAAACTATATAACAAATATAAGTTTATTATATTTATTTTAAAGAACCATATTAATATATATAAAAACACATATTGTTTTTTAGGACTTTATATTATGCTCTTGTAAACAATTTCAAGTTATGGTTACCCATTGGGTAATATTCTCCTTGTTTTTCACTTGTGTCTTAATTTGTTATATCATTTTACCTTATACTTATATAAATATTTAAATAATTTAAATAATTATATTACTATTTTTCATATTAATTATATTTATATTATAATAATATATTTAATAGAGAATTATCAAATGGAATACACTATTCATGGAGATGGAAGGTTCTACATATGCATGAACATTGCTTCCCTTTTATTGATTCATTAAAAGAAGTTAAATGGAAAAAATGTATATATATATATATATGTGTACATAATATTATAAAATTATAATTATTATGTTATATAAATAATTTAGTTTCACTAAAAATAACTATAAAACACTCCATGTAGCATGTGAACGAATCCCATCACATTAATGGGGTGGTAGTCCACACATCCCCAAACAAAATAATTGTATTTACAAATAATAGAATGTATAAATAAATTTGTTTTAAATATATTAAACAATCATAAAGGAATAATAAATAAAATATATATATTGTTTTTACATCATTATGTCCACCATGAGAGGCAGTAAAGGAAAAAATGAACAATCATCGGTTTGTGAGGTGCTAATTCAATGTACAGAAAAACAGTATGCTCATTACCCATTTGATGGAAGTGTGTGTGTGATTAGGTAGAATAATTATCATAAAAACATATTAGTATATTTTGGATACATGTTTTGTTTTGTTTTATTGGGATATGAAGTGTTTAGGGTGTGGATACTGAAAATTAAATGAAAGGATCTTGAGGGAGGATGTTACCTCTTCTTTGGGTAACTCTTTTTGGTTTTAATCAAACATATTACTTGGATTTATTTCCAAAAAATGGAAGTAATAAAGGATAAAGGGAGGGATTTTGGTAATTTTATACCAAAGGTATTTTCCAAACCAATGTGGTTTTCTAGGGGGAGTAATTGGGGATAGGTGGTGGCTAATTATATTGATATGGAAAGGACACAAATGGAATTTTTGTAAACAAATTAGGTGTTCCAACATTGTAACTTAAATGGAGGAATAACAAATAATTCAAAATTAATAATGGAAGGTTTATGGATGATATATTTCCATATAATTAAAGTTGGAAATGTTTTTAGGTCATTTGGGCCCTTAATTTGAAGGTTTATTTCTCTATTATGATTAATTTTAGCTTAATAAATCTAATTGATTTTAACACCATTCAATATTCTCCTTGGTCAAATATTAATTTGAACTAATTATAAATTATAAATTATTTTAATTACAAATATGGAATCCATTTTTAAAAATAACATTTATATAAGTGGAGTAAATTGATTTAAATTTAATCCCTTTGAACGGACAACACTAAATGTTTTTAATGTAAAAATGATAAAAAGATTGTTATGTTTTTATATCGAATTTCAATGTGAAATTGGATATAATGGAATAAATGGATTATTATAAAAAAATTATCTAATAAAATATAGATACCAATTGAAAGTATAATTTAATTGTACAAGTAAATTATAAGAAAAATCTGCTTTGAAATAAATTCAATATTTTTAACTATTAATTAAAAATTGCAACCGTAGATAAAAATAGAAGAAATTATCCTAACATAATTTTTATGTTTATAATTAAAATATGAATTTTTTTTTTGAAATATTAAACATTTAAAAGACCCAAAAATTGAATTTAAAATGGGTACTCCATTAAAAGGTGGAAAAACAACCGTTATAAAAATATAGTTTTTTAAACAAAAAATTGGTTTAGTAATTATCTTATTGTCCAGAAAATCTACTGGATGAATATAAAACATTTTTTATTGAATATATAATATATATATTAATTTAATATTTATTATTAATTTCAATTAATTTAATTGATTATGAAAAAAACCTTTCGGGCATAATAATATATCCTTTATATTTTATTGGTTTTTATATATTCATTTCTAATTAATTGGTAACCTATGATTACATCATATATTTCTATAAACCATATATTTTCATAATTTAGGTAATAATATTAATAATTTATAATTAAATGGTTATGTTATATCTTAATATATTAAATAATACTATATTATTGTTCAATAAAACTCCTCCTTGCACGTTACACAAGCCATTGAGGATAGACATTGTTGCATGTAACATATGATATTGTTAGTGTTCCATATAGAGAATGATAATTTATTTTTCCTATAGGTCTTGATTTAATTTTTTTTCAAATAACCCATTCCAATAATAGTTCATTAGAATAAAAATTATTTTTATTGTTTCGTGAAATGAAAAATGTGAAGAAAATTAAATTAATATGAAAAAATTTCACAAAATCTCCAGGTGTTACATTGTACTCCCCTTAAAATGAATTTTTACCTCAATATTTTTCATGGTTTTTGAATTTATAATACTATTATATTACATTCGTAGAAACCCACATCAGAAATATGATTACTAAAAACTCCCAAAAGAAGGGAATGTTCGAAACATAACATTTATCCAATATAGCATATAACGAGGATTCCACATTTGAGAACATAGTTTGGGAGTGGATATTGGACCTAAAGTATAATGGTAAATATTTATTGGGATTGATTGAGGTCATCAATCACATACAAGAGAATGATCACAATAAAATTGAGTACCCCAGGGTAATAAATAAGTGATGATTTAAAAGTCTATCAATCCAACAAACATTAACGTACTAGGACAACTGGTATTTTTATCAATGTCTTATCAATGAGTAATTACCCTATTGACCCAAAATATAAGGAAATATAATTACTTGATATATTTCTATAAAAAAATTTCATTCTTTGGTTATTCTTTAATCTGTTTCTAATTCAAACATTACAACAAGAAATAGATTTCCATATATTAACTTTGATTCACAATGAACTTAAATAAACTCTTGGTAGATCCTAAGCCTTGAAAAAGAATGAAAAGTATAAATATTTATCTATAACTACCCATAAAACACTATATGGTTAATAAATTAATCTATAATCATAAAAATTAACACTAATATTTCATTATAAATATTTATTAAGGACAAATAATTATACATTAAAAGAGACATCGCATAGGGTAGTGGTAGCCATGAAACCCTAGTCAAAATTCGGTAATGGGTTCAAGACCCGCATCCTTTATGGAATTGATTAGTTTTTACGATAAATTCGTTATTTCCTTTTCTAAAACAACATTATTACAATTTTATAAATATATATAATCCAAATCCATGAAATACGGTTAGTTACTACATAGCCATTTAACTAAGATTTCCAATATAATCTCATTAACTAAATATTGTCTCCGAAGTGTTACATAAAATTATAATTAATGGTTAACCTTATAAACATTAAAAAATAAGAAAATTCAAAACATTAAAACGAATTTCATGAAATCAGAATAACATTGATTCTATAAAAAACATAACAAAGATGCTATAGGTTTTCACCTTTCAAACATTTGAATACATGCATTAGGTATTCTCTCAAAACAGGGGTATGACCGGAATTACCATAAATATTTTTTCAAAAAATATATGTTTCCTTATTCGAAAGTATATTGTATATAATCCTTAAATCCAAAAAAAAATCTCCATCAAATATAGTATAAACCTTTTTTCAACAAATCCTTAATTGATTCCACAATGACCTGTTTCATCCAATTTACTTATCCATATCTAAGATATCTTTATATAAACATCATTATATCACCATATTGAAAATACCCGAAAATATCAAGGAAATTTTTTTCATAAATACTTTGGAATTTTACGAGTCCGCGGTTTCTGACGACACCTGATTCTGAGGTACGATGTGTGCGAAATCAATTTCTGAAGTTTTGTTAAGCTTAAATTAACACACGTAAGCAGTTTTCATGAAAAGTAGAATAACTCTTAAACGGTAACTCGGATTGGAAATCTGAGGCACGGTTGGGTTCAGGATGGCGAGTTTACCCTAGAACTGACTTAAGTTTAGTCGGCGCGAGCCTCCTCTGAGAAAACCCAATTTAGGATTAATCGTAAATAAAATAATGAAATAAATTATTTTATTTTTCAAAAGCTTATAACTCACAAACGGTAACTCGGATAAAAAATCTGAGACCACCACTGAACTCGTGAGGGTATGCTTTCTTTAGGAAGATACTAACATGGGTCGGTGAGGGACACCAATGAAAGTTAGTTTTTGGCAATAAATAAAATAATTTACTGATAATTATTTTATTATAAAATTCATAACTTTTAAACGGTAACTCGGATTGGAAATATGAGAGTACAATTGGGTTCGTTGTGGCATGTTTCACCTAGGTAGAGCCTAGCCATGACCGCAGTGGATCGAGGGTGACTGATAATAATTTACTGAACTTTTTATCAGGTACGTTCAGTAAAAGTACCAGCGTGTTTTTCTATCTTTTGAACCGGAGCTCGGAATTGAAATCTGAGGGCACCGATGAACTTTTAGCACCGGTAATTGCATAATGGGACCTTTACCGCAGTTGCATTATTAGAGGGTTGATTTTTTATTATTTGATGATTTAGTTTAAAATAAATAAAATTGTTGAACAATTTTATTTTTATATCCTGGATGTTCAACTCTTCAAAGTGGGGATAAATGAGAGGTGGGGCCCACATGAGCCCCATCCTCTTAACTTCCTTAACCCTCTCTAACCCCACTTTAAAACCGTTGCAATTTAATGTGGCAACTCCCCTTATTATGGAAACCCATCACCTCCCTAATTAATATTTCACCAAAGGTTTGAATTACATGGAATGTTATATTATGGAGATCCTTTTTATTATTATTTTGGGGGTTGACAATATTGGTGGTGGAACTCTTGAGAAGAATTAGAAGGAAGTGTTCTTCTTTGACAAAGAACACCACCCTTCAATGAAGAACGACTCCACCACAAAGAATGTGGGGGATTTCTCCAATGGGGTTTCTACTTCAGACACACCCAGGCGTCAATGGAATTGACGTCCATCTTCCGTGACGCCGCATTCCGCGAATCAATGATGTGCGACGTTAATTACCGAGGTAGGGGGATATTGATTGTTTCTCATTTAAGCAGTTTTATCTCATGAGAATGATCGTTTATTTATATGAGGTTTGTATAATTTATTCTTGAATAAATTATACCCTTCTCATAGTTGAAAGTATGTGATTGATCATTGCCAATTAATAACGACTAACGCGGAGGGCGTGGGCCGAACAAACACGGCCCGATGACCCTCCACTAGTTGTAATTTTGTGCACGGATTCGGGGTGGCCGATGCGAGGGCGAGACCGGGATAACGACAAGAGCCGGACATCGCAGGTAGGCGGCCGATACAACGGTCCAGCGGTAAGATATAGAGGAGAGGAGGCACAGTTGTCCGGAGGAGGCGGGTGCGCAAGACCCTTGGAGGGTAGGGTTTCATCTGCGAATGCATTTTTGGGTTGATGGGGCATGATTTTGGGGAAGAAGTTTTATTTTTTAGCGTGAGGAATCGTGGATGAATGAAAGAATATTGGAGAGAGAATAGAAAATAAGAGAAATAAATTAAAAGGAAATAAAAAGATGAATCAATCAAGTGATGGGTCATGGAAGGCATGGAGTAAAGCAAGGGAGGCGCTTGTGGTGCGTGGATTTGGGGTGTGAGTATTTAAGGAATTAATTTTTAAATTAAAAATAATAATTATATAATAATGTTATTATTATTTTCATTGGGAAAACCGTATTTTGACGGTATCTTCTTCGTGCGATCTCGGTTTCACAAACTGTCAGTGGCAGTGTGACCATGACTTCGAGACGGAATTTATGAGTCCAATATTGAATGATTTTTAGGTTTTTGGATTGGGTACCCAAAGTGATCGAAAAATAATTGATTTAATATTATTATTAAATCTTTGACCCGCCATAACTCAAGCGTGCGACGTTCGATTGGCTTGCCGTCAGTGGCAATGTAATCCTGTCAATAATATGGTCGATTCAAGTCTAATGTAAGATACTAAAATCTGGTTCGTGGCTCGGGTCAACGAAACACTGAATAATAATATTATTATTATTATTACAGGATTTGTATCTGACATATCTCTCTCATACAGTGTTGGAATGACGAACTGTCTGCGACGTTGTGACCCTGGAATTAAGATGGATGTTTCAAGACCAATTTTTGATATTTATTTTGAAGTCGGGGTGTGGTCCCCATGAGGCCCGATTCTCGCGTGTTGCGGTGAAATGTAACTTTTTCACCAGCTATCCGTTTTGGACCAATGTGTAGTCCATCTCGTGTATTTTTCAGTATGAATCGCAATGGTGTGACCAGTTTTGTTAATGGGTTTCTTTTGTGGTATGACTGGGTTGGATCGAACATGAATCCAACCGGGCCCTCAAAGCGGAAACGGTTATAACTTGAGCTATGTACGTCTGATTGACGTTTCGTCGACTTTGTTGGATTACTTTTGGTGAGATTGATCTTTTGGTATACACCACCTGAGTTTTGAACGTAGTTGGAGTATGACCGGGTTGGATTGTACCCGAAATCCAATCGGGCCCCTGGAACGGAAAAGCCGATAACTTTCAGACCGGTCGTCTGTTTGATGAACCATCAGTGGCTTTGGTAATCTCATCGAGAAACGGTCCCTTGAGTAAACCCTATGAGAGTTCGAGGTACAATTGAGATACAGTCGGGTTGGTTTATACACGAAACCAACCGGGCCCCGGGACGAAAAGGCTAATAACTCACAGACCGGGCATCCGATTGACGCGCCATCTATTGCGTTGGGACTCCTGTGATGAGGCGGTCTTGTGTGATACTTATTTGTGGGAATTTGTGATACCTGGAGTATCGACTAGTAGCTCGTGGAGCAGATCCTCCCAGAGACGAGCATACGGAGTGCGAAGACCTAGTAGTTGTGGACCTGATGACTATTTGACCGATTCTACTTGAAGTGAGTCGACTAGCCTAGTAGATAGAGTGCCCGGTATTTGGTGGTAGACCCACGATGGACAGAGTGCCTGATCGTTGGCAGCAGACCCGCGATACTCGACAAGAGGAGTACCTCTATAGGCTATTAAGGGAACCGCTACTATATTTGGGCAGCAGACCCCTGGGAGAGAGCACTACTATGTTTGGGTGAGGACCCGTGGTACTCGATAGGAGGATTACCTTAGTAGTCTAAGGTTAGTGAGTAGCACATCAGAGTCCTGACAGGGCTACTGTAATTGACAGAGGAGGAGTTCTCCAACAGTTGTGGTTTCGGTATCTTTAATGAAAATCCTGGATTGAGCTGAGTCAATGACCTTTGTGTTTACCTCATGATTGAGATGAGTTACTTGATAACATAGGTATAATTATGGGCTTATACTTAAGTAAGGGTTATCTGTTGAGATAATTCTCTGTGGTTATCCATTTTGGATTTAGTGAGACCTTGAGGGTCTCGGGGTCCCTACTGATTATCGTTATACTCACCCCTGCATGGGCTATGCCTACACCTCATTGTGTTGGATGTAGACGATGAATAACACTGAGAGAGACCGAGTATAAGGGGACTGGATGGTACCCAGAGGTGGAAATCACGACGATACAGTACTCGGAGGTGGAATTCAGAAAGAGAAGATACTCGGAGGAGGTTGGCGGGCGAGAGCATTGAGGAGGCTATCTGTACCTACCCTTCAGGTAGGATCTGAGGTGGATGACCCAGGAGCTGCTTCTATATTCTAGCTCTTTGTATTTTCGGTTGTACTTTCGTTTAGTTATAGCTATACTTTTTAGTTGGGTTTTTATTCTGGCCCATTTACTTTTCATCACATCCTTTTTGTAGTTAGTGTTTTCTTCCGCTTGGACTCTGGTTGGATGTGTTTATGTTTTATAAAGGCAATTCCTTCCCAGTAATCAGGATTTATGCCTTTGGTACTAATCACCATCCCCTGGCCAATGGAAGGCGGGATTGGGGTAGTCATGACATGGGCCCCAAGGACGGGTGATGACAAATTGGTATCAGAGGAGTCGGTTCTATAGCAGAACTCAGAACTCTGATAATTCGTTTATATGAAGAAAAATTGTTAAGTGTATCGAGTGTGTTATTCAGTTCAGGGAGTCCAGTGTTGGTGTGGCGGCCGACTTATCCATACACCAGGACCCTGACTACTGATTTCTGAGTTAGTGCACGAAAAAACTGATAGCGTTTGTGTTTCCAAAAAGTTCTAAATTCATATCATACTAGGTCAACTCACTAGGTATAAAGTGTTAACCATGTCACAGTTGTTTATGATGTCTCCATGAAGATAGTCAGTTGGAGTTCTGACAGAGTACACAATGACGGCCCACTGGGTAATGAGTCTCTGGTGCAGGGCCCAATTTCTATGTTGGCACCTTCGGGTGGTGTACCAGCGGCACCACCACCCGTTGGGATGTAGATTCTACCAGTTGTACTAGTGGACAGTTCGCACTTACGGAGCATGTTGCACGAGTTCCAGCAGCAGAGGTCTCTGAGGTTATGAGGTGATGTAGATTCCCAGAAAGTAGTGGACTGGATGGAGGTGATTGCTAGAGTTTTACACCTACTTTAGACACTATTAGAGCAGATGTTAATCTTATCTAATGGTGTTTCCCAGTGAGTGACCATGAGGTTGGTCCGCAAAGTGATAAGGCTTTAGTAAGTAGACTGATGCCTGAGATAGTACCTTCGAGTAGTGTGCCAGTTATATCACTACCTGTTGGACTATAGTTACAACAGGAGGTACTGATAGATGACACATGTAGGCATTGTGCCTTACACATGTTTCAACATCTTATACCCCTCAGGTTCCAAGGGGAGCCAGATTTAAAGGTGGATGAGGACTGGTTTGAGGAGGTGGTTGAGAGTTTTCTAGAGCTTATACAGCTTCGACATGATGACATGTCAGTAGCTGAGTATTCATCAAGGCGTACAGATCATTCCTGGAACTAGATGACTATGATACGATCAGTGCTTTAAAGCTTAGACCTTAGATCGAGGTGTGTTTTAAGGACATTTGAGCCAACACTTTTCCTCTATGCATTCCTACCTATGTTAGCGTTCTAGAGAGCACCTTTGTGGTTAAATGCTCTGTGGAAGAGTGGATACAGCCAGTGAATGTTAGCAGTGGGAAAGAAGGGAACTGACACCAGTCTCCGAGACTTGGGTGTGTAAAATTTTTTAAGAAGAGGATGTGTTAAGGACATATGAATCTGCAGAGAAGCAGACGTGGAAGTAGAGTTAGGAGAGCAGCATGAGGTGGTGTACATTTTGACATGTTACAAACCACAAGCCTTTGTAGTCCCCACCATGCTCCGGGAGAAAGAGGGCAAGGGAAGGGAGTAGCTGCATGCAGTCAAGTACTGTTACCCAAGGGCTCTAGGAATGACTTGAGGTACGGTCTGTGTCTACTACTAGCTGTTGTAATAACAAACATTGATGCGAATCATTCATTCCTACAACGAATCTTGTCCCAGACCTAGAGTTTCCAGTTATGCCATTAACTTGACGCTCACGTCTGGAGGTACCTTTTTAATGAGATTCGATAATCACGCTTACGTCGATGGTTTGATCTGACCCTTGAGGCAAGAGTTTCAGTTGGAACCTCTTGGTGGCAGCGTTGTGGCCTTATGACGTTAGTTTGGGTATGGACTGGGCAACCACAGTTCATACACAGATTGAATGTATTAGGAAAAAAGGTTGTGGTTTACCTACAACGTTGGGATGAGTTTTCCTTGATTAGAGAAAAGGAAACCCCAAGTAGCACATGATAGAATCATGAATAAGTGGGTGCAGTTGATCACTCATGAGTCCGTCAGACTTAGATTTGTTCCAGACTTTTCTAGAGTTGCTGCACTGCTTTTATCATTGATGAATAAGGGGAAACCCTTCGTGTGGTCAGAGAGATGCCATAAGAGCTTTTTAGGAGAAGAGGCAGAGGTTGACTAGTGCACCAATTTTGAGGCTACCAGAGAATGTGCAGACCATCCAAGAGGAGATGAAGACTGCACATAGCAGATGGAAGACCTATGCTGATAGGAGACAGAGACCACTGGAGTTCGAGGATGGCGATCACGTTTTCTTACGGGTCTCACCTCGACGAGGTCTATGGAGTTTGGTCAGGGCAGCAAGTTATCTCCATGATTATCTGGACCTTTCCATGTCCTCAGCAGTGTAGGTGAGGTGGTTTACCGCCTGGCCCTTCAACTTTAGTTACATAGGGTGACCGACATCATCCATGTATCTCAGCAAGAAGATGCGTGCACGACATATTCGTCATCATCCACCACATAATGCCATTCACGGAGGTTCTAATAGAGAATGAGGATCGATAGGAACTGACCCTATATGGACGGTCGATTCCTCTAGTGCGCATTCGTTGGTATCATGAGAACCTTTAGTAGAGGATATGGGAGCGGGAGGCTCGGATACGTGCTCAGTACCCTCTTTTGTTTCCTTAGTGTGTGTTATAGCTTTACAGGGACGTAAAGCCCTGAGGTCGAAGTAATGTAAAGACCTGAAAATTTCAAGGATGTTTTCTTCTTAAATACTTTGGAATTTTACGAGTCTTTAGTTACTTATGGAACTTGATTCCGAGGCCGGTGTGCCCAGAATCAATTTCTAAAGTTTTGTTAAGCTTAAATTAACACACGTAAGTCATTTTCATGAAAGGTGGCATAACTCTAAATGGTAACTCGAATTGGAAATCCAAGGGCACTGTTACGCTCAAGATAACGGGTTTACCCTAGGTGTGACTTAAGTTTAGTCGGCGCGGGCCACCTCTGAGAAAACCAAATTTTGGATTAATCATAAATAGAATAATTAAATAAATTAATTTGTTTTTCAAAAGCTTATAACTCACAAATGGTAACTCGGATTAAATTTATGAGACCACAGCTAAACTCATGAGGGTATGCTTTCTTTAAGAAGATACTAACATGGGTCAGTGAGGGCCACCAAAGAAATTCAGTTATTGGACATAAATAACATAATTAACTGATAATTATTTTATTTTAAAATTCATAACTTTTAAACGGTAACTCAGATTGGAAATACGAGAGTACTGTTAGGTTCGTTGGGGCGTGTTTCACCTAGGCAGAGCCTAACCTTGACCACAGTGGGTCGAGGGTTTCTGATAATTGATTTCTGAACTTTTTTTCTGGTACATTTAGTAAACGAACAAGAGGGTTTTTCTATCTTTTCAATCAGTGCTCGGAATTGAAATCCGAGGGCACCAATCAACTCGAAGCGCCGATAATTTCTTAAGGGGACCTTTACCACAGTTGTGTTTTAAGAGGGTTGAATTTTATAATTTGGAGATTTAGTTTAAAATAAATAAAATTGTTGAACAATTTTATTTTTATATCTTGGATGTTAAACTCTTCAAAGTGTGGATAAATGAGATGTGGGTACCACATGAGCCCCAACCTCTCAACTTCCATAACGCTCTCTAACCCCCCTTTAACACCTCTCCAATTTAATGTGACAACTCCCCTTATTATGGAAATCCATCACCTCCCTAATTAATATTCCCTGAATGGTCAGAATTACATGGCTTGTTATATTATGGAGAACCTTATTTTTATTATTTTGGGGGTTGAAAATATTGGTGGAGTAACTCTTGAAAATACATAGAAGGATGTGTTCTTCTTTAACGAAGAACACCAACCTTCAACGAAGAACGACTCCGCCGTGAAGAATGCGCATGATTTCTGTAACGGGGTTTCTACTTCGGACACACCCTGAAGTCAACAGAATAGATGTCCATCTTCCATGACTCCTCATTCCGCAAATCAATGACGTGCGACTTTAATTACCGAGGTATGGGGATATTGTTTGTTTCTCATTTAAGTGGTTTTATCTCACGATCATGTGAGTTTATTTATATGATCATTGTATAATTTATTCTTGAATAAATTATACCATTCTTGTAGTTGAAATCAAGTGTTCGATTATTGCCAATTGATGATGCCTAACGCGGTGGGCGCGGGCCGAACAAACATGGCACGATGACCCTCTGCTGGTTGTTCATTTGTGCACGGAGTCGGGGTGGCCGATGCGAGGGCAAGGCCGGGATAACAACATGAGCTGGACATCGCAGGTAGGTGTCCGGTAAGGTGGTCCAATGATAAGATAGAGAGGTCAAGAGGTGCAGCTGTCCGGAGGCGGCGGGTGTGCAAGACCCTTGGCGGGTAGGGTTTCATCGGCGGCTGAATTTTTGGGTTGATGGGGAGTGATTTCGGGGATGAAGTTTTATTTTTTAGGGTGAGGAATTTTGGATGAATGAAATAAGATTGGAGAGAGAATAAAAAATAAGAAAAATAAATTAAAATGAAAATAAAAAGAGAAATCAATCAAGTGATGGGGCATGGGAGGCATGGAGTAAGGCAATGGAGGTGCTAGTGGTGTGTGGATTTGGGGTGTGAGGATTTAAATAATTAATTTTTAAATTAAAGAAAATAATAATATAATAATGTTATTATTATTTTCATTTGGAAAACTGTATTTTGACGGTATCTTCTTTGTGCGATCTCGGTTTCACAAACTGTCAGTGGCAGTGCAACCCTGACTTCGAGACGGAATTTATGAGTCCAATATTGAATGTTTTTTTTGAGGTTTTTGGATCGGGTAACTGAAGTGCTCGAAAAATAATTGATTTAATATTATTATTAAATCATTGAACTGCCATAACTCATGCGTGTGATGTCTGATTGGCTTGCCGTCAGTGGCGATGTAATCGTGTCAATAATATAGTCGATTCATGACTAATGTGGGATAATAAATTCTAGGTCGTGGCTCAGGTCCACGAAACACTGAATAATAATAATATTATTATTATTATGGGATTTGTATCTGACATATATCTCTCATAAAGTGTTGGAATGATGAACCGTCTATGACGTTGAGACCCTGGAATTAAGATAGATGTTTCAAGACCAATTTTGGGTAGTTAAGTTGAGGTCAGGGTGGGGGCCCCACGAGGCCCAGTTCGCGCGTGTGGCGCTGAAATGTAACTTTTTCATTGGGTATCCGTTTTGGACCAATGTGTAGTCCATCTCATGTATTTTTCAGTTTGGATCGCAATGGTGTGACCGGTTTAGTTAACCGGTGTCTTTTGTGGTTCTATCGGGTTGGATCGAATATGAATCCAATCGGGCCCTCATAGAAGAACAATTATAACTTGAGCACCGGACATCCGATTGACGTGCTATTGACTTTTTTGGATTACTTTTGGTGAGACGGGTATTTTGGTATATTTCACCTGAGGTTTGGACGCAGATGGAGTATGACCGGGTTGGATTGTACACGAAATCCAACCGGGCCCCTAGAACGAAAAAGTATATAACTTTCAGACCGAACATCCGTTTGACGAACCGTCAGTGGATTTGGTAATCTCGTTGAGAAAAGGTCCCTTGAGTATACCCTGTGAGAGTTCGGTGTATATATGAGATACAGTAGGGCTGGTTCGTACACAAAACCAACCGGGCCCCGGGATGAAAAGGATAATAACTCACGGACCGGGCGTCCGATTGGCGTGCCGTCTCTTGCGTTGAGACTCTTGTGACGAGGCTGTCCTTTGTGATACTTATTTATGGGACTTTGTGATACATGGAGTTTAGACCAGTAGCTCATGGAGCGGATCCTCCCGGAGATGAGCGTACGGAGTGCGGAGACCTAGTAGCTGTGGACCTGATGATTGCTTGACCGATTCGACTTGGAGTGAGTCGACCAGCCTAGTGGACGGAGCGCCCAGTATTTGGCGGCAGACTCATGGAGGACGCAGCGCCTAGTAGTTGGTAGCAGACCCATGGTACTCGACAAGAGGAGTACCTCTGTAGGCTATTAGGGGAACCACTACTGTGTTTGGGAGGCAGAACCCTGGCGGGGAGCAATACTGTGTTTGGGTACAGACCCGCTATACTCGACAGGAGAAGTACCTCAGTAGTCTAAGGTTAGTGAGTAGCACCTCAAAGTCGTTATAGGGCTACTTTAATTGACATAGGATGAGTTCTCCAGAAGTTTTGGTTTTGGTATCTTTAATGAAAATCCTATATTGAGCTGAGTCAATGACCTTTGTGTTTACCTTATGATTGAGATGGGTTACTTGATAACTTAGGTATAAGTATGGGCTTATACTTAAGTAAGGGTTATCTGTTGAGATCCTTATTATTGGTTACCATGTTGGATTTAGTGATACCTTGAGGGTCTCAGGGTCCCAAATGAGTATCGTTATACTCACCCGTGCACATGCTATGCCCGCAACTCATTGTGTTGGATGGAGATAACGAATAACACTGACATAGACCCATTATACGAGGACTGGAAAATGCCCGGAGGTAGACCTCATGACGATATATTACCCGGAGGTGGACTTCATGACGAGACGGTACTCGGAGGAGGTTGGCGTGCGAGCGCATTGAGGAGGATTTCTGTACCTACCATTCAGGTAGGATTCGAGGTGGACGACCCATGAGCTACTTATATCTTCCACCTGTTTGTATTTTCTGTTGTACTTTTGTTCAGTTATAGCTGTACTTTTAAGTTGGGTTTGTATTCTGGCCCATTTACTCTTCAGCACTTCCTTTTTGTACTTAGTGTTTGCTTCCGCTTGTACTCTGGTTGGACGTATTAATGTTTTATAATGGCAATGAATTCCCAGTTATTAAGATTTACGCCTTTGGTGCTAGTTTCCAGCCCTTGGCCTATGGATGGTGGGCCTGGGGTAGTCACGTCACGGGCCCCGAGGACGGGTCGTGACACATATGGAGAAAATTAAGGGTATCCTTCCATTAATGAAATCATCATGTTTCCATGAAATCACTTTTATAACTCACCAGTACAAATCAATATATCTTTACAAATTCGAAAATAAATTATTCTGAAAATACGTATATATTCCATGATTCATATAATATAATATTTTAATTCTATATCATATACACATAAATAATCTAAATTTATTGTTAAACCATTACAATTTATTTAAAAACTTATTCCTTAGTACCAAATTCCAGGAATATGAAATATTAACATTATGTTAACATTTATGAAACTAAATTTAAGCATGATTATCAACAATACTATTAAAATATAGCATAATTTTCACATTTCATTTTTGATATCTTTATCTTCATGTGTATAACCAATAATCATACCACATTGTAGAGATATCCTCCGAGGTTTCACAAAGGTTTTCCCTTCCAAGTTTCCAAAGGCTGTATAAGAATTTGAACCAATAGAAACTATAACAACCCAGTATTGACATACATTAACATTACATAACATTTGTGGTGTACTTAAATAATTATTCAAATGGATGCACATTGATCATCTTAGTTTAGGACCTTTGGAATCATGGTTGTATAAACCCGGGTACATGAGTGAGAAACATTGTCTCGCACTTGGTTCTCCATAACTATCACCCCTATTATACATATCATACATGAAATATATTTTCATAACTTGGGGAATGAAGAATAAAACGGGGTGAGCTCAAATGCACAGTTATGTTAAAAAAAGGGATCCTTTTAAGAATAAAAATGAGAATAAGGGCGTGAGAATATGATCATAACATTAGAAGATCATAACATACATATCAAAGATCATAATAACAAATCATTGAAAAATTAATGGTAGTTCATTAGATATAAATCATATGGACATGAATAATAAAATCCATGAAATCATTATATATGAAAAAAAGGAATGTTTTTAGACAAATAAGCATGTAAAATGATTTCCAACATATATTTAAGTAATTTCTACCAAGGAAATCTTAGTATAATGAGTTCACTACCAATACAATATTGGTAGTCATGGTTCACTCCCCTGGCCATATTAGAAGAATTAGTTCACTCCTCATTCCATCTTGTTAGTCATGGTTCACTCCCAACATCATATTAATAGTCAAGGTTCACTCCCAATACCATATTAATATACATCATGAGAAATAAATCTTTATCCAATGCATTAAAAGTAGATATAGGTCCCAACAATATCATAAAAGAATTATACATTCATTTGCTACAAAATAATGAACATTAAATTATAAACCGTGAAATGAAATGAGTAACATAAACATGTAATCCAATCATATCCTGTGGAAAATATTCAGGTTCCATAATTATATCATCAAAAACTTAACCAATTAAAAGAAGACCGTTTCAAAAGCATATAACCGGTGAAAAAGAAACAGGTTTTTGAAAACACCATATCAATAAAATAAATTATTTTAAGAGAAATAATATTAATTGAAATATGGATTTATTTCCCCATAAGGTCATGAGTAACCCTAACTGATTTCATCTTATTAGGAAAAAAATTTCAAACGATTTTTTTAAAAATGTTTCTTAATGAAAATTTCATTTATTATTTGAAAAATTATTTTTAAATCATAAATCCTTTTAAAAAACATTTACATTAAAAATAATTTGAAATATTTTAATAACGTCTTGAAATAATTCTCATTACATTTACCTTGAAAACATATAAAATTGTATTGAAAACCTTTTTCTTTTAAAACACAATGTAAACATTTTAACGATTCTTGAAAACATTTTCCTTGGAAACCTTTATCAAAACTAATTAAGAAATCCTAAAACTGTTGAGAAAAAAATAGTCCTTGAATACTTATAAAAGAATCATAAAAATTAATGGAAATTATATCTTTCAAAATTCTATTAAAAAATATAATGAATCATTGAAAATGTTTCAAAAACCCTTTCCTTGAAATCTTTTTAAAAGAATCAAAAAAAAAAAATTCAAAAATATATTTTTGAAAAACTTATAAAATCTTATTTAGATTTTATTTAAAACTATTTCATTTCAAATTAATTTTGAAAACATTTTCATAAAAATTAACCTTTTAAAAATGAAAATTAACTTCACAAAAATTTAGCCTGGTAAATCTAAACATGTTGTATGATCAAAAAAGAAAAATCCATTTACATATCTAAAATACTTGACAGGTGCTTCATTTGGAAAGAGAAAATATGATTTATTTTATAACATTGGTAAAAAAGAGTAGATCTTTATTATAAATATTTTCACCAAATATTCATTTAAACCCTTTTCAGACGTCATGGATTCGAAGGATCACATATTTCTGATTGAAGAGTTGGTAAACTCAGGCTTTCATAAAAATAGACTATTACTTGTATTATGTTCAAAAGTTGTAGAAATTATAACAAAAAATTAATATACCATGAAGAATTAGAGTAGAATAATATTCAAGAGTGTTCTTTATAGATGAATCATAAGATTTCATTAAAGGAAAAATTAGCATAAAAAATATCTAAAAAGCGATGAGATTGTTCAAATAAACTATTATCTCTTGGTTGCAAGGGGTCATTCTATAAATGGATGAAAAGGAACGTAAATCAATCATAAAATATAATTAAATATTTATATTCATTATAATACATTTCAAATGGATGTATATAAACCAATACAATATTTTTTTGGTGCATAACAAAATATGTGTCTCAAAGAAATATAATTGGGGCAACATTATCCATCTGATTTGGTAGCTTTTGAAACCTAAACCCCATGAAATTAAGATCAAATATTATATTTGTAAATAATCATAAATTTAAGACTAATAATCATCAAATATATTATTGTGAATTATATAAACCACATAAAAGAAAACATTCATAATCATGGAATGTATCTCATTGATACAAAAATTCAGATGAAATTCCTTACCTAGTGTCTTTAAACACAACGTACTCATTCAAACCATCAATATAAAAAATATAAGTTTATTATTAAAAATATAAGAAACCATATTATTATATCTAATACCATATATTGTTTTATTATGACCTTATATTATGCACTTGTTAACAATTCCATGTTATGGTTATGCTCCTGGTAATATTTGCATTGTTTTTCGATTGTGTCATAATATTTAATATCATTAGTCATTATACTTATATCATTATTTAATAAGTGTAAAAAATGATATAAATACAATATATATTAATAATTTTTGTTTTATAATAATCTATATAATATTTAAGTATCAAATGAAATACATTGTTCATGGAGATGGTAGGTTGTACGTACCCGTGAACACTACTTCCATTTTATTGACGTATTGAAAGAATGAAATTAAATTACATATATATATATTTATATATGAACATAATTAAAATAAATAAGAATTATTATGTAATATGTATCATATATGTTCACTAAAAATATCCATAATAAAATCCATGCAGTGTGTGAATAAGTAACATCACATTGAGTGGGGCTGTAGTCCACACCTCCGCAATCAAAATTATCATCTTTACACAAAATGTATAGTGTAACCAAATATTTTTTAAATGGATTTATAATGATTAAATGAGTTATATATATAATATATAACATATATAAACATATGTTTCTTCATAATATCCACCATGATAGGTGGTAAAGGAAAAAATGAACAATCAACATTTTGTGAGGTGGTAATTCACAATACACGTCAATAGTATGTTCATTAGTCATTTGATGGAAGTGTCTGTATGATTAGGTAGAAACCATAACATCAAAAAATATAAGTATATTTAGGCTGCTAGTGTTATTTTTTAATAATTTAATAAGGATATTTTTTGGGGTGGATAATGAAAATAAATTAAAGGAGCATGAGGGAGGATACTACCTCTTCTTTGGGTAACTCCTTTTGGTTTTCACCAAAGGGATTCATTGTATTAATTTAATCACAATTGTAGGATTATAAGATTAATGTTTTTATTTTTTGTAGTCTATTGGGTATGAATTTGGAAGGGGTGGTTACGATTTTTAGAGATGGGAAAGGACACACTTGGTATTTTTGAAAACAAGTCATGTGTAACCATGTTTTTAGATAAAAAGTCATACTAAACCTTAATTAATAAATAATTGAATTTATTATGGCCTAAATATGTCTATAAATTGGTTTTTTACAAGTTTCTATGTCATTTTTTCCCTTATCTTTAGGTTTTATTTCCATTGTCAAGCGTAATTTTTCCTTATTCACTGTAATTTATTTTACCTGCATTCACTATTATTTTATTAAAAATATTATGATAGAAATACTAGGCCTTATAATTATGATGATTCAAAATTTTGAATCCATTTTTACAAATTAAAAACACATAAGAGATAAAAATTAATTTAAATGTAATTCCACTCATTAGACGACAATGTCGGCTTTTAAAATAGAAATGACCAAAAGCTTTCTATGTTTTTACATCGAGTTTTAATGTCAAATTTTATCCTTTGATCTAAATTGGATTAATCAATATAAAATTATATGATTAATTTTGAAAAAAATATTTAAAATATTATTTAACCCTATCTATAAATTACATGAAAAAGTAGTTTTCAATTAAAATTCAATATTTTTAACTATTCAATAAAAATTGAATTCATATAGAAAAATACCGAAAAATTTATCCTAACCTAATTTTCTTGTTCTCATTCAATGATTAAGCTTATGTGGAAATATAAAATATATAAAATTTCCATAAAGTTGTTTTAAAATGGGTTCCTTATAAAATGCTGTAAAACTGGCTTTAATAAATATATGTTGTTAATCATAAAATTGTGTTTTTTCTCATCTCATGTCTATCAAATCTATTATATGAATTTAATTTTTTTTAATATGTAAAAACAATATTACATGAATTTTACTCACTAATATTAATATATTTAATTTAATGATAAAAACACCATTGTGGGGATAAAAATAAAAATAAATCCATTATATTCAATTGGATCTTATATTTTCATATATATTTAGTTGCTAACCTATTATATCATCTTATATTTGTTTTAAAAATTTATTTTCATAAGTTAGTTAAATCAATTAATAACCTATAATTTAATAGTTGTGTTATATCTTATTATATTAAATAATAATATGATATTATTTGTTAAAAATTTTCCTTATGTGTTATGCAATCCATTGAGGGAAGTCATTATTGCATGTAACACAAGCTATCCTTTGTGATTCATGTCGAGAAAGCTAAAAAGTATGTTCTGTTTAGTTCAAAAATAACATTTTATTTCATATAAATCAATAAAAACATAGTTCTGTAATTTAAAATAAACTATTGTTAGGGATGTGTGAAATATAAAATATCAAAAATATTAAATTAATTTGTAAAAAAAATATTTTCCAAAATATTTGGGGGTTACCTAGATGATTGGTCTAACCACTCCTATCCCCCTTTCAAATCACCCACCTAGTGATGGCTACATGGCCCTAGATTTTATCACCCACATATTTCTTAAATTATTAGACATGTCCCATGTATAAATGGTTTCTTTCTTGGGAACCTATACACACTACATCAATTAAATATGGATATAGGGTTGGATGATAAGAAACATCGCAACTAATCCTCCTCTTGATGCCACCCACCTGATCATTCCTACCCACATGGCTTTCCTTTTGTGTTGATTTATTTCCATGGTCCCTATCAACAAATTGTCTACCCATTTGTTCCTACCTAAGGGACCCTCTATATCCCAAATGCATTACAGACTAATTGAGATGGATGGAAGGAATTATAATTTTCCTGTAGACCAAAACTGGTGGCCCAAAAGCAGAAATTGATTGAATAGTTCTACTATTATAGTAGAACAATAGTACTACTATAATAAATTCAGGAATTCAACCTCAATTTGGTTTTATCCTGGTATGAATGCACGATTACAGGTAGACATAACCGCAAAACTACCACCCTAATAGTATTTATTTATTTATATTGACAGTATGATCAACTTAAAATTAGATACAACATAAAATTTTACCATTCCCCACTTTTACCCTCCTATTCTAACCCATTATCCCCTCCCGCATCCCCGCTATTTCCCAGGCCACATTGAGATCCCCTACCCGCACCACCCCTTCCTTCCATCAGGCACCCCACTATTTCATTTTGATAGGCACTGAGACCCCCACCTCCATTGTAATTACCTTTATTGAGTAACCACCACCACCACCTATAGATAGTCCCTCCTACATGTCCCACCAACACTCCCCCACCCAATACTTCCCATTAACAACATCAAAAATCACCATCCCCTCATTCCACCATTTTTTAATCAAACACATCCACCACCCCCTTTCATTGATCCCACATCTTGCATTGTAGTTCTCTACAGAGACATCGATCCCATGTCCCATCATAACCCACCTATCAATCCCTCACCTCCACCCCCACCCATGTTCTACAGAGGCCCCAATCCCTTTCATTGACCCCCCTATATCGTATTCTAACTCACCACTGATCCCTCCTCTCCATCCCTATAACCCCCCTTGGTTGAACCCCATGTCATTCCATGTTTGGTGAAGCCCTACTTCCCAAAAGTTTCCTCTATACACCATTGAGCCCCCACCATGTCGTTACCCCCTACACCACTGAACATCTATACTCCATCATTGAACACCCCAACGCCCATGTCATATCACACTCCAAGTAGGATATTATTGTTTTCACTATGAATTAGTGTGGGACACAACAAGAACTCATCATTAAATGATTAAAATTGTAAAGGTGATAGTTTTTGTCTTTAATGATTTGAGGCCCTAGCCTTACCATATTTTTTGTTGATTAAAATGTTCAAAATATATTTTGTAACCCCTTTCTATTTGAATTTTCTATGTTCCTGGAGAACAAATTTTATAAATTGCTTTCCTATAAATTAACGATTTAAATTGATTCTGTATCTATTAATGAAATTTAAGTTTAGAAATTTCAATAGTAATTTCTATTCACGTAGCATATAATTCAATTTTAATTTACAAGTATAATAATTTTTACTTTAATATTTCAAAACTATTGTGTTACGTATTAATACATAGGTGATTTTAATTAGTTTATTGTACATCTAGGTGTATTAACCAATTACTTAATGATAATATTTTAACATAAATTCATATTTGAAGAAACAATTCTAGGTATATTCATGATGGTTAATGAGATAAAATTTATGAATTTCTACATATCATATTTCAAATTATTCTTAATTTATAGAATAAAAAAATAATAACAATATTCTTTTTAAATGTTATATGTATATTATTTTTCTTTTTTGGTATGAAATCCACGAAATTCCTAACATGAATTTATGTTACTATATATATTATTTTATTTCATAATTCATTACATAACTCTTATGAATTTATCCATAATAAAATATTGGCTTTTTGAATTGAATATATTTCCATAATTATGAAAATACTAGAGAATACTGGTATGAATTTATTCTTCATAAATCTCAATGGTATACCAATGTTTTTTATTTCATAAACCCTTATTTCTTCATGAATTTTAGGTTTTTTATTTCATATAATAACTCATAAAAGTATTTTATATATTAAAAAAATATATGTAAAATATACCTTCATCATATTTTGATACATATGTGAGAAGGTACTATAACCTTTTCCCATAATTTAGTTTTAATAATGATAAAATTTCATGAAATTTAAAATGATGAGAAACTGATCATGTCTTATTTATAAATGGGGCAGTATGTAGAATGATTTCTATAGGTGTGGGGTTTTTTATTACATTCATGGTATGAATCCATGATTTTAATGTTCATATACCTTAACCTTAGTTTTTAACTGATGTAATTTCCATGAATTAAGTTGTTGAGAGTATTGTTTTAAATTATAATTTATAGGTATAATTAATTCAATTTTATCTTCAGTAATGACTCCTTAGGGAGAGGGAGATGGGGTCCAAATACTCATTATCCTTAAGTATTATTCTTTTTATATAATGTTGAATGTGTTAATTATCTATCGCTCTGAGATTACTCATTTAGAAAATTTCAATCTCTTATTAAATTATTCCTTTACATTATTAAACTATTTACATTTTACAAACAATTCATTCGAATGTATGTAAATATACAAGGTTTTATTTTGGTTAATAAAATACAATTATTAGTTTTATAAAGAGAAAAGTATTAATGATATTTGACCATATTAATTTAGTGGTTTGAATTGTAATTCAAAAAAAATCATTAGAATCATGAATAAATGATAATGAATAAAACATTAATTGAAATATATTGATTACCATTAAATGTATTTATGATTTTAAAATTCATATTTTGTATAATAAATTAGAGAATCCTAGAAAAACTCCTCAGCAACTATGAGAAAGATTTATTCCAAATTGTCTCATGTCAATACCTTGATTATCCAAATGGATAGGTCATTCTATTGCGATGTACCTCAACATTATCCTATGTAATACAAGAATGTAAAAAAAGTGAATCAAGATTATCCAATTGGGTTGTTTATTCCATTTTTATAAACCAATTTTTTTCTATTTTTCAGATTATTTTTTACGTCTTCTTTGGGTTATAATAGATAGGAAGCCATAATAAGATTATGTTTCTATAGGAATAGAGTTAATTATTTCCATATAGATATTTTGATAATGAGTTAATCAACCAAATATGATGGAGTCAAAATGGTTATGATTGACCTAATTCCCAATATAAATAAACAATTTGTAAGATAATCTCCAAAATGAACACATTTTTTGTGAAATATGAATCTTTTTTCACTAAATGGGAAATAAGTATATGGTCATCATTTTTAGTGGGCTATGAGTCATGAAAATTATTTGATGAAATAATATAAGATATGATATTAATATAATACAAAATATAATTTATAAATAGAATCATTTTCAAACCGAAAACATATTTTATTAGTCCTTGGGAGGATAAAACTAAATATAAGTCACTTATATGACTAGTAACAATAAGAAATATTCTTATGAAAAAATTTATTTTTCAAATCGACTCCTTTTTAAGTAACAAACTATAGACGTTATTCAAGATGTGAATAAAGATTCCTTGGGTGAAAATAATGATTCAGTAGTGGTTTATAAGTCATTTTATGATAAAATGACCTATGGAAATTTAATCTCCATTACAAAAAATGATTTAATATTCCTCGGACTTGGTAATATTTTATGTATCCTTAGGTCTTTTTCATTTTATATATTTCATCATATTGACATTGATCAAAATGTTATAATAGTATGAATAAGTTGATGCAATATTTACAATATCTTTTGAATGTGTTTAGATTAAACGATCTAGGAATAATTTTTGTACATTATGGTATTGTATTGAATTTTCAATTGGGTAAATGTAAAAATAAAAAGAAATATTGTTATTTGGAGTATCAATTTTTTTTTCTTCAGAAACTAGCATGTCAAGTTCATTAAACCCTAATTACAAACTACGGAAGGATGAGTTAATTATTCAATATAATGAACTTTTTTATAATTCATAAAGGATATTCAAAAAACCCATGGGATATCTGAGTTAGGTTTAGGTGTTATTGAAATTTATTATTTGTATTTGAACGGTATATGATTCCAAATGCTTACTTTAAAATTGAATTAAATATATAGGAGTTAGAAATCAAAAGAAGACTTGATAGGGAATGTTTTCTCATTCATGTGATCAATACCATTATTACTCTATTAATTTAATATAATTTATAAAGTCTTGGACGATGTTAAGTATAATACTTTTATATTAATAATATAAATATTGTATAACAAGAGTTGTTGTTAGATAGCATATAATTTCTATGAACACAATTTTATTAAATTTTTTGATATAATTTTATCTTATTCTAACTCTGTAATATGTTTATAGAATATGATATGCATAAAAAATTCTTTATATCCCAAATAGTGTGTTTATCATGTTTGATAATATATAATAAAACTAGATACCAACATATAATTGTAGATTATTTTAAGGAATAATATTCATTTAAATAAAATTATCTAATCTTGTAGAATATTGTGTATGATATGGATACCCTTTTTGTTGGTTAAATGTTTATAAAAATGGGAATATGTGATATTTCCTCTCAAAACAATGTGTGTTTTAAATATTAGAAAGATATTATGATAATGATATGATATCTAAGTTTATGGTGGGAGTGTGTTTGTACTTATAGATGCTCATAGTTATGAAATTAAAGATTATATCTATATAAATACAAATTAAATATAACTATTTCTTAAAGGATTATTCATGTCGAATGAAAAAGCGAATGTCACTTTATCCAAAAATGGGATTATGGTATTTTGGTTAGCTTAAATATGAATGATAATGTTCTTTTCATGGATTATTTTTATGGAATAATGTTCCAAGGATTATGATATGAAAATTTGAAATAGTTCACTGATGAGAAGTTGAGTACAAATGGTAAAATTTGATTTTGTGATGTAAAGGGGTTTTAATAAATGTTCCACGAGTTGAATATTGGGGAAGTGATTCCTAGATCTCATAATTATAAAAAAAATCATTTATAGATGTTAATCAATAAAAGTGTTTAGTGGGAGTGTTTTTTCAGGTGGTAAGATAATGATGTGACATAAATTATAATCAGATGCAATGAACTAAAAAAGCATTATAGAAAACCTAATTAGGGTCACATAATGGTTGTAATGGTGGAATACATATCATTATTGTAAAAATAAATTCAATTTACACATCCCATTAATATCTTTATATTTTAGTTTAATTTACATGAACTGTTGAATAAGAATATCCCCTCATTATATAAATTTTATTTAACCCTAGTCAATATTCACAATGGATTGTTATGGGTTATGATTATATGTTATGGTTAGATTGAATAAATTGTTATAATTATTAAAAAGGGTTGTATAAGATATATGATTAATATATTTATGCGTTTATATGTAGAGAATGTATAATTAGACTGACCCAGAAGAGTACATATCATAACATGTTCTATAGTCATTGAAATATTGATGGTTTTATTCTTATTATAATTCCAAGTTACCTTAGTTGGTGACAAACCTAGAACGATAACCATTAAATAATTACACATAATTTATATAGGTTTGAAAATAACAAAGCTAATATGGGAATTTCTGGGAATATTTTTTTTCATCTCAACAATTATTGTGGATCCAAATGATTTTTTTTCACTTTTATAAAGAGTGAAGAAATACCTTCCTTGATTGAGTTGGATCAAGGAAATGTATGTACTTGTTTAGTTGAAAACATTTATTGGTCTAATTTACTTAGATATGGTCATGTGGTGTAAACTTCTAATAGATGATGTGATGTACTCATTGGCATAGTCTATATTTTTTAGAGAATCATAAAAATTATGAGTTTTATTATCCATGATTAACATGTTCCATTTCTTAAGGTCTTTCAATTTCATAAATAATGGTATTATATATATATATTATATGATACATAATATGATGGAAACTATTTTATAGAAATATGTGTATGTTTTATGGATATCACACTAGTCCTCACACTAGCTTGAATAGCACTGATGCATTTCATGAAGACTCTATTTACATACATCTATGAAATGGGAATTTAGTATTTATTTTGAATTCTACTATGGACCAAAGGGTTAAATATAGTGGCCTATGGATACAGATTAAATTTATATAAAGTATTTTGTCCAAAATTTAGAGGGTTAGATGAAGACATATCAAAATGATTTTTGATTTATTTATATTGATTTGTAAAATTTTACATTAAGACTTTAGAGATATAAGTGAATGTGAGATATTTTCGGTTTTCTAGATAAATTGTGTCAATTATTAAAATCAATGTGTTCTTATCAAAATCCGTCAAAACAAATGTTGAATAATTCTTACCATTAATCTTAATCAGTTATAATTCCTTATGAATAGATTAAATTGAATCTATTTTGAATTAATTAAATGGATTATATTCCTTAAATTAATTTAATTAATGAGTACAATGGAATAAATTTATGTTGATACATTTAATATGGATGACATATTTTCATTAAATGATATTCATCAAGGATGAATATGTAAAGGTACTAGATCCATCCAATTGAATATGAACACCAATATAGATACATTTTCCTAGATATTATAATATTAATATACTAATTTTTTAAATTCAAGGTTCTATAAGGCTTTAAATATATTTTGGTCTTCTAATTTTGATAAAGGATCCACTGGCCAATATACCACCCATCAAGGCTAGAGAAATATGTCTAATTATTTACTAATATTAATCCAACTATCTCAATTGTAAGAAACTGATTCTTCCATTGAGGT
Source organism: Viscum album (assembly GCA_963277665.1). Taxonomy (NCBI): domain Eukaryota; kingdom Viridiplantae; phylum Streptophyta; class Magnoliopsida; order Santalales; family Viscaceae; genus Viscum; species Viscum album. The sequence continues at coordinate 599,883,206 of OY728162.1, read as the reverse complement.
ACAGGTTTATTTATTGGGTTGTTTTGAGAAAATAGTGGAAAAGTGGGAAAGTACTGGAATGAGACCGTCACACGACCTTGTATAGGGTTACAAACCATGTAATCCCAAGTACACACCGTGTACTCTCTAGTGGTGTAGGGCATATACATGGCATATAGGGATGTCAACTTGGGATTGGAGGGACAAACCATGTACACATCGTGCACTACCTATTACAAAATGTTTATTAATATCGGTATGACCATGAAAGTAGGTTTGGGAAATTTGACCATCATTGGAATAGTAAAATAACCCCCTTGTAGTGTGGTCCAATGTATAAACCACGTTCATTGTAAATTTTTCTTAAATTGGGTAGTAGCGTTGTTTTATTTCTCTAAATTGAACCTTTTCCAACCAGTCGATTGGGAATTATTTTTACTCTCAATTCTTTATCTTAAGTCTGAATCGAATTTTTTAGAATACATTGGAAGTATTGGGGTTGTGATTGGAATGACGTAAGGTTGGTCTGGCATGAACATCGGGATTGATTGATGTTGATTAGAGGTTGGGAGAGTCCAGGATATTCTTGGGATGTTTTGACCATAGGATTAGGCATTATAGATGTCGGTTTGAGGTAGTGTCACTGTCAAGATGGGTATAGCCTAGGAAACTTGGATGGAGAGGCCAGAGGACTTGAGGGACATTTTTATAGGGACACGAGGTGTTAGAGAAGGTGTGATGAGAGTTCTTATTTTGGGACTTCCACTCACTCGTTATGGAAAAAATCCATTTGAGTCATGTACACATAGTTTGACTTCAGGATTTAGTTGTTTGGACCAATTGTGGTGGAAGAGGCCCCTAATAGATTCAGATTAGATTCTATTTTCATGGGGGGGTTCTTTTCATAGGAATACTCATGGATTGAAAGGATCCATTGATGGGTAATGATGAGGCTATGGGTTTGGGGGCTAAGGTACACCGTGTTTGAGGGCATAAATTTTTTTCCTCATGTTATTTATTTGAGTACATGTATCATTGTTCCTCCATTTATTATTTTACGACATGCATTTTTGTTCATTCAGTTTCCATACCATTGGATGATGTGAGATTTTTAGAAAGGGTCCATCTGATTAGGATGCTATTATTTGGGCATGCCCTCAGGAAGTTGGTACGTTGAGACCTGCGGTTTCAGGAGGCACATGGTGCTGGGTTATATGATTGAGGTAAATCCTGATGGTTCACCCGGGATTTGTGACTATTGGGTTAAATTCGCTCAAGGGCCATTGACTCTCTTTGCATTCAAGATCCCGATGTTGGCCAAAGATGGGGACACTCCCTGGTGGTTACTGAGCACCAGTGGAGATTTTGTTTATTTATTATGTAGTTCTATTTACATTACATGAGATGCATCACTTCTTAACACACTTATAATAGGTATGAACAATGTGGTTATATCCTACTAAGATTAGTCTCACACTCTACATGAGCACTCCTGGATGCATGAAGACAATATGGTTTTACGTACAGGTAAAGGATCAATCTCAAGAGTTGGATCAAAGAACTACTAGAATGGATATTGGTATGAATATTGAGGTCATGCATAGCTATAGTTTTATAATTATTTAGCTTTATTTATGGTATTCTTATGCTTACTTTTTTATGTTTCAAATGTGGTTAGCCACGGTCACCCATTGTGTATTGACATGTATGACCTACTATGGGTACATGACATGTTTGTTCTAGTGGTAGTTATAAGTGGTGTTTATCTTGATATTTTGTTTACTTTCTGTTGCAGTTGGTTCTATGTTGCTTTAATTATTTATTACTACTGGATATGATTCTGCTCTGCAGTTATAGTTCGATTCTGTTCATTAATTTATTTTCCACTGCATGTGATGCTTTTACAATTGTAATGGTACCTTTTTCTATTCTCGGAGGGTATATCCTACCAACAATAATTTATTACACCCTCTTTACTAGTCTAAAGCCTTGGGAGTTCAAGGAGGTGCACCTAGGGTCTATGACACCGAGCTCATTTATCACTGTTTGGGTGGTTGGTCTGTTCGAGATGATATAGTGGTATTAGAGGATTTTTTTTCATGACAATGACATAGTAGTAGTGATTCACTTTCTACTAATGAGATTGAGACTGTCTTTTCTTTTCTTCTAGTTTACTATTTGGGATATGCTATACTGGCGATAGATTGTAATTGGAATATGGTTTCTAGCTTATTCTTTGGTGCCTAGGGCCCCAGGTATAAGGGATAGAACATGTTTCCTTTGATGGAACTTGATGTTTTTATTTTTCTGAAATAATAGTTTATATGGTTTCCATCTTGGTGGTTCAAATGGTATGTGATGTTATTGGTTATGATATTTTACAGTTAACCCAGTGTGGTAAGGGTAGAATTGTACATTTCCTGGTAAGTCATGGTGTTTTTTCTTGTCTTTTAATAGGAACATTTTTAGGGTATTTTTATTTCTTTTATTCTTGTATACCATGAGAAGTAATAATAACTAGTGAATAATATCAAATTCCATAATGTGATATAATTTATTGTTTTATGCAATGTGATCGTTAATGCTCTTTATAATTATAGACATTTCTTGTGTCATGAGAATGGTTCTGCGTCTTATACGAGTAGGAAGGTACTATGGTTGAGGTGATTTTGATCACCTAGATTTGGAAACATGGTTGTCTTATAGAGGAAATTTTTTTTTGTTGGGATGGGTGTTACCTAGGGATTTTATGATACTTGGATTTTACGAGGGTAGATAAGAAGTCTGAATGGATGGAAGGCCATGGGTCATGGTTATGATGGGGATAGTAAGGGTAGTTTTTATGCACTTCATCTTTAATACATTCTATATATTCATTATATATATATTGTTATATATAGAATGTTGTATATATAATGTTATATAAATGGGATTTCTGACCATTTATGGTATTCAACTAGTTCCTTCTAGATGGATTGAGGGAATGTCAGGAGGGTGATGGTGCAATGCTACAGGGGAATGATCTAGTTTAGACCTTTGAGGGGTAGGCAAAACATGAGACATAAGGACATGCTCCAGGACATGATCAGGTTTTAGATCCAATGAAGGAAGGGTAGCTGTTGAGTTTCATAGTGTTCAGGTTATGGCTCAATGAGTAGCTCTGATCTAGTATGTTACACGTTTTAAAGGGGATAGAAAGAGGTGCACAGGGAATAGAGCCCTTAATGGATTACCTTTTTCGAGGGATCCAGGCATAGCACCAATCGTTTTATTTAGGGTGACGGTCATCAACAGGAGGCTGAGAACTAGATTGAGAGAATGGGGATGATATTTGAGTAGCTTGAGATTCCTCTGGGGAAAAGGATCATGCTGGTGACATACATGCTGAGAGGACCACTAAATCACAGGTGGGATTTATAGGTTCAGGATCTCAGACATGAAAGACTGGCCTGGAAGGGCATCAGGGTCAAATTCATCGAACACTTTTTCTTGGAGACGCTGAGGGTAGATATAGCTTGTGTGTTCTTGAGCCTTCATCAAGGTGACATGTCCATAACGGACTATGTAGATACATTCATTGAGTTGTCTCACTTTTTACAAGTTATGGTAAGCGATGACACCTCTATGGTGAGGTGCTTTGAAGATTTGTTACATCATACCATCTGGGTGCATGTAAACATCATTAAACTAGACTTGTTCTAAGTGGCAGTGAATCAGGAGATCATGGCCTAGGGAAACGTGATGGACAGATCTCACTTAGTCTAGGTGATAGCATCATATGATGGTTCAGATAGCAGGAAATGAAGTCGTAATGAGTTGTAACAGGGTAGTTAGGATGAGGACTCTCATATACCACCTTGTGGTAGTTCAGTAGTGATTCTTCTTCAATGATGATATCCTGGTAATATTTGATCTCAGTGATATAGGATTAAAAAGGAGTGTCAGGAATTTATATATGTTGGTCATCTTTAGAGGTTTAAAAAAATCCTTCTCAGGATGTTGGAAATTAGGGACCAGGTCAGATTGTGGCATCTGGATTTAGTTCAGGTTTGGTACCAGTTGAGGATAGCTGACATGCAACTACACATGAAGGATGTGGCAGAGACAATGGGACCCTGTTGTGTGGTCAATGGACATTGACTGATATAGTACCATATAGAGGATAGGCTTCAGGAAGCCGTGTTTCATGCTAGGTGCACGCCTTGGAGCTACAAGGGGGTTAGCAGGATGGTGATCCAACAACAATTAGAGGTATTTCATGGTCATGGTATTGATTTTATTTTTATTCATTTGGTATGTCCTATTAAATCATTACCATTTTGAGAGCATGAGGTGCACAAGATATATATGTACTGACCAGATGATGTTTAGTTGGTTGCAACCATCTCGGTTGCATGATTATATATGTATGAGGTTCTTAGCATCTGGAGTGTCATTTGATGCAGGTTACATGAGGTTATTAGGCATCCAATGAACCATTGGATGTAGGTTACATAAGGTGCCTAAGCATTGGGGAATCCATGGGATCCAGGTTACATGAGGTGTATTGGGTGTCAGGGTATCAAAGATATGGGTTGTGAATGATGTGCGAGGCACTGGGTAATTTTGAACATCCATTGAATGTGGGACCTCATTGTGTCAAGGATTTCATGGGCACAAGGGGGCATTGTTACAGTGCAGGATATGTTTCTATGTTGGAAGTGAAATGAGAGAACCATGTGAGGTTAAATGGTGATGAAGCAACATGGGTGGACTAGAGATTTGAGAAATAGGTCAATATACCTTTGATTGACTTGATATTTGGGATAGATTTTTTCAAAAATGATTCTTCAAAACTGTTGTAATTGAAATTAAAGGATGTTATTTTTAAGGTGGGATGTTTCTAAGAACCCAGTTCTTCAATTGAGGTATAGGTTTCTTTCATTGGGTTTTTTTTAGAAAATAGGGGGAAAATATGAAATTACTAGAATTATACTCTCACATGACCTTATATAGGGTTACACGCCATATAATACCAAGTACACATCATGTACTCTCTAGTCGTGTCAGTGGAATGCATGTCTTGTAGAGATGTTAGCATGGGATTAGAAGAAAAAACCATGTACAATCATGTACTACCTAGTACATGTCATGTAGTCATGTTTGAAAGACCTGGAAAGTTGGTAGACCAAATTTGGCCACCATTGGAATAGTAAAAGAACATACATCACATATATTCCCATGTACATATCATGAACTCTATAAATTTTTCATCAAAAAGGCAGTAACCTTGTTTTCTGGTTCTCGACAGAACCATTTCAAACCAGTCATTAGAGACTAATTTTTACTGCTGATTCATCGTCTTATGTCTGAATTGAACATATTCAGATCCATTTGAACCACTGAGGTTTTCACGAGCTTGGACTGGGGTTGGGATGGCTTGGCTATTAGGATTGAGTGATGTTAATCACTACTTGTGTGAGCCATGGATTTTCTTAGGTGATGTTTCCCACTAGATTGGGAATCGTGGTCATCGGTTTGAGGTGGTGTGACTGTCAGGTTCGGCATGCCCCATGATAATTTGATTCCAAGGCCGTCATAATTGATCAATATGGTTACAAGGACATGAGGTGTTCGAGATTGTGTGGCATGGGTTCTTATTTGGTGATTGTTGCTCACCCGTGATGGCCAAAAGTCATTTCAGTCATGTGCACACTGCTTGCCTTTGAGTTAAAGTGGTTCTAGACACTCATGTGGGTATCTACCCCCAATATTTCTGGTTATGGTACTATTATTCAGGGGGTTCTTTCCATAGGAATCCATGTGGATGGTTATTATCCTTTGGTTGGTAACAATGAGGCTACCAAGATGGGGACTGAGGATCCCTATGACTGAGGGTAGATATCACTATTCCTCGGGTTTTTTATTTTAGGATAAAAATCATTGTTCCTCTATTAATTATTTTAGTATATGCATCTTTGTTCCTTGGATTTTCATTCCATGGTTTGATGTTAGCTTTTGAACTATTTTCCATGGTACCAGGATACTATTATTTGGGTTTTCCTTTTCGACGTTAGTACTCTAAGACACACGGCGTCAACAGGTACATGGTGCCAGGTTAAATGATTGAGGTGGAATGTTGGTGTTTAACAGGGCATAGAGACTATATTGGTACCTTGGTACATGGTTCAAGGACTCTCTTTTGTTTTGATATTCTTGCACTGGCCAAAGCAAGTGACACTCCCTGGTGGCTTCTGAGAACTAGTGGAGGTTTTGTTTATCTATTATGACATGCTATTGGCATTACTTGAGATGTATGACTACTAAAAAATTCATACTAGAAACACACCATTACGTGGTTCCTATAGATAATCATCTCTCACCCTACACAAGCCCTTCATGATGTGTGCATACATTATGGTGTTATATATAGGTAAAGGTTCAACTCATGTGTAGGATCGCATAAATTTTGGCACAGAGAATTGTATGGATCATGAGGTCATACCATGATGGATTTTGAATTTTGTTTATTTTTTATTCACATATCATCATGATTAATTTTATATGTTGCTACTGTGGTTAGCCATGCTCACCCTTTGTGTATTGTCATGTATGACCTGGTATGGGTGAATTCCTTATTTGATCCTATGTTAGTTAAAAGTGGTTTTTATCATGCTGTTTTGTTTACATTCTTCAGTTATATAACATGATTGAATTTTCATGGACAAATCAATTATATATATTAGGGTTTTCTTCCACTACCATGGGTCATATAATGATCTTAAAAATACATTACAAGGGTTAACCATATCAATAATAAAAATTTCCATATACAATTATATTAAATTATTACTATGTTGTTCCTTAAAAATAGAGGATCCTTCCACCCTATTCATATAACCAAAAATTGGATAACCAATATTCATTGGGAAATCAGCATATTGAAGTTGCTTCTTCTTGATAGAATTAATTACATAATTAAACCTAAATTTTTATTTAATATAAATCATCACACAAACTTGTTCTAGTAACATAAAATGATGATGATTTGGATCCATTAATATAAATAAATTGAAGATATGGAGCAATAAATTTTTAATTGAACATCCATTATGATATATAGATATAAATATGTTTACCTACAATAGATATTTAGTAATATGATATTTATTTATATTGGAAATCAAAAAATTTATTATATTTTATAAATATTTCTATATTAATAAATATGAAATGATCCCGATAATTTTTCCATGGATTGGTTTAACAATAATGGAAAAAACAACAAAATACGTGGGGGAAACTTCTTGAATCTGTATTGACTAAGATTTTGTTATATATCATTGTTATTTCATTCCTGGCTTAAAAATACATCATTTAACGTAAATTCCTAATATGGAACCTACTTTCTTTATAATATTTATTATGTGAAAGTGAGGGTTTATAGGGGTTTGGAATAGATAAAAATTTATCATGAAGTGATGATTATTATATTCTCAAGTAGATAGATGTCACATTTGACCAAGCCCGAAGGATATAAATTTTTTATTTATTTTCTCCATTTATAAGTGGGATTAGGGGTAATCATACATGTATCAAAATCCTAGAGAAATATAGTAACTAATTCATGACCATTGAAGCCATTGAGAGACACAAGTGAAGTAGATACACCCTACATATAATTTTTTTATATAAAATGAAAATTTTTCAGGGATTCCCAATAATCATTTCATTCTATGGAAATAAAAATTCCTCGGTCCCTGTGTCATATGACATACCATCGCATTCATCCAATCTGATAAACTTGTGAAACTTGGAGAAGAGGATCTGAACCCCCATCACATATGCACCATTGGAATCATCCTTGTTTTTTAATGATTCGTTGCTTCTTTATGAATTTTCTACTTTCCAACCACAAGACAAACAATATACACAAAATGATTAAACCATAAAATTCCAAACAACCATTTCTTAGTCATCTTGATATTTGTCATCAATTAGATCAAATAAAACATATTTATGGAATGTTTTTTATTTCCATATATAGTAAATAAATAATAATAACATTTATAAATATAATAATATATATTTATATACAGACATGATTAACAAAATATGATGTCTTTTAAAACTTTTTATATTTATATATAACATCATAAAATTAATAACATTTTAAATTATTTCTAATTATATATTATGACCTGGTCTAGAGGCCTTTTCCATTGATTGTTTATCTTTATTTGATAAATCAAGTAAACTTTGGGGGAAATTTCATGAATCACAATTATCATTGGTTTCAACAACCACAATTCTCATTTCATTAAAGGGGTTGAAATCCCCTATCGATATTCAATGACACCTATAGAACCTTTTGGATTTGGTGTCTTAGGAACAACTTGTTCTACCTTTATTACATCAGTATTAAATTGAAGGGAATATTAATAAAATAAATTAATACATTTTATTCAATATTTTTTATGACTCTAATTTCATAAATTCCTTGAGTATGTGTCACCTTGATATGGTCAAAATAGTTCCCCACTATAATGTGAATCATGAAGTGCTATGGTAAATTTCTTAAATCATAATCTTCATTAAAATAACACACTATTATGGGACAGAATGTATGTAGACTATCAAGAGTGAGTAATAATATGATGATGAGGCATGTTCTCATGATGTTTACACTTTTTAATCGTATTTATAGGATGTAATGCCCCGACCTCAGTTACCCAGAGTCAGTGCATTATTTCGTAACATTGGAATGATCACAAAAGATCGAGTCTCGAAAGACCGAATGGTTTAGTAGCCTTGGAAACACAAGATAAATTCATAAATGTTACATTACATCATAAACTGAAAAACTACAATAACATAGTCTCCATAGTCCACACCCATATCCCCTTCAGACTATCCCTGAAGTTCAGTCATAAAAGTTTTATTCACATCTTGAGAAAAATAAAACATTGAAAGGGGTGAGCTCAAATGCTTAGTAAGGATAACAATATAGTGGATGCTTTCATAAGTAAACACAAACATTTAAGGCAATGTATAACTAAAAAATCCTTTTAAACTTGAAATTCAACATAATATGGCAAAATTAAGGTGAGATAATTCCATTTACTTATTCACATGGATATTCTACTGGTCAAATAATCACATGCAATATCAATAACCACTTTCACAATGATGGAATGCATAATGCCATACTATCATAACCATGTAGCCAAGGCCTCGTTCCAAGACTACAAATAATATTTTGTCAAGACCTCATGCCAAGACACTAGTTTGTCTGATGAGACATGCCGATGCATTTAGGAGCTATAGTGGGATCCACCTGTCACTTATTAAGTCCAATGAATTCCTCATATCAATAGGTTTAAACATATCATAAACCATAACACAATCGTATCACATAAAACATGCATAAAGGAAACATAACATTGCCAAATTTCAATCAAAATATAACAATACAACACATAGATATAATAAAAACACTTTCAAAACCATTTTCAATACCAGAATAAAAGAAAATTAAAACTTTGTATATATTTTTTATTTTAAAAATTGTTATGGCTGGTAGAGGAAGCCGAAACTCAAATAATGGTCACAACAGCGGATAAGTCGTTGTTGCAACATAAGTTCGACAAAAAAACGTTCCCTTTTGTCTTTTAGTAAAATGATTTTTATAAAAAATATTCCTTTTTAATAAACGTAAAATTAAAAGGGGTTTATACACCGTATAAAAGAAAGTTGTGTATGAAACAAAATATGCCTCAAAGAATGGAGATTGATAAAAAGTCCCTTATAAAGAAATTTTTTGAAATAAAATAGATCTATTATGTGTATTCACTATAAGTATAGAAAAATAATGTATAAATACAAGATAGGACATAATAATATCATGACATAATTAGAAAGTAGGAGATTAACCCAAAGAACAGAAATTGGGTTAAGAAGTTCACATACCTCGTGTCCGACTTGACTCGATCGTTCTTTAACCTCTTGAATAATAAACTAGAGTTAATTTCTAATTTCTTAAGAACATTTTTCAAGTTCATTATTCCTTTTATATCACTTATTACAATGTTATGAACATTATCTAATTATTTAAGTTAATAATGGTCGTTTTGTCGTACTTTGGTACTTGAGTCAAAAATAAACTTATTATAATTACAAGTTGTTCATGTGGTAAAATATCCATTATATCAAGAATTATATTCATGATTTAGATATCATATATATCATACAAATACATTATATACATTCATTTATAATATTACATAACATTTAGTGGTAAGAAATGAAATGCATTGTTCATGGAGACGGTAAGACGTACGTACGCATGAATGCTACTTTCATTTCTATTTCGTATTTAATGGAATGAAATAATACTTAAATAAAGATATATTATAATTCTATTATAATATCATATATAATATCATTTACACCATCCTTTATACATCCCACATATGGAATTAACGATTCAAATCACTTTGAGGGGGCAGTAGTCCGCACTTCCTAAAAAGAAATTATCGCGTTTACCCATAATGGAAATCATAAAGGTATGTCACAAATAAAAAATACAGAAGCATAAGGAAAACATAAACATAATATATATCATATATAAGTATAGTGACATCTTAATGTCCACCATGAGAGGTGTTAATAGAATATTGAACAATAATCGTTTCGTGAGTCAGTAATTCACCACCCACAGAAACAGTATGTTCTTTAACCATTAGACGAAGGTGTGTGTAAGTGTAAATCAAATAGTTATCATAAAAAAATTCTATCATATTGAATATACTGTTTTTGTTACAGAAGAAAGAAATAAATGATTTTAGGGTGTTGGAGAATCAAAATAAAACAAAACATCATAAGAGAAGACATTACCTTTAAATCGGGTAACTCCCCTCGGTTTGAGCCAAAATGGTTTCTTGAAGAGATTTCTAAATAAGGTAAGGATTCTAGGATGAAGAGAGGAATGTTGAGAGAGTATTTGGGCAGATTGTTTCTGAGCCAGATGGCTTTGATTGTGTGAGTAAGGTGGTAGATGTGGGGGGCTTTTATAAGAGGAGAGGAGGGGCACTCTTGGAAAGTCATGAAATGTTGCATTATTATGAAATGATTTTCGGATTCACAAGGTCCCACAATTATATATTTAGAAGCTAAGGTGATGAGGGTTCAAAATCTACTCATCCAATTGGTTTATGACATGTGTATGTCTTAGAGTTTACATTATCGTTTCATTTTCTTTAAGTCGTTAATTAATGAGGTAATTGATCCATCATCATGGTTTCATACAAAATTTAATTTATTTAATGGCTAACAATAATATAAAAAATATCATGATGTATGAAATATTTTTAGATTTGAAATGAATATTTATAGCCGAAAATTTTACTTATATAACCCAATTTAATAATTTTTTTAGTAAAACAACACATGTTTGTGACAATTTTATTTTTACTTTCAATAAAAAGTTATTAATGTCTTGTTCTTACCGAAGTGGATTCATGGGGTCCCCATGTTGACCCATGGATTGTCTTGGTCGGCCATGACTCATACAATAAGGGTTGGACAAGTTTAAGGATATTTTCATACTTTTATAATATCATTTTTACCTTAAATTTTACTAATTACCTTTAATCGCGATTTATTAAAATTAAAAGTTACTATTCACCAAAAAAATATTTCAATCCCATTGAACCACATTTTACATCCTAATTACAACCATGTATGTCTGATTTTTGAAAATCAAATCACAGAAGTGGTAATGTTTCATTTAAACGGAAAAATCAGTTTTTTAACTACCACATAGTGGTTTCACTATTCATCAATAATTGATGTTTTTCAGAACAATGGAAAAATTTCACCCTAAGATATAGTTGATATTCTGAATTCAAAAAAAAATTCTATTTTACAAAAATCCAAACTTCTAAGTTGCATTAATTAATTTTATAATTAATTCCCGCTGTCACAAAAAATAGCGTGTTTTTAAGAAACAATATATATCAAAAGATTGACAATTGTTTATGTCCAATTTCAAATTTATATTAATTCTAATGACCAACATAGGATAAAATGGTAAAAATATATTCTAATTATACTTTAAAACAACTCAATAGTATTATTTATCATTAAAATTATTTTGATTAAACAATTTGGTTTTATGTATTTTTCACTATTCATAGAAAATTGGAAGTTCTCAGTGAAATACGAAAAATTCAACATAGGCTAATTTAGATATTACAAATCCAAAAATAAAGTCCATTTTGAAATATAATATATATATAATTTCAAAAAGTGGGTATTACTATTCATAATGGCTATTTTTATTGTTCGCAATGTGTTAGAATCTCGAACTTGCGTATAATGGAAGCTATTGAATTATTGAAAGAGAAGCGTATCGTGGAAGATCGGGGTGTTACATTATCCCCTCCTTTAATAAATTGAGTCATCGCAATTTGAATTTTTTCTTTGAAAATAAAAGGTTGAAAATATAAAATACCTTTGCGTAAAACCCACATCGGAAATAAGGTTAATAAAATTTAGCCTTAATAAGAGGGATAGGGAAATGAAAAAGTCACCACCAAATTATGATCTTGATAAAGAGAACATTGGTGGCTATTAGCGACATATAATTGGAGGAAAATGTATATATTTTTAGGGAGTGATTGAGGTCATCAATCACAAACAGGTGTAAAATTGAGGGCCTCAAAGCCTTCAATCTATGTTGATTTAAAATATTATCAGTTCAATAAGACATAAGGTATTAGGATAACACATTTTTTGTTTTAATATCCCATTACTAAAGTTTAAGAATTAATTTATTCATAGAATAAGAGATAGGTATATATATATTTATGCTTCACAAGTAGAGTTTCAACCTTAAACTAATTTCTACCACAAACTCATCTTTCACTGAAAAAGATAATAGAACTCAAAAATATTATATTTATCATAATCTTACAAGGTTAAAAATATTAACACATACCATTTAGATTAGGAAAACTTTTTTTTAATAACCAGGGACATTAATTAGGCTAGTGGTAGGTAATAAAGGCATGTCGCACTATGTTTGTGGGTTCGATTCCTACAGCTTTTTCCAACGCGATGGGTTATCCCCGAACTACAGGTTGTCCTTTTCCTAAAACTATAGTATTATAATATTCCAAAAAATAATATTCATAAATTTTTTAACTTTAAACAATACTATCCAAAGTTCAACTTAATACATTCCAACCATTATATTTATCCAAAATACTTCTGTCCAACTCACAGTCCAAATTTTATAAGGAAGGTAAAAATAACTAAGATGCTTTTTCCCACGTAACAACATGTGAACACCTTCATCATGTATACATTTAAAACACTGCAACATCCTGAATTATGATAAATCCTTATTGATTACATTCATGATCCCTTATTCCTTATAGAATACTAGATATACTCCTTCTATCCAAAAATGAATACGAATCATTAATAAGTTTTAAGGAATTTAAGAATATCCAATATAATTTATCCAAATCTATCTTGTATTATTCCAAAATCACTATCTCGATATCAGAACCCTATTATGGTTTATCTTTCTCTCAACCAGATATTTTCCAAAAATTTAACCTGTTGTGGGGTCACTTTTCTTGGTTCCACACAAATGAAAAAATTCGTTAATAATAACATAATAACTCTAATCATTCCTCTTCATCTGTGGTAGTATCATAACTTGATTATTATCCAATAACATCATTTGGGGCATACTCTGATGATTTGGACATTGGTTTGCGTAGTGTCCCCACTCCTTGCAGATGAAGCATTGTACATTTGAAACCTTTTTCTTACCCTTGAAGTCACGCACTTGGTGTCCTTTTTTTCCACAATTAGAAAAAACTCCCATTCCCTTCAGGAAAGTTCCAAGGTGTTTTTCCCACAGTTATCACATATTGTAATATTCTTCTTTTCCCTCGTCCGTTTATCCATCATTCTCTCTTCCATCCTTTTCTTCTCTTTCTTCCCTTCAAAGCCATAAGACTCAAAGAATTATTTACTTATCTTATTAACACATGATACTATTTCTTCATATGTTGAGAACACATGGGAGACTATTTCCATTCTAAATGTTGGCTTAATACTGTGAAATATATGATCCTTCTTACTCTTCAGATCATACCTATTGATGGAGTCTGCATTCCTTCTATTGGGTGACATTTCAATACAATGTCATAAACTAGGTTAGTTTATGATTGCAATGAATAATTCCAAACTTGTAAAATACTTAATGTAAATTGAACGGTTTATGGATATAATCCATAATCATAAAAAATGATTTCTTTGACGAAGTATATACTCATAAACACTTCATGATGGTTTGTAAAAAAATGAGAATTATCCTAAGCATATCCCCCGGGAGTGTCGTAACCAAGAGTGCAGCAAGGCCCATTGTCGTGCACCAGTTCCCATTTGAGTCTAGCTCAATGTGGTGTTTTTGGGTTTTACACCTAGGTATATCTGTGCCAGAGCCGCCTCTACCTTCTCGTATCCAGAAAGGGATGTATTGCTCAGAAAACTCAGAAAATCTCTATAGTACCATAATTCTATGATGTTCTACTATACTAATCCACAATGTATATCTTTGGGCTATGTGATCTAATCATAGTTTATCTAAATATAGCTTCTAAGTTTAGTACTAAACTGCCTCTGATACCAACTGTAATGCCCCGACCCCAGTTACCCAGAGTCAATGCATTATTGCGTAACATTGGCATGATCACAAAAGAATAAGTCTCAAAAGACTGAATAGTTTAATAGCCTTGGAAACACCAGATAAAATAATAAATGTTACATTACACCATAAATTGGAAAACTACAATAACATAGTCTCCATAGTCCACACCCATATCCCCTTCAGACTATCCCTGCAGGTCAGTCATAAAATATTTCTTCACATCCTGAGAAAAATAAAACAATGAAAGGGGTGAGCTCAGATTCTCAGTAATGACAACAATATAGTGGAAGTTTTTATAAATAAACATAAGCATTTAAGGCAGTGTATAACTAAAACAAAAGACTTTTAAATTTGAACTTCAACATAATATGGAAAAAGTAAAATGAGCTAATTCCATTTACTTATTCACATGGATATTCTACTGGTCGAATAATCAATGTAATATAAATAACCACTTTCACAGTGATGGAATGCATAATGCCAGACTATCATAACAATGTAGCCAAGGCCTCGTGACATGACTACAAATAATATTTTGTCAAGGCCTCGTGCCAAGACACTAGTCTGTCTCTTGAGACCTGCTGATTCATCGAGGAGCTATAGCGAGCTCCACCCATCACTTATTATGTCTAATGCATTCATCATATAATTAGGTTTAAACATATCATAAACCATAACATAATCGTATCACATAAAACATGCATAAAGGAATCATAACATTTCCACATTTGAATTACAAGATATCAATACAACACATTGATATAATAAAAACACTTTCAAAACCATTTTCAATACCAGAATAAAAGAAAATTAAAACTTTGTATTTATTTTTTATTTTAAAAAATGTTTTTACATGTAGAGGAAGCCGAAACACAAATAATGGTCATGGCAGTGGATAAGTCGTTGTTGTCACATACATACGACAAAAAAACATTCCCTTTTTTTGTTTAGTAAAATGCTTTCTATAAAAAATATTCCTTTTGAATAAACGTAAAAGTCAAAGGGGATTATACACTCTAAAAAAGAAAGTTGTGTATAAAATAAAATATGCCTCAATGAATGGAGATTGAGACAAAGTCCCTAAAAAGATCATTTTTTAAATAAAATAGATCTATTATGTGTATTCACTATAAGTAAAAAAAATAAAGTATAAATACAATATAGGACATAATTATATAATGACACAATTAGAAAGTAGAATATTAACCCAAAGAACAGAAATTGGGTTAAGAAGTTCCCTTACCTCGTGTCAATCGTTCTTTAAACTCATGAATAATAAACTAGGGTTAATATATACTAGCTTAATAACATTTTTCAAGTTCATTATTACTTTTATATCACTTATTACCATGTTATTAACATTATTTAATAATTTAAGTTAATAACGGTCGTTTTGTCATTCTTTGGTACTTGAGTCAAAAATAAACTTATTATAATTGCAAGTTGTTCCTGTGGTAAAATATCCATTATATCCAGAATTATATTCATTATATAGATATCATATATATCATACAAATCCAGTATATACATTTATTTATAATATTACATAACATTTATAGGTAATAAATGAAATGCACCGTTCATGGAGACGGTAAGCCGTACGTACGCGTGAACGCTACATTCATTTATATTTCTTATTTAATATAATGAAATCATAATGATATAAATGTATATATTATAATTACAGTATAATATAATATATAATACCATTTACTCCATCCTTTATAGATCCCACATATGGCATTAACGATTCAAATCACTTTGAGGGGGCGGTAGTCCGCACTTCCTAAAATGAAATTTTCGCGTTTACCCATAATGGAAATCATAAAGGTATGTCATAAATAAAAAATACAGAAGCATAAGGAAATAATAAACATAATATATATCATATATAAATATAGTGACATCTTAATGGCCCCCATGATAGGTGTTAAAAGAAGATTGAACAATCATCGTTTCATGAGGCAGTAATTCAACACCCACAGAAACAATATGTTCTTTAACCATTAGACAAAGGTGTGCATAAGTATAAATCAAATCCTTATCATAAAAACATCCTAGTATAATTATTATACTATTTTTGTTACAAAATAAAGGAATAAAAGAGTTTAGGGGGCTGGAGAAGCAAAATAAAAAAAATTAACATAAGAGAAGACATTACCTTTATATCGGGTAACACCCCTCGGTTTGAACCAAAATGGTTTCTTGAAGATCTTTCTGCCTAAGGTAAGGCTTCTAGGATGAAGGGAAGGATTTTAAAAGAGTATTTGGGTAGACTTTGGCCGAGACAAATGGATTTGATGGTGAGAGTAAGGTGGTAGAGGTGGGGGCCTTTTATAAGAGGAGAGGAGGGGCACTCTTGGAAAGTCATGAAATATTGCATTATTATGAAATGCTTTTCAGATTCAAATGGTCCCACAATTATATATTTAAAATATAAGGTGATAAGGGTTCGAAATATACTCAGCCAATAGGTTTTTTAAATGTTTAAGTCTTAGATTTTACATTATCATTTCATTTTATTTAAATCATTAATTAATGAGGTAATCGTTGCATCATCATGGTGTCATAAAATTTTTAATTTATTTAATGTCTAAAAATTATATAAAAAATATCGTGATGTATGAAAAAAATTTAGATTTAGAATGAATATTTATAGTCAAATGGTTAACTTATATAACCCCGTGTAATAATTGTTTCAGTAAAACAACACCTCTTTGTGACAATTTTCTTTTTACTTTAAATAAAAAGTTATTAATGTCATTTTCTTACCCAAGTGGCTCCATGGGGTCCCCTAGTTGACCCATGGATTTTATTGGTCGGCCATTAATCATAAATTTAGGGTACGGCAAGTGTAAGGGTATTTTCATATTTTTATAATATCATTTTTACCTTAAATTTCACTAATTACGTTTATTCACGATTAATTAAACTTAAAAGTTACTATTCACCAAATAATTATTTTAATCCCATTGAACCACATTTTACATCCTAATGAAAACCATTTATTTTGGATTTTTGAAAATAAAATCACAGATGTGGTAATGTTTCATTTAAATGAAAAATCATGTTTTTAACTACCACTTAGTAGTTTCACTATTCATCAAAAATTGAAATTTTTCTGTACAATGCCAAAATTTCACCCTAAGATATAATTTATATTCTGAATTCAAAAATTATTTATATTTTAAAAAATTCCAAACATATAAGTTGCATTAATTAATTTTATAATTAATTCCCGCTATCACAACAAATAACATGTTTTTAAGAAACATTTTATATCAAAAGATTGACAATTGTTTATGTACAATTTCAATGTGAAATTAATTCTAATGACAACCATTAAATAAAATGGTAAAAATATATTCTAATTATACTATAAAACCACTCCATAGTATAATTTATCACTAAAAATTATTTTGATTAAAAAAGTTGGTTTAAAGTATTTTTTACTATTCATAAAAAATTGGAAGTTCTCGGAAAAATACCAAAAAATCAACATAGGCTAATTTCGATATTCTGAATCCAAAAATGAAGTCCATTTTGAAATATAAAATATATATAATTTCAAAATGTTGGTATTAATATTCGTAATGGCTATTTTGATTGGTTGCGGTGTGTTAGAATCTCGAACTTGCGTACAATGCAAGCTATTTCATTATTGAAAGAGAAGTGTATCATGGAGCCTTGGGGTGTTACATAGGATATTATAACAACAATCCCTATAGTAGTAATTCTCTATGTTTTGGTTTCATCATTTGTTTCTATATACTAGAATTTATAATGGTCTATAGTCTTTAATATCATCATTGATTAATTTCCTAACACACAACCATAGATTTTCTGAAGAAATTAGTGATGGCATATTTTCTTTATGAGGTAGGAAACATTTGGTAAATCATGATTAACATGTCATTAATGGATAAGTCGAGGAAGGATTTTTCAATTCCATATTTTTGGAAGATGATATCTTAGTTATTTAATTGAAATAGAACCATCACATTAATTTCACTATCCATGGTGAAATGACCCATTTATTTTTGATAGTAAATGAATGACATGTCGAATAGACATGTTCATGACACAGATATGAAACGAGTTGGAAGAGATATTTTGAAAAATAGATTATATTACATAGTGAGGGTTCTTATGTGGTTGTCATCATTGAAACATTAATTTCATTTTCTTGGGTACCTTGACCTATTTAGATAAGGAAATATATAAATTTTGTAAATCCATCTTAATTAAAATTAGAATAAATCATATAGGGTCACATGATAACTATTTTGATGATCTCAATAATATTGTATTTGAATTTTATTAATTGAATAAATTTTATTCTCAAGGCCCAGGGAAAATTTTATTAACACTTTATCAACTGAAAGTTTTAATTGATAAATTAATTTTTTTATATTAATATATATTTGGGTGCTTAATAAAATCCATATGAGATTGAATGGACCACGACTGGGTCGAGTAAAAAATATTAATTAACAAAACTGATAAATAATATCCATTATTATATAAGTTAGAGTGGAAAAATATATTATTATTATTATCATCATTATTTTATTCCAAGGGTTTATTATAGATTACAATATTATATAATAGAAAAAATGTAATTAAATATCATTTTACTGGAACCATATCTATATAAATTGACAATTATGTTAGTTGTGTATTGTGTCAAAAATCAAAACATGAAAATAATTGTTCACAATGAAATTCCATCTTGAATATTCTTTTTTCTCTTCCACCCCAAAACATGAAATGAAAGGGATATTCCATTTAGTTCAAATGGTGAGTGATCCACATGAATAAAAAAATACATTTGACATTCCACACTAGCACCCATAGAACGATTGGGATATCTTGAAGACAAATAAAGCACATATGGATCATCGTAATAGGAATTATATCCTTGGATCCTCACTGTGAAAAAGAAGTCAATCTAAATGGTATTATAGATGATCTAAATCTAAATTTAATAATTAATTAATAGATGAAATTTTAATTTCACCTATTATTATATAAATTAATTATAACTTTTACATTATTGTTCCTCGCTCGAGGTGTCACAAAAATAAATAATAAAATAATTTTTAATATATAACTCATCACTACTCACATCCATTACACCTGAAACTAATTATTCAAAATTGATACGTCAAGTATTAAAGTTATACTAACATTTTTAATTTTTGATCTATACATAGTCATTGATGAATTTCTCATTTCTTATTATTCATTATTTTATTTTATATGCATTAATATGTTATCCATATATTAATCATTTTCATCTATTGAGGTATTTTGTAAAATTTATTTTAATAAAAGATGAATCAACAGACATTTCATTAGGATGTTCTAAATTTCATCTTATAAATTTTTTTATGTAGTGTGTACCTCTAGTACACACCGCAGACCCATGTGAACTAAACCATGATCTCCCCCTTAGTAAATTAAACATGGTTAATATATTGAACGATATGTGTGTACCATGACAACTTATAACACGATATGTTGGATCGCAAGGCATGTATATGGTGTACATGTTGTGTTGTCTTCAAGGGTTAGTGGGGGTAAATCACCCAATCTATGTGGTTATTATACATATTAAAATTATTTGAGAATAACAACCAAGATAATTTATGATATAATGTTCATGTATTTAACGTACATAGAATGTAGTTCATCATACCCCATATCCAAAATACACATCAATCAATTCAGTCCGAATAGAGGAAACTCATCATAAGGATTAAATGGTGTGTAGATGGCATGTAAAAATAATGTTATGTCATTTTGAAAGACATAGAATACTCTCAATTACATGAAAATAAGATTACACATTGTGTAGCTAGCATATACACATTATGTAGTCTGGATGATTAAATTTGATGAAGCCTCAACATGATATTCCAGATACATAACAACTAATTTTCACATCATGTAGCTGGATAGTACTTGTTGTGTAGTATCCTAATTAATAGTAGAGTAAATTTTATTAATGTATAATTGATTCCTTAAAAAATGATTGATTTTATTTAAACATTAATTGTTTTCCATTTTCATAAGGGTTTTCTTATTTTTATATGATCAATTAGTTTTTTTTAAAAATATAAACTATTGGTTCTCTAGTTAATTTTTCAAGTATTCCATTAATACATTATATCTGTAAAATTATTTTGTATCATTATTAATATGAAAGGGTATTGATTAATTAACTAATTAAATAATTTTACCTTAATAATGAATGAAGAGTAAGAAATTAATGATTAAAAAATTATATTTTTGTGTACGTATCATGTATAACCATTCATGAACTTGAAGAAGACCTGGGTTTGTCTTTGATGTTTTAATTTAAAAAATTTCTTTTGTTTTCATTTAAGTACTACTAAATTCAATATTATTTCTTATTGTCATTGGTCCCTCCATTATTATATTGGTACTGCATATTGAAGCTCATTTATGTAATCCCCTTAAACCAATAATTTGGTTCCCCTCACAAACATGTGTGTTATTAATACATATAACTAAGAGAAATTCTTATGGTGTGTGGAGATTTCTAAAGAAGAAAAATTGATTCTAGATCAGAAGATACATTGGTGATAGGTGGATTTATTTAGCTTCTTCCATGTAAAACACATGACGTTATTTACCTTTAGACATAAATTGATTTAATTTTGGATCATTAATTCACCCATGACATAAGGCTCAAGATTTCATGATTTAATTATTTATCTATTTCTATTTATGCATTATTTAATTTTATAGATTCATGTATGTGATATCATATATGAATTAATTATTGTGGAAAGACTGAATTTAAATAAATGGAATAATTATAAATATTTTAAATATCATGGATAATTAATAATGTAACATCAAATAAATATTGAAAAGACTTATAAATTAGAAAATAAGAATAAATTTAAGAATAATAAATTAAAATTTCTAAAATATATATTAATTCAGTATTTTCTTCCATCACTTCATTTGGAATAAAATTATTACAAAAAGTGTTCAAACAACCCTCTCTAGGAAACATTATTTTAACATGGAGTTACTATTATCGTTATGGGTTGAATTAACCATTTTACATCAAAAGAAATAGATAAATATAGACATTATGTAATTAGAGGCTTGCGTTGAGGGAATACCTGTTAGGATTTCAGGAAATGTCAGTGAAATCAACTGATAAAGGACCTGTAAGGTTGCATTAGGGAGAGACGCGATACCTAAATACCTTCATGTATCATGACTTACCCTCTTCGAGGTTATGTGAAGGGGAATATACATCCATACCACTAAAATGTATTATTAACTAGAAATTTTGTGTTCAATGGTGAGGGCTTCTAAGATATGATGAAATACGGGGAGGTTTAATAAAAATCAATAAATTTATTTTTTGTCACAAAATTTGTAACCAAACAGAGTAATAATAATCTGAACTTATAATTGTACAATAAAATGAATATTTATTCGTCTACTATATCCCTAATATATAAGTTAGAGAAATATAATCTCATTACTTATATTAAATTATAGTAGAGGATCAGAATCCATTGAGTTATTTTGATCCCAGAATGAATATATTGCATTTTATAATTCCCAATGAATGTTCCACTTACTCAAGAGGTGAGAAATAATGGGTTCTTCATCCATAAAAATATTCAACGATGTGGTTAATGTTCAATGATTTCATATTTCTAAAATGTCTAGTTTACTCATTGAATCTCATAAAAACATTGATCTATTTAGTATTCTTGAGCACCTATATAATTTTCAAACTGTGAGAGATTGAAGAGAATGGTTTGATACTTCAACGGTTCACTTTTAATGAAATCATGGAAAGGGTTACCCTGATGGGCCTCACGTATTCCAGATCATTTGATACATTGAGTACCTAGAGGATATATGGTATAAACTCCCCAATTAACTAGATGCCAATCTAATTTTTTCATAACCCCTCAGAGATTCTCCAACATTGTTGTAAATTTTAATATTAAAAACAATGATATGTCTCTGCTAGTTAGCCTCACTCTCATTAGTCATGTAGATATATAAACAAAGCATGAAAATCCTTATATACTTATAATGAATAAAAATAAAGGAAAATAAATATCTCTAAGACCAATGATTCTTTACATAATTCCAAGAAGATGAATACCATGGGTTAATAAAGGAAACATGGTGTTGTTTGTTTCACTTTTGTAAAGATGGTCTATTTAAAGAAAAACAACTCCAATACAAATAATAAATTAGAATATTTATATATCTTTTTTACTGATTTCAATTTATCTATTTCAAGAAAATATGTATTTGATACAGCTTGATTTGGTCACAAATGTATTTAAATATAGAATACATGTATTTTTAGGAAGATTGATCAAGGAGTGGTAGATCATAAAGTCGACAATGTCGCCAAAATTGCATTTGTAGCTTTCAGGGACTAACACCTCACATTGAAAGCTGTAATGACCTTTGTTTTAAATTATTTTTACTATATTCCTTTATTTACCAAAAAATAATTTTTATATCTACACTTGAAACATATTGATTTACATTAATGTTCAGAATTAGATGTTTCATATATTATAAAGGTAATTTTTTAGTAAGGATCATGTATATAATAAACATTATTTGGTAGATTACATGGACAAATTAATCACAATATATAAGAAAAAATTTCACATGACATGTAAAAAACATGACTATGGAATCACTAACTAGGCCATGTATCAAAATAATTTAAAATAAATTATACTAAGATGGATGCTTAGATTATTTCAAACTAATACCACGTGTAATATGTCTTTCATGGTAACAAGGTAAATTGACCAATGTAAAATTCAGTGGAAAACTAGATTGGTCCATAAAGTATCTTGAATTAGTAAATACAGATGTTCATAGACCATTTCCAATTGAGTTAAGGGGTGGGTAGTCCTAAATATTATAAATGTTTAGTGATTAATTTAGCAGATATGGATATGTCTACATAATTTTGTATATATGAGATTTTTTTTAAAAAAAATTATGGAATATAATATTGAAGTTGAAAACTAGAATGGTAAAAATATTAAGAAACTCCACTCAGAACATGAAGGTACAATATCATAATTAAGGCATCAATTATTGCATATGGGAGTTCGAGACCCTATCTAAACTCACTCCCCCTTATACAACTCAATGGAATGGTGAATGTTAAACAAGGAACCACACCATGTTAAATATTGGGTGATCAATGAGGATTTATAGGAACTTCTATTATCCTATTAGAGATATGCGTTACAAACATTAGTATAAATACTAAATTATGTTCCCATTAAAGAGGAAGATAGTATGGAATAAAATTTATGGAATGAAATGTATATTGTGTTTTCCTACATACAATTGCATAGATGTAAAACATTTGTTAATGCCTCTTCACGTAATAAACATGAACCCTGAGAAACAAAGTGTACCATTATAGGATACTCCAATGAAGTAAGGTTATGTTAACTATATGATCCATTAGACAAAATGGCAATCTTGAAAAGATACACCATATTCTTTGATAGGGGTAAATTTTATAAATGATATTTTGGGAGCAGGATATACTTCAACAAATTCAATAGTTAAGGCACACATGAGTGGAACAGGAAAAATTTCCACAATGACCTAGGGAAGATAAAACTATTCAAGACAGACAAGTGTTAGGTATGTTTAAATAATATTTTATAGAGCCATAATGGTACAATTTTATAGTTATTGAGGATGGTGATTAATTATAAGTTTATAATACTAATCCTCTAACCAACAATGATGTAGTAAGTAGAAGAAATGTCTCCTAGTTGCAGGAAGCTAGAAATTATGAAATTGAATCAATTTATTAAAAACAAGTATGGATTTTGGTAGATCCTCTAGTGGATTTAATTTATAGTGCTTGGAAATGTGTATTTAAGAAGAAACTAGTTTGGGAAGGAAATGTCAGTGCCTATATAGAATGACTCATTTAAAAGGGTTTAAACAACATCAATGGATTGACTATGAATCAAAATTTTCAAGAGTTGGAATGAATAAATTTATTTAAAATCTACCTTCCATTGTATCCTTCCATGAAAAAGAGATGTGAAGAATGGATGTCTAAATATCCATCTTTCAGGGGAACCGTAATGAATATTTCTACATGTCACGAACCAAATTGTATGTGACTCAAAATGATTATAACAATATATAGAGGTTTTAAATATCCATTTTTGATTAATGATAGAATCCAGAACAATTAATTTTTTAATGGCTCCATAATAGAATTGTTTTACATATTGAATTAATGAGTTCAATATGTTTATTAGTGTATTAGTGTTATTGATGTCATTTTATTAATGGTATTGGTTTATGGAAAATTAGTTATTAGGAATGAGATACCAGTTATACATTCTATTAAGGACTAATTGCAAAAATTCACCATCATAAAAGACTTTGGTGAGGTAGAATATATTTTTTGGATCTATATAGATTATGATAGATCTAAGATATAGATTTTCCAAAGTTAATGAATATATATTGACGTGATAATTAATAGATTAGGAATGGAATAATCTATGATGGGATTGTTTCTAGTTCCACATAAAATCCATCATTCCAAAAAAAATATCACCTTCCACATGGGGAATGAAATAGAATGGAAAGGATTCAATACACAACAATGATTGAGTAAGTCATGTATTATTGTTTTATATTGCGATAAATTTCAGCTACAAACTAAGTGTAGTAAAAAAATATCAAGTCTAACCAGGTGATCCCTATAGGATGGTTGTCAATATTACCATTATGTTTTTGTGGCATACTAATGATATGTTCTTAGTTTATATAGAAGATAAGGAATTATTACTAAGAGGAAATTTAGATTCTTGTCTCTAAATAGATTAATATGAAATGAAGACATAAATAATATTTATTCAATTTGAATGGAGGTTTTGTGAGATGTAATTTCTAAAAGCATAGTTGGAGTATGTCGTAACTTCTAAGGTAGGTAAAAAAAGAATGTGAATCATTATATATGAGATTTATGTATAAACTGTAATTAATGATCTTATCACACTCTATTGGTATAATATTGTAGCTGGGGCTCTCGCAAAAGATCCATGGTCAAATTATTAGAGGAAACAGATACTATGGAAATATTATCTCTTGAAGTAATTTTATAATAGGGGTGAAGACATAGTGAGAAGTATTTCAATTAATTACAACAAGGTGGATCCATTCATTAAACAAATGACTAAACAGAAACATGAATATTATTTAAGGTCTAGCAGACACAAAGTGGTAAGTAGTTTGATCTACTCCATGTGGGAGTTTATTGAAGTTGGTGTCCCAAGACTAACTATTTTAAAATTTATTACATTTATATTCAATGATTATAATGTTAATAAAACAAATAAAAACTTATTTTTCATTGTTTTACATGAATCTAACGTGATAATTTCATAGAGTATACATCACATTAATGTGGTCATATCAATTCCCAATTGTGGTGGTAACATTCAAATGCTATGAGGATGTTCTTAAATCAAGTAGTTAAGATTGATAATGTACTATTTTGTGACACCAAACACATGGAATTTCTAGGTAGAGTACTCATAGGTGGATGGGGATTATTCTCATTATGTTCGCACTTAGTAATATCCAAAAGGGAGACTGTGAGAATATACCCACAACTACAAATTTTTCATGTTTTGGTGATATCATATATTCCTAACTATGAGCATTGTAATGGTCCTTAAGTGTTAATGTTATCAAAATGAATGTCTTGACACACATACATGGATTTTATAATGAAAAATGTGATTCGATATGTTAATAGTGTGGTAGCTCACATTGAGTGTGTCACGATTGACATGTCTTTGCTGGATAAGTAGAGGAATTTTTTTTGTATTCCAACTTTATGGAAAATGTTACCTCATCCATTTGATCAGAACAGAAGTTCCATATTAAATTCTATATATATATTGACATGATTCACTCATATCATATAATAAAATATATATGCAATGATTATATAGGTCAGTGACACATGTGTTAATCTTTCTTGATGATATATTTTGACAATGGGGTTATATTACAAAATGAGAATTCCTATGAGGGTTACACTGTTAATATATTTAGTTATATCGATTGGGTGACATTAACCATTTATAGAACGAATTTTTGGGTTTATGAAAGATTACATAATTCCAATGAAAAATATTCATATAAGGTCACCAACTATTTTTTCTGATAATACCGATTAAATTCCATATAAATTTAATTAATGGAATTTATATTATTCCCAAGACTCCGAGATAATTTTATACACATTTTACTAGTGATATTGTTTACTCATGAATGGGATATTTAAATTAAATATTTCATTAAATGTTAAATATGTTATATAAGAGCATGAATAGACCAAGATTGAGTCTGATGGGAAATATTCATTATCCATTTTGTTATATAATATTTGTTGTTTCCCATGTTGGTGCACATTAAATAATAATAATAATAATAATAATAATGTAATTATTCCTATTATTATTATTATGCCGATTATTATTATTATTATTATTTGGGTTTCTTAAGGAATATTATATTATTTTAGGGACAACATAAAATTAAATAATATTTTAACCTAAAAACTACCTCAATAAATGGAAAGTTATGTCTATTTGGAATCACATCTAAAACAAGATATTGGGATTCATTTTGAACAATAAATGTCTCTTATGGCTCCTCTTTTATCTCATCATCTGAAGAACAAGAATCAACATAGATATCCATTCAAGATTGATGGAAAATTGTTCAACATGAATAAAAAAAGGCAAACAAGTCACCAAACTAACAACCAATGATATATTGGCGTTTCTTGGAGTTCAAAGGTGCATATGTGGATCACCACTAGAGGGATTTTATCCATGGATCCTCATAGGGAAATGAAGTAGAAATGAAACACAAATTTTAGATGCTCAATATCTACATTGAAGGAATTATTATTAGATCATATATATTTTTCTTCTAATATTAATTAAATATATTATAAATATGATTTGAGGATCTATTCTTGGAGTTTCAAGAAACCAAATATTAAATAAAATTATACTATATCACACACCACTGCACTGTTCTTCTATTCCTGAATCCAGTATACCATAATTATATGACAATATTCACCATATGGATGTTTTGGCTTCTAGGGTTTGGAATAAATAACAATTTACCATGGAAATGCACATCCTTAATTTATTAGATAGAGTGATAACACCTTTGTTATCAATATAGAAGGAAATATATTTATAAAAATTACATTAAAAAATAGAAAAATATTTTACCTTCAAAATCCAATAAAAAATTGGTATGTCATATCAATATCAGTCCAAAATCCGTCCACTTACCATGTTTTCAAGGGTAGTAGTTTTTTTAGTTAGGGTTTGTGTTATTGGTACATACCTTTTAATACAAAATGAAATCCCTAGAATCAAATCAGTAAAATGATTTATGTGGTAAATGAAGCAATAGAATTATTCAACCAATTTGGGATATCATGCCTCCTAATTGGGCCTTTGGGCCACCACTGATTGAGAGTAAGGTGGTATTAAAGGACAAAGAAGATGACATGATGTTACTAGTCCAACTAAGTGACCTAAAATTACTGATCCATTTCCATGTGGGTGGCTCGAATGATTTAGGAGTGTGTTGGAAAATAACATTCGGCTATACACCTACTGAGATATCTGATGTGGGTCGAATGGGTGTGTCTCTATAAGGTAATGGTTGGGAGCACAATGAACTACAATATATGGAAATTTAATAATTATGATAGTTCATATAAGATCAATTAAAATTATATTCTAAATAATTTTGTAATTAACTTTTTTTTTGATGAGCTAGAATTTCCGTCAAAAATAATATTTTCAACCATAATTATTTGTGATTGAATTATTCTTCTATCAGAAAACTATTTGAAACAATTTCGAAAAAAATGGTGGGCAATAGTTACTAGGTTGGACTTTGTTGTCTGTTATTAGTCGTTTTCTCAAAGTTATTATTTGGCATGTATTTATAAGCCTAACTAAAATTACCACTATTGAGATATTTTATTTTTGTGGTATTCGTTAGAAAAATTATTTTCAATGAGAGATTAATTGAAAAAATTATGTCTATATTGTTATTTACAATGAATATTTCAATAGAAAATTCACTTTAGATATGTGATGAATATTTTTGTATAATTATTTTGTGATTGATATGCATTTAATAGAAAATAATTTATAGAGCGCAAACAATATTTTGAAAATAGTGATTTTTTATGGAATGTTCTATCTCAAATATTTTACTTGAAAAAATAAAAACGGTCAGCCCTTTCCAACCCATTCATTCCTTAGAAGTTTTGTTTCTCTTGAAATCTCTCTCCATTATTATATATAATATTCACCTCATAATATTCTTGTTCAAATATAAAAATAAATTACTAATGTATGAAATTTGATGTATTTTTTTTAATTTTCATTTTTTGTAGATAGTTTTTAAATTTATTATATAATTTTATGTGTGATTAATATAGGAAAAATTCATTATATTCAATATATATTTCTCAAATTTTTTAAAAATCAATATTACATTTTATGAACTAATTAGTGTTATTTGGATGAAATATTATATTATTATATATCAATTATTATTTCCATATATTAGTATAAATGAATTAAAAATAGTATAATTTGAGGTAATTTATTGTTAATATATATAATTTTATAAAGCATTTAAATAAAATTCCATAAATTAGTATATATTTTTTGTAAATTGGAATAAGTTAAAATAAATTTTTTATTATTTATTATAAATCAATTTAAAATCAAATAGATTATAAAAAGTAGTTTAAATTAATAAAATAGAATATATATTTATAAATTTTAATAAAAATTATTATATATCAATATAAATTAATATAATAAATTAATATATATATGTAATTAAATATAAAGTAACAGAATTTCATATAAATTCATAAAAATTATTATAAATTAATGAAAATTATTATAAATTATTATAAATTCATTGTTTCTCCTGAAAATGCGACATCATTGAGGAACATAATAGTCTAAAAGAGATTTATTTTTACATAAAATTTATTGATGGTAATTCCATAATTAATTCATTCACATCAGGTTCACTATTTTTTATTTCCCTCAGATTTCTCACCTCATGATAGTTTTCAATTTCCGAAAGGCTTCTAATGTGTTTGTTTGTGGAACCAGAAACACCCATTGGTTTTGTATCTATAGGGACATGCTTTACAAAGGCATGTTATAATTAGTTGATTTAACATATAATGCTTAAGAACTCGAATTTGGACCAAAGGATGGGAGTTTGGGCACATTACACCTTTTGGGGGTATTATTTCATACTCTGAGACTCTCTTATAGATTTAATATATGTTCATAAATCCTTCATTAATTACCAAGTATGATGTGAGTCATCTTGAGATTAATAACCAATTATTAGTATCTGTGGAATTTAGAATCATCTCTAGATATCTTAGGTTCTTCATTAATGGAGATATATATATATGTATCCTAGGTTCTCTATCAATGGTATCCTCTTATATAATTATTAGAGATTATTTAGTTGTTATTACAAGGATGATAGTTTTCTAGGAATTTAGTGGGGAACCTTAGAGTGTATGGTCATCAAATTAGACAACATTCACTCTGAATTTTATCGTCTCATAGAGAGACAAATATTTTTTTGATGATGGAATCAAATCCATTGATATGCTTCCTACATATCCTTGTGAAATGATTTAGAACCCATATAGTTTAGTTGTACATAAATGGAAAAATCACACCTGTCAAGGTCGTGTGATAAGGACCTGACCATATAGTGTAATGTCATAGGGAACGAACATCTAGGTGGAAAGTTCCTAGTTAAATACAGGTGTGGGACTTATATCAGAGCA
This sequence comes from Viscum album, assembly GCA_963277665.1. Taxonomy (NCBI): domain Eukaryota; kingdom Viridiplantae; phylum Streptophyta; class Magnoliopsida; order Santalales; family Viscaceae; genus Viscum; species Viscum album. The sequence goes on along the minus strand of OY728162.1, from coordinate 599,852,544 downwards.
ACCCAAGAGACATGGAAAAGATATGAGATTCCATGTTGAACTAGACCCTACCAAGAATATGGTCCATAAGAATAAGGTTTATATGGGTTATTGGGTTTTATCTTTCAGGAGGCATCCTTTGTATCTCATTTGGATTTGATTCAATGTCAATATTGTTCTGTAAGTTTTATAGGGGAGTTTTTCTCTTTATGAAAAATATATTGGCTCTTACTCCAAAAGAAGATTCACCAGGAAAGGAACAATCAATGATATAAATCAACTCATAATGGTTTGGGGGTTTAATTCAGGTCTTCATCCTAAGAATGGTTCCTGGATTAAGTTAATTATTATTGGGGTTTAATCTTAAGGAGGACACCCATCGAGTGCAGGCCCTATGTGGGATTCCTCTGTATCATGATAAATATGAATTATATTTCTTATAGTTCATTCTTTCAGGTGGATTGTGTTGATTTCATGATCATCACTATCCTCTTCACCCTATGTGAGTCATGTTCATTGTGATAAATAAGGTTAAGTGAAGGATTCAATAACCTAGAAAATATTCTATGATTTCTAATGGGTGAGTGCTGGAGAGGATTGTAGGCTTATTCCTAAGGTGGATTCCCTTTGAGTTTTGGTTAGGGATTACTCTTAAATATGATTTACGTGGATTTTTTGTTAGGGGCTCCCTCCTAAATAGGATTCACATAATGGTTTGTTTTAGGATTAATCTTAAGGAGGAAGCCTGTGAATTGGTTCAACCTTGAATATGGGTCCAGTTATGAGGTTTTAGGTGTTACTAAAGGAGTGTATAGACTCAAGGTTCCCGAGGAATCCTAGAGGATAATATCAACTCATTAAATTATAATGGAACTATGAAGAGTAAGTCAAATTGTTTAATTATAGTGAGTGAGGAAGAGTATCTGAAATCATGTTATTCATGTGGTGGATGTTGATGTCGTATAAGGTGAAACCAAAAATATCATCGACCAGACCAGAATTGTTTATAGTGTGACTATTAATTTGATATGGGCACTAGTGATGGAAGTGAAGGTATTGGCCTAGATAGCCCGGACCGAGCCCATGCAGTGATCCTATGTAGGGGTGGGGGTGCAGCCCCTGTAGTATGGACCAGTGGGTTCGGTCAAGTAGGTCACCCTAGTATTTTTTTCAAAGTTAGGATTCCATATTATGGGTCGCCCTATGTGGGTTGCCTAGGTATGATGTTGCCTAGGTGTTACCTCGCCCAAGTTGTACTAGGGAGGATATGAATACCTCAGCCAGTGATGTGTCTCCCATGTGTGAGTCCCCCCAAGTGCTTGTTCATGGGCCATTCCATAGTGAAGGGGAGTTGTGGAAGCTTTACCAAGTAGTAACAGAATACATGGGCAGTAGGCATTCATGATCAGACCCCTCTCCACGATTCTTTTCCAGGGAGTTCGGTTGTTTCATGAATATTTGTGGTGGATTGGATTATTTATAGACCCTTTGAACCTGACATATGGGCATGTGTGGATAGACCTTCATGGTGACACACACAACATTATGAAATTTTCTATCTACCGATACCCATAACATTTGATACGTGAGTTTGTTTGCGCACCATGACTAGTAAAATCACAGCTTTGAATATATCTACACTTCATGAAATGGTGAATAAATAATTTATTCTCATAAGAAGCTTAGAAGTTCAATTTAATCCATTAAAACAATTTCATCATTGGTCATGGAAATCAGGAGCCAAATCCTTGAGGGGGATCTTTCCACTAGTAACTCATTCTATAGTAGTCTTCTGGAATAGGGAATATTTTCTTGTAACATCTACCCGCATGCAGAAACATTGTATTGAATCATGAAATTTTATTTCTATGTGAGGATCAAATCAGGAATTCAGAAGCAATGTTCATGAAACACATTGTGTGAGGTCAACATTCACCAACTATTAATCTAAATTATAATAAATATTAATAAATTTCATGTAAATTAGTATAAATTATTATAAATTATTATATAAAATTAAAAAATTATAAAAGAAGTGAATGTGGCCTAATGTGGAATGATTTTCAATTCTTTTATTCTTGTGTGTTTTGGTGGTTTTATGCTGTCTCTCTTCATAAACATCAAATTTCTTGTACTTGTGTTTTACATATAATAATCTTTTCAAGAGCATGGATTTAGGAAGTTGAATCCATGGTTCGAAAGGTTCTTAGTAGAATAATTTCCTAAAAATTTATAAAAAATAATATACATTATTACAAAGTAATAACAGTTATCAAAATGTAGTATAAATTCACCAATAATTATTTACAAATAATAAAAATTATTGTTAATCATTAAAAATTTATATCAATTGTTATATATTAAAAACTAATTTTCATTAGTATTAATTGATATATGTAATTATATATTATTATAAATCTATCAAAAAAATAATAATTAATTATAAAATAATAAAAATAATAATAAATTGAAATATTTTACGATAAATTATTATAATTTGCAATAAATTGGAATACAGTAGTATACATTACTAGATTTTTCTATATTTTATAATAACATGATATGAATTTGAAAAAATATATTTAAATTATTTTTAAATTATATATGAAAATAAAATTTATTATAAATTAATCTAAATAGGTATAAATTACTAAAATATAAAAAAATATTTCAAAAATTTAATAAAATTGTTATAAATTAGTATATGTACATTTGTTTATAGTTTAAATTAAAAAAAAATATATTAAATTAATATAACGTATTTTAAGTTATTATAAAATTAAACAACTTACACATTTTTATAAATTAATTTCAATTATTATAAATATATTGCTTATTTGTATAAACTAGTTTAATTAACTTTTATTTTTAAAAATTTAAATAATTAAAAAATGAAAATTATTATATAGAAGTAAAATGATTTTAAATTAGTACATCTTAGTAAATAAAATTTTATAATTATAAATTATTATTAACTAATATAAATTATAATAAAATTACATAACTTGATATAAATTGACATAAAGTAGTACGAATAGATATAAAATGTTCTAAATTGATATAAACTGATCTAAATTGATAAAAATTATTATAAAGTTATTTACATTATATGAAGTTAATTTATTTTATTATTCATTATAAATAACTTGAATCATACCTTTTTTATAATTAATATAATAAAATAATATTTATTTTTTTAGAAAATTGGGGACACAAGAAATTTATAGTGGTTTTTAGTATGATATAATGATGGGATAAATCATTAGATTAATCCAAATGGTTCTAGTGTAAATCAAGTCTATATCGTGGGTATAATTTGTTTTGTAGTATCCTTGAATCTAGTAACCTAAAGCTAGTATCTAATTTATTACAATAATATAAGATATAATAAATTTTCTAATAAAGGATTGACCAATTCAGCTGTATTAGGATACTAGATACATACAGAGTTTCCACATTTTAATTGGAAAAAATAAAACACTATATTAAGAATTGTATTACAATGTTGAAGTCCATTCAAATATTCCTTCTACAAATCTATGAGAATGAGTAACAAATAAATGGTGAAATAATATGCTTAGTAAGTATTTCATAATGTGAAAGATTTAATTAGTAAATATAGGATTAGAAATTTTATAAAGTGGATAATGAAAACAAATTCTATTCAATCATTGTATTATATTCAATGTACATTAATTACTAATATCAACTTACCATTCACATAGATAATAGAAACTAAATTTTAAATAAATGAAATATTTTATTTTTTACATTCATTAAATTACTGTCATGACCTCATTCAAGATATCATGAATCTTATAATCAAGGCCTCAACAAAGAAACATTCATTTTATAGGTCGGTATAAACCAAGTACATAGTTAATGTGGAGATCTATTTTATCTCATTAAAATTATCAATGCATTTAAGATTTATTTACAACCATGACCCACTAATCTCTTGTAGATCCTATACATTCATACTATATTGAATAATCAATAAACGTTTTCTGAAAATTCATTATAAACAAACAATTATATTTATTGAAAAATGAATATTGTATATTTTCTAAGTTGAGGAAATAAATTTCATAATAATATTCCTTAAACCGAGACCATATTGAAAAAGTGAATATGTTTAAGAAAAAAATAAATTTTAAGGAAATGATTTTTTATAAATCCATGAGACATAAAACTTCCACTTCATGGAGATAATACTAACCAAAGATGTTATCGAGTGTGATAAAGAATGTGATCATGTGAATGTTGAAGACTGCTTAATAGTACATTTGTATAGGCTTAAAGGAGACCATCTATTTATTAGAAAATATTTTTTATTATAATAATAGGTATTAAATTATGAATTAGAGGGGAAATGGAAGTGAAATTTTTAAAGGGAATTTCCATTATTATTTTATAACTTTTATTTAAAAACAATATTATAAAACATTCTATAAGTTATTTTCATTCCATTCTGAAAATATGACCATTTTATTTTAGAGATGTTCTAATTAAAAAATAAATTTTTATCACAAGAACCTTATTATTTGAAAATATACCAGGAAACATTTAAATAAATATTTAATGTAAATAATTCTCATGATGGTAGGAAAATATAATCATGTTGTATTTGTAAAAAATGGATAGTCTTAATAAATTTGTAAAAATATTAAAAATCCAACTTGATCTGAAATTTATAAAAGGATTAGTTAGTTTTTATTAGATAAAATCAATTCTAGGGGAAATGAACTTTTAAAATAATTTCATTTAAATGATAAAACTTCTATTTCATTGAAGAAAATGTATATATAAGACAATTATTCCTGTTATAAAAGAATAAATATGGGTGGTATGCATTATTTGTAACTTACTTGTGGATTATCGATCGATAAAGAGATTAAATGTGAAATAAAAATATAAAACATTATTATTGGTAGTGGGTAGGAAAATAGATATGTTTTAATATATTTTTCTCAAAGAGAATAAAAATGTAAAAAAATCTTGAAGTAAAATGAGATTATAAAAGAAAATATAGCACTATGGGTATTCTATAACAAACATGCTCTTTATTACACATTATTAAATGTTTCATTACATAAAAGTACACTTAATAAAACCCCAATGATTGGGATGTCTAGTGTATTTTAAAATTTATTATATTACATTAAATCATAAAAATGGGTTACAAAACCATATTGAACACTTCCCTAAAAAGGTAAAAATATTCCAACAAACATAAAACTACATGGGATAGCCTAGGGAAAAACATACGAAAGGGGTGATCTATAAACCCTATAACGGAGAAAATTATTCATAAAATTAAAAATTTATTACAAGATATAAAAATATTCATATCAATAAAATGTAAAAGGATCATGAATAAAAATTCAATGGTATATCATGACAATAATAACATGGGAAATGTGAGGACAACTTAAAAGCCAACATCATAAACATTGGTCAAGGATAAACCTCCATGACTTCATGGTGAAAAATGTACTATAAATGATTAAAGTAAAACCTTTTACAAACATTATGTATCATGATACTAAACATATTCCAATATATTATAGTGCAATCTGGTTGCACCCACCATAATCATTTCATTCTCATGCATAAGTGTGTCAGACAGATCATACTACATGAATTCATTTATCATCATAATGTAGTCCATGATCATGAAATTTTGACTACATATATGTAAGTCCCAAATAAATATATATTTTCATATGGATTAATAACTTGATATAATTTTAGGTATTGTATTCACTACATAATTATTTTGGAATGAAAAATCTTGGAGAAATTTTGACAGCATATTGATATACCTAAAAATTCATTAAAATTGTTAATGTGAGTGAAAGTGGAATATAGTTATTTTGAAATAAAATGGGAAATATCAGTGACATGGAAAACTGTATCCCAGCATCATAAATTGGGAAATATAAGTCAAAAGGTAATGAATAAAAATGAATAGAGAAAATAATCCTTATGAAATTTAGGCATGTAACGGGTGTAAAAAATGGATCATGGGATTATTAATGAGAGTGAGAGAAAGTGCTCATAATTTATGAATCAACTGTAATGTAATGGGAATATTTGATATAAAATGCCATCATAAGAAAATTAAAAATAAACGATTTCACATAAAAGGACAGCTCGATAAAATAGGAGAGTGGAAGATTGGGTGTGTTGATACTGGGAAGGAGGGGGTTTGTTATTATTATTTAGGTTTTGGACCCTCCATAATAAAATATTAAAACCCACAAAGAATAATATGGTTTAATTCTATCATTTCTACCAAATTAGAGTAGTTTAAGTTATTTTATTATTCCAATTGCCGAAATTTTTAAAATACTACCCTTGTTGATGTGGAAGTGAGTCTCACTGTTAATGAAAAGATATTAAAATCTGAAAATATATTATAAGCCTTGAAGGATTCATAATAGAATTAAAAAAATAATTAAAATAAAAATAAAATACGAATATTTTTAAGGATAACATATATTAGGTCTTGGATCCCACTTATATTAATTTTTAAATAATTTTTAGGTTATTATGATGTCATAAAACTCAAAGTACATTGGTATGATACTTATATTTTACAAGAAAAATCAACTACCTCAGAAAATTATGAAAAATGCATCATTGGATAATACGGATATATAGATTCCAAAACTAATATATATATTATCAAAAAATGTCTAAATATGTGAAATTCAAATTTAAAATAAAACCAATATTTTTTGAAAATAAAGGGGTTTTTACGATAATAATTTTCAAAACCTAATGAAAATTACATCATCCATCATAATAATGATATGATCATTAATATTTCTCAAAATTTATTTAATAATAATATTTTATTGAAAGATTTTTTTTTTCAAAAAACCGTTAATTCATAAAATAATTAATCGTATTTGAATATTAACCAAAAATACAGTTTATTAATTAAAAACCATTAAAAAAGTAATAATAATAGGATTAAAATATATTCATTATCTTATGAAAAATTATTGTACATATTAATATTATTAGGTTCTTGATATATATCCATTTAACACGTCAGAATATTCCCTAAGAGTAAGGTTTAAGATTTTGGGGATTTCATTGGGCTGTTTGGAAAACAAGGTTTGGGTTGTGATCTCAAGGAGCTTGAAATTCTCATGTTCCCAGTTTCACTCATGCTTAATTTGTTGGATGATAGCTTGGTCTTGGTCTAGATAAAATCACCAAAATTCTATCTCCTTAAAATGCACTGATAAATTGGATTCAAAGGGTATGATCCTATTGGTTGAGGCCATCACATCCTTTGTATGTGTTAGAATGATTAATTAAAACCTTCTATATAAACTAGTCATGTTATCACTATTAAATACATATATTATCAATGGTAATGATACTTAATGGTCCATTAAATCTAATTAAATATAATAAAACAAAATAATTTCATGTTTTTTATATAAACATAATACATTTAATTAAATCACATTGGGGAAATTTATTCTTAATAGTTCGGGTTATAATAATATTCCCACATTAAAAACATTATCTCTCTAATATTTTTCCGACACTAAAACAAATAATGGTGAATCTGATTTATCACCTCTTATGGTTCCCACTTTGCATTTTCAAATTTTTGGGTCCTCAAAAACATCTTGATGAGGGGAATTAGAATATTTCATATACATTTTTCCCTACGATCTAATGTCTTCATTGGATACTATTAATTGGAATGATCATTCTTCAATACTACAACCACCTAATTGAGTAGATGTGAGAGGTCCGATATGTACTTCCTCAAGAGGGATACATAGAATACATCATGTACTAGGGAATTATCAGTGGGGATTCTACTCAACAGGTTACTACACTGATATGATCAAGGATCTCAAAAGGGAAGATGCCCCTCAGGGTTGGATTTCCCATAATAAAAAATATTGTCAATTAATTCTATATATATATGTAGAGGAATACCATATATCCTACATAAAACTCTAGGTCTTATCGATTATTTCCAACATAGCTTTTCTGTCGACTCAGAGCATTCTTGATCTGCTACAGAATGGTCATAACCTTCGACACCTTTCCTCAACCATTTTAATATGTTGAATTTTTTTTCCCAAAATTTATCCCAACATGCCAATTGTTTTAACCTTATTCAATAAAGGGATTTATAGAGAGCCTTTTAGTGGCTCCAGTAAAATCTGTTGTAGTAAGAGAACACGAATAATGAATAGATTAGTCACATCTACCATTGATGTCTATATAACATGCTCACAACATGTCTTGGGTTGTATGAATAGTCCATTCGGATTAGCTATGAGTTTTATGACGATATGACTTACCAAAAGTAATCTTAATTCTTGGAAAATGTTAGAGATTTTTCCAAAATTCATAGGTGAATATTAGATCTCAATTGGAAACAATCGATAGTGTTACTCCATACAGCCTTACGAAAAATTTGATATATATACATGAAATTTTATCTAGTGAGAAATCTTATAGAATTGTAATAAACTGTGTAGTCATTGTAAGACGATCCATAGCAACCCAAATAAAATTTATTACTTTGGATGTGGTTTGATGTCCGGTGAAAGAGTACATGGTGATGTTTTCCCATTTCCATGTTGGTATATGTAATGGTTCCATCATCTTATTAGACTTATTCTTTTCAGCCTTCACTTACTGAAATTCCATTCACATTGATGTATATTCCATAATCTCCTTCTTCATGTTGTCCCAACAAAATTTATCTCAGAGATCTTTATAAATATTTGTGTTTACTGGGTGAATTGATAAATTATACCCATATGATTCATCCAATTGTTCCTTCTTTAACATAGGATTTTATATAACACATAGTCTTGACCCATATCTCACAAATCCTTCTTCATTATCATTGAAATATGATGATTTCTCTTTCATTATTGTCTCTAGTCTCTTCTAAACTCTTGCTTCATATTTTTTATAATCCTTTATCATTTCACAAGATTTTTTGGATCAATCACTTGTGAAATGATTGATGATTTTCCTTTATTTATGTTTCCCATATCCATCCTCTTCAAATCCATGAAGATCAAATCCTTATCAATTCCCATCATTGATATCATTTTTCTGTCCATCATACATTGATCATCATTTAACCTATTTGGTTTAATACGATGGTAGTATATTGATCATTCATAATCCTTGACGATCTATACCTATCTTCATTGGTTCATATTATCTTTTTTCTATGTGAATTTTATTTCAAGATATTGTGATCAGTATATATCTCACACTTCTCACCATATAGTTAATTCCTTCATATTTTTAATTCAATGATCACAACTAGCAAGCCCAGATTATGAAGGATATAATTTTTCACATTAATTTTCAACTTCCTTGCATTGTAGGTAATAACCTTTTCATTTTACACCAACATACAACATAATCCCTTCTTCAATGCATTGTGGAATATTATGAAAAGTTCACCACTTGTGGGTACTATGAGAATAGGTTTAGTGACAAGCCTCCTTTTCAAATCCATGAAGATTTCTTCACATTCATTATTCCATGTAAACGTGACTCCCTTTGTAGTTATCATGGTCATAGTGTTTGACAATCATGTTAAATTTTAATAAATAATGATAATATCAAGCTAACCCAAGGTAACTATGGATATATCTCATAGATGTTGTCCTCATCCATTCATCAGTTGATTTTTTCTTTTATGGATAAATAAATATCACATTTCATATGATTAAATTTCCTAGTAAGGAGAGTTATGTCAACCAAAACTCAAACCTGTTATACTTTTCATAGAGATTCTCATTTTTGTATGGTTTTTAGAACAGTGCTCATATTTTCCTCATGCTCCTCCATGGTTTTATACTATATTATAATATCATATATGGAGACTACAAAAAAATTGGGGTAATTTATAAGGACAATATTCATCATTTTTATGAATAATTCTAGAGCATTGGTGAGTCTATATGGCATTACGCTGAACTCATAGTACACATACATTGTATGAAAAGTAGTCTTGGGGATAAACACTTTCCTAGACCTGACATGGTAATATCCTTAATGTAGATCCTCCTTGGAGAAGTATTTTTCTTCCCATATATTTTTTACACCCGATAAATCCAAGTAGAAGTATACATGTTCTTTATCATGGTCTTGTGGAGATCATTATAATCAATGCAAAGGTGAATTGACACATTCATCTTCTCGATGATGTGGAATGGTTCACACCACGGTGAAGCGCTTGGATGTATAAACCATTTGTCTAGATTCTCTTATAGTTGTTTCTCTATCTCATCAAGTTACATAATATAAATCCTATATATAGTCCCGGATATTTAAAATTCACCTCGTTTATGATTGATTGAAAACACAAATACTCATCTATGAATAAGACTACTAGATTTCTCGGTACACGCATCATTGCATTCCCTCGCAACATCCATGTATTCATGGATTGTTCTTTACATAGACTTAATAATTTTAGAATTATACACTATCTCAAAGGATAATAACATAAATGTTTAAGATTATTGTTCCAAAAAAGATTCACCCCACCTTGAACTTGTATAGAATTCAGAGAAATTTTCTATTCAAAGAGAGATTTATTTCCCACGATAATTTATTTTGGCTCCATATAGGGATAGACAATATATGCCCCAAATTACATCAATCTGATTTAAATGGAGAATGAAATGTTTTGTCAGGAATTGGATATAACAAATATTGATATGGTAGGAGTTATATACATGGGATGGAAAAATTTCCTCATTTCATGTTTTCACTCACATCTCTACTTCCATGATTTGTGGTGGTGTTTGGATAGTTGTACTAAAATTTTGTGATATTAAGGAATGTGGTAAATCATAATAAAAAAGTATGTTCTATATTCATGAATAAATAACCAAGGTACCATTCACCACTTCAATGTTGGGATTCACATTCATGGTAGTGATAGAAAAATATCTCTCTTACTACCTTGGAGGTTTTTGGCTTCCTCCATAAAAACGAGGATTACGGAAATTTTTCTCATAGTGTCCTAGTTTCTTGAATTTTTAGTAATGAATAATAAGTGGAAAGATGACATGAGTGTTCTTTTCCTTGGCCACATTAGCAGGTTTCTTATCTCATCAATTATTATCTACGTGTCCTTCATTCCCACAAAAAAGTATTTCCTATTCTCTTTAGTAATTTTTTGGGGGTTCCTCTTCCCAAATCCATGAGAGGTGGGACATTTTAATTTATTGTCACTTTTAGATGCCTCTATCAAACCACCAGAATTAAACTCAAATTTTCGGTTCTTATATACTTGATACAACTGATATTCAGCGATCTATATTTCAACATTGTGGGAACATCAGAAATTTTCACCATAGCTATCAGAGTCATGAATCATCTTGGATTTTTATTGAATAGTTTTGGCCCACAAAATACATGGTCAACCTTGCATTAGTGGGTAATGAGAAAATATAAGGTGTATCATGCAATTCATGTGATTTTTACACATAATCCCTAATAGATTCATCCCCGTTTTTCTTGAGTGGAAGGAAATCCATTTATACATTAACATGGAGAGTGTGGGGAAAATATTTAATGAAAACATTTTCTATAATTCCCCCCCCCCCCCCTCCATTTCTTCAATCTCTTCCTTAGGAATCATATTCTTGATCAAAGTCCACCCCTGATCAACTTCTCCCTCTATATGATAAAACTCCATAAGAACATTCTCTTGTTCAAAACATTGAAGGATTGAGAAGATCCTCTCAATGGAGTTTATCCATTGTTCCATGATTAAGGGATTGTATAATCTATTAAATATAAGATCACATTATCACATGATGCTCTCAATTTAAACTGTTCTCTATTAGGGAGGTTTGGGCACTCTTCATGATCTATGATTATATTCAGAACATCAGTTAGGTGATAGAGTATCACGAAAAAAGGTGTGATTACAACCCCATCAGATTGGGAATCTCGTTAGGGCTGTCATCACACAAACCTTCACATCGGTAGTTAATCAGATTCTTCATATTTATTTCCATAGGCTAGAATACAAGGAATATTAGTGATGATTATTAGATAAAATTGATCATATAAACGGGAATCCAATTAAATTAAAGGGAGAACTTATCCATCCAGAAAAATATATTTTTTTGAAATTTTCCAAATCCACATTATGGGTTAGTGGTATCCGAACACCTCATAACTCAAATACAGCAACATTACAAAATTCAAAAAACGAATTTCAAAACCAAAAACCAACAACACAACATTCAAATTTGAAAACTGGGCCACTGCTCGGTCAACAAAATCCACCATGTGTATCGAGATGATAAGTCAGGATCAGTGCGTAATCCATATCGTCGTCGCCATCTGATATTACTATCATCCATGTCCCATCAACATCAACCACTTCACCATCATCCATCAAAGTAAGCAATTTTCTCATTGATTATGCCATCTGTCGAACTACATCAAGAAAATTTGTTGACAAGGCTTCAAACTGTGATCACCTCCATCAGAAACAACACCATACGAACAAACTTTAATGACAAAAACTATTAACATAATCAACGTAGCCACCAGATCCAGACAAAAAGACAGCAGTGTCACTAATCAATCAACCCAACACAACAAAGAAACATATCAACAACACCATATGACTCCATTGACCACTATTCATGCTATAAATGACCAAACCATAAGTGAAATCGTGGACAAAAAACAAACACTATCAACAGGAATGAAGACCATAAAGAAGAAACATAACTGGGGATGAAACCCTGATGAAAACAAGGGATAAACCCTAAACGGAAACATCATGACTGCCTAAATGTATGGCCCAAAACTCCTTGGTAACCATAGGTCCAAATATGACCTGAAGATGAGTGGTGGAACACTGGGTTAGAGCTTGTTTGGGCAGCCAAGAATAAATCAAAGCAAAACAAAGAATCGACTCTGGTCGTGATATAAACCCACCATCGACCGCACCACATATCTTAAAACCTCAATGTTAACACCGCCCCAAATCTGACCAGGAGAGGCACTTATCATCTTGGGGATAGAGAGGGATACAACAATAGAGAGAATCCAAAGAAAGTACCTTTTTAATAAGATCAAAATCCGTAGAAAAAGCCCATAGTTGTGAGTACTAGAGGAGACTAAGAGGCCGAGAACATAACTTATAGGATTCCATCTAGGTTATCCATGATTTATATCCTAAAATATATTCCAATGGGAATTTTATTATTTTATTAATTGTTCATAATAAACCAATGAATTTACCAAATATTATACCTCACGAGTGTCAAACCAGTTTAATAGTAATGCTCATTTTCATGAACGAGATTGCCCTGAGTCAGAACCATGAAACCTTTTCAGAGTTGTTACTGTAAAACCCCTCCCCAACCTCATTGGCTTGAGGAGGCAGTGAAGGATACATGGCCTTAAGCGACATTCCCAAGATGCCAAAGGCTGGAAATAAATGTTGAGGGCTTCAGGATCATGTTGGGGAACTATTTTACCTTAATAAAAAACCTACCAAACCATCCACTAACAGCCACTATATGATGTATGTAAATTCAATTAACCAACCATGAATTCCCAAAAGACAACCAAGTTGTTCCACAACAATACTCAAAACCAAAACAACTAGACATGTCCACACAACATCCGAGTACATTGTGGAATCTAAACAACCAAACTCCATATGCCATGACACCACCGCAGCTCCACGCCAAGCACCAAGATCCACGCTCCACCAAGGGATCACGATGCTCCACTAAAGGAGGGTGATGCCTTACCCTATCCCACGTCACAATACACGACATATGCAAGGACACCAACGTGCCAATGCATGGGTGGAGTACTAAAACTCAGTAGGTTTTCCCCAAATGACTTCCCAACACATGCCACTAGGATAATCTCGTTAGCATATTTATATAAAATAGTTTATATAAATTAGCCTGCAAGAGAAACCATTTTCATATGCCAAACATGCCCTTACCAAGCCATCACACCCAAACCAAGCAACTAAGGGAAATCCAACCAAACATGCCACAAGCCATCTCATCATTTACACGTTATCAAAACAACATCCATCTTGCAAAGCAATGCACAACAAACAACCAAAACGGACAAACAACCAAAAAACAAACGGTGGAGCTTCCGTCCAATTTGTTTACCCATTCAGACTAAGCGGCACTTCCCGTCCACTTATCATTGATAGTGGCCCATCCATATGTTATCCATCCCCTTTTTATAGTGGTACTTCTCGCCACATCCACACAACATTCAAAGAAGCCAAATCCAAGCATATAACCCACAAAAGTCACAACATAATGCCATCAACCCATTCAATTGCATATCAATCCACTTCAATAAATCACCCATTTATTAAAAACTATTTTACATGACAACCAACATTTCAATAAAAACAACATATTTATTGAAAACCATTATTCATCAACCATTTTCCCAAATTAATCTCAATAATCATTTATAAAGACTCTATTTTAAAATCCACAACAATAGAAATTCACCATGAAACCCCCTTTTCTCTCATAAATTCCCAAATGGATTTTCAACCAACTTTGAACATCAAAACACAATTAATTTTAACCCAAAAAAATTAATTGTAACAACAAACCACTAGCTCTATCCAAGTGGAGTTGAGAGAGAAGCCAACTACCTTTAGAGTTCCTGAAAAATCATCCCACGAACAACCGCGCCTCAAATCCGGCGAACGCACCACTGAAACCTCTCTAGATTCCTTTCTCTAACATCCACAATTAATATTAACATCCAAGGCAACCACAACCCTAGATCTATACCCAAAAAATGTAGATCTAGAAAACCAAAAAAGAGAGGGATATAGATCTAGAGGGAAACACATGAGAAACAAGAGGAGAGACTTACCTAGGAGAAACCACCTTGAAACTGCCGAGAAACCTCTTCAAATCCTTCCAAACCGAGTGGGAGAGCCCCTCCAACCCTTGAGAACCCGAAATCTCGAGTGAGGCTCGAGTGGTAGTAAGATTGGAGTGTTTTAAGCTAATCCCGAGGGAGCCCAAAACTTATAACCCTATTTTTTAGTGGCCGCACGGTTAGCCTGCACGGTTTGGAAAACGGTGCGCTAACCGTGTGCACGCTACTACCATGAGAGCAAGGGTCATAATGGTTGTATTGAATGTTTTTTCAAGCCCTGCACAGGCCGTGCAAAGCCTACTATCTCCCCTGCATGGTTTCCAGGAGAACCCGCACAGTTTCCAATAAATGTGCTCAAACCGTGCACCCCTTTAAAATCCTCCAAACTCATCCAAAACCATTCCAAACTCTCCCAACCTCTTCCCAACTCATCCCATTCACTTTAAACACATAAAAATGCATTAAAAAGGTCAAATACCTCAAACCTAGGGTATTAAATTCTCGCAACCATTAGAATTTCCGTTCTCGGAATGTAGTGAACCCGCCCATTTCCAAAAGAGCTCGGGCCACTTCTCGACCATTTCATTTTCAGGCTCCCAAATCTCCTCTTTAAACTGACCATGTTGCCACAAAACATGAACTAAACCGATTCTTTTACATTGCCAAACATTCTCTTTCCTATGCACAACCCACACTGGCACATGCCCCAATGAAGCATCCGGTTCTAGCTCAACATGATCCCATCGAATCACGTGGTCACGATACGGTTGACACTTTTTCAACTGCGACACATGAAACAAATTTTTCACCACACTGAACCTTGGTGGAAAAGCAAATGATAATACACCTCACCAAACCACTCAAGAATCTCCAAAGATCAAAATATATCTTGGAGATAACTATCCCTACTTCCCAAACTGACGATGTCCCAACCTAGGAGAGATCCTTAAGAACACATGATCACTCACATCAAAAGGAAACGGTCATCGATGATAATCTACATATGATTTATGACAACATTGAGACTTCTCCATTATCTTTATAATAAAACTCATCTTCTTCGTAGTCTCTAGGACAAGGCTCGGTCCAACTATCATGCAGTCAACCGTTCCCACCCAACATAGTGGAGAACGACATGGCCGCCCATACAATGCTTCAAACAGAGTCGTTTGTATGGATGCCTGATAACTGTTATTGTATGATAAATCAACCAATGACAATTGCTCCTCCCATGAGCCACCGAAATCCATGACACAAACTGACAACATATCCTCCAATGTTTGTATCGTCCTCTCAGATTGACCATCCGTCTGAGGGTGATACGCCGTACTCATCATCAACTATGTCCCCAGGACTTGCTGCAAGGATTTCAGGAAATGATATGTAAACCGTGGATCTCAATCTAATACAATAAAAACTGGAACACCATGCCTCTTTACCACCTCCCTGATATAGATTTTGGATAGATCCTCCACCGTATGAGATTCATGAATCGGGATGAAATTGGCCGACTTCATTAACTGATCCACTATCACCCAAATGGCATCGTTCTTTTTGACCGTTCTTGGGAGACATATGACGAAGTCCATTTCTCTCTGCTCCCACTTCGAAACAGGTATTAGAAAAGACTGCAACATTCCTGCTAGCATCTGATGCTCTGCCATGACCTGCTGACAAGTCAAGCATCGTGAAACAAACTCAGCCACTCTTCTTTTCATACCATCCCACCAGAACTATAGTTTCAATGCTTTATACATTTTCTGAATTCCAGGATGAACATCCCACCTTGAATGATGATATACCCTATTAAGATCCTTTTGAAGAGAAAATGGTATAACCATCCGATTCTGAAAACACAAAACTGAATCTCCATTCAGTTGCCATCCCTCAATGGTCTCCCCACCATCGAGTCTTGACCCCATGGTCACACACTCAGAATCAGATATCTGTGCCTCTCTAACTAGGCCAACCAAGTCTGGAGTCAAAAAAACTAGAAGGAAGACTGCTCTATCACCATGGTCCTCACATTCCAACCACATATCAGCTACAACTGACATCAACTGCCACAGGTATGATGCCTGTTTTACCACCTGATCATATGATTTTCTACTTAATGCCTCCACCACCAATTTTCCCTTACCCGGTGTGTACATCAAGTCAAAATCAAATATCTGTAGATATTCCATCCATATCCTTTGCCTCAAGATCAAATCCATTTGTGAGAAAATGTGTTTCAAGATCTTATTATCTGTACATATGGTGAATTTCTCACTAAAGAGATAATGATTCCATACTTTCAAAGCCTGGACCACTGCCTCCAACTCAAAATCATGAGTTTGGGTATTTATTCTCATGCTCTCGCAACTGCCGTGAGACATATGCAACCACATGACTCCCTTGCATGAAAACGCACCCCAACCCAGATCCCGATTCTTCACAATACACCACATACCATTTTCCTGATTCTGGAAAAACCAAGATTAGTGCTAATGTAAGACGACCCTTTAGCTCTTCAAAACAGTGCTGACACTCTTCATTACACTAGAATGGAACATTATTTCTTGTAAAATCTAATATCGGTGAATCCAAACCTAATAAACCATGAACTGAACGCCGATAATACCCAGCTAGACCAAGAAAATGTTGTATCTCAAACACATTCTTTGGCAGTTTCCACAAGATAATTACCACTATCTTTTTCGGATCCACTGATACACCCCTTTCAGAAATCACATGGACAAGAAAATGCACTTCATGTATCCAAAATTCAAACTTTGACAATTTGACATACAACCGATGATCCCTCAAGATCAACAGCACTGTCGCCAAGTGAGTCTGATGCTCCACCCTTGTCTTTGAATACACCAAGAAATCGTCTACAAAAACTACCACAAATGAATTCAGATATCTCTGAAATATCCAATTCATCAATTCCATAAACACCACTGGAGAATTCGTTAGACCAAAGGTCATAACCACATATTCATAATGGCCATATTTACATATGAAAGTTGTTTTAGAAATATCCGCCTTCCCCACCCGCAATTGATGATATCCCCACCTTAGGTCGATCATGGAGAACTGCTGGGCTCCCCTCAACTGGTCTAACAAATCATCAATTCGTGGATGTGGATATATATTCTTTATCATAACTTGGTTAAGTCTGTGATAATCAACACAGAGCCTCAAAGTTCCATCTGCCTTTTTAAAAAAAAAAACACTGGCCCTGCCCACAGAGACATGCTAGGCTGGATAAACCCTTTGTTTTATAGTTCTTCCAACTTGAAATTCAATTCTCCCAATTCAGCTGGTGCTATCTTGTATGACAGAAGTGAGATAGGACTGGTCCTTGAAAAGAGATCAATCGTAAACTCCACTTATATTACGAGAGGTAACCCAGAGATTTCTTCATGAAAAACATCCATGAACTGTTCCACCACTACTGGAGGAACACTATGCTCAACACCCTCTAACGATTCCAATGAAAAAACCTCCAACTGATACGATAACGTACCCACAGTTAGTTCCAAAAAACCCGTTGCACCCTGCCTTTCATGCTTCTATCCTCTAAAGAGATGTCTATCACCATCGTGTGTCGTAAAATCCACTATTCGTGCATCACAATAAATGTTGGACTTAAATTCCACCAGCCAATCCATTCCCAGGAGCACATCATACCCATCCATCTCAAGCATTGAGAAATTCCACACTTTCTCAACCTCTCCCACAACGATACAACATTCTCTACACTAGAAGGCTTGACACTCTCTTCGACCCAGAGGAGTTTGAAGTTTCAAAACCGAGGGCATCATTTCTACCCTTAAACCCAGAAAATCAACCACACATGAAGCAATAAAAGAGTGTGAAGAAACTGTCTCAAACTACACTTGCATCAGGGTAGAATTTAAAATAATAGTACCTCGCACCATGGATGGTCCCGACTAATCATCCACCATAACCTGCTCAGCTTCAAACACATTTTTTTTGACACACACTGCTCTTTATTGCTCCGCTAAGGCATCGTTATATTCTGAGAATCACCATGACCCACTTTACTCTACTGACAAGGGGTATGATGTTTTCCCCATCCCGTCGAAGCATACGATGTCTGCGATCCCTAAGGAGTGCCACATACACCTAAACTTGGAGAATTCTGACAATAACCCTGCATATTCCCCATCTGCTTACAATTATGACATGCTCAAGGTTATGCCATACAATCCTGCTTGATGTGGTTCGTAGAACCACACTAAAAACATCCCGTATTGCTCTCGGACTTCGGAGGATGATTTATCGATCCTACTACTGGATTATATGCCATATTACAATTAAGGGAATAAGTTTTCCTTTAACGCTTTTACCCATCATTAGAGTTCCCAGTATTCCCCATGGGTACCACCATGCTTCCCCCTCCTGGAGCTCCCAACAGATCCCGCTCAACCTCCAAGGCTCTATTCACCATATCTGTGAAATCATCTATACACAACACTGCTATCATTTAACGGATTTCCTGCCATAACCCCACTTCAATGATCCTTTCCTTCAATGACGTGCTACTCGCCACCTCGGGTGCAAACCGCACTATGTTCATAAACTTAGCTGCATACTCTGTCACAGACATATGCTCTTTCTTCAAACTAATGAAATTAGTCATACGTTGAATTCCAAATTTATGTGGGTAGAATTTTTTTCTAAAAAATTCCTCAAAGCCTTCCCACATCATTCACTGGTCCTTCCCTGCTTTGACTACCAACTCCCACCACTGAAGGGCAATATCCTCCAACATATACGTGGCTAACTTCACTTTCAACTATACCAGATATCCATAGAACTCGAAGATCTTGTTCATTATATTCAATAATTATTCTACCCTTCCGAATATAAATCACCCCTGAAGATGGGCGGATTCTTCTTTTGAAACTGAACCACATGACAAACATGCCTTGGTTCATCTACATTATTTCCACATTCTATAACATGGATTGTATGCTCTTTTCGTTGCACTAACTGCTGGTTAACCTGAGGCTCATGTGCTACCACATTCTCAGCAGCCTCCTCCGGTTGGTCTCTACGATGCCTACCCAATGCCAATTCTATAAAAAAACAACCATGAGGCTCACTTCCGTAGACATCACGAAATCCCATTTCAAATCACATTACACAACACTTTCACAACAAGGCTTTCTAGAAGTTCACATTTCTCATGGTTCACCATTTTGAAAAACAAACCATTATCAAAATACCAATTTAATCACATTACAATTTCACACATTCATATCACATCATAAATCATTATACCTCAATGAAATATGCATCATATTGGGAAGTCATTTCTACCATGCAAGGCATGCTCATCTCATTGGCTACACCCACGACAATGAAATTTTCAATTCCTATAAGTGTCTCCAAAACACTTATGTACCCAACTCCATGGTAACTTGACTTTCAGCATAAAAGGGTTTTCTACGTCCTTTTAAGATATACATTTCATGTTCCGACAATCCTATGCCTTACTACCATCCCAAATCAAGGAATGTAATAGAACGAATGTCAACACCAAATCATAGAATGAACTCCCAAGGACCGAACAATCTGATACCACTTATAACACCCTGCCCCTACCTCTTTGGCTTAGGGAGGCAGTGAGGGCTACTTGGCCTTAAGCAACATTCCCAAGATTCCAAAGGATGGAAATAAATTCTGAGGGATTTAAGATCAAGTTGAGGAACGATATTCCCTTAAGAGAAAACCAACCAAACCATCCACTAACAACCACTATATGATGTATGCCAATTCAATTACACAACCATGCATTCCCAAAAGACAACCCAGTTGTTCCATAACACAACTCAAAAACAATACAACTAGACATGTCCACAAAAAATCAGAGAACACCATGGAAACTAAACAACCTAACACCACATGCCATCACACCACCACAGCTCCACGCCTAGTTCCAACCTCCAAGCTCCACCAAGGGATCACTATGCTCCACTAAATGAGGGTGGTGCCTTACCTTTTCCCATGTCCCGATACATGACATCTGCAAGGACACCAACGTTACAAAGCAAGGGGTGAGTACTAAAACTCATTAGGTTTTCCCCAAATGGCTTCCCTACACACTCCATTAGGATAAAATCATTAGAACGTTTATATAAAATAGTTGATATAAATTAAATCACAAGTGCAACCATTTTCATAAGCCAAACAAGCCCTTATGAATCCATCACACCCAAACTGAGCAACCAAGGGAAATCCAACCAAACATTCCAAAAGCCATCTCATCATTTACATTTTAGCACCAAAACTTCCATCTTTCAAAGCAATGCACTACAAAAAACCAAAACGTCCAAACAACCAAACAACCAAACGGTGGAGCATCCGTCCAACCCATTCACCCATTCACACTAAGCAGCACTTCCCATCCACTTATCATTGATGGTGGCCCTTCCATCCACTATCCATCCCCATTTTTATAGTGGTACTTCTCTCCACTTCCACACAACATTCAAACAAGACAAAGACAGACATTTAACCCAACAAGGTCACACCATCATGCAATCAACCCATTCCATTGTATAACAATCCACATCAATAAATTTCCCATTTATTGAAAACCATTTTCCATGCCAAACCACATTTCAATAAAACCAACATCTTTATCGAAAACCATTTTTCATCAACCATTTTCCCAAATCAATCTCAACATCCCATTTTTAAATCTCTATTTTAAAATACACAATAATAGCATTTCACCATGAAACCCCCTTTTTCTCAAAAATCCCCAAATGTATTTTCAACCAAATCTGCACCTCAAAACACAATTAATTTCAATCCAACAAAATTAATTTTAACCAAAAACAACTAGCTCTAACTAGGTGGAGTTGAGAGAGAATCCACCTACCTTTAGGGTTCTAGAGAAATCGACCCACGAACAACTGCGCCTCAAATCTGGCGAACACACCACCAAAACCTCTCCAGACCCCTTTCCCTAACATCCACAAGGTTTAATATTAACATACATGGGAACCAAAAACAATGATCTACCCACAACAAGTGTAGATCTAGAAAACCAAGAAAGAGAGGGATGTATATATAGAGGGAAACACAAGAGAAACAAGACGAGATACTTATCCTGGAGAACCCTCCTTCAAACCACCAAGAAACCTCTTCAAAATCCTTACAAACCCAGTGGGAGAGCCCCTCCAACCCCTGAGAACCCGAAATCCCAAGTGAGGTTTGAGTGGTAGAATGATTATAGTGTTTTAGGTTAAGCCTGAGGGAGCCTAGAACCTATAACATTATTTTTAAATGGCCGCACGGTTAGCCCTTACGATTTGGAAAACCATGTGCCAACCGTGTGCACGCTACTGCCTCGGGAGCAAGGGTCTTCCCGGTTTCCTCGCATGGTTTTGAAAATCGTGCATAGTCTATGTGAAGCCTACTGTCTCCCCGTCACGGTTTCCTGGAGAACCGATATGGCTTCCACTAACTGTGCTCAAACCGTGCACCCCTTTAAAAGTCTCCAAACTCCTCCAAAACCATTTCAAACTCTCCCAACCTCTTACCAACTCATCCAATGCACTTTAAACACATGAAAATGCATAAATAAAGGCCATGTATCTCAAACATGGGGTAATACAGTTACTCATAGGTAAATCGATTGTAGAACCATATTCACTTATTGTATCTAGAAAAGGATGTATTTTCATGATTATCCAATTACTCTATATAAACCAAAATATAAGGTCATTTTCCTATACATAGTCTTAAGGATTTATCTACATTTCAATAATCATAATCCAAAAAATAACTAAACCCTTACTCTGATTCCAATAATAACATGCCTTTTCATTTTAAAAAATTTGTACATCTTTGGTTATATAAAAGTACACTTAATACGACCCAAATGATTGAAGACTATAGTGACTCTTTGAATTGGTACATTACTTGGTGTCTTATTACACGGGAGAAAAAAATTGGCAAACAATTCTTTGACATGATCAAATTATTCCAAAGAATACTAAACATCAAGGAATATACTAGGAAAAAATTAAGAAAAGGTAGAGCTATAAATCTCAGTATGGGAATAAAAAATGAATAACCTAAAGAAGATAATACATGTCAGACTATATGACTATCGATGGAGTGTAAAAGGAATATGAATAATAAGGCATGGTATAGTATGATAATCAAAACATGGGCAATGTAGCACCAAATTTAAATGCATCATTATAGACATAGATCAAAGATAAAATAAAAATAGATCATAGTCAAAAATTCCATCATATAAGAATTAGGTATATTCCAATAAAATATTAAATATCATGATAATAAAAATCACCTGATGCATTGGATCACTATTTGGGTGCACCCAACATAATAATATCATTCTCATGCTCAAGTTTTCCACAAAGATCATAAAACATGAATTCAGTAGTCATCACAGTTTTTTCAATTATCATGAAATGTGGAATACATATATATAAGTCCCCAATAAATTTATATGTGAATAAAGATTAATACCCTTATTATAAAATGGTTATGGTATTCACTACATGATTGTTTTGTCGTGGAAAATCAGGGTGAAATTTCGGAAGTGAAAGAACATTACCTAAAAATTCATAAAAATTGATGATGAAAGAAAAAAGGGTCTCTCGTTATTTGGAAATAAAATTAGATGTATTTGGGGAATGTAAAATCATATCACATCATTATAAATTTGTATAAATTAGGAGTAATGTAATGATAAAACATGAATAGACAAAAGAATCCATATGAAAATTAGGCACAGTAACAAGTGTACCTAAAGGATAGTGGGAGGTTTAATGAGTGTGAATGTAAGTTATAAAAAGTAACGACTCAAATTCTATGTTTGGGGAATATGTAATATCATATCCTATAATAATAAAATAAAAAATAAAGGACATCACAAAAAGAGTGTTTTATAAAAGAAGAGAGTGGAAAACCCCTTACTCGAGTGTGTGACACGAAAGTCTTGTGAGGGATTATTTATGGAAAAGTGGCACCATGGGAGGACTATAGGGATTATAGAGAATAGTTTGGAGATTATCCAAGGATTTTATGTTATGATAATTGGTAGCTTTTATGGGTTTATATAGGAATGGAGGTAGATTGTTTTAATATTTAGGTTGTGGAATCTACGTAATGATATATTCAACACCAAAAACCATCCCGTAGATTATTCCCATGTTTTCTACAAAATACGAGTGGATTAATTATTTTATAAGTTCATAGGCTGAAATTTTAAAATATGACTCTTGGAGATATGGATGTGATTCCCAATCTTAATGAAATTGAATTTAAAATCATAAAATATATAAAAAGCATTGTATGATTCATAATGGCATTTGAAAATATTTAAAATAAACAAAAAATAAAATTATATTATATTTAAAACATATATTGAGTAATTTTTTAATTTATATTACTCTCTACATCATTTTTGGTTCATTTTAATGCCATAAAAGAAAATGTATATTTATATGATACTAATTTCTACCCGAAATATCGATAGTCTCAGATAATTATTATAAATTCATTGTTTCCTAATTTAAACAACCTCATTACAAAAATTATATTTATTTTATATGAAAAAATTTCTAAATGTTTGAATTTCTAATTTTAAAATAAATGATTACATTTATTGAAAATGATAGGTTTTTGACAATGACAGGTTTCAAACCCTAAAATAGTTTACATTTAACATCAAAAAAATATTTCATCATTTATATTTGATAAATATTATTTAAAAAAATACTCCATTAAATTTCTATTCATTTAATAAATTTTTTAATTTTTTAATTCATTAACATAAATTGAATTTAAAAAAACACAGTTTGTCTTTAAAAATCATTAACAGCGTAAAAATAATAGGACGAAAATCTATTCCTTATTTTATACATAAATATTTTATATATTATTTTGTATAGGGTCATGATGCATTTCACTTTAATACACTAGAATACAACCTAAGAGTATGGTGCATGGTATTGGACCTTTTATTGGGTTTTTCGACGAACATGGTTTGGGAGGTGATCTCGATGAGTTTCAACTTCTACAGTAAATAGTTTCTCCCATGCCTAAGTTGTTAGATCTCAACTTCTTCTAGATTTAGAGAAAAAAAAATAAATGTTACCTACCTTGGATACTCTAAAAAAGGGAATCATAGGGAATGATCCTACAACTTGTGTCCATCACTTCCTTTGTCTATGGGAAATTGATTCATTTAAATCATTTTTTATACTAGTAATGTGATCAGTGATAAATTACTACATTATCAATGGTAATGGTACAAAATTATATTTTAAATCTAACTAGATATAATAAAAAAATAATTTTATGCTTACTATATATATAGATGAAATTTATTTAAATCAAAATATTGAATTTTATTCATAATAGTCCGGGCCGTTGCATATTTAATTAATCATACATGTTTAGTCCTCATGTATAATGAATTAAATTTAATAACTATTTTATTATGAAAAAAATTCAACTCTATTTCATTTTTATGTCCTTTTTATAATCCTTTTAAATAAATGCATCAAGTAGTTCTTGCTTATGTTCACCACTTATGTTTTTTTGGTCAACATCTCAAAAATTACGTTGGTATATTGAATGTGGTGAAAAGAATAAATAATAAATTTCATAATAATAATTTTTTTAATAATTTCTTGAGTATAATTTTTTATTCAATGTTTATAACATTATACTCATCCAATTATGAAGTTAATAAAATATGAAATCACCCAACTTCTTGGAGGTGTTGGTCCACACATACACGCGGGCGATGTAATAATTTTACAATAGAAGGAAGGGTAAGAAGCTATATGATATATTATATTAAGAAATAATAATAATTACATGAATATCATATGTATTCTTTTATTTTATTATTATTACTATCCAATTAAAGTGATGATGAAATATGAATGAAACTACAACCTGGAAAGACTAGGTCATACATACACACAATAAATGTTTTCATTTTTTATAGGAAACAATGGACATGAATAACAGTTTTTGAATCAATATAATGAAATTTTATTTTATTTAGTATATTTATACTATCATATCATCATGTATATGATTTAATCTAAGGTTTTCTAAGAAGAAATAAAATAAAAAACTTCTGTTAATAGTTATACCTCTTATTTGGAATCCTCATTTTTCTTACAACTTATGCCTTCATAGGATGGTATTATAGAAATAGGAGAAGCTATAGTATGTGGAGAAGAAATCTATAAGTAAATATTATCAAGTCTAGTGTGAGATATTGTAACACCCGAGACTTTTATGAGAAATATTTTGTTTTTATGTTATATAAATCATCAAAGAAATATTTCACTACACACAACACTAGCTTGTCTTGCTTTACACACAATCGCGACCTTCCTCGATAGCTTACGTCGTACACAACACTGAGTTTCACTAAACAACGATATGATATTAAAATATTATTAAAACTAGCCGTTATGAATATTAATAACCACTTTTTGAAATTTTTTAAATTTTATTTTTTAAAATGGACTTCATTTTGGGATTCAGAATATCGAAATTATCCCACGGTGAAATTTTGGTATTTTTCTGAAGACATTCAATTTTGGATGAATAGTGAAAACACTAGGTTACTATTTAAAAACCGACTTTTTATTTAAACAATTATTTATATTATTTAAATTTATTTTAGGTCATAATTTATACATAATTCCTTTTTATGTTCAAATAAATCTATTAGAGTCATTTTATAATAATTTTAGATATATAAAAAATTAGTTGAACTTTTCACCGTCTTTTACCCACCTCCTAGGAGAATTTGCAAATTAAATAAAACTTAATTTTACCGCTTCTGGGAGTGGAATTTCGAAAATCTGAGAGACATGGTTAATATCAAGGACTAAAAGGTGGTTCAAAGAGATGAAAATAATGTATGGTGAATAGTAACTCTTTACTTTTTTTCCACAGTTAAAAGTAAATAGGGTAATTAAGGGTAAATATGATATTATTATTACCCTAACACATGTCCTAATTCTGTTGGATAAGTGTAATTCAACAGAAAAAACTAGGAATAAAATATGACCATTTATGCCCACATGGATTAGATTAGGACATTTAATATTATTTTATTTAAACAATAGTTAAAATAGTTAAAATAAATGTTTTATAAATAACAAATTTTTAATATAGGGTTATACAAAAGATAAACTCGATTATAAATATTCATTAGAATGATAAAACTATTTACTAAATAATGGTATTTTATTTATAATTTTTAGACATTAAATAATTTAATTTATTTACGACACAATGATGATGGAGTAATTATCTTATTAATAAAATATATACATAATTGATGTTATAAATACCCAAATAAATGTAATTTCAGACTTTTTATAAATTCCAATTATTTTCTATGTTAATATGACATGTTAGTATTGATTTTATTATCTTTTTGAGAACTAATCTTTCTGTTATGATTTTCACAAATATCAATTACCAAATAGTGTCAAAACTAACATAAAATAGATTTTAAAATAAATATTATATTATTAATTGTTATTTTATTCCTAAAAATATAAGGTTCGACAAAATAACTTAGATAAGGTTATATATATTAATAAAAAACAACTTGGGGTTAGTTTTTCTTTTTATAGTATGTTTTTTGACCTTATAGTGTAAGAAAACAAGAAGACACGGTAAAAGTAAAATTATTTAACTTAAAGTTAAATCTAAATGATAAGGTTAAAATAGAACCCTAAACTTAATTAAATTCTATTGGATGATATTTTTGCGACCCATCCCCACCATAGGTTCGAAATAAATCAATTTTGAGCTATTAAACAACGAATATGACTTTATAATAAAATAATATTTTCAGTTTTTCCAAAGGTGCCCCTCTCCTCCCTTATAAAAGGGCACATCCTCCCTCTCTTCCTCACACCACATTGAGCCTTCATGCGCGGCCCACCCCTGCCAAATTATCTCCTACACTTCCCTAGAAACATCCTATAGGTCATAGTCTTCTTCAAAGACCAATTTTAGTTTCCTAAAAGGAGGTCTCAAAGAGGCGCTTCAAAGAAGAGGTAATGTCTGTTACCGATTCATTCAACTTTATTTCTTCTTCCATATCTTCTTCATTAGTTTTTTCATTATGAAGTAATAACATAAAGATCACTCATATAATTATATGTTATTTTAAGTATGAAACAACCCTATTTCACCATCTATCCATCCTATGGAAAACAAAATCACCGCGCGTGCGTACGTACGAAATATCGTCTCCACGCCGTGGTGTAATCTATTTTCCACCACCGCCTTAATTGAATGGATATAATGGTGTAAATAATATCTATATATGATTATTGTAATGTGATATTGATTCTGAAATAGTATAAATACACTCCAATACAATTCCACGATCATGGGAACGATATCCTCGCTCGTGCGTACGTACGGAATACCGTCTCCACGATGTGATGTGACTCGTTCTACATGATATTAATTGCATAATGATTATATAAATTAATTCAATGAATTAATATGATATATATTACAATAATAACATTCTGTAAATGAGTTATCTATAACCTAAAAAGAATAATAAGAATTTATTCGACAAAACACGCATAAGAACAAAAAGTAATAAACACCTGAATAACAAGTAGCAATGAAATATTACAAATAAGAAGCTAAGAATATGACAATATATTATATAATAAAAAAAATTATGATTATTTAATAAGTCAATTACATTATTTACATCATTATACAGGAGGTTCGGACAGTTACGAAGCAAATCAGACCTAATGTAAGGGAAAATATCACAATTTCATTTTTATCCGATATTGTTTATATTCAGAACTTACTGGGGAATATTTATCATCCACATCCATGTTTCCCCAATAATTAATATTATTTATATCCTTATACAATTGTTTAAATCCAATTTTACCCTTCGGTGAGTTTTTAGTAAATGATATGAAAGGAATCCTTTGTCGTTTTTCGTACGATGTACTTTTTGACTTTTTCGGCCAAAGTACGGGAAGAATGTTTTTTAAAATATATGGAATGAATGCATTTTTAGAAGATTATATCCAAGAATCTTCCTTTAAAAGTTTTCATGTTTATTTTTAATCATCTTCTTTTAGTTTAAAATTGTATGACATGTTAAGAAAGGAAAAAAAATTGAAGTAGAAAGGATATTTTCCTCAAGAATGGAGTTCAGGAATTTTATCAAAATTATTTTCCATCTAATATAATATAGGGTTATGTTTCAATCCCTATTTTTAAATTGGTTAGATTATGTTATAATGGAATTTTTAATTCAATTTATTTTATATGATTTATGTTATGATGGAATGATGTTTAAGAATCCCATTTTTATTACATGTGTTATGCAATGATGTATGATTTATGATCTTGTGGAACACATAAGAATGGTATCATTATGATATGGGGGGGACCTATATCTCCCTACAATTCATTGGGTAATGATTTATATCTCATGAGATAGACATGACTGGAATGGCTGGTTAAACTGGTTTAATGAAACTGGACTGAAACGAGGAGTGAACTTGGTTCAGAAATGGACTTTGTCTGCTAAGATAGACTTGGCAATGAGTCTTGACTAATAAGAAATTATTCTCTATGATTATGTGTTTATTCCAAAAAGTTTCATGTTTCATGTTATGATTATTGGGATTACATTTCACTACTATGATTTATCCCATGTTAGGAAATTATGATATCTTTTGCAGGTTAAGATTTGCAAAATGTTATGTACTTATGAATATGATGTGATTGATATTTCTTTTGTTTACCCTTACTTGGAATTTGAGCTCACCCTTTGGTATGTTTTCATTCCCCAGCTCAGGAAGAAGGTTATTAAGTAGGATATTCCAAAGGGGACTCTAGATATGATGAAATAAATGGGAGAAAATGTAGATGCTTTATGAACCAGTTGTTTATGTTTCCCAGTTTCCAAAGACACTATACCTATATGGTCATTTCATGGTTTTGTTATATGTTGTAATAAGTGTACTTCAATTTTGAATTACTAACAATGTATGTAATGTATGGGTCGTTATAGTTGGTATCAGAGGAAATGTATAGTCATCCTTTGGAAACTAGGATATGAAAGCCTTAGTGAGAAACCTAAGGATATGTCTAAGAATAGAACACAATCTTAGTGTTTTAGAAATGGCCATGAACAACCTATGATAAGACCATAACTTTGAAATTTTATACTTGATTATGTGGTTTTCATATTATAATTTGTGTTGCTCACACTATTCTTCTTGGTTTTAGTCAATGGATGGAACACAAAAGAATCGTGTAAAGGCGGAATGTGATGGGCAATGCAATGATTGTCCCCCTAAGAAACCAAACGTTATGGGAGCTGGAATGAAAATTTTTTTTGCCATGCTCACACAACATTCTCAAGCTATGAATCATACTGGAATTCCGAACGAGAAAATGAAGGAGCAACATTCTATTGAATCCTTCATGAGGTAGCGTCCACCTTCATTCAGCGGGTCTTCTGATCCAATAGTTGCTGAAAAATGGATTAGTACCACTGAAAAGATATTTTCAGTTCTTCAATGTTGTGAACATGATAAAGTCATCTTAGCAGTATATCGTTTGAAAGGTGATTCTGATCAATGGTGGAATCTTATCAAGAATTTGAGGCAAATAGAAGAAATTGAGTCCATGGAATGGGACGATTTCAAGAACTTATTTTTCAATAATTACTTCCCTCGTATTCTTCAAACAAAGAAGGAGAAAGAGTTTCTTGAAATGAAGAAAAAGGATGATGAATCTGTTGGTATCTATGATTAAAATTTTACAAGAATTGCAAGGTACGCTTCTGGGATTATTATCCAACCTGAGAGTAAGATCGATCGATTCTTTAGTGGCTTAAAAACAAGTCTTCGAAGGGCATTATCCATAATGGAATTCAATAGCTATGAGGAAATCATTCGATGTGCTCTCAAAGTTGAGATGGAGATTGGAGTAACCCATCAGCCATATGGGTTTGATAAGAAGTGGAAAATGGAATTCAA
The DNA here is from genome assembly GCA_963277665.1 of Viscum album. Classification (NCBI taxonomy): domain Eukaryota; kingdom Viridiplantae; phylum Streptophyta; class Magnoliopsida; order Santalales; family Viscaceae; genus Viscum; species Viscum album. Next base: position 599,821,546 of record OY728162.1, on the reverse strand, counting down.
AGGAAAATCTAAAGATCACACTAAAAAAAGATGAGTTTTCCCTTATGCTCAATGTGTGGAAAGAAACATGGAGGATATTGTCTTAAGGGGACAATAAAATGTAATAAGTGTGGAAAAGAAGGTCATCGGGAAATTGAATGTTGAAATAATGGAAATAAAATGTCTAATGATTCAAACAAAGGAAGGGATACATAGAATGAACCTACTATAATTCAATGTTTCAAGTGCAAGGATATGGGGCAATATGCAAATCAATGCCCCAATCCAAGGGTTGATGATGATGATCGACGTCAACAAACTCTTAAGGCTAAAGAAAAAGGAAATTCACATGCAATTACTATCAGATTTGTGGAGTACGATAACGAAGTAGTGAAAGGTACACATAATATCCACTCTAATGTAGAAAATTTTTTATTTGATTCTGGATCCACTAACTCTTTTATTTCTAAAGAATTTTCTAAGGGTATCGCCATATTACCTCAACAATTAGATGTTGAGTTGGCTGTGACAACTCCTAATGGAACAACAGTCACATCAAATGTTTACAATTATACTCCTATTGAAGTTTGTGGGAACGTGCCTCCTGCAAATCTTGTGATCCATCCTATAGTGGAATTTGATGTGATTCTTGGAATGGATTGGATTTATTTATATGGAGCTCATATCAATTGCCAAATAAGGGAAGTCACATTTCATATTCCAGATCAATCTATGATCGTCTATCGATGCAAGGATGAACATAACCTTCCAGTGGAAATTTATTCCATCTTATGGGTCTTCATTCCACTAAATAAATGTTATTTATCTCAAATGGTTGGAGAGAAACTCAAAATTAACAATATGACCATTGTACGGGAGTTTGACGTTGTCTTTCTAGAGGAATTGCCGGGTCTTCCACGAAATCGTGAATTAGATTTTTCAATAGAACTAATACCGGGTGCTTTACCTATTTCAAAGACACCTTATAGAATAGACACAATTGAGTTGCATGTATTGAAGAAGCAACTCCAAGAGAATCTTTATAAGGGATTCATACGCCCTAGTGCGTCACCTTGGGGAGAACATTTTCTGTTTGTTAAGAAGAAAAATGGATCAATGAGACTCTTCGTTGATTATCGAGAACTTAACAAGATCACTATCAAGAACAAATATCCTCTCCCACGCTTTGATGGCTTATTTGACCAACTACGCGGAGCTCAATACTTTTTCAAGATTGATCTTTATTCATGGTATCATCAATTAAATGTCAAAAGGGAGGATATACCAAGGACGAATTTCTGTATAGGTTATGGACACTATGAATTTATAGTGATGCCATTTGGTCTTACTAATGCCCCTGCTATATTCATGGATCTGATTAATAGAGTCTTTAGAAACTATCTTGAGCAGTTTGTGGTAGTATTTATAGATGATATTCTTATCTATTCAAAGAGCAAGGAAGAACATGAAGATCAATTGAGAATTATATTGAAGACCCTGAGAAAGGATAAGATTTATGCCAAATTTAGCAAATGTGAAATTTGGCTTCAAAAATTTGCACTTTTGGGTCACATAATATCAAAGAGGGGATATCTGTGGATCCAGCAAAAATAGAGGTTATCGAAAGATGGTCAAGACCAAAAACAGTAACTGAGATCTGAATTTTTCTTGGTTTGGATGGATATTATCGACGATTTGTGAAAGATTTTTCATGATTATCTAATCCACTCACCATGTTGACTTGGAAAGGACTTAAGTTTTTTTTGGATGGAGGAATGTGAAGAGAATTTCAAGGAGTTGAAAAGAAGATTATTCAGTGCAGTTGTACTCACACTTCCTTGTAGTGTATAAAGGTTTGTGATCTACAGTAATGCATCAAAGATGGGATTCGGGTGTGTTCTCATGAAAAATGATATAGTGATAGCTTATTCCTCACGATAGTTGAAAATCCATGAGCAAAATTACCCAACTCATGATTTTGAGTTAGCTACAGTTATCATTGCATTAAAGATTTGGAGGCATTATCTTTATGGAGAATGGTGTGATATTTATACTGATCATAAATGTTTAAAGTATATTTTCACACAAAAGGAGCTGAATATGTGCCAAAGAAGATGGTTGGAGCTGATTAAGGATTACGACTACTCAATTCATTACCACCCTGGGAAAGAAAACAAGGTGGGAGATGCATTAAGTCGACAAGACCATGCTATCTTATCGATGATGAGGATCACAAATGATCCAATATTTATGGATTTTCAAGGGATAGATCTTGGAATTATAATGGAAGGGAAAAATATTATCTTTCTAAAATTAATGTTCAACCATATATACATGTGAAGATTAAAGAGGCACAGAAATAAGATGTAGAGTTACAAAAGAATGTGAGAAATGCTCCTAAATTCCACCTTGATTGTGATGGGATAATAACAGGAATCGGGTTTGTGTTCCTCCCATCACCAAATTAAATAAGGAGCTGCTAGATGAGGCTCATAGTTCTTCATTCTCTATTGATCCTGGAACCACGAATATGTATAAGGACCTGAAAGAGTACTTCTAGTGGGAAGGCATGAAAAGAGATGTTGTTGAATATGTCTCTCGATGCTTGGTTTGTCAGCAAGTTAAAGCTGAGAGACAGAAGTCTAAGGGTATGTTACAACCATAACCCATACCCAAATAGAAATGGGAATACATAACTATGGACTTTGTAACCAGACTTCCTAAAACATCCAAAGGCAATAATGTTATCTGGGTCATAGTTGATCGTCTTACAAAGTCGTCACACTACATTGCTATTAGAGAGGATTTCTCTCTGGATCAGCCTGCCAGGATATATGTGAAAGAAGTGGTAAGATTGCATGGAGTTCCACATTCTATTATATCTGATTGGGATATGAGGTTTACCTCAAAGTTCTGGCGAAGTCTTCAGCACACTGTAGATACAGAGTTGAGTTTCATCACTACTTATCATCCACAGACAGACGGTCAATCTGAGAGGACAATTCAAACTCTAGAAGATATGTTGAGAGCTTTCTCTATGGATTTCAAAGGTGGTTGGGATCAACACCTACCTTTGGTGGAATTTTCATATAATAATAGCTTTCACACCAGTATTTAGATGGCTCCTTATGAAGATCTCTGTGGAAATAAATTCAAGACACCAACTTGCTGGGATGAAGTTGGGGAAAGAAAGCTATTTGGACCTGATCTTGTTGATGAGATGGTATAAAAGGTCAGATCTATTCAACAACACATTAGAGATTCTCAGAGTAGACAAAAAAGTTATGCCGACAACCGAAGAAAATACTTAGAGTTTGAAGTGGGTGATAAAGTGTTCTTAAGAATATCTCCTTGGAATAGAGTAATGAGATTTGGAAAGAAAGGAAAGTTGAGCCCTAGGTATATCGGTCCTTTCGAAATACTAAATCGTGTTGGTAAATTAGCTTACCTATTGAAGCTTCCACCGAATCTATATCAAGTTCATGATGTGTTCCATGTATCTCTCCTGAGAAAGTACATACCTGATCGTTCACATATAATCAGATCAGGAGTTGTACCGCTGGAGCAAGATCTTTCTTATTAAGAACAACCGGTAGAGATTCTGGATCGTAGTGAAAAAATTCTACGGAACAAGACCACTAGCTTGGTGAATGTTTTATGGAGGAACCACTAATTAGAAGAAGCTACATGGGAGATTGACGATATGATGAGGGAGAGGTATCCTCATCTGTTTGTTACAAAGTGACGAATTTCGAGGGCGAAATTAATTTTAAGTGGGGTAGAATGTAACACCCAAGACTTTTATGAGAAATATTTTGTTTTTATTGTAAAGACCCGTAAAAATCAAGGGAATTTTTTTCTTAATTTTCTTTAGAATTTTACAAGAGCGCGGTTTCAGACGGCACCTGATTCCGAGGTCCGGAGTTCCCGGAATTAATTTCTGAAGTTTGGCTCGGGTACGTTCAGTGAACGAACGAGCGGGTATTTCTAACTTTTGATACGGTGCTCGGAATTGAAATCCGAGGGCACCGATGAACTCGCAGCGCCGATATTCGCTTAAAGAGACCTTTTCGGGAGTTGCGTTTGTTACGGGTTGAAAGTTAATTTTTTGAGGTTTTTAGTTGAGTTAAATAAAATTTGTGTAGAACAAATTTTATTATAACTTCTTAAAACCTATCAAAGGAGGTTGGAAGTGGGACCCACACCCACTTAACCTCCCTTGGGAGGATTAAGTGTGGTGGGGCCCACACAAACCCCCACCTTTTCAACTCCCCTCTCTCCCTCTTAATGGCTTGATATCTTAACTTCTATTTAATTATACAACTCATGTATATTAAATAAGTGAGTTAATTTTGGAGTTAGCCATTTTGAATTTCAAACCTTTGAAATTTTTTTTGTGAATAAAATAAGACTTTGTCTTATTTTGTTGGGTTAGAATGCTTAGCCATCTTGAAGTGGTTGAGAGCTTTTCTGTCTTCTTCAACCTTGACGAAGAACACGAAGAACGCCGTTCTTCAACGAAGAACTTATTCGCCGAAGAACACGGTCTTTCCGCGACGCCATATCCGCGACGTGACGTTCTTCTTCCGCATCATCTTTTCCGCGACGAACGCCATCGACAACGACTCTTCCTCCGACCTCAAAGGAATTGAAACCGATATTCCACGACTCCGTCAACGTGCGACTATCAAGGTAGGGGTTCTTGAGTTCGTTGTTTCCTTTTTATTTGACTTTCCTCAAAACTTGACGTAGAACGCTCAAGTTCCAACGAAGAACGCCGCTCCACTCTTCTTCGTCTTTGGTGTCAATGAGGGAGAACACCGCACCTTCCTCGGACAACCTTCGTCGGCGTACAAGGATTCGCCAACGACGTGCCTCTTCGGACGTGCCTCTTCGTCGTTGAATTTGACGAGCGACGACCGCATCGCCCGACCTCCGCGACGTCGTCTTCCGCAGAACGTAGAACAATCTTCGAACCTTATACCAAGGTAGGGGTTGTTGTTTCATTATTTATTTATTCCATTTCTTGAACGTGGATCTCGCATGTCTAACTTGAGGCTTGAATGTTTAAGTTGAGTTGTTTATTTAACGTGAGGGGGGGGGGGGGGGGCGGACCGCATGAACACGGCCGAACCCCCTCCATCGTTCATGTTGTTTATTCTTGCGTGAGGAAGCAAGTGGCGTGGTGTCGTCGCACCACGCGGTTGATCGTGCAAATATTTTACGCGGCACCGTTGCGCTACGTCGAGGAAGAATCTTCAAGAACGCGACGCTGTCGCGCCGCGTTGAAAAGAATCATGGCACGGCGAAAGGGGCGCGGTGCCGGCACACCGCGCCGGACGACGAACACCGCGGCCGGTTCCGGGCCGCGGCGGGACGAGGAGACCGCGGCCGGATCCGGGTCGCGGCGGGATGTGAAGACCGGCGGCCGGGCCGCCGGCGTCGGAAGTCGAAGGCGGGACCGGAATTTCCGGTCCCGTTGGTAAAAACCGGCCGGCCAGTTGGCCGGCCGGATGACATAAAACCAGGGGAATAAATCCCCCGGCCGGTTCAACAAAACCCCCCTCTTAATGAGGGGGCGGTTCTTTAAAGGAGGGGGGGGGGGGGGGGCAGCAGCCCCCTGGTTCGTTTCTAGCAAGCCCCCCACGTGTGGGGGGTGTTTTAAAATTTTTTTTTGGGCGCGGCATATAGCCGCGCCGTCCATGAAGAAGCGGGGGCTGAGCCCCCCGCGTGCCACCCTCGTGCGGCGCCAGGCGCCCGCCGCCGCGGCCCGCCGCCGCCGCGCCGCCCCAGGGGGGGGGGGGGGGGTCGGCCCGGACCCGGACCCCCCCGTTTCGAACCAGATTTGGTTTTTGGCCCATAACATGAGCCTCGGACCTCCAAATGACGAACCGTCTGCGGAAACGCGATCCTTGGATCGAGACGGTCGTTTCGGTATATCGCACTCAAGGTTTCGGATTACTTTGAGTTCGGCCGGGTTGGTTCGTTCACGAAACCAACCGGGCCTTCGGAGCGGAAACACTCATATCTTGAGCCACGAACGTCCGATTGACGCGCCGTCAGTCGCGTTGCGTTCCTCTTAGTGAGACGGATCTTTTGGCATACTCCGCCCGAGGTTTGGACGTAGGTGGAGTACGGTCGGGTTGGTTTTGCCTTAAAAACCAACCGGGCCCCGGAGACGAAAAAGCCAATAACTCACAGACCAGGCGTCCGATTGACGCGCCGTCTGTTTCGTTGACTTCCTCTTGATGAGACGGAACTTTTGACATACTCCGCCCGAGTTTTGGATGCAGACGGAGTATGGCCGGGTTGGATTGTACCTGAAATCCAACCGGGCCCCTGGAACGGGAAAGCTGATATTTTTCAGACAGGACGTCCGTTTGACGAACCGTCAGCGGCGTTGGTGTTTACGTTTAGTAACGGTCCCTATGAGTATACCCTATGGGAGTTCGGGGTACAGTTGAGATACGGCCGGGATTGGTTCGCACTCGAAACCAACCGGGCCCCTGGGACGAAAAGGCTAATAACTCACAGACCGGGCGTCCGATCGACGCGCCGTCTGTTGCGTTGAGACCCCTGTGACGAGACGGACTTTTGAGATACTTCTTTGCGGGACTTTGTGATACTTGGAGTATCGACCAGTAGCTCGTGGAGCGGATCCTCCCGGAGACGAGCGTGCAGAGTACGGAGACCGTGTAGCCGGCTGAGACCTGACGACTGCTTGACCGACTCGACTTGGAGTGAGTCGACTAGCCCAGTGGACGGAGCGCCCGGTATTTGGCGGCAGACCCACGGCGGACGGAGCGCCTGGTAGTTGGCAGCAGACCTGCGGTACTCGACAGGAGGAGTACCTCAGTAGGCTATCTGGGTAGCGCCCGGTATTTGGCAGCAGACCCTCAGCGGACGGAGCGCCTGGTAGTTGGCAGCAGACCCGCAGTACTCGACAGGAGGAGTACTTCAGCAGTCTTAGGTTAGTGAGCGGCGGCCTCGGAGTCGTGACAGGACCACTGTACACTCTAGAGACGGAGCTCTTCAGCAGTTACGGTTTCGATAATGAAAATCCTGGTTTGAGCTGAGACTTTTGACCTTTGTGTTTCCTCATGATTGAGATGGGTTACTTGATAACTTAGGTATATGTATGGGCATATACCTGGGTAGTGGTTATCCGTTGATCTCATGATCATTGTGTTTCCTCATGACTGAGATGGGTTACTTGATAACTTAGGTATATGTATGGGCATATACCTATGTAGAGTTTAACTGTTGAGATCTTCTTGTGATTATCCTTGTTGGTTTTAGTGAGACCTTGAGGGTCTCGGGGTCCCTACTGAGTATCGTTATACTCACCCCTGCACGGGCTATGCCCACACCTCATTGTGTTGGTTGCAGACGACGGCCAGTACTGGCAGAGGCCGAGTGTTCGAGGACTGGACGGTACCTGGAGGTGGACTATAGGACGAGGCGGTACCCAGAGGCAGACCACTGGGCGGGACATACTCGGAGCAGACGGCGGGACCCGAGGAGCAGAGGAGCTATCTGTACCCACCCTTCAGGTGGGATTTCCAGTGGACAGCTCGGCGTAGCAGCTTTACTTTTCAGTTGCTGTTTTTCCTTTCGAGTTGTACTTTACAGTTGGGCTTGTATTTCCGGCCCCTTTTTACTTTCCGCACTTTTAGTTGTACTCTGTTTTTGCTTAGTGTTACTTTCAGCTTGCTTACTCTGTGGTGTTTGTTTACTTTACAAAGGCAATGCCTTCCCTTTTTATCGGGATTTACGCCTTGGTGCTAGTCGCCAGCCCCTGGCCTATGGAAGGCGGGCTTGGGGTAGTCACGGCACGGACCCCGAGGGCGGGTCGTGACAGATTGGTATCAGAGGTGGTCGGTTCTACCGCAGACTCTGATCTTTCTTTTTGTGAAGCAATAGTGTTAAGGGTACCGAGTGTGGTTTTCAGTACAGGGAGTCCAGTGTTGGTGCGGGCGGCCGACGTATCCATACACCAGGACCCTGACAACTAATTTCCGACTTTGTGCACGAAAACACTGATTGCGTGTGTGTTTTCAAAGGTTTTCCCCTTAAAACAGCTCAAACTAGGTCAGCTCACCAGGTATAATCGTTTGATCGTGTTACGTTGTTTCTTTCAGGATGGCCCCACGATGGCAGCCAGCTAGGGTTCCGAGAATCGAACGTGACGACAGCCCACTGAGCGACGAGGCCTCAGTGCAGGGCCCTTTGTCAGCAGTGGCACCGGTGGTAGCTCTACCCGCCGAGCCCCCGATGCTTCCAGCAGCAGCCGCTGACGATGCACGTCGCCTCAGCGCACTGCATGAGTTTCAGCGCCAGCGACCGCCCAGGTTTCGCAGGGAGACGGATCCCCAGGCTGCAGAGGACTGGATGGAGGCAGTGGTACGAGTTTTTAGGCTAGTGAGGACGCCGGCAGACTTCATGGTGAACTTTGCTACCAGCCTCCTTCAGGCAGTAGCAGGTAGGTGGTGGAGCCACTTGTTACAATTTTGCGATGAGATGGACTTCGCATGGGAAGACTTCGAGACCTTCTTCAGGGTGGAGTTTGTGCCAGTATCTCTACACCCCGAGCGTGTACAGGAGATTCTGCCTTTGCCGCGTGTTTTTTGATCAGAAGCCGAGTCATCTGTGGGCAGTAGACAGATGATGCAGAGGTCCAGGAGGACCAGACCAGCAGTTGGGCGATCTCGGGTTTTAGGACTGGTGGTGCAGGGAACCCGGAGTGGGAACAGAGCTAGCCGTGCAAGGAGTAGGTTGTGTTACTCATGCCGCGGAAAGGGTCACCTGGCACGTGACTGTCCGACTCCTCGATCCGCGGGCTTGGGGGGAGCCACCGAGGTTGAGGCAGCGACAAATGCTTGAGCAACAGTAAAGCAGGTGGACAGGAGCGGAACTAGTGGATACGTCTCTTGTACTTCTAGTTCCATGTTGATGTTGCTTTTGTGTAGCGTCTTGTATTATGAGCTGCAATAATAAAAGACGCATCCTTTGTGATGTTTTCATTCCTGTCCTCTTTTGTGATGTTACTAAGAGGATCCAGTTGACTGTTGACCTGACCCTCACTTGTGAGACATCTACTGGAGGAGACCAGTTACCACACACTGATGCCGACAGTGTGACTCAACCCTTGGAGGCGAGAGTAATGGTTGGATCTCTTAGTAGTAGCATCGAGGCCTTACGATGTCATCCTTGGTGTGGATTAGTATCATCCATGTTAGGATTGACTGTTTTAGGAAAAGAATGTGGTTCATCCAGGGGATGAGACCAGGTTTCTCTTATCGGCAAAGAAGAAATCTCGCAGCTCTTGTGGGACCAGAGATGGTCCGGGCCACGTCAGAGGAGGTCCAGGTCATCCAGGAGCGGATGAGGACAACACAGAGCCGGCAGAAGTCATTCGCTGACAGGAGGCGGAGGCCACTAGAGTTCGAGGATGGTGACCACGTCTTCTTGCGGGTCTCACCTCGACGTGGTATTCGGAGATTTGGCCGAGGAGGCAAGTTATCTCCGCGCTTCATCGGACCCTTCCAGGTCCTCAGCAGGGTTGGTGAGGTGGCTTATCACCTGGCTCTACCACCTCAGTTGCACCGGGTGCACGACGTCTTCCACGTATCTCAGCTGAGGAGATACGTGCACGACCCGACGCACATCCCTGACCATGTGGAGCTTGACGTTGACGATGGGGCGACTTTTACGGAGGTCCCGGTGGAGATAGATGATCGACATGAGAGGGTCCTACATGGACGATCGATTCCTCTTGTGCGCAACAGATGGTGGCACGGGAATCTCCAGGAGAGCACATGGGAGCGGGAGGCTCAGATGCGTGCTCAGTACCCTCTTTTGTTTCCCTAGTTTTTGTTGTATCTTTACGGGGACGTAAATCCCTGAGGTGGGAGTAATGTAAAGACCCGTAAAATTCAAGGGAATTTTTTTCTTAATTTTCTTTAGAATTTTACAAGAGCGCGGTTTCAGACGGCACCTGATTCCGAGGTCCGGAGTGCCCGGAATTAATTTCTGAAGTTTGGCTCGGGTACGTTCAGTGAACGAACGAGCGGGTATTTCTAACTTTTGATATGGTGCTCGGAATTGAAATCTGAGGGCACTGATGAACTCGCAGCGCCGATATTCGCTTAAAGAGACCTTTTTGGGAGTTGCGTTTGTTGCGGGTTGAAAGTTAATTTTTTGAGGTTTTTAGTTGAGTTAAATAAAATTTGTGTAGAACAAATTTTATTATAACTTCGTAAAACCTATCAAAGGAGGTTGGAAGTGGGACCCACACCCACTTAACCTCCCTTGGGAGGATTAAGTGTGGTGGGGCCCACACGAACCCCCACCTTTTCAACTCCCCTCTCTCCCTCTTAATGGCTTGATATCTTAACTTCTATTTAATTATACAACTCATGTATATTAAATAAGTGAGTTAATTTTGGAGTTAGGCATTTTGAATTTCAAACCTTTGAAATTCTTTTTGTGAATAAAATAAGACTTTGTCTTATTTTGTTGGGTTAGAACTCTTAGCCATCTTGAAGTGGTTGAGAGCTTTTCTGTCTTCTTCAACCTTGACGAAGAACACGAAGAACGCCGTTCTTCAATGAAGAACTTCTTCGCCGAAGAACACGGTCTTTCCGCGACGCCATATCCGCGACGTGACGTTCTTCTTCCGCATCATCTTTTCCGCGACGAACGCCATCGACAACGACTCTTCCTCCGACGTCAAAGGAATCGACACCGATATTCCACGACTCCGTCAACGTGCGACTATCAAGGTAGGGGTTCTTGAGTTCGTTGTTTCCTTTTTATTTGACTTTCCTCAAGACTTGACGTAGAACGCTCAAGTTCCGACGAAGAACGCCGCTCCGCTCTTCTTCGTCTTCGGTGTCAACGAGGGAGAACACCGCACCTTCCTCGGACAACCTTCGTCGGCGTACAAGGATTCGCCAACGACGTGCCTCTTCGGACGTGCCTCTTCGTCGTTGAATTTGACGAGCGACGACCGCGTCGCCCGACCTCCGCGACGTCGTCTTCCGCGGAACGTAGAACAATCTTCGAACCTTATACCAAGGTAGGGGTTGTTGTTTCATTATTTATTTATTCCATTTCTTGAACGTGGATCTCGCATGTCTAACTTGAGGCTTGAATGTTTAAGTTGAGTTGTTTATTTAACGTGAGGGGGGGGGGACCGCATGAACACGGCCGAACCCCCTCCATCGTTCATGTTGTTTATTCTTGCGTGAGGAAGCAAGTGGCGTGGTGCCGTCGCTCCACGCGGTTGATCGTGCAAATATTTTACGCGGCACCGTCGCGCTACGTCGAGGAAGAATCTTCAAGAACGCGACGCCGTCGCGCCGCGTTGAAAAGAATCATGGCACGGCGAAAGGGGCGCGGTGCCGTCGCACTGCGCCGGACGACGAACACCGCGGCCGGTTCCGGGCCGCGGCGGGACGAGGAGACCGCGGCCGGATCCGGGCCGCGGCGGGATGTGAAGACCGGCGGCCGGGCCGCCGGCGTCGGAAGTCGAAGGCGGGACCGGAATTTCCGGTCCCGTTGGTAAAAACCGGCCGGCCAGTTGGCCGGCCGGATGACATAAAACCAGGGGAATAAATCCCCCGGCCGGTTCAACAAAACCCCCCTCTTAATGAGGGGGACGGTTCTTTAAAGGAGGGGGGGGGGGCAGCAGCCCCCCGGTTCGTTTCCAGCAAGCCCCCCACGTGTGGGGGGTGTTTTAAAATTTTTTTTTTGGGCGCGGCATATAGCCGCGCCGTCCATGAAGAAGCGGGGGCTGAGCCCCCCGCGTGCCACCCTCGTGCGGCGCCAGGCGCCGGCCGCCGCGGCCCGCCGCCGCCGCTGCCGCCGCCGCGCCACCGCGCCGCCCCAGGGGGGGGGGGGTCGGGCCGGGTCGGCGCGGACCCGGACCCCCCCGTTTCGAACCAGATTTGGTTTTTGGCCCATAACTTGAGCCTCAGACCTCCGAATGACGAACCGTCTGCGGCAACGCGATCCTTGGATCGAGACGGTCGTTTCGGTATATCGCACTCAAGGTTTCGGATTTCTTTGAGTTCGGCCGGGTTGGTTCGTTCACGAAACCAACCGGGCCTTCGGAGCGGAAACACTCATATCTTGAGCCACGAACGTCCGATTGACGCGCCGTCAGTCGCGTTGCGTTCCTCTTAGTGAGACGGATCTTTTGGCATACTCCGCCCGAGGTTTGGACGCAGGTGGAGTACGGTCGGGTTGGTTTTGCCTTAAAAACCAACCGGGCCCCAGAGACGAAAAAGCCAATAACTCACAGACCAGGCGTCCGATTGACGCGCCGTCTGTTTCGTTGACTTCCTCATGATGAGACGGAACTTTTGACATACTCCGCCCGAGTTTTGGATGCAGACGGAGTATGGCCGGGTTGGATTGTACCCGAAATCCAACCGGGCCCCTGGAACGGGAAAGCTGATATCTTTCAGACAGGACGTCCGTTTGACGAACCGTCAGCGGCGTTGGTGTTTACGTTTAGTAACGGTCCCTATGAGTATTCCCTATGGGAGTTCGGGGTACAGTTGAGATACGGCCGGGATTGGTTCGCACTCGAAACCAACCGGGCCCCTGGGACGAAAAGGCTAATAACTCACAGACCGGGCGTCCGATCGACGCGCCGTCTGTTGCGTTGAGACCCCTGTGACGAGACGGACTTTTGAGATACTTCTTTGCGGGACTTTGTGATACTTGGAGTATCGACCAGTAGCTCGTGGAGCGGATCCTCCCGGAGACGAGCGTGCAGAGTACGGAGACCGTGTAGCCGGCTAAGACCTGACGACTGCTTGACCGACTCGACTTGGAGTGAGTCGACTAGCCCAGTGGACGGAGCGCCCGGTATTTGGCGGCAGACCCACGGCGGACGGAGCGCCTGGTAGTTGGCAGCAGACCCGCGGTACTCGACAGGAGGAGTACCTCAGTAGGCTATCTGGGTAGCGCCCGGTATTTGGCAGCAGACCCTCAGCGGACGGAGCGCCTGGTAGTAGGCAGCAGACCCGCAGTACTCGACAGGAGGAGTACTTCAGCAGTCTTAGGTTAGTGAACGGCGGCCTCGGAGTCGTGACAGGACCACTGTACACTCTAGAGACGGAGCTCTTCAGCAGTTACGGTTTCGATAATGAAAATCCTGGTTTGAGCTGAGACTTTTGACCTTTGTGTTTCCTCATGATTGAGATGGGTTACTTGATAACTTAGGTATATGTATGGGCATATACCTGGGTAGTGGTTATCCGTTGATCTCATGATCATTGTGTTTCCTCATGACTGAGATGGGTTACTTGATAACTTAGGTATATGTATGGGCATATACCTAAGTAGAGTTTAACTGTTGAGATCTTCTTGTGATTATCCTTGTTGGTTTTAGTGAGACCTTGAGGGTCTCGGGGTCCCTACTGAGTATCGTTATACTCACCCCTGCACGGGCTATGCCCGCACCTCGTTGTGTTGGTTGCAGACGACGGCCAGTACTGGCAGAGGCCGAGTGTTCGAGGACTGGACGGTACCTGGAGGTGGACTATACGACGAGGCGGTACCCAGAGGCAGACCACTGGGCGGGACATACTCGGAGCAGACGGCGGGACCCGAGGAGCAGAGGAGCTATCTGTACCCACCCTTCAGGTGGGATTTCCAGTGGACAGCTCGGCGTAGCAGCTTTACTTTTCAGTTGCTGTTTTTCCTTTCGAGTTGTACTTTACAGTTGGGCTTGTATTTCCGGCCCCTTTTTACTTTCCGCACTTTTAGTTGTACTCTGTTTTTGCTTAGTGTTACATTCTGTTTGCTTACTCTGTAGTGTTTGTTTACTTTACAAAGGCAATGCCTTCCCTTTTTACCGGGATTTACGCCTTGGTGCTAGTCGCCAGCCCCTGGCCTATGGAAGGCGGGCTTGGGGTAGTCACGGCACGGACCCCGAGGGCGGGTCGTGACATTTATGTTATATAAATCATCAATTTAATCTTTTACTACACACAACACTAGATTTTCTTTCTTTACACACAATCTCAACCTTCCTCAATAGCTTGCATCGTACGCAATACCGAGTTTCACTAAACAACGATTTGCTATTAAAATATTATTAAAATTAGCTGTTATGAATAGTAATAACCACTTTTTAAAAAAATTGTATTTTATTTTTCAAAATGGACTTTATTTTTTGATTCGGAATATTGAAGTTAGCCAAGGGTGAAATTTTTGTATTTTTCTGAAAACTTTCAATTTTGGATGAATATTGAAAACACTAGGTTACTATTTAAAAACCAGCTTTTTATTTAAACAAATATTTATTTTATTTAAATTTATTTTAGGTCATAATTGATACATAATATCTGTATAAGTTAAAATTAATTCATTAGAGTCATTTTATAATTATTTTAGATATATAAAAACTTTATTGAACTTATCACCGTATTTTACCCACCTCCTAGGAGAATTTGCAAATTTATATAAAACTTAATTTTACCACTTCTGTGATTGGAATTTCGAAAATCTGAGAGACATGATTAATATCAAGGACTACAATGTGGTTCAATGAGATGAATGTATTTTTTGGTGAATAGTAACTTTTAACGTTTTTTCCCACGGTTAAAAGTAAATAGGGTAATTAAGGGTAAAAATGATAGTATTATTACCCTAAAACATGTTCTAATCCTATTTGATAAGTGTAATTCGACCAAAAACAACCTTAGGAAGAACATATGACCACTTATGCCCACATGGATTAGATTAGGATATTTAATATTATTTTATTTAAAGAATAGTTAAAATAGTTAAAATCAATGTTTTAAAACTAAAACATTTTTAATATAGGGTTATACATAAGATAAATTCGACTATAAATATTAATTAGAAAGATAAAACAATTTCCTACATAATGGTATTTTATTTATAAGTTTTAGACCTTAAATAATTTAATTTATTTATGACACAATGATGATGCAGTAATTATCTTATTAATGAAATATTGACATAATTGATGTTATAAATACCCAAATAAATGTAATTGGTGACTTTTTATGAATTAAAATAATTTTCTAGGTTAATATGACATGTTATTATTGATTTTATTAACTGTTTTTGAACTAATATTTCTGTTATGATTTTCACAAAAATAAATTACCAAATAGTGTCAAAATTGAAATAAAATAGTTTTTAAAACAAATATTATATTATTAATTATATTGTATTCCTAAAAATCTAAGGTTCGGCCAAATGACTTAAATAAAGTTATATATATTAATAATAAACAACTTGGGGTTCGTTTGGCATGTTATAGTAAGTTTATTAACCTTATAGTGTAAGAAAACAAGAAGGCACGGTAAAAGTAAAAATATTTAACATAAAGTTAAATCTAAATGATAAGGTTAAAATAGAACCCCAAACGTGTCTAAATTCTATTTGATTAGAGTTTTGCGACCCATACCCACCTAAGCTTCGAAATAAATCAATTTGGATCTATTAAAAACTGAATATGACTTTATAATAAAATAATATTTTTAGTTTTTCCAAAGGTGCCCCTCTCCTCCATTATAAAAGGGCACCTCCTCCCTCGCTTCCTCACACCACTGTGAGCCTTCAAGCTCAGAAACACCCTGCCAAAATCTCTTCTCCACTTCCCTAGAAACATCCTAGAGGTCCTGGTCTTCTTCAAAGTCCAATTTTAGTTCCCCAAAAGGAGGTCTCAAAGAGGCGCTTCAAAGAAGAGGTAATGTCCGTTACCGATTCTTTAAACTTTATTTCTTCTTCCACTTCTTCTTCTTTAGTTGTTTCTTTATGAAGTAATAACATCAGTATCACTAATATACTGATATGTTCTTATAAGTATGAAACAACCCTATTTCACCATCTATCCATCCTATAGAAAACGAAATCACCGCTCGTGCGTACGTACGGAATACCGTCTCCACGCCGTGGTGTAATCTATTTTCCACCACCGCCTTACATGGATGGGTATAATGGTGTAAATAATAAATATATATGATAATTGTAAATTGATATTGATTCAGAAATAGTATACATACACTTCAATACAATTCCACCTTCATGGGAACGATATCATCGCTCGTGCGTACGTACGGAATACCGTCTCCACGATGTGATGCGACTCGTTCTACATGATCTTCACTGCATAATGATTATATATATGAATATAATGAAGGAAGATGATTTATATTACACTAATAAAATTCTGTAAATGAGGTATCTATAACCTAAAAAGAATAATAATAATTTATTCGACAAAACACGAATAAGAACAAAAAGTAATAAACACCCGAATAACAAGTAGCAATGAAATATTACTAATAAAAAGCTAAGAATATGACCATATATGATATCATAAAAATAATTATGATTCTTGAATAAGTCAATGACATAATTTAAATCATTATATAGGATATTTGGACACATACAAATCAAATCAGACCTAAGGTAATGGAAAATCTCACAATCTCATTTTTATCCGAGATTGTTTATATTCAGAATTTACTGGGGAATATTTATCATCCACATCAATGTTTCCTCAATACGTAATATTATTTATATCCTTATACAATTGTTTAAATCCAATTTTACCCTTCAATGAGTTTTTTTTAAAAGATATGAAGGGAATCTTTTTTCGTTTTTCGTATGAGGTACTTTTTGACTTTTCCGACCAAAGTACGAGAAGAATGTTTTTTAACTTATACGGCATGAATGGATTTTTAGAACATTATTTCCAAAAGATTCCTTTACAAGTTTTCAAGTTTATTTTTTATCAACGTCTTTTAGTGTAAAATTGTATGACTTGATTAGAAAGGAAAAATGTTTTTGATGTAGAAAGGATATTTTCCTCAAGAATGGAGTTCAAGCATTTTATCAAAATTATTTTCCATCTAAGATAATATAGGGTTCTGTTTCTATCCCTATTTTTACATTGATTTGATTATGTTATAATGGAATTATGAAGTCCTTTTATTCTATATGATTTATGTTATGATGGAATGATGTTTAATAATCCCATTTTTATTACATGGTTTATGCTATGATGTATGATTTATGATCTTGTGGAACACATAAGATTGGTATCATTATGAGATTGGTGGGACATATATCTCCCTATAATGCATTGGGTAAAGATTTATATCTCATGAGATAGACATGGATGGAACGGCAGGTTAAGCCGGTTCAGTGAAACATGACTGAAACAAGGAGTGAACTCGGTTCGGAATGGACTTTGTCTGCTAAGATAGTCTTGGCAATGAGTCTTGAATACTAAGAAATGATTCTCTATGATTATGTGTGTATTCCACAATGTTTCTTGTTTTAAGTTATGATTATTGGGATTACATTTCACTACTATGATTTATCCCATGTTATGAAATTATGATTTCTTTTGCAGGTTATGATTTCCAAAAAGTTATGTTCTTATGAATATGATGTGATTGATATTTATTTTGTTTACCCTTATTGAGCATTTTAGCTCACCCTTTTGTATTTTTTCTTTCCCCAGGTGATGAAGAAGGTTATTAAGTATGATATGCCAAAAGGGACTCTAGATATGATTAAATAAGTGGGAGACAATGTAGATGCTTTATGAACCAGTTGTTTATGTTTCCCAGTTTCCAAAGACACTATACATAAACGGTCCTTTCATGGTTTTGTTATATGTATTAATAAGTGTACTTCAATTTTGAAGTACTAACAATGTATGTAATGTATGGGTCGTTATAGATATGTTTTTCAATTTTTTATAATAAGAGTTGGTGGGTGGTTCCCCTTTATAAGTCATGTTTTTAGAAAACTAGTAATTACTTAAAATATCAATATATTATATGTATCTATATCTATTTAAATTGATGAAAAGTAACTTATATTAAAATATAAAGAGGATAAAGTCTAAATATATTAATATAATTTATTATTCTATGTTTTTAGACATTTTAAACATTTCATTTGGGTTTTCTTTAATTTTATCAATGTGTGACCCAAATAGTTGAAACAAATTTTCCACTCATTATATGCCAGGAAATTTATTTTGAAACTATCAATTGGAAGATACATCATACCTCGATTATTTCACATTCAATTAAATTTAAATAAGATTATAATTGGTTTATAGTTATTTAAAAATAATTTTAAAACATTAAATACCACTTGAAGGCATTTTCAATAATATTTACATATATCGAAAATAAGGGAGTCAAGATAAAAATTGAATTAAAATAGGAATTCAAAAAATATCAAATGTATTTTATAATTATATATTTAATTTGTGGGTAAGAAATATTTGTCCAAAATATATTACATTTAATATTTTTAAATATTATTATTTGATTTTACCCCTACATACAGAATTGTTGCATTGGTGTTTCGTATTAATTCATTGGTAATTATAATATTACTAAAATTAAATAATAAATTAATACAACAAACATAAATTATTCATATTCAAAATAACCGTTTATAAACAATCAGGTCCTCTTTTTATCAATACGAGATAATAAATGTAATAAATGAATAATAGCATCAAATTGTAATTTTTATTAACATACCATAATATAAAGGTAATAATCTAAGATAAGTGGCACAAAATTCCTTATTTTAAATTTTAGGATGGTTAAGGTTGAATGAATCTCATTTTATGAGATAACTTCATATTTTATATGAGTTTTAAGATATACTCTGACATTTTAACAATCACTAAATAGTTTTTCCCATTAAAATGGAGAAAACAATTTACCCGAGTCACTATTCAATAAAAATAAAAATTATATTGGACTATTTAAAATACATTATCAAAATTATTATAAATATGAAATCTAAATTTCAATATTAAATTCTTATAATTGAATGAAATTAATTTTCATATAACTTAGAAAAAAGCATTGATAATAGTTTCTATAATGTATGTTCTATGAATACAAATGAATTATTCCAAAATCAAATATAATGTTTATTATATTGGAAATAATTTGTTATGATTAATAAATGGTTTCATTAGTTAGATTAATAAAAAATTAAAATACCATGGTAGTTCTAAATAATATGCTTCAGTGATGTGAAATGAATGTTTTAACCAAAATCTATATTTTCACTATTTGTCCATAAATGAATCTTTTTTAGAAAAATATTAAATATTTCTCAGAAGATAATTGTGATGTAAAAATTGAAAAAATAATCTTTATTTTATAAATATAATTTATAATATTATTATATTTTAATTATATTTATTTGACTATTAAAATCATAAAAAAATATTTAGATGAAAACTATTATAAAAGCATAAAAGTAATATAATATTTTTCATTAGCAAGTTCCAAAAATTAGATTAATGATATCCTTATTAATTGAATTAATTACTTGTATTATTTAAAAATTATCTTATATATATACTATAGAATTATGGCAATCCTATTCATTCCTGATAACCCAAGAACATTGTTTTAATAGTTAATATAAATATTGAAATTTTTATTTATTTCTTCTTGGTGTTGCTTGTGGTGTATGAAATTAAACAAATTATTCATTTAAAATAAAAAAAAATGAAATAGTAGGTTACAATTTTTTATTATTTTCATTATAAAATTCATAGATTGTTTTTAAAAGAAGATTTATTTTCCCCACATATGATGTCTGGTCTCAATAAATTTGAAACATTTGAAAATGTTGATGATAATTTGTTAGGTTTCAAATTTTGGAGTGATTATATATTTTGTTAAAAAAATATTGAAATAATTATAAAAGGAAATTTGTTTTTTTTTATTTCAGATTCATCACATTTTGACAATATATGACATGATGGTTCTGCCAATCATTCCAAGAAACATCAACTCATAAAGAAAATTTGAATACAAAACTGGAACTATATATATTTTGTAATTTGTTGATATCTATTAAAGAGGTGTTATATCCTAGCTTTTGTATTTGAAAATTAGAAACTATTAAAATTTTTACGGATAATTATTCGAATGATGGATTATCAAATAGTTATTTTGATCAGTTATTTCATTATTCCAATCATTATTTCACGAAGGTAATACATTTCCTATAAATTTATATGAAATAAAAAATGTTTATTTAAAATTTTGTTCTTAGTTAATATAAAATACATGCATGTTCCAATGAATTAATCTTATGTTATGGTGAACATGAGTATTTTTGTTAATTTTCCAACATGTGTTAAATCATGGTATTATGAGATATGATAAGAAAATTACATATTTATTTATATTAAAAAAATGGAAGTATTTTTTTAATCTAGACTAAAAAATCTATTTAAATCTTGTAATATTGCACCATTGGTGACATGTTATAGGTCTAATTATTTTATCAGAAAAATGCATCCTTTGGATAGTGTATCATGGGAACTATTTGATAAGGTGTATATGTATTTTTCTTTTTAACATCCAAAATTATGGTTGGGTCTTTCCACATATGGTTTCTATCCTTTTATTGATTTGGGAAGTTAGTAATCTTGTTTTCCAATTTTCATTACTGTGTAAAACATACCTCCATGAAATTTACTAAAAGAACCATATATATATGTGTGGAATTTTTAATTACATTAAAATTAAATGAAAAATATAGTTTTTTGTATGGATCCACTAATTGATGAGTAATGTTTTTATGGTATGATGGTGTACGTACATATGACGTAGTTCCAAATAATAGTTTTACTCTTAAAGATGCATTAACGTGTAAAATTGATGAACTTCTAATGTATGGTATATTTTTAGATGGAGTATTGTGGAAAAAAATATAATTTTTCCTACATGTATGAAAAGTAATAGTTTATACTTGTTAATTGAATAAAGGTTTATTTTTTGTCTTGCATCAGAGACTTCGTCATGCATATAACATATTTTGAGGGAATAGAAATAATTATAAAAAATTGTATAATTAAAATTTATAAAAATATAGAAGGGATCTTAGGTTATCTTATAAAATCTAATATTCTTTAAATGCCTCATATTAATTTTTTACAAAAAATATTTAAAAATAATAGGTGGTTTTGGGATAGATCAAATTAGGATAAAGAAATTTAGTTTTAGGGTGCTTCTATATTTATAAAATTTATTGACTCTCCATATTTTAGATGTAATTAACTTGGAAAATAACTATTTTGAAATTATATTCTATTCCATATTAGAAACAATGGGGATAAAAAATGATAATGTTTTAGAATTTTTAGATCATTGTTATATTTATAGGCATCTCAAACTTGATATATTTTTTATTAATGTACAAAAAATATAACCAGTCCAAAATTATATTATAAACATTATAAATATGGTCACTTATTACTCTATAATGGGATTATATATTTTAGGTAACTATATTTTTAAACTTATAATTTGATTCACTATATCCAAAATAGTCTTGTTACCATGTTTTAAAGTCAGGAGTGTGAGGTTATAATGGAAATATGTCTTCATATTTTTCCTAAAAGGTTGTCAAATTCAATGATATGTGAGGTGTTTAATAAGAAAAATCATATTTTAAATGAAATAATATTATAGAAACAATATGTATTTATTCGATGAGTATTCTATTAATATATATTAATCTGATTTTATATGAATTGTTAAAAATATTTCCAAAATTTATTTTTGACTAAACTAAATAGTTAATATTGAATTTTCCATTTGAAGTAGAAATGTGGAGGGGTGTAAAATTTTTGATATATATTACTATTCAAGAGATTTATGAAAAAAAATAAAGAAGATGTTATGTAATAAAGCATCTGATGAAGAACCAATTGTCGAAGGGTTGCTATAGGAGGAAATTTCAAATTTATTTACTTTTTATTTTCAATATGAGTTTCCATAAAGACATAAGAAAATGACTCTTGATAATTGAAAGGATAATGATTTCAAACAATATAAATTTTTATTATTTCACCACCATATATTTGGTTTTTGTTTATATCATGAATGATGACATTCAAATAAAAAACTACACAGATCTCATACATAAGTTCAAATCAATTGGGAAAAAATGAAATGTTTTGTGATTTAAGTGTTACTTTTACTTTCATAAAACAATAAATGTTAAATATATATGTATTATAATTATTTTTTTCATTATGTGATGATCAAATAAAAAAAATAAAACAAATTACAAAGCACATTCTTGAAAAACATTGATAGTGTCATTTTTGAAATATAGAACTAATGATTTGTAACATAATTTTTTTACATTAAAACATATAAAATAATTTATTATCTTATATGTTATTAATTATTTCTTCATCTATAAAATTATCACTACATGGAAATTAAATTCATTGTCAATTATTTGTGTTGAGTTATCCAACAAAAATGTTGATCAAATCTTATGATGCGTATGTGGTTAATAGAATTTGATTTTATACATAGAGATATAGTGAATTTAATAATCAATTAAAATGATTTTATGAGGATATCATAACAAGGAAAAGGAGGTTGACATTTATAGAATTCAATGTGAAATTATTAAATTATGTTTTCTAGGATCGAATTACTGAACAATGTTTATTTTTAACCTTTTTTATACTAATTAGGGTTTATGTCTTCAAACAACTCATGAAATTGTTGATATTTAATATAAAAGTAATATAGTATTAAATGGAAAATATTTTTGGGAATATCAACTACATAGAGTTTATTAATAATATTATTATGCATCGTTGTGAGATTTAAATGAATATTGGAGGGTAATAAAAATGAAACCTCGTGAAAATCTATTTATAGAAAATGAATGTGGCCCTATCAAAGTCCATGATATTGGAATTTAAAAAAATATCTATTACTTAATGAGATAAACATATCTATGATAAAATACCATGGTTATTGGATAATGGTGTTGATAATTTAAATTATGTAACCAATAAATTTAAAATTATAAGGGAAGATAAATTTGATTCTCTTATGGAAATCAGGAATGCCTAGGAAGAAGATAATGACATTGAGACTAATAAGGATAAAAATAAAGATGTAGATAATGACGAAGATAAATAATGATTTATTTTTTGTTTTTAATAAATAGTTATTCGTTTAATATCTTAAATGTCATTATTGAAAATTATTTTCTAGTTAAATCATTTTTAATCAACTACATTCAGAAAAGATTTATATAATATTGAATGAATTTATAATGTTTTTTAGAAAGAAATTTTTTTAATCATAATAATTTTATGTATAATATGGAACATTATAACTATCATGTCATGATATGAATATTGATTAATGATTCACAACATGGTGATGAGCCCCCTAATTTGTCAACCATGGTAGTTGGCGTGAAACTAGAAACTATGTACGGCTGAGGCTATGCACAATTTATTAATTTATATTCTTTAACATTGTGACATACATATCTTGACATTAATCATCATTACATGAATTATCTTAAAATATTAATTTAATTCAGTTTTCATTATAATTTATTTTATTAATTAATTATATGACTAATTATTCTTTTTTTCAATTTTTTCCAAATATATTATTCATTTAGGATACTATTATATTGAATATTTATTTTTTCTCCATGGGAATCCTGGGATCTTTCTCGTAGTGAGTTACGTCATCATGTGTTCATGAACTACATGGTAAATATAAATAAATATAGAATTTTATTATAAATGTATATAATTTATAATTAGATGTATTAGTAAATATTTAAAGAGTTTATTTTATCCTATTAATTATAATATAAGGCTCTCAATTTAATATGCATGACAGGATTTAATGCATGATCATTTCCCTTTATTTTTGTTTAGTATTCCGAAGAGATCTATGTTGAGATAATATCATAATATATTTTAGGACTCTTATTGAATCATAAACTAAATTTAATTACCTCATAGGATTTGGAGGTATTATTTACATATGAAATTGGGATGTTGTTCTGGAGGATATCTGATTCAGCTAAAAATAATTAGTGAAGGCTAAATGTGACACATAGTGATCAGTGTCGTACTTTTAGTATACGTCCTCAAAACTTTTTATGTGATAATATATATTTAATTATTTATTTTTTTATTTAATACTAAATGTGTGGGCTAAATTTATGTAGCCTATAATGGATCCATCCCTTTGAGAGTTTTATTTATACCATAATCTATACACCGATAGAAAATATGTAGCACCAGTGAATCAAATATTGTAGGTGAACGTTGTATCATGAAATGTTGCCCAAATTCACCATTTAAAGAGTCTTTATTTGATAATTTATATGAAAGTTTTATTTTATAATTTTAGATTGAAAAAAATTATATTATTGAATTTATCACATCAAAATTATCTTTGTATGACTATTTGAGCCTAGTCTAACAAGGATGATTTTTAGTCGAAAATTATGGCTTTCATGAAACATTAAATTTTGATGAATTTACAATCTAATGTTCACCTATAGTTTATGAACCCATATTATGTAGTAAAATATGAATTTATTGATTAAATAATTTTTTTAAATTTTTCCATTTTAGCTAAGAAATTTATTGAAAACACTTTTTTAACTAATTAGAATGTTACATTAGTATAAAATCAGTTTTCAATATTTTCCTTCAGTGATGTATTCTCATGGCAGCTTTTGTTTATACATTCTTTTAATGCCTCAAATTTTTTATTTGATTTATACTAAATAAATTTATTACATTTAAATGAGTATCCAAAATATTATTACATTATATATAAATTTAAAATTATAAAATATATTTATATAAAAGTGGTTCTTACGTGATTATGTGTATTTCTTATAAAATTGAATTTTCACACATTTAATAAAGTAATTTAATAAATTAATTTCTAAATTTAAAATTAAATTTTTTTTTCTTAATAAAATGTTCAATATTAATATTTTTATTAAAAATAATGACTAATATTATTAATTAATTTCAATGTTAAATGTAAATGGTGTAAATTTAGTTAAACACGTTTTAAAAGTGCTACGGAATTTTAAACTTTTAACTATAATTTAATTGATCAGATTATTATAGAAAAATAAGTTATCTAACTACTGTTTTGTATAATTTGGATACATTAACCTATTAATAATTCAATGTAATTATTTAAAATGTAACGGTGTTCCCAAAAATACAATTTTCATAACATATAAAATGGGAAATCATCCCCACATCAAGACACACATACCATTTCTATTTGAAATTGAAAATATAAAATATTTATATCACTATATCCCTCACCCAAATAAAGTAATCAATTTTTAACACATTATAATCCTAATCCCTTCAAATTAAAGAATACCTCCATGAAAAATGAAGTCCCCAACCTGCGTATTATCAAATACTTACATTTCCCCATATTTATATTCATTATAATTTATTCAATAATAATTAATATCAATTTATT
Source organism: Viscum album (assembly GCA_963277665.1). Lineage (NCBI taxonomy): Eukaryota > Viridiplantae > Streptophyta > Magnoliopsida > Santalales > Viscaceae > Viscum > Viscum album. The sequence continues at coordinate 599,796,203 of OY728162.1, read as the reverse complement.
ATTTCCATTTTTATATATTATAATTTCTATATTAATGGTATTTTAATTATTTAATCACATACCCCATCCACTAATAAAAACAAACTTTTTTGTTCATTTGTTGTGTAGACTACCACCTCCATGACGTACTGACTTTCATTTTCCATTTCCAACATACAAGGATAGATATAAAAATATTATTACATAATATATAATATTTTTAAGATAAAAATTATTTTATGTTTTGGGAAATTTAAAATCCTATTAGTTATATAACCAATAAATAATCAAAGTTAGTCTAATCAAATAATATAAGTTCACTAAGAGGATAATATTTTTTTTTTCAATTCACAAAATGTTTCATATCCAATAATTCGTCTCCAAGTTCATTATAATTATGATATATAACACTAATATATACTATATTATATAATTCTACTTGAGAAATAATAATATTACAACACAAAAATTTCTTAATATTTCACTAATCATTGTAGGTTCATGTTTGATTCCAGATAACCACCTATATGAACAATACTATACTTTTATGTCACTGTTGGATAAGATAACATATTTACATGAAAAATATGATATGTATATGTTAATTCATATTATTTTGGGTTATATATATATATTATTTAATTATTTAATTCATCAATTAAGGTCACTCCCACTGTTGTTCAAAAGTCTCCAAACCATTCTTATTATAGACTTTGTCATCATGGACAAGGTATAATGTGTTGATACAAAGGATCAAAATCGAATAAAAAGGACTATGAATTTTAATAAAAGCATCATCACTATGATGAAAATTAATTAACTACAATCATTTGAAGCCCGAAAGAAGTTTGTGGTATTGCAATAATTTAATAAGAAAAATTAAATAAATTAACATATAAGTCATTCATTTGGAAGATTGTTCCATGATAACAAGTCCCCAATGACTTTGTTCAGTTGATATGATTAAAATACACTCTATATTTCCCACATATTATCTAAGAATCCAACATAGGCCCTAATAATTGAATTCCAAGGGATAGAACCGAACATTGACGATTCCTATGACATCACGACGATCACCTTGATCTCATCCCTTCAATCAGTCAATGATGCTCTTAGACTTATCACTTGGACAGAACCATTCTATCTATATATTTTTATAAGATACATAAATAATCATTCAATTTTAATGAATATTAATTGAAATTTCATTTTCATCCATATTATACAGTAAGGGGCAGAAATACGTTGATAGGGTTCCTCGACCCCTGGAAATAAAACACCCACTTAATAAGTAGTAAATGACATGTTATAATGAATTAACAATATCATTAACATCATTTATATTCAATAACATTATTTTAATAAATTATGTGATAATAAATGTGTCAGTAACATAATTCAAATATATAAATAACATTCAATATTAAAATAATATTAGATTATATAATATTATTCAAGTATTCACTGACTTCCTCATGAATACTTTTAATAATGATAATTTATCCAAATTATTATATATTCAAGTATTATTGAATTTATTTATTTATTAGTGATTGATTACGTGGGAAAATCTCAATCCCTATGGTGGGGCCAAGTATGTCTAATATTCTAATTCACCAGAATAGAGAAGACCCTTGTATATACTATTGTGTTTTATCCTCTTAGCACTTATCTCAATATTAGATAATTGTACTCACAAACCAATAGTAGATTATATCATCCCATAAAGTCCTCTAAAGATATTAGGAATAGAATTTTCAATGAAAACCATACTGTGAACATGCATTTTTTAATACAATATATTTATTTCATATTATATCATAAATTAGGAATCACACATTTGTAATTATCCAAACTTGATTTTTATTTTTTCATCTTACTTGATATACATAAGTCCAAGTACAGTGTCGAATGGTTTCTAAAAGTAATACTATAAAAATAAAATATTCATTAGATTCACAACCTCAACTGAGATGTAACTAATTCTATATTTATCATTTCGTTAATTTCATACGACCAAGGATTCACCCAACACATTCTACTTATCCATGTCTTCAATGTCCTGATTTTATCTTTTCCTAAAAGAATGTGATCAAATGGAACACATTTATAATAATCTAATGTGAGGAGACCACTACACATGTCCTTATATAGGAAAAAATTACACCTCAAAAATGTTGTGTTCCTACCGGCAGGTCTTTCTTAATGGTCTCACCATCTAGAGATCACCATGTGACAACTTCATGAGAAGTAGTCAAGATAATTTCAAGTCTCAAATATGCCATAGTTAGACATATACTATCTTCATTAAATATAATGTATCCCAAACATATTAAATATTTTTATAGTTAATGCGATACTACCCCTAGGTTAATATTATAGACTGGGAAATGATATAACCCTTCAACATGAAAAATAATCTATGGAAATTACTTTTTACATCGTATATTCAAAAATATAAACATGATAGTGGTATGTATGCATAATGTACCACTCTCTATATATATGGTATGGAAATACAAATTAACTGATAATGTTGGTTCTAGGGAATCTAGTTATACAACAAACCCACTATCCCTAGAGCAATCATCATAACAATAATTCTTATCTCCAACATGATATGATAATGTTTATATTGAGTAACATAATTTGTTATGGACTTAACACATTCCTACATTGAATATATTTTCCGATCAGTGAATTTACCTCGAAGATAAATAATTCTAATTTTTTTAACCTATGAATATATACAATGTTAACTATGAAAAATTGACATATTTTCTAATAATAGTAAAAGAATTATCAAAATGAAACAAAATTTACTTACATAGTGTGATTCCAGGAACTGGAACAAATAATTGAATATTTTACAGTGCATCATTAGTTACTTATAAAGTAGAAACGTAGAAATGTAGTTGTTGTTATTTCTAAAAATGGCTTAAATGTGAATCTTCTATTCACTAGGTTTTCAAAATTATGTTATAATAAAGTAGTTATCTAATGAAAGACTAGTTTTTGTCTCCTGAAAATTAGTATCCTTTCTTCCCAAAAAACAACATATATATCTTTTTTACTTGATCACATAAAATTCGATAGTTTTGAGATCTTCCACTGAGATTCTATGAGACATAGTTGATATTTTCTTACCATAATGTATATGTTTTAATTATCGATATATTTAGTGAATATTATGGAATATGTGATTGATCCATCGTAGAAGCATACAAACCTCAACTCACTTATTTAATTTCCTCCTATTTCAAACTCTTAACATCTTAGAGAGAGTTCTGTTTGGTGAAATTTGTAGAAATCATTTGTTTTTAAAAAAATGCATTAATTAATAACTTTTCTGTATAAGTACATTTACATGATCTATGAAAACCATAGGTCGAACTTGGTAGATGATATCCCATAGAATGTTGGTTTCCACTTTAAGTCATTCTCTAGAGAGATACATTCCTTTTGGTCTTAACTAATTGTAATACCAATAGTTGTTTACCATATTTTACCAATCATATTTTACATGGAACAATATGGCTCTCCATCTAATATCTTGTAGAAACATATTGAAAATGAATTCCCAGGTAATTTTCTATGATCATGTTTCTTACGTCAACAATAAAATATATTTCCATATAAATCACCCCATATTAGTATTCTATAGTGTCACCATACCTTTTTGGTTGTGCCATATAGACCACTTCCATGATTAGTCGTCTTAACATATAATTCACAATAAAAATATCCTAGAATACATCTATTAAAACAAATAATCTAATGTATTTGTGCATAAAGAATTAAAATTAAAAATAAATCCTTATCAGTACCACTATTGTACATCCATGGATAGTTTCTCTTCATTACCCACCATAGAATTTAAATTACTATTGCCCAACAATTTGATATATAGAATCCATTATTGAATTTAAATTTCTCTATTCAATATTAAATAATGTACATACAATCCATACATTTAAGAGTTATTATTCTCAATGAATAAGGGTTCATCAACCATGGATAAAATAAAAAATCCCAATGGTTTATAATTCATAAGAATTATGTGTCTCTGGAATATTCCCCTTCCACATGCTATTGTGGAACTCATTCATATTCCAACCATTTGTTCATCTCTAGAATTCTCTAAACCCAATCCAATCATTATACCACTATCCCAATTGCATATGTTCACACATCTATTGAAATATACTATATAAAATGAATATTAATTTTCTATCATTGGTATTACTATTATATCTATTGAGAACAATAAGAAAAATAATTTAGATACACATTCTATTTTTTATGATGCATGTAATTGTATGTCCTTAAAAAATAATTTGCATCAATACCCATGATCATATGAAAAAATGGACTTCCATAATACTATATCTCATTTTATATCATTTTTCATGATAAATGGCATATATTTTCTGAGAAAAAACACTTTGTTGTGATTCATGTCTTAAAAAATAATTGATGTAACTTTAATATATTTATGTTGAATCATTGATATTATATTCACATACAACATGAATATGATGTTTATAAGAAATTGGGCATATAGTAATTACTCTTCATTAATTTTTTTTGATAAATTTTAATAGGTTATAAACATCATAAATCATCTTTATGATCACCATATAATTTATTTGGATAATGTAATGCGTGTTTAGGAATAATTATATGCTACAATATATTGATCAATAAAGTCTCGATCAAAATATTTTTAGCACATCAGCCAAAAGAATCTCATATTTTCTAACTTGAAATATATCATACATCACACACAAATTCCATAAACAATCACAATTTAATCTTATGATATATATTGACTACTAACATAATATTGTAACATCACACAAACTCTATCTAAACTAATTATCAAAGCTGTATTGATTACCTTTTTTCTAATGGATTCTTTGTTTTAAAATAAGTACAAAAATGTGTATATAATACAAAATTATTTAACTAAAAAATTTCTAGAATCACAATTGGTATATCCTTTAAAAACATTCAATTTTCCATAACAATGAAATCTCTTTCCACAAATAGGTATATAATTCTCATATTTTTGATTCATCAAAAAGGGCTATTGAGTTACATATCATTGAACTATTTGTTGAGTATTAAATTAAAAAAAATTCATTTCATAACATGAATAATGACAAATGTTTTTCAAAGGAAAAGTGTGATAATTTTTTTGGTTATAGTCATGAAAAGTTTTACAAGAATCATTCACTTGGAAATTAAATTTTTTGTTCTTCTCACCACATACTTATGAACTACCCCTTCTCATCTTCATGGATAACATGCCTTACATCACATAATGTTTATACAAATACATGGTAATATTTATGAAATATACATATAATATAGGAATATTTTATTCAATAAATAAAAGGTATTATATAATATTTACAAACAATTGATTAATGTACTTGATGAAGATGTGACTAATTACTTATTTATTTCATTATGTTCCATTAAAAATTCCAAAGAATTATTTCATAATATTAAAGGAATATAACCTCATATATGATAACAAAAATATTTTTATTATATGAAGTAGTTTTAGGTATGATTTTATGTTACACATTTAATTTTCCTTTTTTACATTTCATTCAACAATTTACTATATGAATTAATATATTCATTAAGTTATTAATAACATGGAGGACCTTACGTGAAATTTAAGGATGTTTTTTCTCTATACAAATCATTGTTTATCATAAACAAGACTAGAGTGTATGGGTGAAGAAGTTTTAATAATGGTATGTGTTGAAATATCGTAACCAATAATTCATATTTTTAAATCTCTAGTGTAATCATCACCCATTTCTATCTCACATAAATGTCTCCTTACAAATTTATTATCGGTGAGACTACATGTGATGTCATTATTTCCTTGATGTTTTATCCATAACATACATCAGAATTTCTTGATTTCATTATAAAATATAAAATAATATTATATAATCTTTCGATGAGAATTATTTTCACCCTCTCATACTAAGGTGGTGTAACAGGTATGTGGACACCAACACTATAAATATATAATAACATAGTACTTTGCACAAACACCTATAGTAATCTTGTAAACTGAGGCCAGTTTGGATCTAATTTTTCAAATAATTATCAATTTTTACTTGTGTTATTACATGTAATTTAATACATAAAAATATTCTATCTTATTGAAAGTTTATGTTGATTATGAATTTAGACATAAATGATTAATTAATAAAGTCATTAAATATCTCCCACTATTTTTTTGATCTCTATAATCCCTCTATACTAAAATCAAAACACATGGTCTCTTGAGTATTATAGTGAAATGGATCCTTGAAACAACCCCACGTAGTTTAATATCAATGGCTATGCCACTACATGTAGAGTTAAAGGTTGTGATTTGACTTGCCAACCACATTTACATGGTATGCCTTGAACTAATGAGTGAAGTGATAGAATCTAAAATATTAAATATGATTTACCCAAAACATTCTAATAATGTATTAAAATATAATTATGGATACTGATTTTCTTCCAATATCATTTTATTAAACCCTCTACTCTCAATAAAACTTTATAGTAGAAGGACAAACCTTAATATTTGGCTGATGAGCACCCTGTATACTTGTATTTTCTCAAATTCAATGGTAGGCATTTTAGAAATAATATTTCATTGTGGGTTTTTAATAATTTTAAATGAATGTAGTCTTTTCAATATAAATATGTTCATTCAATATTTTCATGCTCACAACAAAAAAGTAACAGTAATAATTTATTACTACTTTATGAATTTTCCCTGATTATTATTTTATGTGTTTTAACTATCAAGAAAATTCATAAAATAGTAATAAAATTCACAAAGGAAATAAATTACGTGACTGACCATGAGAGGAAGTATTAGGTTCTCCATTTAAATGTAATGAATAAATCGTGACCTTGGGGAACAATAACTATGTCACTTATTGACTCATGAAGCACCTCCACCCTAGTCCAGTGTGTTAGCTTCTCTTATGGATTATGTGTCAACCTAGATTTTTCTATGACATATAATGTCATCAGAAAAATTAAAATATACACATATTCATTCAAGGGTGTCTTAAAATTAACAATATACATAGAGGTAATGATTAAAATTAAGTGACTTATACATATTGAATAAAAATAATGATGTGTCAGCTATATAACTAATATAATTAATTACATATATCACACACAATTAAATAAGTAATTAAATAAATAAAAATAGACACTTAACCTGAAAATGCTCAAAACTAGGATTTTATTATATTTAATTCATTATTAAATTAAATTCAATTAAATTTATTATATTTGGCATCTAAAAAATTAAATGAATTGTATAATATAAATAATTTTATTTAATTTTATCTAACTAGTAAATGAGTTTTTTATAATAAAAAAAAAGTAAATAAATTTTTTATTTTTAGGCAGAAAATTAAATTAAATTTATTTGAAATATTATTATTTTATCATTCACTATAAATAAATAAATTTTTATTAATATTGTTTAAAAAAGGCATTAAAACCCCTTATGAGACCCATTTCATATCAGGTTAAACCTATGTAGACCCATTCCAATCCTAGAAGTTCCTATGAAGGGATGTTTTGGGCAAGGAAGACCCACCCTAACCCATTCTTGGTCAGATAGGTTGATTTGGGCTTGTACTGGGTGGGAAAAACATGGTTGGGTTTTAATCGGGGAGATGAATTGGACATCAGGTGTTTATCTGGGTGATCTGAACACACCAAATTTCACCAATTGAGAAACCATCTAGAGGTGGAGGCCATAACTTCTGTGGCTAGTGGCTAGCTATATATTGTTTGTGGTGCACAATGATGTGGAGGGAATCAGAAATCTTGGTCAAAACGGAGGTGGAATTTGGTGACCTCTAGCCCGTTATAGAACTGGTATTGTTAAGGAAATCAAAAATGTGGAGGTGACTCAATGAGGAGAGGTACTCATGGGTTTTCATGAAGGATACGAGGATGGAGAGTTGCACCGCTAGTTTTTAGAAGCAGGTTTGGTTCAATAAAATACTAACAAAGGATGTCATCATCTTATTTGTAATGTGGATATTGACAATAATCATAGAGAGGTATGATCATGGGCTGCCATGACCATGGAGGGGGGAATAGGTCACTGAGGGATCTGATTGAGTGATGGTGAGGCATATACATGATTGGTGAATGAAATAGTTAGAGGGATGGGTGGTGGTGTACCGGTGGGAAACAGAGTTCGACATAATGAAGGCTGGAGGTAGTCTTGGGAGATACATGGGTGCTGGCTCATCACTTCCATGAGGTGGAAATTTGGACAAATGGGATATTAAGATGGATTCCCCCTAATGAATATCCCATTAATTGATTTTTTATTAAAATATAATTTATCAAATTATTTTCCTTTTAAAAAAATTACCCTATAACCACCATTATTTTATCATGTATAACAAATTAAAACCACCCAACCTATCTTTCTATATATGTTTTATAAATATGTCACATTTTTTATCCATTGATAAAATCAATATAATCCTCCCTGATGTCAAAAATCATATTCGATTACACTGGAATTTATATATTCATTTTAAAAATAATTTTTGTAAATTTCCACAATAGGGGAATATTTAGGGGGACAAAATATAAAATTTCATCCAATAGTAGTCCACCTATTGTTAAATAGACTAATATATAATTACATCACCTACTTTCTTTGAGTATAAAACACACAAAAAATATATATATATTTGCATGTGTAAATCATTTTTTTACCAAACAAATAATGGCTTTTGATCCATTACTATTTTTCCAGATATCCATAATAGGGCCATTTGAAGTTGGATGGAATCACGTTCTTTTCCATTAAGACCAAACAAAAACCCTCTACATAATTTAATGAAAATTTGTTTTTTTGGAAAAAAATTAAGAGTTTACTCTGAAACTAATATCTAGTATTGGTGAGTGTAGTAGATGTCGGAGGGAAAGGGTTTGAAAAAAATTTCATTGTCTGAGAAATGAAACCATGTCATGTAATAAAATTCATGCCTCAATAGAGGCCCAAATATCTCACCAAAATTTAGTAAGAAAAAAAATATGTAAAATCATAACTTATTTGATTTAGCTATGCATTTGACTATAGCTAGTTACCTATAATAATTTCTCAATGAATCTGATGTCGAACCCCTATATATCATGCACACATTTCATAATAATTCACACAAACACTGATCATAATATTCCAGCTGTTATTTTTTTTGCTCCAACAATACCTTCGATGTCACGATGATCATGTCGATCCTATCTCTTCGATCCATCAAAGGCATGCATGGACCGACTTCTCGAAGAGATACATGCTATCTCAAGAATGCACGAGGATATAGAATTTATATGTCTATTGTCTTGAATAGCCATTCGGATGAGCGTATCCTTCTTCTTATTTATTTGGAGGCTCATATACCTATAAAGGGTTCAGCGACCAACCATAATTAATAAATCCATAAAATTAACCGAAAATGACTCATTATAATGAAATTAGTACAAATTTAATATAATTTATATTATATTTCATCATTGTAATATATTATGCAATAAAACACAAGTCATTAACTTGATTGAAAATTACCACTAGTTTTAAACGATCCTAAAATATTATTATATTATTCTTTCATAAAATATTTTTCATATATCCAGTAAATACAACATGAATTATTTTAATATATAATTTCAACCTAATTATTCTAGAATCAAATAAAAATGAATTTATCTTTTCCATGGTTATCGATTACATGGACAACTCTCAGAACCCGTGGGTCCCACCCTTTCTGATATTCATATTTACAAAAAAAAGTAAAAAATAATGATTATAGTATTTTTTTACCCTTTACGAACCTATTTGGATAGTAGATAATACGTTACATAAAAAAAGAGTATAGTCTAGCAACCCATAAATCTATGTAAAGAGATATGAAATATTAATAGAAAAATCAATCATCCTAGTAATAAGACACGTGTTATAAAGTATCTTTATCTCCCAATATCTCTAAATGAAGGATTCAAACTTGTGTCATCATCCATTATTGCTTTATAATTTGACGATGTAACTATGAAGGCATTCCAATAACTACCAGGTCTTTAGATTTATGATGGTACTACACTCATGATGAATAATGTATGAGATATACTTCCACAACCAGGATGTGAAAAACCTTATCATGACTATTCAACTGATTCCTTACTACAAATGACATACCCATTACATGATATAATTCCATGACATCAATTTCATTATTTTTTCCTTTCACGAAAGTACACAATCAAATAGAATGTATAGATATTGATATTGTTTTAGAAGACTAATATAAAAGTCTATAGATTCATGAAACCTATGATTTTTCAAACATATGGTTTTTATAATGGTGGTTCTATCCTAATCATATCACATACTAGAGATCCCCAACTGAGATCATTATGAGAATATGTCTTAGTTATTATTATCCCCCAGCACCAGATAATCAAAAGACTACAATTTCATGTTAGTATGATATATCTTGACCATAATAAAAACATTTAATGTTAATTTAAAAGTATATTGATGTCCCCATTATAGACTAAGAATAGCTATAAAAATATTTATAAGACAAATAATAATAAAAATTATAAATTATATAGTTAATGAAAAAATATCAACACCATAATCATAGGTATACATCTTGTAGAACTCATTGTATACTTTTTGTGGTTATCAAAGAAGTACTTTTAATGTTGGGTCTTAAGAACCAAAAATGAGAACATAAATACTCCAAAATGGAATTTGAAACATAATAAAATTTTATACATAATCCTTGAAATTATAATTAATGAAAAATTATTAATACACTTTTCAAGAGGAATGAATATGATCACCACTATTATGACGCATTGCAAACAATCAAAAGTATAACCACTATTGTGGGAATTTTGTAGAATTCACACAGAGGATGAAAATAGATGAAATATATAGAAGAAAATAGATACAAGTAAGATGATTCATTAATTTATTAAGATACATATTTTTTTGAAATATGATTCTTAAATTAAATTTTTAGAATTCAAGACACGAGTTAAGGTTTTCTCAGTCTATAATTTCTCTCATGGAGTAATTGTTTTTAATATAAACATAATTTATTTTATGATGTGTGTACAATTACTATATGAGTTTTTATAAAATGAAATTATTTTATTCAGTTTACTTTAAGATCATGTTAAAAAAATATTTTATGGATTCTATGATTGAATTGCGACCCAATCTATATGTGGGGTCATCCGTATCAATTTTCATTCTTTAGGAGTCATGTTGTAATCCCCATCAATTTTATTTTATTTGGTGAATGAAGTTACATGGAATAAATTTTCCATTATCTTCATGAAATTTAATGGAATTAAAAGTAATATTTTTACCCCTACCTTGTATTATTTTAATTAAATAGTTACCTTTTCATTGGTGTAAAAATAATTCTCTGTAGTAGTAAAGTAAAAGTGTCTCTAATTTCCTAGAATATACATCCTTATCTAGATATTAAAAAGTGTATATAGAAGGGGAAAAAATAAACTTATGAGTAGTGAATCTAAAAATGGTTGGATGTGTTATGACTAAATTATCACCCCCATATAAGATGATTTGGCCTATGACTTCAAAAATCGAGAGAAACTCTCATAGAGTTTCATTGGAATATTTTCAAGGCCTTACTAATATATAATTAATGAATTATTCAACTATTACCTTTTTAGATTATAGGGAAAATATATTAAATGAAATTATTTTCTTCCATAGTCATCCTAATACATTTTATGTACCCTGAAAAATATATTTCATGTTACTTATTTCTTCTTTGATGATACAACATAGATTCGATGTTTATTAATGTACGTTCTCCAAGATATCCTTGTAATTCTATTTAATAGGGATCTTAGGTCCAAAAGGGGGCCTAGATACCCCGGTGGAATGAATCAATGTATGGATATTATTTTAAATTTTCTTCTAATTCCACTAGATCTTGGCCTATTTGTTACAAGGGTCACTTGTTATACTCCTTAATGTCGATGTCCGTTCTAATTTATGATGATGATGATGCACTGAAATAAAAGAAGATATGAAATGACAAAGAAATGTTGTTTTTTACTTTGTTCACCCACACTGGAATATGTTCAAAGAGCATACAACAATGATATTCTAATGTTCCAAATTTAACTTGGATCACTTCAAATAATGATTAGAAGTTTTGGGATAGTTCATCTATGCCTAGGCTCGCTACTTTTACAATGTTTAGGGTATGTTTACTGCATTCCCAAATGTCACTCCCTATGACTCTTTGTTTGGATCACATTTAGTGGAAAGGGTCACCACCTTCCACTTCCTTCACTCGATGCTCTTTGACATTAATGCAATCATAGTTTATAGAAATTCTAGATACATATAATTTATGGATATGTTGGTCCCTTCATTAGCATGAATGTTGCATCATCAACTATAGTTACACCCTATGATTAATTAACTTTTAACCATAGATGAAATAAAAATTTCTTCATATTGTTATGTAACATTAATTAATTTTTAAAACATATTATAATCTTTTTCAAGTATCCTAGTGTGTTACTTGAACCACCTGATCATCCCACATACTGTGTAGTTGGTTTTCTATCCGTAATGACTATTCTATGTACCACTTCCACTTTTTCAAACCATCATTTGTTGGAAGACTGCCTCTAACATCACTATCATGTATCACCTCTACATACATTCTCCATGAATCTCTTTTTTGATCATTTTTTGTGTACATACAATGCTTAGGAATACTTCCAAAGGAGTTGATTCTTCCTCATTTGCAAGTATCAATTCCCCACAAAATACTACCTTAAAATTACTTATACAGACTGATTCACCCTTTGCATAATCTCTTCCCACAAACCATTTCTCCTTCACATTATTCTCCTCATGAACCACTTATCCTTCTTGTAATTCCCTGCGTACCATTCCTTCTTTCTTTATGTTCCACATCCTTTGTAGGATATAGTTTCCCACAAAAAACCATCGGCTGAATTTCTTCTACATGAACCAATTCAACCATCATGAAATTCTCCCTCACGAACATCCATTATACATCATAGAATTACTAGAGGAAAAAGATCTTCTATAATTATATTATCTCCCACTTCTAATTGGTGGGATAATCTCTCCTTATATTTGAAAATATAACTTCTTAATCCACTAAATTGAGATTTACCAAATCATTATTGCAACACCTCCTTGATAGCATACTACTTCTCCTACCGCGGACAGTAATCCATATGTGGAACACTATTTCTATGTGGTCCACATACTATATATATTATAACATGGAAGGAAATTCCCCAAAAGTTCATGCCACACATGTATCGCAATCTCTTCACTATAAACAGTTCTACATACCATTTACACCACTATGCATACTTTTCTCCTACCTGGAATGCAGTTGTGAACCGTTCACAAACATTGTACACAAACCATGTTATGAGGTAAAAAGTTACCTTATTTTGATATTTGTATTCAAACCTCCTCATATAATTCAATCCTATTATGAACACCATTCTTTTCCAACATCATAATCCCAATTTTGAGACCCAAAAATTTGGAGTCACTGGGAAATTTCCCAACCATAAAAAAAATAATTTCAGCAAACACCGACCATACTCATTAATGGCCATCTAGATTTAAAAAAAATTATACCAAAAACATATTAATAAGATAGATTGAGATAATTTTCCCAACAAGGGATGTATTCTATGTACATGTTTTTAACTATATACATAGCCACTTGCTGTTTAGAAAGTATTTCCTTAGGAAATGGTATGAAAGTTCTTCATTATTGTTAGGTAGAACTCATTGAGAATAATATCATATTATTTGGGGATAGAAATTATATATCAATATGATGCATTTATAGGTCTCATGTTACCAAACATGTGTGGTTTCGGTGTATGTATCTTCCCAGTAAAGGATAAAGTCAAAACCATAGTATTGATTACATGTATAGTTTCCATAACTAAGGCATAGAAATTAGGTTTTTGATTTTATTAATTTTTCATTCAATTAGTATGAGATAAATTATTATTATCATCCATTTGTAATTTATCTTAATTGATATATAATACACTATATTTCAATTAATTTTGTATTCATGATCTTCATTTAATCTTGTTTTTATCTTAATCCATGATTATTTTATGTTGGATTTCATAGTATTCTACTCCTTCAGGGGTATTTTAGGTCTCCCTAATTTTATTCTTTTCTCTGAAAATCCTGGAGGAGGACTATGTGTTGTCATTAGGGATATGATGGAAGTTCTAATCATGTTATAAAAATATATTCATGTTGTATCGTATTTTTTTTAGTGTTAGGAATGTACTTTTCTATTATTCTAATACCAGTATCATGTTCAATCCTTTTGGAACCCCTATACATTTAACAATTAAATTAATATAACTACCCACTCTTGGTTTCTATAATTGGGGATGTTACAATTTTAATTATTATTAGTGAGAGGAAGTGATAGACAATGGTTACTAGTTTATGAGTATTTTAACCGCTTAATTTATATTTATAAGGTTCTCTGAGTCATATGATTCAAAGGTTTCTCACATGAGTGATGGACCATCCAAGATAGAGGGTGGTTTTGATTGTGGATCCATTGAGTCAATTTCAGATGATTTTTCCTGGATTTAGGTGATGACTACTTTTTTGTAAAAACCAGTTGGTCTATATTGGTTCATGATGGACTGTAGATAGTTACAATTTCATTGAATAAATGGAATAAGGGGGATAAAATGGAGATAATGCATGATCAAAATCATATCCATTTTGAAATTCATATTATTTAGAGATATGGTGAGCCTAGGATAAGATTATGGAGATATTTAACAGATAGTATAGAGAGTATAAACAATAATAGGAAGAGTAGAGACAACATTAGGACCAAGAAAAATTGGATTTGATAGAGTGAATGTGCTGATATACATATGGTTTAGTGATATATTTTCCTCCTATAGATAGATATGATCCCCACCCTCCTTATTAATATTATTTCTATATTTATTTTTTTTACATTTTTTGTAATTTATTTGATTTTATTTTTTATTATTCATTATTTTTATTTAATGTTTTTTAAAACAATTATTGTGTTATTTTTTGATAGAAACCAAAATTGATCAAAACAAAATATTTTTGATGGATTATATATTTTAGTGTAGAAAATTTATTAGAAGATTATTTTTGATAGAATATATAATCAAATATTAGAAATTTTTTCAGACTATTTATAATGCATCTATTGTAAATATTATTTTTTTGTGTTATGTTTCTATACAATGAAGTATATGTGACCGATTAACAACGAAAATATATTTTTCAATGGAATTATTCCATAAATAACCCATCAAAAATAAAAAATTGTTTTAGTTGTTTATGGTAGTTGGTGATGTGGAATGCTGACTAGTGGCACCACCACTCATATGGCTAGGTTGAAGATGTCTTAGGACTAGTCAGGATCACAACATAAAGATATGCAACATTTTTTAGTTGGGAATCTAAATAGAGAAATGGGGATTCAAACACATTTTAGTTGAAACTATACCCTTATAGTTTTCCAATATGTAATGAAGAGGCGTCATAGCATTATAAAAGTAGTGAAAAATATTTGATTTAATTTAAAAGGGAAAAATCATTACATAATGATTGTTTTCTGAAAGTATAAAATGGCAGAACATTTGGAACTCAAGATGCCTCATTAAAGGGACTTCTGCAACATTTTATGGGCCACCATACAATCTAAAATTTTATCCTTCATGCCATTAATACATAATAAAAGTGTTCTAGCTGGTTTAGATTATTTAATGTTGGACGGGGTGAGCCTTAACCCCTAAGGTTCCGTTGTGGGGTTTTGTATGTTTATTAAATTATCTACCTATAATAATGGACGATTCTTAGTTGAGGGATGAATGATGCATAGGTGGATGGTTGATCCCTATACTGGAATAGTGGGGAATCTGCTAATACCACATTACCCAAAATTCATTGCAGTTGGAGGATCAACTATGTGATAAATTCACACCATAGTTATGCATATAAAAATGGTTAAAATGATGGTTACCTCTATTAGGATGGGTATTTCTAGGAATTTTCATGGTTAATGAGGTGGGTGGGGAAATAGGAAGGTGTGCAGACCCAGGTACACATGGAAACAAGGTGGGGCTCAGCACATTGCATAGGTAAGGGCCTTTTTGACCAGATGAAGGGGCCTTTAGGCCATAAAATAGTGGACCATTGAGCATAAATAATTTGTAATGGGTTAGATATTTTTTGGGTCAGTCCTTGGGCTTGATATATGATTATTATCCAAGGGGAGTCTGTTTTGTTTGTTGTCTTGTGACCTCCATGAACTTACATATATATATTTGTATTTTTGATTGTACATGTGTGTACCTATGATTGTTTAATTAAATTATAAATGAGAATATATTTTAAATTTAATTTGTGATAATATATATATATATATATAATATTATACCATTAATTATAGCTATACATAAAAATTATTCAATATCTATATGTTTATTTATCTTAATATTCTAATAAAATGAAAAAATATTTATTCTAAATTTAAAAATATATATTATTATAATTTTAAATATATATAATGATGAAAATATAAAATAATAATTTTTGTAAATTAATTAAAGAATATAATATTACTTATATATATAATCGATGACATATTAAAAATTTTATAAAATCTAAATATTAGATATAATATAATATAAATACATATTTTTATTAAATTATAGTTGTTAAAAAATTCAAAATAAATAAATATATATATATATATTATATACATAATTACTTAAAATATTAAATTTATAAAATAAGTATTATATAAATTATAATATGTATATTAATTTAGTAAATTTAATTATTCAAAATAATGTAAATTCTCTGACACCAATAGCCGAGAGACATTGCCTTATATTAATACATTGGTATTAAGAACTAGTGTTTTCATCCCAAACTACCTAATAGTATAGTATCTTTATAAATTAGTATACATAAAAAAGTGATACATTAAAACATGAAAAGAAAAAACAATATAGAAACTCCATTATAAGCACCCATAAAATCATAGATTATCCATATATTTCATTGTTAATATATATCTTTGTATCCCAGTGGAAAATAAAAATAATAATGGGGTGATTTAATATGCTCAGTAAGTGTGAACAATACCACTTATTCTATGATAAACATAAATGATAGTCACGGTGAATTCTTTTAAAACATAATCTTGAGCATAATATGAAAAGAGTGAAAGGTGAATAACTAATTCCATATAAATAATCACAAGAGAATGAGACTTCACAATTGACATTATACAAGTCAAATGATCACATGGATTTTTAATTACTAATTTCAAAATAGGGGGAATAGATAATGTTTGACATTATAAACATATTTTCAAGGCTCCATCCAAAACACCAAAAAATGTGTAAAAATCCTGATCTTCTTTGTTTAATTAGATACGTAGATACATGAGGTTGATTTAGAAGGCCCCACCCATAAATTAATAATTCCAATTCCTTTATAATATTATAGGGGTGATAAAATTTTTCACATATACATTCATATTGAAGCTAGCATAAGATATGTAAATAACTTTCTAAAAACAATTAACATAATCACAAACCATTGAGAGTAATATAGTGAATGGTATTAAGATAGTACATCCGTAGAGGAAGTGATCATAAACCATTAAACAATTTAAATTAAATTATATCATAAAATATTAATCCCTTGTAATTATAAGATTCAAAAAATGGTGTTGAAATTTATGAAAATATTCTTATAAAATGATCAAATAATTCTTGAGATAAATGTAATTTTTTAACTTCATAAAGAAGATTTTTTTAAAAAAAAATTTATGAATTAAAAAATAAAATAATATAGATTATCATGAGAATATTTTTGTTTTAAAACACAATATTAGGGCCTTAATATAAAATATGGTTTGTACATAAAAATGGATACTAAATTGGGAACTTCTCTTTAATCATGCTTGTTTATCGGGAAGAATTGAGAAAGGATGCTTATAAAAAAATAAGTCCACATAAAATAATAAAAAATTACACTTGGTACATATATATAAAACTTTAAAATATAATTTTTGAGGATGATATAAGAATAGTTACCAATTATATTGGCTTAATGTGAAATAAATCATAACTGGAATAAAAAATGGATGTTTAGGAAGAAACCATTACTATAATGTGATAAGTCAAATTATATCCCCATAAAATTTGTAATCAAAAAATGAAACATTTAATACTATGAAAATAAATTTATTCAATATATTGAAAATCAATTGGATGTATACATACAACACATATATGAATTTTTTTTGAATAAGGCATATCATACAAAAATGATAGTGAGATGAGAAGACCCTTACCTTCTATCTGAAAGTGTTCTTCACTTATATATAACATCCTTGATAATTAAATTAGATTCATTAATAAATTATTTCATAACTTAAATAATATTTATATTGTTTATAATGTTTTTTATTATTTTCATTTATTTCTTTTTTGACCAGTTATTTTATTTAATTCTGCCATTTAATAGTGTTCTTTTCCTTGATTTTCTTGATCAGTTTACCTTTATACATAAATGGAAAATATCGAAAAATGTAAATAGTTGACCCAAATTGAAATTTTATTTTACTAATAAACATATAAAATTTCAAATGGTTATATATTAAAAAAATTTATGTGGTATTTGTAGGAATCATTGGATAAATCATTAGTGATTATCATTTAGATTATTTTATTATTATTTTTGATAATCAAAAACATGTTTGGTTCTATTAATTAATATAAATTATATTTAATATAGATAAATATATTTGAATATGATTTAATATAAATATAATAATAGGGTTAAACCATGTAAAATAGTTTCATGACCATCCTTGAAGGATGTGATGGTAAATAAAAACAGATCGTCTATTATGGTGGTAAATCGACATGTTGCAGATGATGTTTTCACTTATATAATAAAAGAGAGATGAGAAGAGACATGATTGTGTATTTTAATTTTAAATAATATATATATATTTTATAGAAGATACTATATATTTCCAGAATTATTTTAATGAGGATGCTTGTAGAAGATAAGAAAAGAAAATAAATTGAACGAAACTAAAAGAGAATGATTAATTGTTTTACCTATTGAAATCCTATCATTGAAACTATCCTTAAGGGGCATGGGATACATCTTTTAGTGAGAAAAAATTCTCTTGGACATGTGAAAGATAAATTTCAAAAAAAATTTGTAGAAATTGAACAATCTTCAGGGCTTTGTAGGTGTGATAATAAGAGGTGGTGTGGGTTCTATTTATCATGGAGAAGGGTGTGTATTGGTTATTTTATTCATTGCTTTATTATTTTCTCTTAAGGATATAAATCTTTTTTATTCCCATAACTAAATATAGTAAGGAATTTTTTTTTTCAATATTATGGTCACTTATATCATCATTGACTCAATAATGACTCAATAATTCATTTAATTAGTTATGATGTTATATACCGTAAAACATCATATTTTACTATTTACCAAAAATTCAACTATTTTAGAAAAAGCCCAAATATTTTCACTAACCATTTTTCAACATGTATAATTCTAAAATTTACTCAATTTTATGAAAATATTTTTTTATATATGATACATTACTTTTTTAGTTAAAATCATCATTTATTTCAAAAATATCTATTTTAAAATTATTACTGATTTTATAAAATATTGAAAACTTAATTGAGGTCTCACAAATATACCTTATATTAATATTACTAAAAATATTAATTTATGAATAAATTTTATTAAATTTTATTAATTTTTAAATAATTATATTAACTATAAAATTGTTTGTAAACATGTATGTTTCATAAAAATATAAATACTTACGGTATCATTTTTAAAAAATCTATTTACATATTCTATTGTATGAATATAACATATTTTTATTTATAAAATACGCATATATTAGAAATACATTCATATTTGAGGTTACTATTATATTCGATTATTTTCTATTCTTAAGGGTCTTATTACTATTCCATTGGTCTTGTAACTATTGCATTGGAATATGTTCCTTAAATTCAATAAATACCACTTATTTCATTAAATTTCCATATATAATGTTTTTATTATATTTTCATAATGATTGTATTTGATTTCTACTATATTCAATAAAAATATGAATGGAAACATCATTGGATGAAATCTGGTTCGTTACGTTCTCCCCTCCTATAATTTTTGAATCCTTATAATTTTATATTGAATTAAAAAATTAAATGGTTGGCTCTTGAAAATTACATTGTGGTAAAACCATAACAAAAATACAGTTTATAAAATATCCTCATAATAAGAGGTAACTGGAAATGACAATTTGACCACAAAACAAGAATTTTAGGTTGAAAATAATTTAAGAATGTGATAAAATGGACATGGAAGGGAAATCTTACAATCATGTTATAATAGAGAGTGATAGAGAAAATGGTCATTTGAACTTTAACCATAAGAAACTGAAAATATTGTGATCTATTAAAACACCATTGATTTCTCAAAAATAAAATTAAATATATAATATTTTTTTCCCAAATCATTTTCCTATAGTTGATGAATTATTTTAATATAAAGATATGAATTTGAGAATGTAATCATAGTTGATTAATTTCCATGTAAGAAGCATAATTTAGTAATTTTTATTTGCTTAGATATATTTTCACATCATCCCTTATAACTAGAAATTAATATTCATGAACAATTATTCATGCTTGAAGCACTTTTAATGCATCATATGGTCCACAAGTTATTCTTTCAACCATTAAAATTTTATTGAAACATGGATGGTTAGAACATTTTATCAGTGGGCAGTAATATCCAAAATTTTAAAATAATCCATTATATAAGTATTTGACCTTTAGAATCATATAAAATATTTATATCTTAATTTAGTGAAGAAAATTTGAAGGAAGGTCACTAAAATTCCATAGTCTACTAAACATATGTTTTTCCAGATAATGAAGATCATAATACCACATGCTGAAAATATGAATACCTTTACACCATAAAAAATTAATGAAAAATTAAATTCTTCCAAATTTATAATGAATATGTATATCAAAACAATCTTGTTAAATATCATGATCATTATGACCAGAGTATCATAATTCATGAATTCAAAATCATAAATACATTAATAATTCCACATTGACCACAGTAACAACATTATCTTGACCTAGATCAATTTTCATTTTATGAGCTATATTTCCATGATTCATGGAAAATTTAATTAAGTAGTTCCCCATATCCTTGTAGTTAAAACAATCAACATGTATATCTTCATTATTTACCTTACATTAATGATCCTTATGACCATTATCTCCCCAATTGTAACAAAATACAATAAACTTTTAGAAAGTACTATGTTGTTTCTTTCCACAATTATCACTTTTTGGAAAATATTTCTTTTCATTTTTCACATAATCCATCCCTGGCTCCATCATTATATTTTTCTCTTTTTTTCCCTTAAATTTATATGCCATATAAAATTATTTATCTATTTTGATAGCACATGAGAGTATATCCTCATATAATGGGAACGTTTTGGCAAATAATGTCCTTTATATAATTGTCTGAAGACCACAAAATAAATGGTCAATATTGATCCATGGATTTCATATATACTCCAAATATATCCTTACTAATATTGTAAATTATTCTTGACACCAGGAAATATTTTCATCCACATTCTTCCTTCGACCACTTAATTACATCTCATTATTTTCTTATTGTTCTATAAGAAAATAATTTTCCAAGAAAAATTACAAAAAATCTATCCATTGAGTTTTTTCAATTTATACTTCATCCTTTGTGTTTGGAATCAATTAACACCATTGATCTTCATCTCCAGAAAGGAAATAAACTGCCATGATAGCCTTCTATATTTTACTACTTCATAAAATGTGAAATATATTTTTTAAATTACTTATCCACAGATCAACTACAAATGGGTGTATATTCTTGTTGAATTAAGGAGATTATTGTATCATAAATCAATATATCATTCCCCCATGTTTTAGATCAGGATGTGCTATATGTATAAGTATATTGTACATAACCTGAGTTAGTTGTCCTATAATAGTTGTAATTTTCATGGCACCGTTTACAGCTCCAATTGCAACATCATTATCATTCATGGGATGGAAATACCTACATAGAATACATGAATTGATATGATTTTAATTCATTTAACGTGGTTGCATTTCAAAAAAATTAGAAAATAAATTTTTTTATGAATCATTATTTATAATTTCAAACTAGAAGAAAATTTAACATAAATTGGAAATTTATGATTAGATAATATTATAATAAAAAACACAGTTTCTTTGGCGACATGATTAATTTAAAATCCTTAAAAATGGTTGGTATTGAAAATATAAATTATCTATAGAATAATTTTTGGGAGTTTCAAACTATGTGCATAGAAAGGAATGTTGTCATGTATGAGGTTATACCGAGTCAGGACCACCTCACCTTGTCTGATTTGTAACCACAAGGTACAATTATACTAGAACAACATCTACATATAGAATCCATACATGTATGTATTTTTTGGAATACCCATATAATCTCTATCGTACCAAAATTCTATGATTTTATTATAATATTATCCTCAATGTATATCTTAATCATATGTTCACAAATATGTGTCGTCAAAATCCAGTTTCTAAAGTTCATACAAACTTTCTCAGATAAAAACCATTAAGTCCCTAACCCCAGTAGCCCAGATTTGATGCCTTATATTAATACATTGGTATTACGAACAAGTATTTTCTTCTCTATGTACTGAATAGTTTTTAATTATTTGGAAAACTGGATACATATATATTTTTAAAATCACAACATGAAAATAAAAATCAACATAGAAACCCCATTATAAACACCCATAAACATCAATATGATCCATAAAATACATTCATAATATACATATTCACATCACATAAAAAAATAAAACATAAGAAAATGGTGATATAATATGATACATAAGGGTGCAAATTTAGTTGAATCAATCATAAAAATAAAAAATAAGGAATGTTGAATTCCAATGAAACATAATCTCTAGCATTATATGGAAGGATTAAAAATTGAAAAAATAATTCCATATAAATAATCAAATGAGAATGAAACCTCATCATATAAATTCTTCTATGAAAATAATTTCATTTATTTTAAATTACCAAAATCATAATAATATATTGCATAATTTTACTGATGATAAACATATTGTCAAGGCTTCATCCATGACACTATACATAATGGGTTAAAACCCAGACTAGTTTGTTTTATGAGACCTACTGATGCATCGAGGGGATATAGTGGGCCCTACCCATCAATTAATAAGTCTAGATTATTCTTAATCTTAATGGAGAGGAAAAATAATCAACATATAATTAATATTTAATATATAATATGAATTGAAAATAACTTTCCCTAAATAATAAACATAATCATAAACCATCAAGAATAATACTAGAATGGTATCATGGTAGAACATCCCTATTCAAAAAGATCATAAACCATTCAATAAAATATGGTTGATGATATCATACAATAATAATTAATATTAATCATTAGAATCATCAAATGTAATTGAAATAGATTAAAATAATATAATAAAATCATTGAATAATTTTTTTGGAAAATATCCATTTTTTACATTGCAAAGAAGATTTCTTTTATAAAAGTCTATGCATAAAAATATATATGATATAAGATAATTTTAAAAAGTTATTTTTCACGATAATAAGATATTTTTTTCATGATAAAGGTATTATTTTTATAAAAATATTGTTTTCTTAAAATAGAGTGTTTATAAAAATGGGTATGAAATTGGGAATTTCTCTCTAATCGGGTTTGTTTATCAGGAATAATTAAGAATGGATCCACAAAAAACACATTACTACCTATAAAAGAAAGAAGGATTTGGAAATATAAATATTTATAAAACATTAAAAGATAATTTAGGATGATTAAATATAAATAATTATGGATTATATTGAGGTAATGAGATAGAAAGCGTAACTTGGATAGAAAATGTATGTTCGAGAATAAACCCTTCCCAATTTATAATCAATTGAATTGTATGTCCCATAAAATTAATAATTATATAATAAAGAAATTAATACCATGATAATAAATAACTGAATTATTTGATACATAAATGGATATAATACTTACATAACAAATAGTAAATAGTGGTGAATAAGGTAAATCTCACAAAAATCAATGTGAGTTGAGAAAACCCTTTCCTTATATACAAAATAGTTCTGTACATAAACATGAATTCCTAAAAATGAAATTTGATTCATTAATAAATTAGTTCAGAACATATTTAATATTTTATTTTTTTATTATGATTTTATTATGTTAATTTATATCCTCTTTTATGAGTTATAAAATCAAATTTCATTATTTGGTTGTGTTCTTTTCTTATATTTTCGTGATCTTTTTACTTGTATACTAGTACGAAAAATAGTGAAAATGAGAAGAGTTTTCCATAATTCAAATTTTATATAATTAATGAACATCAAAAATATTAAAAGGATGTATATTTTTTTTGTTATATCTTATGAGGATTAATTATTAGATAATATTTTATTGATTAACATTTATATTAGTTCAAGGATTTTTGATCATCATGAACAATTTTTGTTTCATTATTTAATATTATATATATATAATACTTTTGTAACATTGATTAAGATTTAATATACATTTGATAATATTTTACAACAATAAAAAATATATCCATGACCATCCATAAAGTAGGTAATGGAAAATGAAAACCCAACATTTCTTATGACATCAAATCGACACATCAGAGACAATGATTCCATTTTTATAAAAAAATAATGAGGGGAGGACACGTGATGATTGATTTTACATTAAAATAATTAAATTACAATATATATAAGATATTATAGTTATCACTATTATTTGGATGGAGAATATTAGTATATGAAAATAAAATAAAATAAATTAAAATAAATTGATAGAAAAGGATTAGAGGTTTCATCTCTAGATTTCTTCTCCTTGAGAACATCTCTAGATTTCTTCTCCTTGAGAACATACTTATAGGGATTTGGATTGGTAATTTTGTGATAAAAAATGGATCATAGTCTTGGGTGAACTTTTTATGAATATTGGAAGGAAATTTTACAAGATTAGAGGTATGTAGTTATAATGTGATGAGGCGGTGGTATAGTGTTTATAGTGGAGTAGTGGGGTATTTTTAGACTATTTTGTTCATTAGTTTTTTATTCTTATCGAAGTATATAAATAGTTTCTATTCCAATTAATATATATAGGAAATAGAGAATATGAGTAAGATATAATTTTCATTTACATCATCCATGACTCAAAAATGACATAATAATTCATTTATTTACTTATAATTTTAAATACATTAAATTGCGATATTTAACTATTTACCAAAAATGATCTAATTAATAAAAAACGCAAAAAAATTCACCGTAACATTTTTTTTATGTATATAATTGAAAAAATTACTTCATATTATGTTTATAATTTTCTAAATATGAGAAATTTAATTTTTACATAACATCATCATTTATTCAAAATATATAGAGTTCAAAATTACAATTTATTTTATAACACTTTTAAAAATTAGATTTTTTCGCATAAAATTTTCTTATAATCATATGATAAAAATTATAAATTTAAGATTCTATTTTCGGAAAATTTATTTTCTTCTAATCATTATATTGATAACAAAATTTTAAATAAACATTTTTGTTTCAAAAAAATACCATTACTTAATTTTTTATTTTTAAAAAAATTTATTTAGATACTGTAGGATATAAATATACCATATTTATATATAAGATACCAAATTATATTCATACATTCGTAGGTTTTGATAATTTTCTATTGGCCAGTTTATTATTCCCAAGGGTCCCACTACTATTCAAAAGGTGAAGTTACTCTTCCCTTGGTATAGGTTCTCGAACTTCTAGAAATACGTCTTATTTACTTTCTTATTCTTTTTTAATGTTTTTGATATATTATATATGTGATTTTATATAATTTATACTATATAAAATTACTATATGAAGGGAAATTTCATTGATAGAATTTTTGGTTAGCAGAACTAATGTAATGTTAATTTATTTTAATTTTATTTTAAATTTTTTATTACATATAGACACAATTATATTACGAAGTTTTTATTAATATTTCTAAATATATATATATATATATACTAGAATTTCTTGTAAGAAAAAATTCTTCAAAAAATATATATACTTTTATTTTATATGTAATTACTTATAAATTTTATTGCTGTTGTGAATATTTTCTACCAAAAGATAGTTAATTTCAGTTTTTTATATTATCATAAAAAATATTAATATTTATATATATTTATGAAACAATATATTTTATATTTAAATTTGTTTAAAAATAAATAAATATATATATATATTATTCAAATATAGATATGAATATTTTTTAAGAAATATTATTATTATTATTAAATGTTGACGGGGTAATTAACAAGGGAATAATTTTTAAAAAATATTTTTCTAAAATAATTTTATTTATCAACATATGAGAAAACATATTATAATTTTATCAGGTTTTATTATGGTATATAATAATATATATATATATTAAAATTTATTTACTATTATTTTAATATATATATATATATATTACTGATGGTAATGATATTTTCTAAATATAAATAGCATGATGATTTTATATATTTAATAACAACTCAAACTATTTTAACTTATTAAAAAATTAATTTTAAATTTTTTAAGTCATTCGATAAAATAGAAATTATACATAAAATATATAAATTAAATCATACATTCATAAATATATAAAATATTAATAAATGACTAATAAAAACAAAAAAAAAATAATTCAATTGGGAACTAAAACTGTAAAAAATAAACTCTACCTCTCAATGATAGTAAATAATATCTTTAGGAGAAGAAATCTATTTTTCTAGTCTATACTGGAAAATATTAGTGGAAGAATAGGAAAAATGACCGGGGTGAGTCAATCTGTAGAATATCCCCAGCCAAAGGCACGGATCATGTCCATGCATCTTATGTGTCAATTACATTGGAAGTGTGAGTGTGGTCCATGCTTTAATAAACAAATTATTGAGAATATTAAAAACTATAAACAGAATTATAATTATATTATAAAGGAATATTAAAATAAATGCACCAGGAAACATACCTAGGCTAGTTTCACTGAGGTAACAACATAGATTCCGAAAGTATATGTTATAATTTTGGCTGGAAGGAAATATTGAAACAAAATATTTCATAAAATTGTGAGATTGGGTGTTCAGGCCATTTTATATTTTTTTTGTCTGGTTTTTTAGTAGTACTACTCTTTAGGGGAGGTTTGAGGCCATGTATAACTGGTAATTGGGTGTGTTTGTTATCTAGATGGTCAGATAATTCCATAAAAACCCACTTAAAAATATGTGAGGGGTCAAAACCTTAAAAATTGATGCGGTTCTTAGAGAACGAGGAGGATAAAAACATTAGATGTGTTTCTCTTCTATATTATGGATATTTTTTGTCTGCATTATATCCTAGAAAGTTATATTCTTATAATTTTCTTATAGTGTATTATCACTTCTTCCAGCTTCAATCTTCCATTTTAGTCTTTTCCATTTATTTTAATAAATGAATTGTGATGCCCCAACCCTAGAATCACATAATTAGTTCCTTAATTTATTATACTAGCATCATAATAAGGAATCAAATCCTAATATACCAATCACATTATCAGTTTTTTAAAACTAGATACATACCTAGAACAAATATTACATTGGGAAAAAGAAAACCTAATACATTACCAAATAAAATGAAGGGAATTTTAGAAACTCATTCCACGAAAAAAAATTATATCCTTGGGAAAAGAAAATTAAAATAAGGGTGAGATCAAATGCTAATCAAGTGTTAAGTAAAGTTGAATAAATAGTGAATCAATGACAATAACCAATATTGTAAGGTAAATTACTAATCACAAATTACATTTAATTAATAACATGATCTAAATATGTAATAAATGAAAATTTTCAAACAATCATAAATAAACAATAACATGATCTGGATCATTGTTAATCTAACTAATCAAATAATCACATGGAATAACAATAATGGAGGAATGCACAGTTTTGGACGTTTCAGCAATCATGATATTTCATCAATATAATTAATATCAATATCTATTTGGATGAAAATATTAAAATTGTGGGTAAAATCCCTTCTCCACTATCAATATCTATTCATTTGAAAGTTAGAGTCACGATCTATCCTCCAAACATATTTAAACTTATTGGAAACAAATGTGATGGGTATGTCGCTAACGGAATTTGTCTCGTGATACTATTGATGCAAAAAGGTTCTTAAATTAAATAACCCTATCCAATTTAATTTATTTCCATAATTTTGTAATATATTAAATAATCACTTAATATCATAAATATTTCACTTTTTAAAAAAAATAATTAGTAAAGGATTCACATTTATGAGTATTTCCCCAAAAATTCATTTAAAATTATTAAATAAAAACATTTTTTAAAAATGGTATTCATTTTAAGAAAAATCATATCCACCATTGAATAATTTTTAAACTAAAATAAATAAAATTTCCAATGAAAAAATAATAAATGAACGTGATTGATTCAAGGCAATGTTATTAATCACAAAAGGAATTGAGATTTTATAAATAATTTTACCCCTTTGTAATTCTAAAGATAAATATCCTTTAATAGAATAATTATGGATGAATCATAAAGTACAACTAAATATGAATTTTTTTTATATTACATGCCAATAGGTATGTATGTACTCCATCTATATGAAATTAGGTGCACAATAGAAATGTATGTCTTACTGAATGGAAATTGATATGAAGTCCCTTACTACTTAAGTAATTTTTGAATTGTGAGCCCCCTGGAATAATAAAAAAATTGAAACATTTATTTAAATGAAATGATGTATATATATGATATAACATTTCATAGGAAATTTTATTCACAAAACAATAGGAATGAGTTGTTAATATTGAATAAGTCCTATAAAAATAAAAGTGGGACTATAAATCTAGTTACCTTACACTTCCTTTGGGATGAATGACCTTTAACCTCTTGTATAATATTTTTAATAACTTTATTAACAAATACCAGAACAATAATAATATGTATAATATTTTATATGATATTCTCATAATATCTTATTACCGATTTGATAATAATATTGCATTATCTCCACGATTTTGGGTGTTAAGTTCCTTGTTTTTTGAGAGTGTGTTGACTTGTTTTTTTCCAATTCCTCAAAAATATATGATGATTTGTTAATATATATAATATAAAACACGATGTAAATATTATATAAATTAATTATATATGTATTTTTATCTTTCTATAATATTTAGAAATAGAAAATGAAATACATCGTTCATGGAAATGGTAGGTCGTAAAAACACATGAACATTATTTCCATTTTCTAATAGTATTAAAAGAAAGGAATATAAATGATACTATAGACACCAAAAAATGATCAAGGGATGAAGAAGGTTTCAAAACGACAAAATGAAGTCATATTATGATCCAGGGACCCAGTCTAGGGGGCCCGGAGGAGTCGCGGGAAAACAATTCATAAGTGCACGAAAAAAATATGCCTTGCATGGAAGGATCTGGGATTCACGAGAGTTCTGAGGTGGGGGCACGAAATATTTCTCTCCCCCACCCCGTGCGGTTTCCATTTCGTTCCATTGACATCAAAACACAATTATTTTTCGCCAACCTATTTTTTGTGCCACTGAATGCCTATAACTAGAAAAAGACCCCTTCGACTTCTGGGCTAAAGAATCTGAATCAGCTCTCGTGTGCGAAATTCTCCTTCCATGCACGCACAGATGGCTTTCAAGTACAATTCTTTTTGTGACAAGTCTCCCCGGGTCCACCTTCACACAAGATCCCCATGGTTTATACTGAATTACAATCCCTTTCGGGGTCTTCCCCCTGTGCACAATCCATTCCACTTGTGCACAGACCAGCTAATTGCACGCAATCCCCGTCAATTGCGCGCACCCCAGTCATTGTGTGTAGCCTCTCCCAATTGCATGAAATTCATACTCATGGCACACAATCCTTTCTAGTTTCGCGCAATGCCTCGGCTCAACTTATGCGATAATACTTTCTGATTTCGTCCAAGCCCGGTGTTTTTCACACAGGGCTACTTATTTCATGCGCAAGCCTCAAAGGTTGCGCACAATTCTCTGGGACCCCTCACACCAGTGCTTCCCAGCTACCTCTTCACTCATGTTCCCCGTACTCCATGGGCTTACCTATGCGTGAGTGGCTGATGATCTTCTTATGGATGCAATTCACGGGTTTCTCTCATGCCCCAGGAATCCACATCAAACATCGTTTTCCCATATGACCTTCTAGGTTCGTATGATGTAACTTCAAATTCCCTTGTACGGTTCTTACTGTTGAGTTGCTTCGCCTTATGCTTCTTCGCATAGGCACGCTAACAGATATTTCTTCTTTGCATAGCCATGATAACATGGACCCCTTGATGGTTAACTCTTTTACACCCCCTTTCCTTGGCTTTGCATGTCCCCACTTTGCACTAATGAGAAGAGGGTATCAGTTATGTAAGTATTAGAGGTGGGTAGTGAAACCACCTCGTGTGAGCTGCAGGATGTTAAACTGTCAAGAACCATCATCCTCGGTACATGACGTTAAAATGTGACCTCGCCCCGTGCCTCGCAGGTGGGGTCCCCCCACCTTGGACATTCTCTACGCCCACTCGGCTTCAAGTGGATGGGATCACCCCTCACAATGGATGATATCCTTCTTATCGGAGTGTCATATTTTCCTGGGGAAAGGGCAACCATCTCAGTGTAAGCCCTGTATCTTTTCTTTCATGAGGCCCCATTCCTGCTCCTCCTATCATCTTTGGTCCCCAGGGCCAGCAAAGAGTGTGGTGGGAAACGACGGTTCTACTTTCTTCAGTACCAAGGCCCTCTCCCACTGTGCTTTGTCGCCATCGGACCTCCATCCTAGAGTAAGTCCCAACCCCTTTGGGCTATAGGCCATGCGTAATCCCCTATTTCCTCTTTGGGCCACTCAACGTGTAAGCCCTACCCCACATTCCGTGGATGCACCTTTGGTGACGTGATATTCAGGTCCTTTTTGCTCTTGTTTCTGACACTGAGCACGACTCATATGGGCTATGAGTAAGCATCGACCATGACACCACAATATTTCTCCCGAACTACGAGAACATTGATCCATGTTAATTCATGGTACGTTGGAAGCCTCCCCAAGGTTAAAGACCACCACCCGATCGATCTGACCATCTTCACGTCGGTACACCACCACTTTTCCACCAAACTACAAGGACCTTGATCCATGTCAAGGTATGGTACGTAGGAAGCCTCCCCGAGGTTCAATCCCACCACTAGATCTATCCTACCATAATCACGTCGGTCCACCACCATTATTTCGCCAGAACGATGAGGAATTTAATCCAAGTTAATGAATGGTATGTATGAAGCCTCCCCGAGTTTCAAGCCCAACACCAATAAGTTCCGACCATCCTTTCACATCATTTCACCCTCGTCCTGCATGACATTAAACTGTATTCCCCGCTTTGTGTCTCGTCCAGCGGTATGTCGT
The DNA here is from genome assembly GCA_963277665.1 of Viscum album. Taxonomy (NCBI): domain Eukaryota; kingdom Viridiplantae; phylum Streptophyta; class Magnoliopsida; order Santalales; family Viscaceae; genus Viscum; species Viscum album. Next base: position 599,764,338 of record OY728162.1, on the reverse strand, counting down.
TGTGACCCCTATGCAGCAGTAAGCCGTTTCCAACCCATTTCAATGATAAGACATTGGAGTCCCCCATTGATGGAAATCCATCACAATTCCCAAAATACGATAACTTTGATCCTTGACAAGTTAAGGTATGTAGGAAGCCTCCCTGAGGTTCAAACCCAACAACCATTGGCCCCGATAGTCTCCCTATCTGTGTACCAAGCCCCATTCCATCTGATCTACGAGGAATTTGATCTTTTCCAAGGAAAAGTACGTAGGAAGCCTCCGTGAGGTTCAAGCCCACCATCCACCTAGACCCCCAGGTCCCTATTCACGTCAGTTCACCGACTCCAACCCACATCCCGAACTACAAGGACTTTGATCCATGTCAAGGCATGGTATGTAGGAAGACTCTTCGTGGCTCAAACCCCACACCAGCATTGCCCGAGGGTCAACCCCATCCCATTCTCCATCCACTTAACATAAGCCATCTATAATCCATCCCAATACTTACCCAGGACGCCCCAAACCAGTGTGATCATGCCACCCCATTCCCCATTCCATTTAACAGCATTTGGGAAACCACCCACATGTTGGCCCTAATATCGGTGTTACCTACAGAGAGTTCCTTAATCTGATCCACTCTAGTTATTATTCTGATCAACCCAATCTGTCTCTATTTGATATTAAACTTGCAGCATACCCTGTGTTAAGAATGGGAAGTTTAGGAAAACCTCATATACTAGCCCAGGGCATATGATTCCCCACGTTCGATGTGGGATTCCTCGGGCATTCACACCCTCGAGAAGCCCTATAATAAGGGACAGAAGACCAATACACCAATCCCCTAGTGTCCAGACATGCCAGTGATGCCCAACGTCACTACTCCCCTAACCAAAGGTTACTGCCCTGACCGGACCCCTTGGAATTTCCTGACAGAAGTAGTGTAATTAACTGGTGTCCATTAAGATATGGCGCTGGGAAGAGTTTCACGAACAACATATGATGTTTATAAGGGAGACACGAACAAAGTGACAGGCTCCGAGGGGGAATCCAACAAAGGAAGAACTGACATCCCATCATCCCGTTTCGATCAAGGAGCACACTTATTTGAATAAGGAGTGGATGACAGCCACATTTAGAAAGCAGAAATGTGAGGTAATAGCTGCGCGTCCTCACAGACGGATGCACGTGCCCCGACCAAAGCGTCAGAAACAGAAATGGTGAACCCGACCTGAAATTATTCTCCTCAGTATCAAGACTAGTAGCGTTCGAGGAATCAGTGGATTAGCATTTCCTCATACTCCATCATCTGGCACCAGGTCCCACCAATCAAATAGAGGTCCTGAGGTGAAAGTCTCTATAAGTTTGGGCAGTCAGGACGTTGAGCATCAGGTTCTATAATGTTGTCATCGTGGATCCCTATTACCAGCCATGAAAGACAGAATGGCACTAGGGCACTGGTTGTCAATTTATTTTCCAATCAGTATTAATGAGTTGATCTCCATGCATTCAAAAACCGAGTTGTTGCATCCATAACTCGATCACCGCCTACCCACCAGCCCAGGGGCAGGGGCAATATCGACGCCGCCACCCTGGGAGGTCCTGCCTCTTCCATGATGGCCTCAACCACCATGACTGCTTGGAACCCACGCCCCGTCTCCCGATCAGAAATTATACTGCGAATGGTAATTAATGACCTTGTACACATGTACAAGGAGGACGAGATCATCCCCACCCGGGATATGGCCCGCCTATATCTTGAGGTGGGTGCGCCTTGCCATAAACACCGCACCTGAGGGCCGCACAGGGAGCCAGTGCTCCCCACCCGACATTCAATCATTTTAGGAGCTTTTCTTCGTAATGCATTGACAACTCCCTACCCTACGCCAATGAGGTAGGGGATGTCCGAGTTGGTCCGATCGGATCCCCTCTCCAAGGGCTCCTAGTGAGGGCTCCTACCAGGCTGTGTCAGGTCCGCACTCTAGTTCCCCGAGTTGAGGAGCAGGTAAGCCATACGCCAACACCACCAGCTCTTGTTCGTCTAACCCGGCACTAGCGTCGGTCAAAAATGGAAGAGGACGCCCACCATGGGGCGTCAATGTGATCCAGTACTGTGGCTCGAGCCACCACTTACTCATATCACCAACTCCCTGTATACATTGAGCAGGGGTAGTTATATGCCTGCCCTGGATCGAGGCCCCAACTGCCCCACGGGTTGGCTGGGTTGACTCTCCCGGTAGCTGATAAAGGCGATGGCCGCTGTAGACCAATCCGCATTAATGCCACCCAGTGAGGAGGCCCACTCAGTATCACCACTATGGAAGGTATAGGTCCTCCCTACTTCCGACCTCATCTTACAGGTCTGCCCCATGAAACCTTCAACCCAATAGAGGTCCATTACTGTGACAAAAACACTCCATATAGGGGTCTCTCCCATGCTCACTACATTGGGTACATGGTCACTGTAACACCCCAACCCTAGTTACCCAGAGTCGGTGCATTATTACATAACATTGGCATGATAACAAGAATGATCAAATCTCGAAAGTCTGATTGGTTTAGTAGCCTTGGGAACACTATATATATTCATAAGTCTTACATTACATCATAAAATGAAAAACTACTACAACAACATATTGTCTCAATAAAACACACTCATATCCCCACATAATATCCCTGCAGGTCATTCATAATTTACTTCTTCACTTCCAGTGAAAAATAAAACACAGAAAAGGGGTGAGCTCAAATGCCCAGTAAGGATAACAATATACCAGAAACTTTCATAAATAAGAATAAACATTTAAGGCTATGTATAACTAAAACAAAAGCCTTTTAAACTTGAACATCAACATTGTATGGAATAAATAAAATGAAATAATGCCATTTACTCATTCACATGGATATTCTACTAATCGAATAATCACATGAAAAATCACTAACCACTTTCATAATGTTGGAATGCATAATGCTAGACTATCATAACCACATAGCCAAGGCCTCGTGACAAGACAACTAATAAGATTTTGTCAAGGCCTTGTGCCAAGACACTAGTTTGTCTAATGAGACCTACCGATGCATCTAGGAGCTATAGCGGGCTCCACCCGTCACATATTAATGCATTCCCATATGAAAAGGTTTAAACATAACATAAACATTCGTATTAAAACTAGCATATGAAATGTCAATAATTTCACCATAAACTATGAATGGTATAAAAATAGCACATCCACAGTCAAACATACCACAAAACCTTCAATACAATATAGAATTTTTGTATAATAATATATCAACTTCAAATAAGCGTAAAATCCATCAAAGGATGTTGACATAGATGAAATCAAAACTCTTTTTAGAGAAATATCACTTTCTATTTTTGAAATCATTTAAGAGCCATATAAAATAAAACATTTTCTTTGAAAATATTCTTATAAGCCTGTAAGGAAAGCTTTGAAGATTTTATAATGGCGGAAAATAACCGCACCAGCTGTATAAGTTAAAAAAAACATTCTTACCTTAATTCTGTCGAAAAGGTTAAAAAGGACCTTTTTTTGAAAACGACAGAAAGATTCCTCTTATAAAAAGTCAAACAAGGGTATAAATAACTTTAACCCATATTATTGTAAATAATAAATATGTTTTGAAATACATTATTAAGAAACATGGATGTGGATGATAAAAAGATCCCAGTAGATTATTACGTATAAACAACCTCGGATAATGAAGAGATTGTGAAGTAACACTTACCTTGTACTTTTCCTTGGTTGGGGTAGGTTAACCTCTTGTATAATGGTTAAATAATTGTTATTAAATTATACAAGAATCATATATATTAATATGATATCATATATGATCTTTTAACATTGATTTGTTATTGATATCTTTGAATTATCGTTGTTTCGGGTGTTAACTTACTCATTTTCTTTTATATGTTTTGTTACATAATCCATGTTTGTCATGGATAGGTTGTATATTTTTCATATACAGAATGATATCAAGTCCTTAAACATCATTTTTAAATCATCAAATGATAATTATACTTGAATGGATACGATGGAGAATGAATCTCATCGCGTTCGTGGAGACGGTAGTCCGTACGTACGCACGAGCGACAATATCATTCTTTTGATATTAAAATAATATATAAATGGATGGTATATCATATATACTAAATCATTAACATGTTATATTTATTATTTACATGAGTTATACATCATTATTAGACCCATCCAAATAATATTATATTGAATAACAATTACACCACGATGTGGAGACGGTAAGCTGTACGTACGCACGTATGGTGACATGTTATTCAAAGGGTGGATAGAATACTGAATATGGTTGTACCATATTTATAATAAAATCACAGTATATATATGATACTGGAGTTATTATTTTAGAATGGAAACAATAAAGGAAGAAGAAGTGGAAGAAGTAATGAACTTGGAAAAAGGGTGGTGAAATCATTACCTCTTCTTCGGGTTCTTCCTTTTGATTTGATCAAAAGGGCTGCTTAGGTTGGCTTTCTTATCAAACTAAGGCCTCTAGGGTGTAGTGATGGAAGTTGGGAGAGTATTTGGGCAGAGTTTGGCCGAACCAAAAGGCTTTGACGGTGTGAAGAAATGAGGAGGAGTGCCCTTTTATAAGAGTGGTGAGGGGAACCTTTGCAAAAGCTAGAAATATTAATTTATAATAAATTCATATTCGGTTTCTAATGGCTCCAAAGTTTATTATTTAAATTTTAAGGTGGGTATAGGTCAAAAAAAACTCAACAAATAGAATTTAGACAGTTTTGGGTACTTATATTAACCTTATCTTTAAGTATTAACTCTAAGTTAATTAGTTTCACTTTTTCAATGTCTCTTTGTATTTTTATATAATATGGTTAATAAACTTACTATATACATCCAAACGACCCCCATGTGGTTCATTAATGATGAAACTATCATGATATAAGTGTTTTGGCCGAACCTTAGATTTTTAGGAATTTAATATCAATTAATAATATAATATTTGTTTTCAGAACTCTTTTATGTCAATTTTTACACTATTCAATAGTTGATTTTTTTGAAACTCATAATAGATTGATTACTTAGAAAAAAGTAAATTAAATCAATAATAATATATTATATTATCCTAGAAAATTAGTTTAATTTATTAAAAGTTTCATATTATATTTTTCTGGGTATTTATAATATCAATTAATTTAATTTTTCACTATTATAGTAATTAATTCATCATCATTGTGTCATAAATAAATTAAATTATTTAATGTCTAAAAGTTATAAATAAACTATCATTATGTAGGAAATCTTTTTATCTTTCTAAGGAATATTTATAATCTAAAATCCAACATATATAACCCTATGTACAAATTGTTTTTCTAAAAGATATATTCTTGTGTCATTTGTGTATTCATTTTAACTTAATTAAAATAAAGTGCCCCTATCACCTACAAGTGGCCCCATGGGGTCCCAAAATCGACCCAAGGATGCCTATGGTCGAACATGTATCAACCAATAAGGATAGGACACGTTTTAGGGTAATTTACTATTATTATAGTATTATTTTTTAACCCTTATTTACCGGATTTACCCTTAACCATGGTAAATAAAATATTTACCGCAGTAATTATTCAAAATGTCTAAAAATAAAAGATACCTATTTACACAATTTGGACATCCTGATTCCAAATATGGAATCCATTTTTCTAAATTTAAAACACAGAAGTGGCAAAAATTAATTTAAAATTAATTCCCGCTGTCAAAACAAAAAGCGTGTTTTTAAGAGATAATAACTATCAAAAGATTGACACTTGTTTATGGTCGGTTTAATTGTAAAATTATGTCCAATGACCAACATTATATTAAATGGTAAAAATATATTCTAAATATACTTTAAAACCACTCAAAATCATAATTTATAACTATTAATTAGTTTGATTAAAAAAGTTGTTTTTAATTAAAATTTAGTAATTTTCACTATTCATCAAAATATGAAAGTTATCCGAAAAGTACCAAAATTTCACCTTAGGATAAATTCGATATTCCGAATCCAGAAATGAAGTCCATTTTAAAATATAAAATATATATAATTTTGAAAAGTAGGTATTACAATTCATAACGGCTAGTTTGATTGGTTATGGTGTGTTAGAACTCGGTGTTGCGTACAACACACGCTATCACATTATTCAAAGAGAAGCGTACCGTAGAAGCTTGGGGTGTTACATTCTACCCTCCTTCAAATAATTTCTTTATCGAAATTTCTAGAATACTACCGCATGAAAAGACTCGGGTGGTTCTTCATCATATGTTCCTCGGGTTCCCACATTGCCTCTTCCATCTTATGGTTTCTCCACAAAACTTTTACCAGACGCATCTTCCGGTTTCTCAGCACTTGTTATCTCGTATCAAGAATCCTGACGGGCTCTTCGCAATAAGACAGATCGGGTTCCAGTTCTAATTCTTCATAGATGAGTACATGCGTTGGGTCAGGCATGTATTTCCTCAATAGAGATACGTGGAACACATCGTGAACTTTGGAGAGACTTGGCGGCATTCCCAATCAGTAAGCTACAACCCCAATTCGTTCTAGAATTTCGAAAGGTCTGATGTACCTGGGACTCAATTTACCTTTCTTACCAAAACGTATGACTCCCTTCCATGGAGATACCTTCAGGAAAACATGATCACCGACTTGAAATTCCAAATCCTTCCTTCGATTATCGACATAGCTCTTCTGCCTACTTTGAGCTGCTTTGATGTGATTTTGGATTACCTTCACCTTTTCCACCGTTTCCTCTACCTGTTCTGGGCCTACAAGTTTTCTTTCACCAACATCATCCCAACAGGTTGGTGTACGACATCTCTTTCCGTATAACTCTTCATATGGTTACATCTGAATACTCGAATGAAAGCTATTGTTATAGGAAAATTCTACCCGTCGTAAATATTGATCCCACATACCCTGAAAGTCAAGTGAGAAAGATCTCAACATGTATTCAAAGGTATGAATAGTCCATTCTGATTGTCCGTCTGTCTGAGGATGGTAAGCAGTGCTCAAATGAAGTTCAGTATCCAAGGATTTCTAAAGACTTTTCCAAAATCTTGAAGTAAAATGGGGATCACGATCAGAAACAATCGATAGGGGTACTCCATGAAGTCTCAAAACTTCATTAATATATAGTATTTCTAGGCATTCCAGGGGTAGATCTTCTCTTATAGCAAGAAAATGTGCTGACTTGATAAGACGATCAACAATAACCCATATTGCATCGTTCCTTCTAGGAGTCTATGGTAGCCCCATGACAAAGTCCATCGTAATATTGTCCCATTTCCACTCTGGTATGGGAAGAGGTTGCATGACTCCTCCAGGCTGTTGCCTTCCAGCTTTCACTTGTTGACAAACCATACATCTTGACACAAAATCAGCAATCTCCCTCTTCATGTTGTCCCACCAAAAATGTTCCTTCAAATCTCTATACATTTTCGTGCTCCCAGGGTGTATAGAGAAATTTGAACTATGAGCATCATCCAACAATTCCCTTTTTAGATCAGGTAAATCGGGAACACAAAGTCTCTTCCGGAATTTCAAAATTACATCTTCATACAGAAAGTCTCTCAATCTCCCATCATTCACAGCTTTAATCTTCTTTTGAAATTCTTCATCATCGGTCTGACAACTCTTAATCCTTTCTAGTAAAGATGGTTTTGAAACCATTTGAAAAAGTATTGATGTTTCACCTTCCCTGGTTATTCCCATGTCCATCGTCACTAGATCCATGAAAATTGGATCCCTTTCAATTCTCATCATGTTCAAAACTCCATGGTCTTTTCTGCTCAAAGAATCTGCCACCTTGTTTGCTTTCCCCGGGTGGTAGTGTATCATGAAATCATAATCCTTGAGTAATTCAAGCTATCTCCTTTGCCTCATGTTGAGTTCTTTTTGTGAGAAAATATACTTCGAACTCTTGTGATCAGTATAAATCTCACATTTTTCACCATATATGTAGTGCCTCCATATATTCAAAGCAAATATCACAGCTGCTAACTCGAGATCATGAGTAGGATAGTTTTGTTCGCCAATTTTGAACTGTCGTGATGCATAGGCAATAACTCTATCATTCTGCATAAGGACACAACCAAGTCCTTTCTTTGATGCATCACTATAAATAACGAACCCATAATTCCCCGATGGTAGAGTCAATATAGGAGAATTGACTAATCTTTTCTTCAGTTCTTCAAAAAATTCTTCACAATCTTTTGTCCAAACAAATTTAACCCCTTTACGTGTGATCTTCGTTCATGGGTTAGCCAATCGAGCAAAATTCTAGACGAAACGTCGATAATAACCTGCCAAACAAATAAAACTACATACCTCAGTTATACTTGTAGGTGCTGGCCATTCTTGGATTGTCTTGGTCTTAGAAGGATCAACAGAGATTCCATCTTTATAGACAATATGGGCAAGAAAAGAAATCTCATGAATCCAGAATTCACACTTTCTAAACTTCCCATATAATTCATGCCTCCTCAGTGTCTTCAAGATAATGCACAAGTGATTTTCATGATCTTCGAAGGTTTTGGAGTATACCAAGATATCATCAATAAATACCACAACGAATTAATTGAGATACTCCTTGAAAAATATATTCATCAGATCCATGAATACAGAGGGTGCATTAGTCAATCCAAACGGCATTACGGTAAACTCGTAATGCCCGTACCTGGTTCGAAATGCTGTCTTCGGAATGTCTTCCTTCTTCACACACAACTGATGGTATCCAGATGGAAGGTCAATCTTTGAAAAGTATTGAGATCCATGTAGTTGGTCAAATAAATCATCAATAAGAGGTAGGGGATACTTGTTCTTTATCGTTATAGCATTGATCTCCCTGTAGTCGATACATAACCTCATAGATCCATCTTTCTTTTTAACAAAAAGAACAGGGGCTCCCCATGGAGAAACACTAGGGCGAATAAATCCCTTATTACTCAATTCCTCTAGTTGTTTCTTTAGTTCAACTAATTCTACAGTGGCCATTCTATAAGGGGTCTTCGATATAGGCCTTGATCTTGGAATTAAATCAATGGAAAACTCAAATTCTCGTTCTGGAGGATGTCCAGGTAAATATTCCGGAAATACATCTACAAATTCATTCACAACAGGTACATCCTCTATTTGAACATTCCTTTCCTCACCGACAGTTATTTCCTTCTCTTCCTCCCCAATAATTGAATTATGTTGAGCTACTGGGGGTGGATCTAAATAAGAATTAGGTGGTGACGATTCTGCTCTAAAGATAAGGGGTTCCTTATCATTATCATCAAGAATCGTAACCTCTTTCTTCTTACAATAAATCTTCGCATCATAGTCCGAAAGACAGTCCATACTGAGGATTATATCAAACTCAATCATAGGTATGATGACGAGATCAGCAGATAAAGAAAATTTATGTGCTCTAATGGGGACTGATTCACAAAACTTTGTTGCAATGATACTTCCCTTAGGAGTTTTAACTGACAACTCCCTTGTTAAATCAAATTGGAAATATCTAATTTTCTTAGAAAACTGGGAAGATATGAAACAATGCAATGATCTAGAATCAAATAATGCATTTGCTAAACTTGAGGAAACCATTAAATTACCTGCCACCACGTCTTTCGGAACTTCTACCTCAGCAGTAGTGATAGCATAAGCCTGGCCTTGATCCCTTGTCCTTTTCTGAGGTAAGTTCTCCGGATGCTTAGGACATGTATTTTCATAATGCCCCATCTCCCTGCAATGGTAGCACTGAACGTTGGTAGCTTCCTTCTTCCCCTTGCAATCACGAGCTTGGTGGCCTTTTTCACAACACTTGTAACAGACTCCCATTCCCTTCAAGCAAGTACTGGGGTGTTTCTTCCCACATTTACCACAAAATGGATATTCAACCTTTCCTTTCTTCCACTTATTTCCATCCCCAGATTGATCAGCAGGCCTCTTCTTCTCTTGCTTTGCTTTAAAGTCATAAAACATAGAGAATTCCTTTTCGGTCTTGATAGCACATGAGACAATGTCTTCGTACGATGAAAAGGATTGTGAAACTAATGCTTGACAGAGAAATGGTTTTATCCCGTCAAAGAAACGATCAATCCTACTTCTTGGGTTATGTATAAAATCACCAGCATACCTTTCTATCCTTGTAAAGTTAGCCTCATACTTTGTGACATTCTCATCCTCCTTCTGTCTCAGACTTAGAAATTGTCTTTCCATATCTGCTCGATGGTCGCGAGGAAAGTATTTTTCTAAAAACAGATCATTGAACTCCCTCCATTCCATATTTGATACTTCATCATATTCCTTCATATTTTGAATTAATGACCACCATTGATCAGCATCTCAAGTGAGGCGGTAAAGTGCCATGATAACTTTTTCCCTTTCACTACTCCCCAAATCCTGAAATATTTTCTCTAGGGAATTTATCCATTGCTCAGCTACTAAGGGATTTGTACTCCCATTGAACGTTGGTGGTTGTTGCCTCATGAATCGATCTAATATTGATCCACCACGCTATGGATCAGGGTGCTCCATATGGGTAAGGTTGTTATTCATAACCTGAGTGAGTTGTCCCAGTATGGTGATTAGCTGATCGGCACCAGTTGCATCACCAGCTCCACTATAATTATCTTGAGCAGGAGGGCAGTCCCTACAAGGAGTGCGTGCATTGATACAGTTTCCATTTCTTCCAATAGGCTCCATTTCTAAACAATGGCATAAACTAGATCAGTTGATGAATCAAAATACATAATCCCATACTTATAAAACACTTAACATAAATTGATCAATTTATGGACATAATCCATAATCATAAAAATGTTTTCTTTGAGGAAGTATATACTCATAAACCCTTCTTAATGATTTGTAAAGAAAATGAGAGTTATCCTAAGCATATCACCCGGGAGTGTCGTAACCAAGAGTGCAGCAAGGCCCGTTGTCGTGCACCAGTTCCGGTTCGAGTCTAGCTCAAAGAGGTGTTTTCGGGTATTACCCCTAGGTACATCTATGCCAGATCCGCCTCTACCTGATCGTATCCAGATAGGGATGTATTGCTCGGAAAACTCACAAAATCTCTCCAATACCAAAATTCTAGGAAGTTCTTCTATACTAATCCTCAAAGTTCATCTTAGGTCTACGTGCTCTAATCAGAGTTTATCTAAATCTATCTTCCAAGGTTTGTACTAAACTTCCTATGATACCAACAGTAACGCCCCGACCCTAGTTACCCAGAGTCGGTGCATTATTACATAACATTGGCATGATCACAAGAAAGATCAAATCTCGAAAGACCGATTGGTTTAGTATCCTTGGAAACACTAGATATATTCATAAGTCTTACATTACATCATTAAATGAAAAAACTACAACAACATATTGTCTCCATAAACCACACTCATATCCCCACATAATATCCCTGCAGGTCATTCATAATTACTTCTTCACTTCCTGGAAAAAATATAACATAGAAAAGGGGTGAGATCAAATACCCAGTAAGGATAACAATATACCGGAAACTTTCATAAATAAGAACAAACATATAAGGCTATGTATAACTAAAACAAAAGCCTTTTAAACATGAACTTCAACATTGTATGGCATAAATAAAATGAAATAATTCCATTTACTCATTCACATGGATATTCTACTAATCGAATAATCACATGAAAAATGACTAACCACTTGCATAATGTTGGAATGCATAATACCAGACTATCATAACCACATAGCCAAGGCCTCGTGCCATGACTACAAATACGATTTTGTCAAGGCCTTGTGCCAAGACACTAGTTTGTCTCATGAGACCTACCGATGCATCGAGGAGCTATAGCGGGCTCCACCCATCACATATTAAGTCCAATGCATTCCCATATGAAAAGGTTTAAACATAACATAAACATTTGTATTGAAAATAGCATACGAAATGTCAATAATTTCACCATAAACTATGAATGGTATAAAAATAGCACATCCATAGTCAAACATACCACAAAACCTTCAATACAATATAGAATTTTTGTATCATAATATATCAACTTCAAATAAGCGTAAAATCCATCAAAGGATGTTAACATATATGAAATCAAAACACTTTTTAGAGAAATATCTCTTTCTATTTTTGAAATCATTTAAGTGCCATATAAAATATAACATTTTCTTTGAAAATATTATTATAAGCCTTTAAGTAAAGCTTTTATGATTTTATAATGGCAGAAAATAACCGCACCCGCCGTATAAGTTAAAAAAAACATTTTTACCTTAATTCTTTCGAAAAGGTTAAAAAGGACCTTGTTTTGAAAACGATGGAAAGATTCCTCTTATGAAAAGTCAAACAAGGGTATAAATGACTTTAACCCATATTATTTTAAATAATAAAAATGTTTTGAAATACATTATTAAGAAACATGGATGTGGATGATAAAGAGATCCCAGTAGATTATTACGTATAAACAACCTCGGATAATGAAGAGATTGTGAAATAACCCTTACCTTGTACTTTTCCTTGGTTGGGGTAGTTTAACCTCTTGTATAATGGTTAAATAATTGTTATTAAATTATTAAATAATCATATATATTAATATGATATCATATATGATCTTTTAACATTGATTTCTTAATGATATCTTTGAATTATCGTTGTTTCAGGTGTTAACTTACTCATTTTCTTTTATATGTTTTGTTACATAATCCATGTTTGTCATGGATAGGTTGTATATTTTAAATATACAGAATGATATCAAGTCCTTAAAAATCATTTTTAAATCATCAAATTATAATTATACTTGAATGGATACGATGGAGAATGAATCTCATCGCGTTCGTGGATACGGTAGTCCGTACGTACGCACGAGCGGAAATATCATTCTTTTGATATTAAAATAATATATAAATGGATGGTATATAATATATAATGAATCATTAACATGTTATATTTATTATTTACATGAGTTACACATCATTACTATACCCATCCAAATAATATTATATTGAATAACAATTACACCACGACGTGGAGACGGTAAGCCGTACGTACGCACGTATGGTGACATGTTATTCAAAGGATGGATAGAATAATGAATATGGTTGTACCATATTTATAATAACATCACAGTATATATATGATACTGGAGTTATTATTTTAGAATGGTAACAAAAAAGGAAGAAGAAGTGGAAGAAGTAATGAACTTGGAAAAAGGGTGGTGAAATCATTACCTCTTCTTCGGGTTCTTCCTTTTGATTTGATCAAAAGGGATGATTAGGTTGGCTTTATGATCAAACTAAGGCCTCTAGGTTGTAGTGAGGGAAGTTGGGAGAGTATTTGGGAAGTGTTTGGATGAACCAAAAGGCTTTGAAGGTGTGAATAATGAGAAGGAGGAGTGCCCTTTTATAAGAGGGGTGAGGGGCACCATTGCAAAAGCTAGAAATATTAATTTATAATAAATTAATATTCGGTTTCTAATGGCTCCAAAGTTGATTATTTAAATGTTAAGGTGGGTATAGGTCGAAAAAAACTCAACCAATAGAATTTAGACAGGTTTTGGTACTAATATTAACCTTATCTTTAAGTATTAACTCTAAGTTAATTAGTTTCACTTTTACAATGTCTCTTTGTATTTTTATATAATATGGTTAATAAACTTACTATATACATCAACACGACACCCAAGTGGTCCATTAATGATGAACCTATCTTGATATAAGTCTCTTGGCCGAACCATAGATTTTTAGAAATTTAATATCAATTAATAATATAATATTTGTTTTAAGAACTCTTTTATGTCAATTTTGACACTATTCAATAGTTGATTTTTTGAAACTCATAACAGATTGATTACTTCGAAAAAATTAAATTAAATCAATCCTAATATATCATATTATCCTAGAAATTTTTTTTATTTTATTTAAAGTTTCATATTATATTTATTTGGGTATTTATAATATCAATTAATTTAATTTTTCACTATTATAGTAATTAATTCATCATCATTGTGTCATAAATAAATTAAATTATTTAATGTCTAAAATTTATAAATAAACAATCATTATGTAGGAAATCTTTTTATCTTTCTATGTAATATATATAATCTAAAATCCAACATATATAACCCTATGTACAAATTTTTTTTCTACAAGATATATGCTTGTGTCATTTTTGTATTCATTTTAACTTAATTAAAATAAAGTGTCCCTATCACCTACAAGTGGCACCATGGTGTCCCAAAATCGACCCAATGATGCCTATGGTCGAACATGTATCAACAAATAAGTCTAGGACACGTTTTAGGGTAATTTAGTATTATTATAGTATTATTTTTTAACCCTTATTTACCGGATTTACACTTAACCATGGTAAATAAAATTTTTACCGCAGTAATTATTGAAAATGTCTAAAAATAAAAGTTACCAATTTACACAATTTGGACATCCTGATACCAAATATGGAATCCATTTTTCTAAATTCAAAACACAGAAGTGGCAGAAATTAATTTAAAATTAATTCCCGCTGTCAAAACAAAAAGCGTGTTTTTAAGAGATAATAACTATCAAAAGATTGACACTTGTTTATGTTCGGTTTAATTGTAAAATTATTTCCAATGACCAAAATTATATTAAATGGTAAAAATATATTCTAAATATACTTTAAAACCACTCAAATTCATAATTTATCACTATTAATTATTTTGATTAAAAAAGTTGTTTTTAATTAAAATTTAGTAATTTTTACTATTCATCAAAATATGAAAGTTATCTGAAAAGTACCAAAATTTCACCTTAGGCTAAATTCAATATTCCGAATCCAGAAATGAAGTCCATTTTAAAATATAAAATATATATAATTTCGAAAAGTAGGTATTACTATTCATTACGGCTAGTTTGATTGGTTATGGTGTGTTAGAACACGATGTTGTGTACAACACACGCTATCACATTATTCAAAAAGAAGCGTACCGTAGAAGTTTGGGGTGTTACAGTCACTGCCCATGCTACAGACCACAGGTATGAAGACATTTCACATCTTGTCACTCGCCAGCATGAAAGTCCTCCCCATGTCCTCATACCAACCGGCGAAGGTCCTCCTCGCCTCAGTGATCGGAGGGATGGAGGACAACTTCACTTCACCCACTCCCACCCCGGAGGTCCTACCCGTGCTCGGCTTTACCGATATGAGCACCTTCTTCACACTAATGTTGTCAGGGTAAGTGTGAATGAAGGTCCTACCAATGCTCCTACCGCTTCTACCTATGCTTATTTCTACTCCAGTGGAGTTCCTACCGCTTCAGCGCTTCCTACAAAGGTCCTACATGTGTCCCTTTCGACATTTTCCCCAGTGATCCTTACACCGTTGACCACCTTGGCAGGAGATCTCTCCTCCCCAACACCAGAATGGCTGAAGGACCTCCTCGTGCTGGAAGTGGTCCTTGCCCCACGGAGCCACCCAGGGTTATGAGAGCAGGTGGTCGCTGCCGCAAGAGGAATTTTGGGGAGGGCCATATAGGAATCAAACCAGTTCTCTTCTCTTACTCTGATGTGGAGTATGACTCAGTGCTGGGGCCCTCCCCTCAGTCCATCGAGTCAAAGGCTGTGGTAAGAATGAGGCACCTCTTCCTTGTACTCCTAGAATGAAAGGTCCATAGGATCACTGTCTCCCTCCAAAAGTATATCCAGGAGGACGAGAACCTGGTATGTTTCTATGGACCAACCATGGAGTCACCACTGAAATCTCTGAAAGGGCCCTCTGCCTTGGCTAGAGACTACGGAGAGCTATTTTGGGGGTCAATGGTGCAAGAGTCGTGACATAGGCCACCATCGGCAGTCGTTGATGTTGTGTCAGGAGATTTGGTTTCTGGTCCATCCTATCGTTATATAGTGGCTAGGTCGCTACAATCCATATAGGATAGCCAGAGAATCATTTCCCAGTCAGCCCGCTCGCAATACTCTCCACCATCCAACCTGCTGTCCCAATGGTCCGCCTTAGTACCACTTCCAGTTCATCAACCACCCCTAGTTGACAAGTGGGGAAATAAAGGACTAGACCCCTAATCTGAGCAGAGGAGCTTCTGGACCACTCTCACGGTGAACTACTTCCCCGAGATGTTATGGCCCGTGGTAGCGCAGAATTTCTGCATACCAGAATCCCTCTCCCCAGAGGAGTTTGAATGATTCTGCCAGACCCTCTGGGAGAATCACTTCTGTCTTCGTCACCAGCGAGTGTCTTATCTTTGGATCCATGTTCACCTTGATGACATCTGATAACAATGACATCTGGTTGATCTGGCTATGCTCCATGTGGCATAGCACCCTCAGTCACCTGGTCACCATATGGCCCTTCAACAGTAATGTGTTCAGAGTTTTGAAGTACTATGTAAGGTTATTAAGGACGCTACCCCCATGTGCAAGTTAATGGATTTGGACAGTACGCTTCCCTCCTCTTCCGTGCTATTCTCCGGCTGCCCAACTCACTAGGTGGCCTTGAAGACAAGGCCCTGAGAAGAGTTGTGGTCAACAAGTCCAATCTGTCGGGAGTGGAAAACGAGATGGAACTTATTGATGGGAACTTCTTACCTAAGGATGTTCCCCCACTACTGGACCCATAGGGGGGGATTACTCGTTAGTAGAGGACACTCCTAAGTCTCCATGCGCCCACTGAGGCATTGGTAATCAGTCAAAATTCTGGTAATGGAAAAGAGCACATCAAAGCTATCAAGTACTCCGACCCATCCGCTTCAGCGCAGAAGAGGGAGGAGGACCCCGAGAAGGCTGCATTGTGCCAGCAACTTAATGAGAAGAAGAAGTTGGTCTATGTACTCCAGGATGAATGTGTTTCAGAGCGATGTCCCAACTATAGTGATTCTAGGCCGAGGTATGGGGCCGGAACAATTTCCCCTTGGTGAGCTGCCCCTGGAAACCCTGATCATGCCACTCCCGTAGATAGGGAAGAAGCTGGATCTCATGGAAATATGGTGCGGTATGTCTTGAAAACCCCTCTTGAATAATGCGACAATCCAAGAAACCCCGCTCGGGCTCCCCCGACTGCCCCAAATGTCGCTCCACCAGATACTCCATGAGCTGCTGAGCTTGCCAACTGCATTGATGAATCCGGAAACATGCTCGTGGTTATGGATCCCCATCAAGACAGGGACCCCCAAACAGATGATCCTATAGTGGTGCACATATCCCACCTAGAGGTTTTGCAGATGCGACAGGTGTCCATCCCACCTGATTGAAAGCCATACCCGACATGGGTGAATGATATTTCGGAACATCCGGGATTCGGGAATCCCACCTTCTCTCCCTTTAACAGGACGGGGGACCCACAAAAGAATCGGGACCACTTCAACTCAATGTGTTGGCCCATGCTAGGGACACTAGCGTAGCAGGAGGCCGCCAAGCTCAGCTGTTTTGTTCAGACACTGGAGGGGCCGACATTTGTCTGGTACATCCAGCTCTCCATCGGATCTATGACCAGCTGGGAGGACCTTCGCAGGCAATTCCTTTACCATTTCAATTCCACCACTCAGAAAAAGATCATCATAGAACTCTTCAAGTGCAAACAAAGGCCATATGAGTGAGTTACTGACTTTATCGCCTGGTGGAAGGGGCTCACATACTCCTTTTAAATTACACTGACTCAAGAGTAATAACTGATGTTGTGCATAGGGAACATCAAAACGGTGTTGTGCCCTTCCCTGATCACTTAGAACTATCCTGGAGGGTTCCAAGACTTCTGAAATAAGGCCCAGCACCTCGAAGAAGCCCTGAAACTAACCAGCCAGGCAAGTCCGTTGCCCCCGGTAATCTCAACAAGGAGGGTTTCCATAGCCGAGCCTGTCGTGGTGGCCCAAATAAAATCCCCCCAAAAACTATAATTTCTACCAGTACCATTGGCCACATAGCATCATATGGTCCCTCCTCCTCGAGATCAACTACATCCTCAGAATCAGAAAGTGCCCCGGCCGAATGCGCCGCTACCGTCTAGGTGGGACAATCAGGGTATGCCTCCTCGATAGGCCCCTCCGGCCCCTTGTCAAGGTCAGTCTCCAAGGGACCACTTTCAGGACAGAAGAAACCGAACCTACTCGTTCAATGAAAATCAGGTTCTAGGATATTTCTTGAAGTACCTTGAAATATAGGATTGTACACTTTCCTGAATGTAGAAGGCCAGAGGAGGCGAATATCACTGATCGACCCAACTACTTCCACTATCATCGGATTCTAGGGATCACCCTCAAGCGGTGCTATGAATTTAAATAATGGCTCCAAGACCAGGTCAATAACAACATTGTCAGGCTTGGACCATGCCTAGCACAAGTGGTTAGTGTCTTTGTAAGGCCAGAAAGTAGTAGTGATAGTGAAGGCGAGTGGAAGTACGTTTCTGACCGCAGGTCTCAGAACTTTAATGATTGGATGGCCCGAAAAAGGGTTCCCCAAGCCCATGGAATTATCTGTGCATGCCTGAATCTGTTCGAGCCTCCATAAAGAGTCACTACCACTTCTGAACCATCATCTCAGATAGCCTCTTCCAAGAAGTGCAAGTATCGGCGGTGAAAGAAAAAAAACTCACCCCGCCGATGCCATCATCATCCCGCACTCTCAGTGACTTTATGCCCCCAGAGATGGGGATCCCTCCCAGAATCTGCCCAGTAGTGGATGATTTGTCATGTGGATGTCAAGGGTACACTTCGGATATTACCGTGGTGTTGGTAAACCCCTATATGACTCCTGATGAGGGGGAGTGCCATACGAACCTCCCCAATGTCCCCAGCCGACACCAATGTCGGTGAAGCCGTAGCTATATGGGTCGTCGGGGCACATAATTTGGTAACTCCAACCAAGTAGTTCATGCCATTGAGACTAGATAGTATGCCCAGCAATGAACTCAAAATGCGCATCCTCTTCATCTAGTGTCGACATACCCACCTCCTCCACCGTTTGTGCTATTGGATCAGGCTAAACCACTTTTTTTGTGACATGACCAGCTTCACCCTACTACAAGCCGATCTCAGCCGTCTGGTCCTCATCCGGAATCTACTCTTTTGGCTTTGACTAGTTAGCAGTGGGATATACCCAGTACCAATCAGCCATCGGTCTGTCCAGTAGAGCCCTCTATGCTTCATATCACAGAGCGGCTTCCTGCAAGCAGAAGTTTGCGCCTCGTGCGGAAGTATGATGTTCTCAAGAACCTCGTCGGCATCCCAGCAAGGCTTTCCATCCTTCATGCCCATCTCCTGTCACTAGATATGAGTGAAACACTCACCAAGGCATTAAGAAGGCCCCTCCAGGTTGAGACAGATGTAGCAGGTGAAAAGGCTTTCCATGCTAAAGTTTTTGAGAACACTGAATGTTAGGCCATAATTTCATTCTCAGGAGAAGATGAAGGCCCCCCCATATGGGGGATCATCCACCCATTTTACATCCCTGTCCAATTTAATGGCGTGGATGTTCACTGCTATCTCATTCACACTGGCTCTGGGATCAACCTTATCCTGACACGGACACTGTGGAAGCTAGGGTTACCCGAAGATGACTAGACTCCCTCTGATTTAAGAATCCTGGGATATGACAGGACAAAGCAGACCCCAGTCATCTAGGTCCATATGAAGATCTAGTTCAGTGGCCTAGTTTCTAGCACTGAGTTTATGGTTTTCTCCCATGACACATCATATAATGCATTGATGGGAAGGCCCTGGCTCTACTTTCATGCAGCGGTCCCCTCATCATATCACCAATGCATCAAGAACTCCTTTAATGGTCGAGTGGCCATAATCCAAGTTGATGCATCTCCTTTCTCCTCTCATGAAGCCGGCTACTTGGATGCATACTATTACAAGATCAAGGATAAACAATTCTAGGAAAGTGGAGTAGATCTCGTCACCACTACGACCGACCCTTGGAATGGTCTGAATGACACCTACGTCTTCACGATCCATCGGTTGGAGGTTACGACCCTCGATATGGGGAAATGTTTTGCCTTTTCCCGGACAAGGGGGAACCATGCTCCCAAATCCATGCGACGTTGGAATATCACTTCGTATTCTTATACAAATCTGGCCTCCGTGATCGAGGAGCCTCCCACTCCCATCAGGTATCTGGGCATCCAACTCATGCCAAAGACAGTACGTCATAATCGTCTATTTCACTGGGCTAGAATAAGATTTCTCCAGCTAACATGCCACCACTACTTTGAAATTATCATGTGTGGATCCTTGGACTGGAGAACAAATGGGATTGGGTCGATAACCTTCATTGATATGGTCTCGGCAGCACCAGAGTTCCCCGATGCAATAACCACTACTGCTCAAGCTGGTACCAGCCTCCCATCGGGGTCTGGTAACGTAAAAGAAACTTCCCCCATAGGAGATCGCTCTATAAGTGGAGAAGAGGATATAGAGGATTCCCCAAGCCTTTGAAGAAGGAATCTCCACCACGGTCGATGATCTGGTACAGGTGAACCTTGGATGCGAGGAAGACTCGAGACCCATATTGATCAGTGCCTCCATGCCCCCCGAGGAGTAACATCGATACATAGACTTCCTATGACAACACCGTGATGTGTTTTCCTGGAGTTATGAATAGATGCCAAGACTAGATCATTATGTAGCCATCAACTGTCTCGGTCTTCCGGCAAATCATCATGGGTTTAAAAAACATCCCAGAAAGATGCATCCATTTCACGGCGCCATGGATGAGGCAGAAGTTGAAAAAATCATCAGGTCCAACTTTGTTAAAGAGGTCCAGTACCCCAAATGGTTGTCCAAAATTATACTAGTCCGAAAGAATAACAGACAGATCAAAGTCTGTATCGACTTCCACAATCTCAATCTCCATTTTCCGAAGGATTATTTTCCCCTTCTAGTGACAAAATTATTGATTGATTCTACAACTGGGTTCAAAGCCCTCTCTTTCATGGATGGTTACTCTAGATATAATCAGATCTGGATGGCCCCTGAGGATGAAGAGTATAATTCTTTCATAGAGCCCCATGGTACTTTATGTTTCAAGGTTATGCCCTTCGGTCTGAAGAATGCAGGGCCACCTATCAGTGGGCCATGCACCTCATATTCAAGCCAATCATCGGGACATTGGTGGAATTCTATGTGGATGATCTGGGGGTCAAATCATGCCGGTTCCAGGACCATCACATGGATCTTAAGAAAGTGTTCGACTTCCTCTGTTCCTGCCACCTGAAGATGGACCCATTGAAGTGTGCTTTTAGGGTCACCTCTGGCACGTTCCTTAGAATTGTTGTCAGGTACTCGGGCATCGAGATACACCCAGATAAGATCAAGGCCATCAGACAGATTCCACCCCCGAGTAATATTTACGAGCATCGAGTTTTCCAAGGCCACATGGCCTATATACGCCGATTCATTGCTAATTTTGTTGGAAAGTGTAAACCCTTCTCTCGGCTCATGAAGAAGGGCACTGCTTATTAGTGGGACGAGGAGATACAGACCGCCTTTGATGAAATCATGTAGTATTTACTCCAGCCTCTAGTCTTAATGCCACAAGTATCTGGGAAGCTACTGGTCCTCTATGTCACCGCCTTGAAATGGTCCCTCGGTGCCCTTCTTGCCCAGAAGAACAATGAGGGGATAGAGAACAACCTCTACTACCTCAGCTGCATGCTCCTCAATACGGAGACCAAATACACCCCATCAAAAAGAGCTTCCTTGCACTCATGTTTGACATAATGAAATTTCTACATTACATGAAGCACCACGAGGTACAATTGGTGTCCCGAATAAACCTGTTGAAGTACATTCTAAGCCGTCCCATGATGATTGGCCGATTAGCACGGCAGGTTGTAATCCTCCAGTAGTATGACATCAGTTTCATTCCTCAAAAGGCTATCAAGGGACAGATATTTGCCGATTTCCTTGTTGCGCATCCATCCCCCACTGACCGATCCTTGGACCTAGATTTTCTAGATGAGGCAATCCTCTCAGTCGATCATTCCATCCCATATTGGAAGATGATGTTTGATGGTGCCTACCGGAGCCCCACCGGTAGGAGGCTCAATGATCCTAGACTCAATAGAGTATGTGTGGGTATCGTTTTTAATACCGCGATGCAAGCCATTCTACCATTTTCATTACTGATATCAGAAGGCTGCACCAATAATAAGGTAGAGTATCAGTCCCTAATTACTTGCTTTAAGCTGGCCCTCGAGATCGATGTGCCCCATTTGCATGTGAAAGGGGACTCCGAGCGAGTCATTAAGAAGATCAACGGTGACTATGTTGTTAGGAAGCCAATGCTAGTACCATTATTGGAACACACTCTCCAACTAATGGAATAGTTCCCTTATCGACCAGAGGTGACCCATGTCCCTCAGTCATAGAACGGTCGAGCAGATGCTTTGGCCAGCTTAGCTGTATCACTTGTAGAGCCCGAACAGAATGATCTGATTATCCAAGTGGCACAATGGAGAGTCATAGCTCCTTTAACCCGGATGGCATTGATGTCCCATAGTTAAGCCATCATAGCATTGGCACCTCTGTGTCAGGACCCCTGGGTCGTCTGGATGCATTGATCAAAATGATTGCCGATTGGAGGAAACCCTTGGTTGAATTCTTATAATGCGGTAATCATCTATCAGACTAGGCTGATCATGATCAAATATGATGCCATGCGCTACAGTTTACCTTCCAGAGTGGTCCCAGCCGTGAGTCAATCCTCTATAAGTGACTCCTCCATTACATTCATGGGGTTGATATTTCTTAGGTCATGCATGAGGTTCATGCCTATTCCTGTGGTTCCCATTAGGTTGGGCCAAAATTGACTCACCAAATTCAAAGATTAGGAAATTTTTGGCTCTCCATGGTCCACGACTGCATTGAGTTCCCCAGGAGCTTCCATGCGTGCCAAGTTCATTCTAACATGGTGCATCAGCCACAAGAGCCTCTCCACACTATCATGTACTCTTTTCCCTTTTTATTCTAGGGATTAGATGTTGTAGGACCATATCCGCCAAAATGGCTCACCAATGCCATTTCATTCTGACCAATATGGATTTATTTACCATGTGGGTATAGGCAGTTCCACTCAAGGAAGTCAAGGCCCGTTCTATCGTTGATTTCATGAGTTCTAATATCATCCATCGGTTTGGAGTTCCTCATGATGTCCTCACAGATAATGGCACCAACTTTTGAGCAGTCGAGTTAAAAAAGTTGTATGCCAAGTACAACATCCAATCTAACCATACCTCCCACTATCACGCATAAGCAAATGGGAAGATTGAGGTATTCAATAAAAACATCTCTAACATCCTGCAGAAAATGGTTGGTCAGAACAAGAAGAGTTGGCCGGATATGCTCCCTAACTCCCTCTGGGATTATTGGACAATGACTCATAATTCCACACGGGAAACCCCATATTCCCTAGTGTATGGAACTAATGTCATCCAGCCCATCAAGATTCAGTTTCCCTCATTGCGTACAGTGGTCTATGACCAGTAAGAATCAGATAGTGTGGCTGAAATCCGTCTAGCTAAATTGGAAGAACTTGATGAGAATATGCCTCATTCCCTACACCGTCTAGAAATAAATCAAAGCAGGATGGATCTAACCTTCAACAAGAAGGTTTACCTCCGCTCGATCTTACAAGGAGACTTGGTGTTGGCTCTGAGAATGCAAATGATCCCCAGTAGGAAAACACCCAAGTTGTAGCCCAAATGGGAAGGACCTTTCATTGTTCATATGGTTTATCCAAATGGAGAATACTCCCTGGTGACCATGGATGGTGAGCGTATAACTCCTCCCAACAATTCAAAGCTACTCAAGCAATACTTTTCCTGAGCAACTGCTGGTCTTGCACGGACTTAAACTGCCAATACCGCAAGACTCTGAACTGCACACCAGTCCAGCATGACCTTAAACTATACCATCCCACATGATGTTGATCTGCACACCATCCTGCATGATGTTAATCATCACATCATCCTGAATGAAACTAAACTGCACCTTCAAGAACTATGTGTGTATTGATTCCCATCCTCATGGGATACGTAGGACTGCCAGAACATTTAGATTTCGGGCCCATCCCCATCTCTTAGAGATCTCCCAGTTACCTAGTCCCCTTGGACTATTCCTTTCCATGAGAGGGATATATCGGTGTGGTATATGGTTATTCCCTCCTTCGCATTGGGTTTGTGAAAACCATGCCATGCCCCC
Organism: Viscum album; assembly: GCA_963277665.1. Taxonomy (NCBI): domain Eukaryota; kingdom Viridiplantae; phylum Streptophyta; class Magnoliopsida; order Santalales; family Viscaceae; genus Viscum; species Viscum album. The sequence continues at coordinate 599,740,153 of OY728162.1, read as the reverse complement.
TTTCTCCTAAGGGTTCGCCATTTGTTTTTTCTATACTCATCTATGTGAATTGGACGCTCTCAAGTTGAGCCCCTCAACCCTTTACAGTGGTCTGTAGATGTGTCAAAGAGTACTCTAGGCTAGGACCTGGAGTGTCAGATTCAACATGGTAATGTTTCAATTCACTTGTCAAGATTCGTGTTCCCATTAATTTAGTCTTCTATTATCTTTCACTACTGAAGGGACCCCCAAAACGACATGGATGATAGGCCTATGGGCTAACCTACCATTATGGGTCAGCATCCCAGAGGGTTTTAGACAAAAAAAAAATTGATACAAGTCATGTGCTGGGAATATCGTCATCGGTCGATGCTCATTTTTTTGTTACCATTTTAGGCTAATCGACATGGATGCTATGTTCCGAACATGGTCAGCAGTAATCCTCCATCGCCATGCTAGCCCCTTCAGGCCTTGAATTTTGGTTACATGATTCATATTATCTTCCTCCCCATCATGTCCACGTATAATTTTGACACTCATGGCACTATCCCTTAGTGTATCTCCACATATCAGGGGGACAAAACTACAATATGGTGTCCTTCGGGGCTCCCACGGTCTGAGCCCTAAGACCATAAACTAAGATTTTATATATGAACTATGTGTGTCTTTATTTTCATCCTCATGGGGTATGTATTATCACACAGACATTTTGTTGTCGGGTCAAGATGAACAGAGAGCTAGCTTCTCCTGCCCCTTATCCTCTGAACCTCACTGGCCTCTTGGCCTGAGGCTCCTTTCCCATAGTTGTTCACGGTGATGATGTGGAACTCTTCCCCATTCACGTCGGGTATACTTTATCACGTCTTGGGAATTCCTTCATGTCCAAGCCATGTGTCTTTATACTATACTATATAGTCCTATCACATGACCATAAACTGTGATAATATCGTCCCATCCGCACGACGAAAAACGACACTGCATTGTGATGACCTCATCACAGGGGACATCATGTTCAATGTCGGTCATCCATCGTACCATTTTTCAATGCTATAATATGGCTTGATTATGTTGGGAATACCGAGATCCCTAGGTCCTTGGCCTATCACTTAAAAAAACATTTACCGAAATGGAAAAAAAGATCTATTAAATTCTGCCCCTTTCAGTATGAGGGCCAGACCCACACACCCCTTTCATGCTTTGCATGGGTACCTTACATTTCCACCACTAATAACTACATATGGATTGATTACCATTCTTATGGGGTACGTAAGAATGCCCATGCACCCTGCTCCTGGGCACAGCCTAACTTTCATTCTCAGTCTGTCGACCAATAACCTCCCTAGCAAAGACACAATGATGTGGACCTCATCCTCATTCATGTCGGGTTGTATTAGTTACATCGCCATGAGTCTCCCAGATTTCCTATTATCCATGGTCTAAGTTCTATGACCTTAAACTATGACCCTTTACAAAACCTCGAATGGATTGATTTACATCCTCATGGGATACGTAAGAACGACCAAACATTTCGTCTCAGGTCCAGCCCCGGGAATCACAAATCTCATCCTTTCTCACTGTCAGCCCCTTCGCCTGACCCATTGGGGAGTTTTGTAACTACAGCATTTGCCCTGAACTATTTTGAGATGCCCCATAATGACATTGGGAAGTGATAGCTCCCTCACTAGATAGGTCCTATATAAAATTAGTAATGACCCATCATCAAATTAATGCGCCCGCCTAATGTTCTTCCACCATGGTGGCGTAATTTCAAGAGTTTTGGATTCTATTCAAACAAAAAACTACTTCACCTTCCCTGCTTTGCATACCATTTATTCAGACCCACATCCTCTTTCATGTCTAAAGGGACCCCCTAACAATATGGACGCTCGACTTATGGTTTTCCTATTGACCTGGGCGAACATTCTGGAAGACTGATGGATGATATTTTGATTCAGGTCTCGTGTTTCAAACATGGTCAGTGGTCGGTGCTCATTTATTGTCCCCATGTCAGGCAAACGCAATAGGGATACTGTGTTTCGAACACAGTGAATAGTTATCCTTTATTTCCATGCCCCCCTAATGGTGTTCCGAATTTGGGGTAATGTGATCCATATTTTTCATTCCCCTATATTCAGAATGATTCTAATGCCCCTTCCATTTCCCCGCTCATGCGCTAGGGCACATTGAGAAGATGATACATTGATTGGTCTGAGGTCCTCTTCCTTTGATCAGGCCCCCTCTTCTCCTCGGATATCCGGATTCAAATATCAAATACCCGAAGCTTGGTTGACAGTCTCGTGATCAAACGAAGTGATAGTACGAGCATCCCTTATTTCTCAAATCAGGTATGACCCACGTGAACATAGGAATGGATTGCTATTTATTTTGAGATTATGGTTGAGTGCATTAAACCAAAGGGACATGTAAATACAATTTTTCATATGCAGTTCAGTATAAGAAGCAGTAAGGTGAAATAAGTTTATAAGTTCAGCCAAAAGAGGGGCCCATAAGGGTCGGATTCTTAGATGGATCATTCATACGCTGCTACATTTTGGCTGGTGGCCTCCAAGAATACTTCCCGCCCACTGAGGACCCTCTCATCATCAGCGGCCGCGAAGCATAGTTCACTGACCCCAGCCTGTGCCCGCAGATGTTCTGTTTGAAGTTCAGTCATCTGGTGAATGGCTTCCACTAGTTGTTTTGGGCGTATTCCAGCTAGGGCTTGACTGCTCCAAGAGCATAGAATAGTTTTCAATGAATATCTCCATTTCCTTTTCCTATTCATTAAGGCTTCGGACCTCCTGGTCCGCATTAAAAAAATGCTCGGGTACTCCCCGACTCCTCCTGACATTGGGTGACGTTAGAGAGCCTGTTGCTCTCGCATATCTTCTCAGCCATCTAGTCACAAACCGTCGAGTGAAGGCGTTGAGAATCTTCCCCTCCATCACACAGGAAATGTAGCCAAGTGTGGAGTTATCCCATATGCTTCAGCCCTTCTATCTATGGATAATTGAGGAAAATCCAGATGCACTTCCACCCTTTGTGTCAAATCATCCAGCTCACATCGGCCGCTTCCAATTCTGAATCATCAATCTCCTTGGGATTAGTGGGTCGATGGACAGGAAAAATAGCCAACTTTCTAGTAGCAGGGTCTTCCTTGAATATTCCTACCAGGGGGTTGGGCTCTTCAGCATCTGAGTGACCTTCCTCTCTTTTCTCAACTCTGGTGGCACCATTGTCAACATACAGACCAGCCCCGACAATAGCGCCACTGATGTCCACCGCTCTCTTCTCACCAAGTGTCAGCGTCGACTTGGTTTGGGAGGCATTTCCTGGATAGGGTGGTACATTTTCCGTTGACTCTCTCATGGATAGTCGAGGCTCAGCAGCCCGATGAGTCTCTAATGTCGGGATCATTGTACATACAAGGAGCACCCTAATCAATTAAATTCCACTAATGGAAAGTACCAATATCGAAGCAAAGAACTTACAGGAACTGAAGGAATCATCCTCCAGTGTTCTGGCCACTACAAGAGCTGTCATAGTGGGGGATCCCTCAACAATTGTCAGTTCAATAATATAAATTAGTGCTCCCAACTTATTCCATTGTTCCTTCCCCCCTCCTTTGATTAGATACACTTTATTAGCACCGATATTCCCCCGAGTAAGATAAGGAGTTTGGATTAAGGATTTCAATGGAGGGGGATGGAAAAGGGTTGAATCATACCTCAGGCAGCTCAATCACATCTATATTAGAGACGACGATATCGCCACTCTCCCAAAGAATCCCTTGGTGGGACGCCCCTTGAGACCCTTCAACATTGGGCTCCTCTTATCCTTAAACTTCTCATTCTACCTCCTCCACTTTTTTCTCACCAACCTCCAACTCATCAATGTTATCGTCATCCTCCAACGACATCTTTTTTGTGTCATGCACCGTGCCAACCATCATTTCCAATGAGAAAGATGGCTCCTCACACCGACCCCGTTGACATGCGTACATGTCAATGGTAGTTAGATACACATGTTGACGATGAAAGTTCACTCTGTCGACAATACAAACAATTTCGACTTCTGGCAGCTGGATCCAGTCTCACCCTATCATCTGCCTAAGTGCTTCTATACTCACTGACTACCGCAGGGTCAGCCAGGCCGACCATAGTACCGAGAAGATTGCATCATGAGAAGGTTGAAGAAGATATCTTATTTTCTTCCCAGTAAGTTCTCTGGTTACTCAATGGGACCCTCCTCCTCTAGGCGACGAGGGCATGGCCACGCCATACGACGTCCTCGCTGCTGACGTCCCGACATCTGTGGGCCCCATTGTCTGTTGTGCATCCGGTCTTCCATCCCTAACAACACTCTTCCTCCTCTCTCACTACCCGAGTTTCACACTGGAGACCTTGAGTTGCTGAAATCTCTTCCGCAAAATCCCCTAAGATGAGCCACAATGGGGACCCCGAGATTGAATCTTTTATTATCATCTATGATTCCATGCATCAGCAGGGTTTTTGGACGGACTCCCATCCATGTGTCCCTCACTGGTAAGAGCCACTCGCTCAGGAATGTGGTGAGGAATCCGGTATACCGAAAATTTGGGTCCCAGCTCTCATTTATGTTGTATCCCCATGACTGATAGTTCTCCACCTCCATGATCCTCCAGTATGATCCGCTCTTGCTCCTCTGTGCCATGGTTGGACACCGTCTCCCTCGCCCTAGCATCTGGACATCCGGATCTCATTAAAGGAACATGCTAAACCAGTCTTTATAAGAAATGTCATTTAGAAAATCCTTGACCCCTAGCCTCTCCTTATCCAGCACCAATAAGTGCCATGTCAAAATGGGGGTTCTTGATCCGTCTCCACAGGTTATCATTGGTAGAAGTAATTCATCATATTGGAGTCCCTACAAATGGATACCCCCAATTTTGTGAATGTCCCAATTATTGATACTAAATTCCCCATTATGAAGATGGAAGGTATTTGTATCGGGGGACCACCGAGTGAACAGCTATGGCCTGAGCTCGTGCTGGCGGTAGAAGTGAAATTTCAACATACACACTGCCTCAAAAAAGCCAATATATTGTATCTCATCCCCAAATTGGTCACATGTATGGAACACCTAGTACACCCAAGCCCATTCACTGGTGAGGTGGCCTCTTGACCACGAGGTCCTAGACCTGTAGCAAGCCTTTAACCTTGTCAGTGACACTCTACTGAAAGGTTCTTGCGTAGGGGGCCGAGGAACTCTCCACGATAAGGTCACTCCATGAAATGGTCCTAGTCCTAGGATTTATGCTGTAAATGTCCATATGTCTGGTTTCTTTGGGAGGATGACCATTGTTAGTGATGTTTTATTGGGGGATGTCGTCCTCACGGGTTACCCATGACCGTAGTGTATCAATTTCAAAACCTAGCAATGGGACCTCCTCCAAAATATCAAAGTCCAATAGTAGTGGATTTTTTGATATGCTGTACTCATTTTGGGCAGGGTTAGCATATTGAAAATGGTATGGTAATTGGATAAAATACTTTGGGCACCGTAAACCTCAGGGTTGGAGACCATTTAAGCCCTTTGAGCAGCGGCTTCTCGCTCATCATCCTGGTTTTCAGCCATCTTCTTCTAACAAGTGTTTGAGTAGCTGGCACAAAATATGAGAGGATGGTTCCAAAAATCAGCGACCTTTGTGAAATATCAGGGTGCAGTGCGAACAACCCCGTGTTTTCATGTAAAAGGTCAACTGATCATGGTGGTATTGCACGCAACCAGAGTGGTTTTTCACACAGGATCGGAGAAATTTTCACGCACGAGAGCTTGGAGCTTGTCACGTGTGTAAATTCGTACGGACCACGAGACCCGCATTGGATTTTTATAAGAAGACGTTGGGTTAAGCATGCACATAAAAAGCGGATTTCGTGCCCCTTTGGGTTTTTCGTGCCACTCCATTTTTTTATTGCGTATGGTCCCCACAGAGTTCTGCATTTCATCGTTTCCCTCAGAATCTGACTATTGTGGCCCCTCGCCGATCCGATTCTGAGGGGGGAATTTTTACATGACGAAAAATGCTCAAGGGTTGAGGAAGGTTTAAAAATAAAAAAGAGAAGTCATATTCGGATCTAGGGACCCAGTCCGGGGGGCCTAGAGGAGTCACGCGAAAAAAATTCATAAGTGCGCGAAAAAAATATGCTATATGCGGAAAGCTCCAGGATTTGAGAGAATTATGCAGCGGGGGTGCGGAATATTGTGCGCCCCCACCTTTCATGGTTTCCATTTCACACCGCTGACATCGGCACACAAATATTTCATGCCGAACTGCTTTTCTCACCCCCGAATGCCTATAAATAGAAGGACACCCCTTCAACTTCTGGGATGAAGAATCTTAACCTTCTCTCGTGCATGAAATTCACCTTCTGTGCGCGTAAAGATGGCTTTCAGGTACAATAATTTTCACACCAAATCGCCCCGGGGTTTTCCTTTGCGTGATATACTCTTTGTTTAGTCTAAATTCAAATACTTTTGGGGTCTTCCCCCTATGCCCAATCCCTTCCACTTGTGCGCAGTCCATCCAATTGCACGCAATCCCCTTCAATTGTGCATACCCTAGTCATTACGTGAAACCTCTACCAATTGCACACAATTTGTACTCCTTGTGGATAATCCTTTCTAGTTGTGTGAAAATCCTCGGGTCCACATACGCTCTAATACTCACTGATTTCACGCTATCCAGTTGTTTTTCACACAGGGCTAGTTATTTCGCACGCAAGCCTCAAATGTTGCACGCAATTCTCTGGGACCCCTCATCCCTATGCTTCCCGGCTACCACTTCACTCGTGTTCCCCATACTCCTTGGGCGTACCTTTTCACGAGTGTATGATTCTCTTCTTATGGTTGCCATTTGTGGGTGTCTCTCACGCCCAAGGAATCCACATCATGCTTTCTTTTCCCATACGACCTTCTAGGATTGTAAAAATTAACATTAAAGTCCATTGGACAGTTCTTCATGTTGTGTTGATTCGCCTTATGGTTCTTCACATAGGCATGCTAACAACTATTACTTCTTCACATATCCATGCTAATGTGGACCCCTCGATGGTTCTCTCAATGACACCCCCTCGCCACGACATTGCTTGTCCCTCTTGGCACCAAGGAATAGAGGGTACCAGTTATGTAAGTCCTAGTGGTGCGGAGTGAACCCACCTCATCTGAGCTGCAGGACATTAAACTGCCATGAACCATCGTCCTCAGCACATGACGTTAAACTGTGACCTCTCCCCATACCTCGCACACGGGGTCCCCCTACCATGGACATTAACTATGCCTACTCTCCCCCATGGGGATTGGATCACCTCTCACTGGGGTTTATATCCTCTTTATCAGAGTGGCGTTTTCCCACTGGGAAAGGGAACCCATCTCAGTGTAAGCCCCCAAGCTTTTCTTGCAGGAGGCAGCATTCGTGCTCCTCCATTAATCATCAGTACCCACGGCCAGTGAAAGGCATGGTGGGAAATAGTGCTTCTCCTTTCTTCGGTACCATGTACCTCTCCCGATGCGCTTTGCCGCCATCGGGCCTCCATCCTAGAGTAAGTCCCAACCCTTTTGGGATGCAGGCCATGCATAAGCCCCTATTTACTCTTTGGGCCTCTCCACGCGTAAGCCCCACCACCATCCCACGGACGCACCTTTCGTGACGTGATAGTCAGGTCCTTGATGCTCTTGTTTCTCACACCAAGCATGACTCGTGTGGGATTATAGTAATCATTGACCATAACACCACCATTATTCTCCTTAACTAGGAAGACATTGATCTATGTCAAGGCATGGTATGTAGGAAGCCTCCCTGAGGATCAAGCCCACCACCAAATTGATCCAACCAAATTCACATCGGTCCAACACCATTTTTCTCTTGAACTACGAGAACATTGATCCAAGTCAAGGAATGGTACATAGGTAGCCTCTCCGGGGTTCAATCCCACCAACCGATCGATCTAACCATCATCATGTTGGTCTACCACCTTTTTTCATCTGAGCTATGAGGAATTTGATCCATGTCAAGGAATGGTACGTAGGATTCCTCCCTCTAGGTCCAAGCCTAACACCCATTAGTTTCAGCCATCCTTTCACGTCAGTTCACCCCCATCCTACATGACATTAAACTGTATGCCCCCCATTGTGTCTCGTCCAACGGTAAGCCATTGTGACCCCTATGCAACAGTAAGTCATTTCCAACCCATTTCAACAGTAAGCCGTTGGAGTCCCCAATTTACGGCAAGCCATCACCATTCATGAACTATGAGAACTTTGATCTTTTCCAAGGTAAGGTACGTAGGAATCCTCCCTGAGGTTCTAGACCAAGAACCATTGGCCCCGACCATCTCTTAGTCGGTGTACCAAGCCCATTTCCATCAAAACTACAAGGACTTTGATCTTTGTCAAGGAAAGGTACATATGAAGCCTCCCCAAGGTTCAAGCCCACTATCCATCTAGACCCCCAAGTCTCTATTCATGGCAGTTCACCGACTCCACCCCACATCCTGAACTACGAGGACATTGATCCATGTCATGGAATGGTACGTAGGAAGCCTCTTCGAGGTTCATGCCCAACACTAGCGTCACCCCAGGGTCAACCCTATCCCATTCCCCATCCACTTCACACAAGCCATCCATCATCCAACCTGATCCTTACCCAAGCCGCCACATCTTGGTGGGATCATTCCACCCCATTCCCAATTCCACTTAACATCATTTTGTAAACTACACACATATTGGCCCTAATATCGTTGTTCCCTTCAGAGGGTTCCTCCATCTGATCCACTCTAGTCAGTGTTCTGATCAGCCCGATCTGTCTCCGCGGGACGTTAAACTTACGACATACCAAATGTTAAACATGGTATGCTACGGAAAAACTCAAATATATTCCCATGGAATATGATTCCCCGCGTTCGATGTGGGATGCCTCGGGCTTCTGTTCCCTCAAGAAGCCCTATAATAAGGGACAGAAGACAGACACTCCAATTATCAAGAATCCAGATATGCTAGTGATTTCCAACATGACTACTCCCCTAACCAAAGGTTTCTTCACTAACCATAACACTTGGAATGTCCGGACAGAAGTAGTGAAATTAACTGGTGTCCATGATGATATGGCACCAGGAAGAGTTTCACGAACAATGTCTTAAGTCAATAAGGAAGACCCGGACTAGGTGACGAGCTCCGAGGAGGAATCCACAGAAGGAAGAATAGACATCCTATCATCCCATTTCCATCAAGGATTATACGTCCTAGAATAAGGAGCGGATGCCACCCTCCATTGGAAAGCGGGAATGCACAATTATAGCTGTGCTTCCTCACAGACGGATGCACACGCCCTGGAGAAAGCGTCGGAAACAAATACATATTTATATCATAATTATAGTATCATACTTATATCATATACATTATATATATTTGTTAAAATAATCTTTAATAAATTCCATTTAACATGTGAATGAATCACATCGCTTTGAGGAGGTAGTAATCCACATGTCCACAAACGATGTTATCGTATTCCAATAAAATGGAATACATGAAGGTATGTGTTATATATTAATTTCATAATCATAAATAAATTATTAATTTTATATATATTGTATATAAATAATAACTTTACCATTATTCCCTACCTTGAATGTTTGAAATGGAAGAACGAATGACATCGGTTCGCAAAGTGGTAGTTCACCGAACACAAGAACGATGAATTTGTATCCCATTTTATGGATGTATGTGTAGTTGTATATAAAAACATTATGATAAAAATTCATTTAAATTGTGGATACATGTGTTATTATACAATGGTTGTATAAGAATAATTTATGTGGTGGATAAAAAAATGAAAAAAAGTGCTTGTTGAAGAATGTGACATCTTTTTTGAGTAAATCATTTTTTTAATACCAAAATGTGTCTTTGGATTGGTTTATTCCTAAAAGTAGTATTATATTATTAGGTTATGGATATTGGAAGAATAATATTTCACGTTTTGGTGGAAAAATTATTTATTGAGTGGTCTGAAGAACATGGAGGGATGGATGCCTTTTATAAGTGAGGTAAAAGGAAACAGTTGGTATTTTTAAAAATAATCATCTTTTACCCACATTTTTAGCTACCCAACTTCTTTAATAAAAAACCTAATTTGATCCATATAGGGTTAATGTAGAAATGCATCCTTCCAATTGGTGTTAGAAAAATGTAGGGTATTCTTTCACCTTCAAATATACATTTAATCATTATGTATACTTGTTTTACCTTAATTAGTTTAATTAATATTAAATTATTTCACTAATAATATTAGGATGAAATTAATGTGGGCATATTATAAATTATAAATTTTTCTTATCCCAAATATGGAATCCATTTTTCCAAGTTCAACACATAGAAGTGTCAGAAAATAATTAAAAATTAATCCCACAGATGACTTGAGAAAGTGAGTTTTAAAGTGAAATTTTCCAAAAGTAAGAAATTATTTTATATGAAATTTCAATATAAAAATGATACCAATAACCACAATTGGGTAAATATATTAAAATATTTTCTATTGAATCTTGAAATAAAATTTAAAATATAATTTTACTTATATATTATTTAAAAAAGAATGTTAGTTTTTCAATTAAAATTTATTAATTTTTAGTACTCATTAAATAATGGAATCTTCTCACAAAAACCTAAACTAACCCTATGATGATTTTGAAATTAATAATTTTGAAAATAAATTATATTTTTTGAGATAAAATTTATAAATTACTAACAACTAATTTTTAAAATAGGTGCACCATTAAAAGATATAAAAATTGTCTTTTTAAAAATAAAACATTTAATACATAAAATTTGATATGTTCTTGTCTAATGCCTATCAGACAAATTTTATGAATTTCCTAAATAATTTAGTGAATATAAAATATATATAGTTCATTAATATCATTCAATAATAGAATTTATTTAGATTTATTAAGTTGAAACGCCTTTGGGTCCAAAAAAAAATTTATAAAAAAATTATAATATATTTAGTTGGTTTTTACATTCATTTATAATTAATTATTAACCAATGAATTTAAACATACATTTTTGTAATTTAGGAAATAAAACTCATAAAAATAAATTTATTGTCTATTATATATCTTATTATATTAAATATTAATATTTATAGTATATTATATTATAGTAAAACTCAATACTGTGTGTAACACAAGATGTCAAAGAAATTCATTATTGTATGGTCTACAATATATCCTCGATGTAACATGTAAGGAAATATAAATGTTACATTTAATGAAATCTTATACGAGTGTTTTGTATAATGAAAGATAATAAAAAAATTAAATTTATCCTGAATGGAAAATATTTTAACATCTTGGGGTGTTATATCCTCCCCACCTTAAATAAATTGTTCCATCACAATTGAAACATTATATTTTTAATCATGAGATTTATATTAAAATATAACATTTTTTCAAATCCCACACTATAAATAGGTTTAATAAAAAATATTCTTAATAAGAGGGAAAGTAATTGTGAAGGTCTCCAAAAAATTAGGTTTTTAAATAGGAGAACAATAGTAAAAGCATGGACATAGAAGATAAATCAAAATATTATTTTATTATTGAGAGTGATAGGGCATATGTTAATGATATTTTATTGACCACAAATCCTAAAAAATGTGAAACAATGATTATTGATATCATAAAAAATGATGATAATAGGAATTTTTGTTTCCAGACACTTTACATAATGTTTAGGAAATAGTTCACCCTCTTAGAATTTATGTGAATATACTCACATGATACATTAATAATTTATCATCACAATATTTTCGGTTATATGTGACTTAAACTATTTATAATTCATTTATATTAACTCGATACATCTAATGGTTAAGTAATATATTAACCTCTAAAACCATGTCCAATGTTCATCATAAAATAATTCCTAAATGGTTACCCTTCTGTCTATTCTAAAATATTATGGTCCAAAATGTTATAATTAAGGTAACATAAATATCAAAATCCTCTAATCATAAATTCACCAAATAACATGTAGTAGTTCCTAATCATCACATTTCAATATGTGTATACATTAACATATGGGGAAAATAAAAACTAACTTTAATGTATAATGTAAATATGAATTATTACTTATAACTTTGGTAAAAAATATTATCCATAAATCCAAAAATTATGTAAACCACATCCAAGATAGTATAAAAACATTTCCAATAAATCATTAGTCAGCTCCAAGCTAGTATTCAATATCCACTTTACTTTATAGATACTAACCATCTCTTTATAAAAATATCATTATCTCCAAATCTGGAACACATTTGGGGTTTCCATTCCCTAAATAATGTTTTTACAAGATTTTCAACATATCACTAAATAATTTTTCTAGGTCATTTGTACCATTCAATATACTCTATCATATCCTCAATGAAAAATTACTAAATTACAATTCTTATACATTCCATAATACTTATGACCCATATATTTTCTATAAAAAAATCATAAAACATTATTAATGTATCCAAATAAATGATATAATTAATAATTCCACTTCATCTATAAAAAATTTACACTATTTACCATGATCTATTATCCTCTTTTGGGGTTTATTCCTTTTATTCATGAGACATTGATTTGTGTAGTGTCTCATATCCTGGTATATTAATCATTATATATTAGAATCCTTTATATTTTCCTTTTAATAAAAATAACAGTGGACTTTGTCTCTGCACTTTTAGAAAAAAAACCATTCATATTAAGAACATAATAGGATGTTTCATTCAATATATATCAAATGTCGGGAAATAATTCTTTCCCTTATTTCATTTATCAATATTTATTTAGTTTCCCCCTTATTATCATGATTCCCTCCGAATCCTTAATACTAAGATAACACTTTATTTGTCTCTTTATCACATGATATAATTTTCTCATATGAAAAAAATGTTTTAGTTATTAATTCCCTTTGAAATATTTTATTTATCCTAGAAAGGTCTTGATCATTCTTAATCTTATGATCATGTTCATTGTTTAGGTTCACATTCATTCTACTAGGATCCATTTATCAATGAAAACACATAGTAGATTATATCATAATAATTATTAACATTATGTTTAATCCAAAATCTAGTGAAATACTTATCATAAATTGTATAATTTACGGATAAAAAATCTCATAATCATGAACGTGGTTTCATTGGGATGTTCTCTTATTAGTATACACAGAAAATATAATAGGGTTTTATCCTATGATATAAATTTCTCAAAATCCAGTTTACCATGTTCCTACTAGTGATACAATAAAACCAACTATAATTCTTGGACTCAAAAATCACAGACTCGGTGTCGTACTTGATTTTATTTTCACAATGACAAGGAGTCAAATCTTGAATGATCGATTAGTTTTAATGTATTGGAAAACAATATAAATATATAGAACTCCTTTTGCATTGTAAATAAAATCATAATATATAACAAAATAAAATTTTATTCATCCTTGTTACTCATTCCATGAATTTATCTTCATATAATGGGGAAAGAAAAAAAAATAAGGGTCATCTCAAATTATGAGTAAGGGTTAAGTATAGTGGAATAAAAAATGAATCAATGTGAATAATCAATATTATAGGGTAAATAACTTATGAAACATGTATTTTAATAAAAAATTATCATCATATTGATGTATTTAAAGATTATCAAACAATATAATATAAATAATCACATTAGTTCAGACATGGATTTTCTAACTAATGAAATAACCACATGAAAGAAAAATAATTTAGGAATTCATAATGTTGAACATAAAAGTTATCAAGATCAATCATAAAGATAGTTTCAATCAAGATATATCCTCGATAAAATTTTAATACATTGGGTATAAACCCATATAAACAATCAGTATCAATCTCCAATATAGTTACAATCAATATTTATCGTCCAAACAGATTTAAAATTCTTGGAAAAAAATTTGATGGGTTTGTCGGTAAATTACATCATATCCTGAGACTACCGATTAGTCGAGGGGATTTCATTAACCGATCCCCAAACCACATATTTTATGCCCTAAACATTCTTATTATAGTGAAAAATCAATTAAATTTATAAACATTGTGCCTTATCAAATTTCTATATTGATTGAGGGATACATAATTACACATATTTTCCCAATAAATCATATAAAATTAAAAGAAAACACCACATAGGAAAATGTTTTACAGTTTATGAAATAATAATTTTCATAAAGTAAAAATATGGATATCAAAATTAAATATAACATCCTACGAAAAATAATTATAATAATGTTATTGTTTCAATAGATAGTTAACAATCACAAAATTAATTGATATTGTACATAATCACTCACCACATGGTAACTTTAAAGTAAAAACCTCTGGGATGAGATAATTAAAGATAAAACATAAATTAAAAGTAATTATTAATTACTCATGGTATTATATTTCAAACGGAGAGTATTTAAACCATTTATAAGAAAGTAGGTGCACAATAGTAAACTATGACTCAATTAATGGAAACTGAGTCAAATCTCTTTACTACACGTGTCACATTAGAATTGTGAACCTCATGGAAGAATAAAATCAATTGAAACATTAAATACTATAAAATAATTTAAATTCACAATATTAAATTTCATTGGGATTTATAAACACTACAAAAAATAAATGTGCGGTGAATATGGCATAAGTCTCACAGAAATAATAGTGGGATAAGAAATACCCTTACCTTACACTTTATATGGGATGAATACTCATTAAACTCCTATATAATGGTTTAATAGATTTTATTAAATTATAACAGAACCATAATAATAATTATAATATAAAATATTATATTCTCATTATATATACTTACTCGTTTTGTAACAATAATTCCTCATTTTCATTGTTTTGGATGTTCATTGACGTGTTTTTTCGTGTATGATTTGAATTGTTATTTTTTTGTTTCTATAATATAGATGATTATTTAATAATTTCATGGGTATAATAAATGATTTAAATAATATATATATTCAATATATATGTGTTTATATTTTTATATAATATTTTTTGATAGGAAATGAAATACACTGTTAACGGAGACAGTAAGTTGTACGTAAGCATGAAAATTGTCTCCATTTTATTTCCATAGAAAATGAATCCAATTTAAGTGTTATATATATATTATAATTAAAATATAATATTTATGTAATATATATAAAATATATTTATTAAAACCATCATCAATACAATCCATATTCTATGTGAATGAATCACATCTCTTTGAGGATGCAGTAGTGCACCCATCCACCAACGAAATTATCATATTCCCAAAAATTTGATATAATTATTGTATGTGTTATATAGAAACTAAATAAAAATAAATAACTTATACACATCAAATATATAATATATATTAAATAAATAAATCATTATTTCCAGCCTTTAATGTTAGAAATGGAAGAACAAACAACATCGGTTCATGAGGCGGTAGATTTCCTTACACATGAATGTTGATTGTGTATCCCATTTGATGTAACGGTATGCAGGTGTGGTTTATACCCACAAGTTAAAAGCATATAATTATATTTAGTATAATAATGATATTATATAATAAATATATAATAAAAATTTATGTGATGTATTGTGAAATGAAACAAATGTTTTCATTGAAAATCATTACCTCTTTTTTAGCGCAACAACTTTTGGTTTATACTGAAAAATGTCCTTGGTTTTCATTATTCACAAATTTAGGAGTCTAGTGTGAGTTTATGGATTCATTTATGTGAATTTTGAAGGTATTGGCCAAACCTATGTGTCTGGAGAGGTGTAAGGGACTGGGAGAGGTGGTGGCCATTTATACGTGATGGAATACGACACACATGGAATTTTTGAAATGAAGTGTGTGCTCCCCATGTTTTTAACATCCCATTTTCTTCCAAAGAAAAAAATATTCTATAAAATATGGTTTTTGGGATAAAACATTAATTTCAATTGTTTTTGGAAAATTTTAGGGTCACTTTTACAACTAATATTCTAACTTTACTCTTGAAGTAAACCGATTTTTTACCTTAGTCACAATAATTAATTTTAACTACATTCTCTAATAAATTTTTTCAAAAATTAATTTTGAATTATTATACATTATATATTTTTCTATATCCAAATATAGAAACCATTTTTCCAAATATTAATCATAGATGTGGAGGAAAATAGTTTAACATTAATCACATAGATTGGTTGAGAAAGTATGTATTTAAAGTGAAAATGTCTAAGAGATTGAAATGTTTTTATATCCAAATTTAATATAAAATTTACCCTAATGACCTAAAATTAATTAGTATATATAATTTTTTTAATTTAAATATAAAAATAATTAAATCATTATTTATCTTTATAAATTAGTTAAATGAAAAATATGTTTTACAATAAAATTCATTATTTTTCAGTAATCATCAAAAAATGAAACATCTCAAAAAAATATACCTATGATTTTTTGACATTAGTCATTGAATAATTAAGTATATTTTGTAAAATTTATTTTATTGAATTTTCAAAATTTATTTTTAAAATAGGTGCACCATTAAAAGGCGGTTAAACGACCTTTTATAAAAATATATCTTTTTATGAATAGAATTAAATTTGTTCTTATATTATACCCATCAAACATATTTAGTGAATATAAAAATATAATTATTATTATAAATAATATATTACAATAATTATAATAATTCACTAATATCAATTAAATTATATTATTAAGACAAAATTCATTTGTTTACATAAAATAGAATTTTTTATAAAAAAGTTTCTATTATATTCAATTGGTTTTTATATTCATTTATAATTAATTATTTACCAATTAATTCAAACATGTATTTTTATTATTATGTTATTACTATTTATAACTAAAAATTTAATTTCTATGATATATCTAAAAATATTAAATAATAAAATTATTAGTATATTTTAGTTTTTTAAAACATTGCTTTGCATATAATGACTAACATAGAGAAAAGTCATTGTTGCATGTAACATAATCTATCCTCAGTGTTCCATCCCATAAAGCTAAATTTAATTTTTAATTAATTCCTAAATATTGTTAGATATAAATAAATTTAGTAAAAATAAATAAATTCATTCTAAATACATATTATAAATTATGGTGGTTTTACCAGATTCTTGTGATTAGACTACCAAAATTATTGTCCATGAGGATTTTTAAGCTTAATAATAATTATTATCATAATCATCATTATAAAAAATGTATTTTTCACTGAATCTTGATTTCCATGATGTCAAAAAACAAAATACACAATTCATGAATTGAAATAATGGCCTAAACCAAGTATAACATCTATAAATAGGCCTATCATCCCTCTGTTTAATTAATATTAGTTTTTTAGGATAGTATTGTTTCATTATTAAATACTAAAACATTCAAAAAACAGATAATGTCAACCATAAATTGGGAACACACAACAGTTGTGGAAAGTCGTTATGTGAGTTTTTGGTCACCATACATTGGAAACATATTCCTGGGTATGAAAAAATTACAAGGTGTGAGTAATGTCACCCTAAAAAAGAAATCACATTAATTTTGGAACCCTGCAATCCTTATGTTGGACACCAATTAATTAAATAAAAATAATAATTATAAAAAGGATATGTATAAAATGTAGACAACATAAATAAATTAATACATTTTATTAATTGAATGATCAAAACAAATGAAATATAATAAATAAATAAACAAAAATGGAGTAACCAATAAGGTACGACCAATACATATACTTCCCAATATAAAACTAACCAATACCAAAAAAACCACCACACCAATATTACCCCTTAGTCACCCAACATCCCTTACCACTAACTACTATACTAACTAGAATATAAAACAAGTAAGGGATCATGGTAGGGGAGCTAAAAGTAAAACATGATAGATATATACATTCAATGGTGTATGTAGGATGTGAGAAAACAAACCACAGTAAGATAAGAAAAATAATTTTATGAATGTATTTTTGAAATTAAAATAATATAATCTCAATTGAAATACATATATAAATTAATTTTTATATGGAAATTTATATAACTAAATATAATAATAAATTAAATTTCATGACCTCAATATTCTGAAAACATTATTTTATAGTCTTTAATTCCCTATAAAAAAACTTTTGATACAACTTTTTAAATAATAATTTCAACTACTTTTACATAATGAAGCCAAAATAAAAGGATGGTAAAATAAAACACAATGGATATTCATAAATAATAAGATGAAACTAGATAAGTATAAAAAAATGCATAGATCCTTATATTCTAGAAGGATTGAAGAACCATTAAAATATTAGTTCCTTATGGGAATGTGTTATTATCATAGGAAAAAATTATGTCAAAATGATAGATGGTCGAACCATATATCAAATATATCCCTAGATCTATAGTCACCCTATTTCATCTAAAAGTAGTATGGTCCATCATATTCCAATCACAATATCTTCCTTGGTTTAATCCCCCATCTTTTAGCCAATCAATCTAGGGGAAATCGTCAATGTACAACCTAAAAATATGCATCATAAACATAACCTTGTTCCATGGTACCTAGGATTCCCATGAATTAATTCGATATGTGGTGAAAATAGTAAATATTAAAATAATTAAAATTATCATTAATAAAACATGAAAATTAAGCCCTAATCTCACCTCCAACACCCTCACATAAACTTTCACATTTTTCACACCATCAATATCACAACATGCCTCTACATCCCACTTAAGGTTCATAATTCATATCAAGAAAGAAAACTGAAAAGGGGAACATTATATAGTTTTTTAATATCAATGGAATCTGTTATATAATCGTACTAAAGGGCCCTTTTCAGAATCCGAATAATGTTCCCAGAAGTTTTCTATCATTTGAAATCCTATTTGAATGATTTATATCAAATGATACAATAGAAACCAATTTTTTATTAGAAAAAAACAACCCATATCCCATTAATATAATTTTAGAAATCAAAGAACATCATTCCTTCTAAACAAATCTGATAAAAACACATTTTCATCCATTTCATGAACAAAATGGTGTCAAATAGCTATCATCATCAAATTTGTTTTGTAATAATAATCATAGATATTTTTCTCAAAAATGAACACCCAAATCACCAATTATGAAATTAGATTACCTTTAAAAATACATTATTCCATGTGAATAACATATTTACTAAATTTATGAAATCAATTAGTAAAATCATATATTAGCTTAAGTTAATAAATAAAAATTAAAAAATCACCATAATCAAATTAAATGTAATATAAATTATGTTTAGAAAAAAACCATCTCAAAATCTGTCATCAATTCCTTGAAATGAGTTGTAATAGATCACCTTTTATGGATAGTTGTAATCAAATCCAAGATGATCCCTCGTTGTGTCCATTTCACCCTTATACCTTTATTTAATCAAATAAAAAACCGTAAATAATTCCTATAAATACATAAGGATTGTGGGAGGATATAAAATCAATGGGTAAGGAAGAGGGAGGTAGATGAAAAGGGAAACAAATTAAATAGTCATATTTACATTGTAATATCCCATGAAATAAATGGTTCGATAGATCAAAATCATTGTTGGGATGGAAACATCACTACAACATCCTTTTGTCATCAAAAAATAAAATAAGGGGTGATGTAGGGGAAATCAAGTTAAAATAAGTTGTTATATGATATTGACTTCACTAGTTGTGAAATATTTTGTGTTCAACATAATAGCTTAACCATGGTGGTTGTGTGTTTATCCCTTCACAGGAAATCCACTACAATGTATCCTACATGGCCTATAGTGTTTTCCCATTTTATCAGGTGGAGACTAGATCATTGTGGACAATCCCCAAACTATTTCCTCATCCCCCCAAAAAGAACGAGACTTCCATAGAAATAACCATGTTTCAACCCATTGGGAACCACCACATCAGAACCCAAGTGTTGTGGAGTTGTTTCCCCTCTACAAAGACCACCACAAAATATCCACCCTTGTTGTTTATTTTTCAAAAACCCCTTCGGAAAAAATATGAAATACATGGATATTCTACCACATGAAATCCTGATTTCAAGGTGTATCCTACTGTAACTAGGCCTAAAACACCCCTTCAATGAACTAAAATACCTAGAATATGTCCAAAATACTCTAAATATAAAAATTACAATGAAAATTAATAATTTACCGCAATTATAATACATGGGGTGTCATAATTCTCCTATCCATGACACTTTTTAACACAAAAATTCTATAGTACAACTATACTAAAAGACATAAAAGGAAACAATGATACATTATGTAAGGATGATAGTGGATGGGAAATCATCTATAAAGGACTCTAACGAAATAGAACTATTGAATATGAACACTCCTTTGAGATAAAAAATTAATTCTATAAAAATATTCAATTTCTATATTTGAAACACAAACATGCTCGCATTAAATGTTACTCAAAATAGTTTGAGACTTAGCATTTGTACCCCACCATTTAGAATCCATCTTAAAAGGTGATATAGAAAAGAGTCATGCATCAAATCAAACATGACTAGAAGAAACATATCTCTACTAAAACCCCAATGAACAGATATATATATATATACATAACATTAATAACACTTAATGAAATTTAATTCCACATCCCAAAGAAAAAAAATTACCATAAACTCCAAAATTACCAAAAAGTTGACCTCAAATCCACCATCACTCTATAACCAATATATAATATAAGAGAAACCATAACTATGCCTCAAATGTATGACATGGGTATCAACATTGGGACAACCCAAAGAGGTTAAACTATAAATTCAAATCTAAAACATAACCCATTAGAGAATAAAAATAACCAAAGTAAAACACTAGTGGGGAATCATATAAAATTGTGAATAATATATCTGGGTAAACTAAATGTGATCCCAAGGATTTTCCCATTCCCATACTATAAGAATCCATCATTTACATATATAAAATTAATAAATTAAATTTTATAATAATATAATTATACAATGTGTCATAAACATAAAGGATATCAACCATATATATAAATGAAAAATCCATAAAATTCACAATACATAACATCCAAATTGTACACTCATAACCCATTCTAAACTCAAAAAAATCCCAAAAAATCACCATAAAAAATATGAATATTATATTTTCATATTCTAATAAATATACCCAAAAATCATTGAATATGGAACAATAAGCCATCCTAAAGACAATATCATGTAGATTTCTTAATAGATGAAATAAAATTGTTGGGGAACATGTGTTTTTTATTCTAAAAATCATTTTGTCTCATACAGCCACAACACCACCAAAATAATGACTACAGAATATTATTATGGAGAATTACATAAGGAATTTGTATTATATAAATTATATTTATAATATCCCCATCCATTATTCTGATTCATCTCACTATTTAGGTTGGGTCCTTTAATAGTTATTTTTTCAATTATGGATGAATCGGAATAAAAATAAAAAAACTAAAAGTACAAACACAATAACAATGTACAAGAATGATTAATATTGTTGAATTTTATTTATGACATCCATAAAAAATGATGAAAATTATTTTCATTCCTGGAGAGTTTTGGGGTTAATGTAAACCCACACCTTTTGATCTCACTACGTCAACTATCAAAAAATGTTTCACTAACCTCTTCACACATTACATCCTACAATGCTATAGTT
Organism: Viscum album; assembly: GCA_963277665.1. NCBI lineage: Eukaryota > Viridiplantae > Streptophyta > Magnoliopsida > Santalales > Viscaceae > Viscum > Viscum album. Next base: position 599,718,418 of record OY728162.1, on the reverse strand, counting down.
TTTTTAAAGGTTGGGGTCCAAGACTCATTTTTATAATATGAAGGAATGAACTCTTTATACAGGGTTGAGGAAGACCCATTACATATCTGAAAGGCCCAAGGCCATGTTGCCTTAATACTAGGCTTGAAATAAAATTTTTTTGGCCCAAAGGGCCCCTCGATGAATAGTACTACTACAATACCCAGGTTGCTACAGTCCCTGCTACCGTACCACCGCTACTACAATTCCTGCTATAGTGCCTCCACCACTATAGTGTTTCCGCTGCTATAGTTCCGCTGATGCTATAGTACTGCTACAACACCCCTACTACAGTGACCGACTACAGTGCTGATATAGTTCCCTCTTATAATGCTCTACTTCGATTCACCATCCTTCTAGATACTAAACCTCTTCCTTTGGATCTTGTGCATTAGAAAATTGTGTTTTCCCATGTCACCTTCTCTGGAATGAGAGGCAACATACCCATTGTGAGGCCTCTTTAGTGGTCTCTAGTCATTCGTAGTACATTTCATCCAACATAATTCTTATAGAGGGCCCCAACTGACCTCTCAATCAGAACCCCTTTCTAAATGTTTGGGAACCCAAATATTGTCTTGAGATTATTTTGATTACTTTTAGCAGTCAATTCCCCTGTAAACACCACTCGATGAATAGAAAACATAACCTTATGTATTTTAATCTAATGATTCCGTAAAACATATACATTTAAAAATATTCAATGAGTTATTAAAACCTATCAATTAATGTGTATTATATTTAGTGTTACCTTTGAAAATAACATCATTTAAAATCCACTTGAACCATCAATCAAAAACTGCCTATATCCCATACAATATACATTGCTGAATTCTTTTGGAACATTTTAAACATCCAATGTGCTCATTTTAATGCATAACCATATAATACATAGACTCTTTTATACACCATAAAATGTAATGAATCCACCCAACCATATTCAAATGAACTTGAATTTCATGTCTATTTAAGGTGAAATCTATCTCACCCAAGTTGAATCCACTAAAAATCATATTTCTATATTATAATGATGAAGGTTATTAAATCCCCGTATTTTATATCATTCCATGATGGTGGTGCAATGTCTCCATCTATGTTCCTAAGTGTTTCATTAAAATTCTATCCTTTCAGAATCTATTATTTTAGAATCTATCTATTTGAAATTACCTACAGATTAAAAAAAACAAATCTCACAGAAAACAAAAAAATCACTCACTTGAGAATGTTTATCACAGGTTGTGTCCAACAATAAACCACTCAAGCACTATTCTAAAACTCAAACCAAAGTCTCAATGGTTTATTTTCTATTCATCCATCATCTATTATAGTACTTTCAAGGGTCGACTATTCAATCCCTAGTCTAGTCATTCAGATTCCCACTATATGAAATCACCATTCAACCTGTAGAACCATTGTCATCAGTTTTTCATATCCATGAAACATATTTTACATCCACTATATAATTCATCCAAAAATGATACGAAACTAAGTTTCCATACTCTGTCATTATTAATCTTCTGGTCGGCATGTTGTTCCATGAATCAACTACATGGACTCACTCTATCAAAAATCTCCCAAAAATGGATTTCTTTCATCTAAAAATTAATAATTCTCCATTATAATGAGAATAATTGACATAATCAGACCAACTTGCATACAAAACTCCACCTTATAGAATATCGGATGACATCATCATGATGAACACCCTCTATAACTTCTTTTAGTGAATCTGAGTCCTTCCATGTTTCTTTTATACAACTTCTCTAACCTGGTCCTAATAATTTCAAGTGTCACAACTATATTCAATAGTTTATTCCCTTTGTATAATTATCATAAATGGATCATTTTATTATATATAGAAGCTTTCAAAAACAAGATAAACATATTGAAAATCAACATGTTCCATGGACATGTGCTTTCATTTATACAGTTCTAACATGCCTTTGGCTGAATCCATCTGATGATAATAAAAATGAGACTAACTATAATTGTATTACTTCAAGACTTCCTGGGACACAAGAAATTTGTATTGTAGACTAACTACTTGTATCCTAGTTTCATACCCCATCCAATTGATGTTACATATCATGTCAATAAAATTTAATGAGAGAACCCATCATAAGATTGAACTTATATGGAAACCACCAATGATTTACATATCTACTTCTAATTTACAAAATAATATAACAATATTTATAATTAAAATCATTTTTTATATCTCACTTCAACGTACTCGAGGATTTCATGACTGAAATTCATTTTCCCATAATTTGATCCCTATATTTCAATCACTCTATATGAACATATTATCTTAAAAAAATAACTATTGTCCACACATTTTGCATAAAAATGATTTCCCCAAGAAATAATCCCATGCATAAAGAATTACTTCTAATATAACTAATTTTCATCCTATTGAACATGATGAAAATGTTAAACCACATATTCATCTGAGATGGCCTCAAGTGAACACTTGGATATATTTTATCCACCACCTTCAGCTACTGGTTTTTGGAACATTCAGAATGCTTTCATTATGAACATATTTTATAATACCTAGTAATCCTAATAAAATATTCATTTTCCATATACACCATAGTGTATAGTGAGGATCACTAGCTAGTCATTACCTCGAATGAAAACTGATAGCTTATACTTAAATATACTTTGATGGATATGCCCAAACCACTGATTACATATTTTGAAAAAAAATCATGTGCTACTTCCACAACCATCAGTTCACTCTCATCATTCAAATATACTTCTCCAACCAAAAAAACAGGGAAATTAACTATGTGTTTTATCTCTATCATTCTACATGTAAAGAATAATATACCATTAGATAACAATTTGTTTCCATTAAACCATCATTAATTATCCACAATATTCTAGAATTCCACCCGATTGATATAACCGGTTGTGTGACACCTCTTGATTAAATAATTATGATATCTAGAAACCCTCCATTAATTCCACCATCATTTTCATAACATCACATAAATTCATAAAACTATACTTATCTTCAATAACCCATCAGTCTCACATCCATGATAGAACTTCCTATTTGAGTCTAACAACCAAAATTCTAGTAATGCAGAGTTGGTGTCTACTTTTTTAAATTTTTATAAGGTTAAATGTATATCATAATAATAGAATTATCATTTTACTAGTATCGATGAACTATATACCAACATGATCCATACATTTCGTTCGAAAGAAAATATAAATCATAAACCAAGAAAATGATATATACCCATAAAAAGCATTGAAACACTTTTCATAATATAGGGAAACAATATAAGGGTGAGCCCAAATTCTTAATAAGAGTTAGGTATATAGGATGTTATTATAAATAATTAAGGAATAATTAATATGGAAATTTAATGTGATGAAAATACATTCCATTTAATCAGTATCTAGATTGAAAACTTAATCCCCATATAATATCAGTGTATAAGGCTAATGGATAATTCTTTCTTAAATCCCAATGAATTAAAACAATAATATTTTACATCATGGTGTCATACATCATGATATATTTACTGTAAAATGATTTTCTAAACATAACTTAATTGATGGGATGGTTGCACTAAAACCCATTTAAGTTGGCCAACAGATTTGTCTCAAGAGACACATTGATGCATCGAGGGGATATTTATAATTGGGCCCACCCATCAATACACGTTATATTAATCCCTCAAACATTGAATGGTAAAATTAACTCCAAAACGATACTCTTTATCATCTAATATTCATATTTTGTAAAGAATATAAAATATCAATATATCCCTAGTCAATCAAATGACATTAAATTAAAAAAAACTATATATAAAAACTATATATGGTTTAGGAAATAATCATATACATGATACAATGAATATGGATATATGAGTGAAATTTATTTCCTAGTGAAAATTAATCATATAAATGTTATTTTTATGGTATAAGGATGACCTGTAACACCCAAAACATCCACAGTATGTTTCCTTTTGAATAATATAGTAGCTTGCATTGTACGCATCTTGATGTTTTAACACACCATGACCAAAGAAACTAGCCATTATGAATAGTAATACCCACTATTTAAAATTTTATAAATTTTGGTTTTCAAAATGAAATTTAATTTTGAATTCGGAATATCGAAATTAGGTTTGGGTGAATTTTGGTAATTTTCTGAAACCATTCAATTTTTTGATGAATAGTGAAAAACACTACATTATTGTTTAAAACCGGCATTTTTTTAAGTAATTAGTTATATGATTTTAATTGACTTTAGGTCAACATAGATACATAATTTCTATATATGTTTAATGTAATTAATTGGAATCATAATATAATAATTATATATATATAATTTTATTGTACTTTTTACCTTCTTTTACCCACCTTCAAGGAGCACTTATAAATTTGCAGAAAACTAAATTTTACCGCTTCTGTGAGTTGAATTTAAAAAATCCAAGAGACACTATTGAAACCAGTATGTAAAAATTTGTTCAATAAGACGAAAATATTTTTTGGTGAATAATAACTTTTGACTATTATTTACCACTGTTAAAAGTAAATTGATTAATTAATGGTAAAAATGATATTCTAATTACACTCACACGTGTCCTAATTATATTGGATAAGTGTAGTTTGACCAAAAATATACTTAGGAATAGAATCTGATCATTTTGGTCCACTTGGTTTAGATTAGGACATTTATTATTATTTTATTTAAAAAGTGTTAAAAGAGTTAAATTCAATGTTCAACAACTAAACTATTTTTAATATAGAGTTACACAAAATATAAATTTGACTATAGATATTCATTAGAAAGATGAAAATATTTCATACATAATTATATTTTATTGATAATTTTAAGACATTATATAATTAAATTTATTTATGACACAATAAGGATGCAGCAATTACCTTAATAATTAAAAATTAAAATAATTGATATTATAAATATCGAAATAAATGTAAATTTAGACTTCTAATAAATTCCACTAATTTTATAGGATAATATGACATGTTAGGGTTTATTGAATAAACTATATTTTAAGTGATAATGTTATTTTGGCTTTCAAAAAAATCAAATGCTAAATAGTTCCAAAATTGACATAATTGAGTTTTTAAGACAAATACAATATTATTAATTGATATAATATTCTTTAATATCTATGGATTTTTAAAAGGACATAGATAAAGTAATAAATATTAATAAAGAACCACGTGGGGTTCTCTTGGCTTGTTATATTATATTTATTAACCATATAATATTATAATAGAAAGAGACATGGTAAATATCAAATCAATTTAACTATGAGTTAAATCTTAATGATAAGGTTAATATAGTTACCTAAAACTGTCCAAAACCTATTGGTTGAGAGTTTTTAGACCCATCCCCACTTTATCCTGGAAATAAATTATTTTGGAGCTGTTAGAAACCGAATATAAATTTAGTATTAAATAATATTTCAAGATTTTCCTAAAGTGACCCTCACATCTCTTATAAAACAGTAATTCTCATTCTCATAATTTCAAACCTCCAAATCTATTTGGCTCAGTCAAACCCTACCGAAATATCCTACAAGAATTCCTCCATTCATCCTAGAGGCCTTCCTTTGGTCATAAAGAAAACCTATGAATCCATTTTGATCAAATCAAAAGGAATAACCTGAATAAGTGGTAAATATTTCATCACCTCTTTCAAGTGCATTTCTTCTTCCACATACCTTTTCTTCATTTTTTCAATTATTAAATAATAAATCTAGTATCATATATATAATTTAATGTTATTATAAAATTGTACAACCATATTCATTATTCTATCAATCATATGAATGAAAAAGTCGCCATACATGCATACGTACGACTTACCATCTACACATCGTGGTATAGTTTATTATTCAAACACTTCATTATTTTAATGGGTATAATAATGAGTATAAATTATGTAAATATTAAATATAAAATCTTAATGATTATTTATATATTATATACCTTCTAATTACATATGATTTCACCATCAATATGATGATATTGTTTCTCGTGTGTACATATGGATTAACATCTCCACGAACGCGATTAGATTCATTTCCCATCATATTTATTCAAGAATAATTTTCATTTTATGATTAATAAAAATGTTTTTGTACATAATATCATTCAGTATATAAATCAAATAGAACCTATCCACAACAAATAAGACACTCATAACGAAGCATATAAAGGAAAAAAATCATTTAACACTCAAAGCATTGATACTACTAAAATATTATTAACAATGTAATATTATAAGATCATATATGAAATCATATTTATGTATATGATTCATGTATAAATTAATAACAATGTTTTAACTTTTATACAGTACTTTAACATACAACCGAGTAAGGAAAATTACAAGGTAATGGTTGATTCTACAATCTCTTCATTATCTGAGGTTGTTTTTACGTGAGTATCTAATGGGACCACATTATCATCCACATCCGTGTTTCATAAAAATATTTTTAAAATTAATATTTTAAGGTTTTATGGAATGGAATATTTATCTATATCATCATTTTAAATGATTTAAATAATTATTCTTCTAAATCAATCTCATTAATGTCCATGTTTTCAAATTTGTTTTTATTGATATATTTATATGGACATGAATGTTTTTAAAATGATAATTCCTTTCAAAAGATTCAATGGAGTATGGGACTCTTTGATTCAAAAATATCTTTATATTTCTTCCTTTTTAAATTATGTGACTTTTAATTTTTTTAATGAAAAAGTGATTTTTCTCTCAAAGATTATTACAAATAATTTTTATCTATATAAACATCATTTGATGGATTTTAAACCTGTTTGAAGTTGATTTATTATGATACAAATCTTCAATATTGTACTTATGTTTTTGTGATATGTTTGATTTTGGATGTGTTATTGTAATACCATTCATGGTTTATGGATATATTACTGACATTTCGTATTGTAATTTTTATATTAATGTTTATGTTATGTTTAAAAATTTTCATATGAGAAATTCATTGGATTTAGTATGTGATGAATGGAGCCCTTTATAACTCCTCAATGCATCGGTAGGTCTCAAGAGACAAACTAGTGTCTCGTCAAATGGCCTTGAGAAAATTTTATTTGTTGTCTTGGCACAAGGCCTTGACTATGTGGTTATGAAGTCTGTTATTATACATTTCATCATTAATAAAGTGGATATTGATGTTGTGTGTGATTATTTGACTAGTATAATATCCATGTGAATAAGTAAATGAAATTATATGATTTTATCTTTTCCATATTATGCTGAAATTTAAGTTTAAAAGGATTTTGTTTTAGTCTTATACATTTCCTTAATTATTATTTTCTTATATATGAAAGTATCTTCTATATAGTTATCCTTACTGAGAATCTGAGAAGACCCTATTTTATGTTTTATTTTTACCACGGTGTAAAAAAATACTTTATGGTTGACCTACAGGGACAAGATAAGGATATAAGTGTGGTAAATGGAGAAAAAATGTTGTTAATGTTTTTATTTCGAGATGTAATGTAAAACTGAGGTTTGTATCTAGTACTTCCAAGGCTACTAAACTGATCGGTCTTTCAGGAGATGATTCCTTGTATAATTCCAAAGTAATGTAATAATGTACCAACTCTGGGTAACATGGGTCAGGTATTTTTAGTTGGTATTATAGAAAGTTTAGTAAAAACCTTGGAAATTAGATTTATATAAACACTGATTAGAGCACATTACCCTAAGATAGACATTGAGGATTGATATAGAGGACCTTCTTATAATCTTGGTAATTTTGATATTTTGTGTATTTCCCAAGAAATAAATCCTTGTATGGATACGAGTAGGTAGAGGTGGCTCTAGAATAGGTTTACCTAGGAGTGAAAACTCTGACAAGGAGTTTCGGGAATGACCTGGGGTATCCTGGTACACGATAACAGGCCTTGATGCCCTCTTGGTTGCGACACTCCCAGGGTATATGCTTAGGATAATTGAAATTTAATTTATAAACCATTATGAAGGAGATAGGAGTATATTCCTCCTCAATGAAAACATTTTTGTATGATTAGGGGTTAGTTCCATGAATTTTTCTATTTATGTTAAGTGTTTCACAAATTTGGAATTATGTATTGCGATACATAAACTAATCTTGTATATGAAATTGTTTACAAGTGGTGCCTAGTTGAAAGAATGGAAAATGTATAAACGCAGGTAATCAATGTAGGGATTTCCCTCCTACTCAAGTTAATTATAGTGGATATGGTGAGGCAACGGGTGCTGATCAGCTTATCTTCATACTGGGACAACTCACTCAGGTTATGAAAAATATCCTTACCTGTATGGAGCACCCTAATCCACAAAATGGAGGATCCACGTTAGACCAATTCATGAGGAAACGACCAAAAACATTCCATGGTAGTACAAATCCATTAGTATCTGAGAAATAGATAAATTCTTTAGAGAAATGATTTCATTATTTAGGGAGTAGGGAAAGGTAAAAACTGGTCATGGAAGTTTATTACCTCATGGGAGATGCATATCAATGGTGGTCAATAAACCAACACAAAAAGGAATATGAATAAGTATTGAACATTGAGTGGGGGGAGTTTAATGAGTTTTTCATAGAAAAATACTTTCTTCATGACCATCGAGCGGATATGGAAAAACAATTTCAGAGTTTGAGGCAAAATGAGGATGAGAATGTCACAATGTATGAGGCTATCTTTACAAGCATATAAATGCATGTAGTAGATTATATACATAACCAAAGGGGTAAGATTGATCAATTCTTTTATGGGTTAAAATTATTTCTCCATTGATCATTAGTGTCACAATCCTTCTCATCATAAGAAGATATTGTATCATCCGTTATCAAGATAGAAAATGAATTCTATTAATCTTATGAATTTATAGAAAAGTAAGAGAAGAAGAGATATTCTGATCACTCTGGAAATTGATATAAGGGGAATAAGGAAAATATTGAATATACATCCTATGATAAATATGGGAAGAAACACCCCGGTACATGCCTGAAGGGAATTGGAGTATGTTACAAGTGTGGTGAAAAAGGCCACCAAGCTCATGATTTCATGGGGAAGAAAGAGGTTGTCAATGTCGAATGCTACAATTGTAGAGAAAAGAGTCATTATGCTAATTAATTTCCAAATCACCAAGTGGACATACCTCAGAAAAGGCCATGTGAGAAAGGCTATGCTTATGCAATCACTACTGATGAGGTTGAAGATTCAAAAGACGTGGTGGAATGTAATTTAATGGTTTCCTCAAGTTTATCCAATGATTTAGTTGATTCTGGATCGTCGCATTGTTTCATATCTTCCCAGTTTCCTATGAAAATTAGATATTTTCAATATGACTTAACAATTGATTTGTCTATCAAAACTCCCAAGGGAAGTATCATCGCAACAATGTTGTGGGAATTAGTTCCCATTATAGAATATTAATGTTCTTTATCTGTTGATATCATCGTCATACCCATGATTGAATTTGATATAATCCTCGGAATGGATTTGGTTTCGGACTATGTTGTAAAAATTTATTGTAAGAAGGAGAAGGTTACAATTTTCGAGGATGATAAATAGTATCTTATCTTTAGAGTAGAAACATCACCACAAAATTATTTTCTCTATCCACCCGTGGTAGCTCTACTAAATCAAATTATTTGGGAGGAAAATAAAGAAATATCTATGGGTGAGGAAAATAATGTTCTAATAGAGGACATACCTATTGTGGAAGAATATGTTGATGTGTTTCCAGATGATTTACCTAGACATCCTCCAGAATGAGAAATTGAATTTTGCATTGATTTAATTCCTAGTTCTTGGCTCATATTGAATACCCCTTATAGAATGGCCACTATGGAATTAGTGGAACTAAATTAACAAATTTAGGAATTGAGAAATAAGGGAATTATTTTCCCAAGTGTTTCTCCATGGGGAGACCCTTTCGTTTTTGTTAAGAAGAAAGATAGATCTTTGAGGTTGTGCATTGACTACAGGGAGATCAATGCTATAAAAATAATGAACATGTATCCCCTACCTCACATTGATGATTTATTCGACCAAATTCATGAAGCTCAATATTTTTCAAAGATTGACCTTCGATCTGGATATCATTAGTTCTGTGTGAAGAAGGAGGACATTCCAAAAACAGCATTTCGAACCATGTACGAGCATTAAGAGTTTAGAGTAATGCTTTTTGGATTGTCTAATGAACCCTCTATCATCATGGATTTAATTAATAGAGTTTTCATGAAATATCTTGATGAAATTGTAGTGGTATTTATTGATGATATCTTAGTATACTCAAAAATCAACAAAGATCATGAAAATCACTTGCGTACGATTCTGAAAACCCTCAGAAGAAATGAATTATATGGGAAGTTTAAAGAGTGTTAATTATAGCTCCAAGTGATTTATCTTCCTAGTCATATTGTCTCTAAAGATGGAATCTCTGTTGATCATTCAAAGAGCACGGAAATCCAAGAATGTCCAGTAGCAACGAGTGCAACTGAGGTATGCAGATGAATTGGTTTAGCGGGTTCTTATTGATGTTTCATCTATAATGTTTCTTGGTTAGATAACCCAATAACCATTATCACACGTAAAGGGGTTAAATGTTTTTGAATAAGAGAGTGTGAAGAATTTTTTTGACGAACTGAATGGAATATTAGTCAACACTCTTATCTTGACTCAACCATTAGGGAATGATGGGTTTGTTATTTAAAATTCTGCTTCAATGAATGGAATTGGTTGTGTGATTATGAATAATGATAGAGTTATTGCCTATGAATCAAAAAAAGCTAAAAATTCATAATCAAAACTATCCTCCTCATGATATAGAGTTAGCATCTGTAATATTTTCATTGAAGAAATGGAGACACTATCTCTCTGGTGAAAAATCTGAGATTTATACTGATCAGAAGAGGTTGAAGTATATTTTCTCACAAAAAGAACTCAACATGAGGAAAAATCAAGGGCTTGAACTAATCTAGGATTATGATTGCACAATACACTACCAGATGGATAAGGAAAATAAGGTGGCATATGCTTTGAGAAGAAAGGATCATGGAGTGTTGAACAATATGAGAGTTGAAAGGGATCTTATTTTCATGAATCAAGTAAAGATGGTTATGGTAATAACCATGGATAGTAAACATAAATACATTTTCAAATGGTTTCCAATCAACGTTAAATATAAAGGACAAAAATTTCTCAGACTAGTGATGAGGAGTTTCGAAAGAAGATTAAAGATGAAAATGATGGGAGATTGAGTGACTTCATATATGAAGATGGAATTTTGAGTTTTGGGAAAAGACATTATGTTCCTCAAAAACCTGACCTAAAATGGAATTTTTGGATGATTCACATAGCTATAATATCTCTATACACCGTCGGATCACCAAGATATATAGAAAATTAAAGGACCATTTTTTGGTGGGGAAACATGAAGAGGGAGATTGCTGATTTTGTGCCAAGATGTATGGTTTGTCAACAAAGGAAAGCTGGAAGGCAACAACCTGGAGGAGTCATGCAACCTCTTCCCATACCTAAGTGGAAATGGGATAATATTATGATGGAAATTTTCATGGGGCGACCAAAGACTCATAGAATGAATTATTCAATATGGGTCATTATAGATCTTCTTACCAAGTCTACTATTATCTTACTATAAGAGAAGATTTACCACTTGAACGTTTAAGTAGAATATATATTATTGAAGTTGTAAGACTATATGGTGTACCCTTATCTATTATTTATGATCACAATCCCCATTTTACATCATGATTTTGGAAATGTCTTCTGAAGGCCTTGGATATAAAACATCGTTTGAGCACTGCCTACCACCCTCAAACCGATGGACAATCAGAACAGACTTTTCAATCCTAAGAAAAAATATTGATATCTTTCTCACTTGACATTCATGTTATGTGGGATCAATATTTATGTCTGGTTGTATTTTCCGATAACAATAGCTTCCATTCAAGTATTCTGATGGCACCATGTGTAGCGTTAAATAGAAATAGATGTCGCTCACCAACTCTTGGGATAATATTGGTGGAAGAAAACACATAGGTCCAGAACAAGGTGAGAAAACAACAGAAAAGGTGAAGGTTATCCAAACCCACATCAAAGGAGCTCAATATAGGAAAAATATCTATACTAATAAATAGAGGAAGTATTTGGAATTTGAAGTAGGAGATCATATATTATTAAAGGTATATCTATGGAAAGGTCTTATACGTTTTGGTAAGAAAGTTAAATTGAGTCCCTGGTACATCAAAACTTTTGAAATTTTAGAATGAATTGAAGATATAGCTTACCATTTGGAAATCCCGCCAAGTCTCTCCAATGTTCATGATGTATTCTCTATGTCACTATTGAGAAAATACATGCCTGGCCTAACGCATGTACCCACCTTTCAAGAAATTGAAATGGAACCTGATCTGTCTTATTGTGAAGAGCCTATCAAGATTCTTGATACTGGAGAACAAGTGATGAGAAATTGGACGACTCGTCTGGTAAATGTTCTATGGAGAAACCATAAAATGGAAGAGGCAACATGGGAACTTGAGTAACATATGATGAAGAACCAACCGATTCTTTTTATGCAGTGATATTCTAGAATTTCGAGGAAGAAATTATTTTAAGGAGGGGAGAATGTAACACCCCAAGCTTCCATAGTACATTTCCCTTTTCATAATGGAGTTTCTTGCATCGTATACAACATGGAGTTTTAGCACACAACGACCAATCAAACTAGCCATTATGAATAGTAATAACCATATTTTAAAATTTTATAAAAATTATTTTTCAAAATGGACTTTATTTTTAAATTCGGAATATCTAAATTAGCTTAGGGTGAATTTTTGGTATTTTTCTAAAAACATTCAATTTTTGATGAATAGTGAAAAACAATGTGTTATTGTTTAAAACCAACTTTTTCTAAATAATTATATATATTTTTTAAATTTATTTTATATTAAAATAGATACACAATACCTATATATGTTCAATTTAATTCATTGGTGTCGTTTTATAAAAATATTGTATATATAAAATGTTATTGAACTTTTTACCATTTTTACACACATTCAGGGAGCATTTCAAAATTTGCATAAAACATAATTTTACCGCTTCTGTGAGTTGAATTTAAAATATCCTAGAGACACGGTTGACATCAGTAATTAAAATGTGGTTCAATATGTTGAAAATAATTTGTTGGTGAATTGTAACTTTTGACTTTTATTTACCATGGTTAAAACTAAATTGAGTAATTAAGGGTAAAAATGATATTATAATTAACCTATCACATGTAAAAATTGTATTAGATAAAATTAGTTCGACCAAAAACCATCTTAGAAATAAAATATGATTCTTTTGGTCAACTTAGATTAGATTAGGACATTTATTATTATTTTATTTAAAGAAGTGTTAAAAGAGTTAAAATCAATGTTTAATAACTAAACCTTTTTTAATATAATGTAACACAAAATATAAATTCGACTATAAATATTAATTATAATGAAAAAAATATTTCCTACATAATTATATTTTATATATAGTTTTTATACATTAAATAATTTAATTAAGTTATGACACAATGATGATGTTGTAATTACCTTAATAATGAAATATTAAAAAAATTGATATTATAAATATCCAAATAAATGTCAATTGATATGTATAATAAATTAGACTAATTTTTAGGTTAATATGAAATGATAGGGTAAATTGAAAAAAATATTATAATTTATAAATTTTATATGGATTTTAGAAAAATCAAATACTAAATAGAGTCAAATGTGACATATTTGAGTTTAAAAAAATACTATATTATTAATTAAGATTATATTCCTAAAAATATAAGGATCGAAAAAAGTACATAGATAATGTAATATATATTAATAATTAACTACATGGGGTTATCTTGGCCTGTTATAGTAATTTTATTTACCATATAATATAGAAATACAATGAAATAAGGTAAATATCAAACTATTTAACTTAGAGTTTAATCCAATATATAAGGTTAATATTGTGACATAAACCTGTCCAAAACTTTTTGGTTGATAGTTTTTCGAGCCATCCAAAGATTAAACTCTAGATAAATAATTTTGGAGCCATTATAAACAGAAAATAATTTTATTATAAAATATTATTTCAAGATTTTCCAAAAGTGACCCTCACCTCTATTATAAAAACCTACATACCATTATTTTAATTTCAGACATCCACAGACATTTGGCTCAGCCAAAACCAGCCCAAATATCATCCCAAAAATTTTCCATTAATCATATAGGCCTTCCTTTGGTCATAAAGCCATCATAAAAATCCCTTTTGATCAAATCAAAAGGAAGAACCTGAAGAAGAGGTAAATATTTCATCACCTCTTTCAAGTTATTTTCTTCTAACACTTCATCATTCTGCGTTGTTTCTATTAAAAAAATAATGAATCTAGTATCATATATATACTGATATGTTATTATAAAAATGGTACAACCTTATTAATTATTCTATCCATCATATGAATGACAAAGTCCTCATACGTGCGTTTGTACGGCTTACCATTTCCACTTCGTGGTGTAGTTTGTTACTCAAACACTTCATTAATTGGATGGGTGTAATAATGAGTATAAATGAATTTAATAATAACTATATCATGTTAATGATTCTTTATATATGATATACCATCCAATTACATATGATTTCACCATCAATATAATGATATTTTCGCTCGTGCGTACATACAGATTACCGTCTCCACAAACGTGATGAGATTCATTCCCCATCGTAATCATTCAAGAATAATTTTAATTTTAGGACTAAAAATAATTTCTATGAACATAATATCATTCAGTATATAATTCAAATACATCATATCCATAACAAACATGAATTACTTAACAGGCATATAAAGGAAATCAAATCATTTCACACCCGAAACGATGATACTACTAAAATATTATTAACAAATCAATAAAATAAGATCATATATGATATCATATTTATGTATATGATTCTTTTATAAGTTAATAAAAATGTTTTATCTATTATAAAAGTGGTTAAAATACCATCTACTAAGGAAAAGTACAAGGTAAGGGCTAAATCTATAATCTCTTCATTATCTGAGGTTGGTTTTAATTGAGTATCTATGGGGACCTCTTTATCATCCGCATCTGTGTTTCATAAAACTTTTTTCAAAATGAATATATTAAGCTTATGTGGAAGGGAATATTTAACTATACCAACATTTTAAATGGTTTAAATATTTATTCTTCTAAATCAATTTCATTAATGTCCATGTTTTCAAAAAAAATTAAGGATTTATTTATATAGACATAATTATTTTTAAAATGTCAATTCCTTTCAAAAGTTTCAAATTGGTATGTGACACTTTGATTAAAAAATTTCTTTAAAAGTATTCATTTCTAAATTGTGTCACATTTAAATGTTTTCATGAAAAAGTGATATTTTTCTCAAAGAGTTTTACAAATCATTTTAATCTATTTCAATATCCTTTGAAGGATTTCAAACTTTTTTTAAGTTGATTTATTATGATACCAATATTCCATATCGTATTGAAGGGTTTTTAATATTTTTGACTTTGGATGTGTTATTTTTATAACATTCGTGGTTTATTGAAAAAGTATTGACATTTCTTAAGCCAGTTTTAAAATGAATGTTAATGTTATGTTTAGCCCTTTTCATATGAGGAATGCATTGGACTTATTAAGTATTGGGTGGAGAGAAATATAGAACATAACTGCTTTGTTTAGTCTCATGAGACAAACTAGTATCTTGGAACAAGGCCTTAACATAATCTTATTTGTAGTCTTGGAACAAGGACTTGACTATGTGTTTATGAAGTCTGAAATTTTGCATTCGCTCATTATGAAAGTGGCTATTGATATTTCATGTGATTATTCGACTAGTAGAATATCCTTTTTAATTAGTAAATAGAATTATTTGATTATATCTTTGCCATATTATGCTGAATTTGTTGTTTAAAAGTCTTTTCATATTCTTATATGTTTCCTTAATTGTTTATGCTTATTTATGAAATTTTTCACTATATTGTTTTCCTTAATGATCATTTGAGATCACCTTTTTCTATGTTTTATTTTTCCCTAGATGTGAAGAAATATTTAATGGTGGACATACAGGGATAAGATAAGGATATAAGTTTGGTCAATGGGGAGAAATGTTATTGATGTTTTTAATTCATGATGTAATGCAAAACTTATTAATCCATTTAGTACATACAAGGCTAATAATATTATTGGTGTTTCAGGACATGATTCCTTGTATCATGCCAATTATATTTAATAATGCACAGAATCTGGGTAACTAGGGTTAGGGTGTTAAATAACCACCACAATATTAATGATGTATTACATTCATTCCATTAAAAATCAAGGTTTCAAAGAAAAATTAGGTATTTCAATAATTGGATGTGAAATATTAGAATAATATTTAATTAATGTATTTTCATAGAAAATTGAAAACATGTAGAAGAAGGTAAATAGATTAAAACAATTATTATCGTGGAAAAATCTATTAATGTCTTATAGGCTAAATAAATTTCATTAGACATTTATTAAAATATATTTAGCTAAACTTTTTATAAAAAATTAGAATGATTAATTTTAAATCATGTAAGAATCCAAGTATAAATAAATGTACATAATAAATAATTTTAGTAAATAAAATGGTCTTTTCTAACATTATTTTATAAAATTCAAATATGAAATAAGCATATATCTGATCAAAAAATTATATAAGATCAAAATTTGTATAAATCATTCTTATTGAAATTATAAACTAAAATTATCCTCATGAATAATTATATATTTATGAAAAATACATCAGTGGGGTATAATTTACACCATATATAATTAAATAGTGTATAATTCCAAATTTGACTCAATGGAGAGGAAATTGAGATGAAATACCATATTTCATGAATCCTATTTGATTAATGTGATTTAGAAACACATATAATGATTTAAAAATCATATAAATTTTAAAAAGAACCATATAAAAATTAATAATTTTATATATGATCCTTCAATAATATATTATCAACCATTAGATGATAGTTGTTCTTTATACAGAGCATGTATCAGGCTATACAATAGTTTTCACAAACTGTCTAGGGTTCACACTCACTACCATAGTTCTTCCTGGAAAAAACAAACAATACAGACCACACACTATCTCTTACATAGTTATACGTGGGAAACATAATGTAAGTGAAGTTTGATGTGAGGATTTTTAGTATTCTAAAGTTCAAGCACAAGAGAGGGTGTGTGTAACAGACAGACACACACATCTCAGAAAGGTAAAATAAAAGATCCCAGAAGAGGAAATATTATGACATTGAGTTTAGAAAGCTCTATGTGTTAACAGTTCAACTCCTGACTCCCTTGGAATAATGAATTTTCAGTTCGAGTATGTCCCTAGAAGTTGTCCTCAAACCAAATTGTCGTAACTCTAGGTTCAAGCTTTCAGGAGGTGAGTGATATGCTTCTTGTTTGACAGAAATTTGCTGAAGCATAGAAGCCAGCCTTGAAATTATTCTCCTGAAATGATTTTCTTGAGTTTTTTGGGTTCATAGTATAATCATCGAGTGGTTCTACCTAGTTCTCTTTAGTCGAATGAGTAAGCTCTTTCTCATGCATTCCTCTGCACTCTCACATTCCTTTTCAGACCCACACCTCTTTAATTATATTAGTACACACATTTTTTTCCTTGGTCATCTCCTTTTTATATTTTAGATTTGACAATAGGAATTATTAAACCACATGCAGTTCTCCTCGTACCTCGGTCTATCCCCATATGTGGTTTCTGGATATGTCTAAAATACGCATTAATTAATGTCTGACGCATTACATTTACCAAATATGACTATTATAACATTTTAAATAATTTGAAAAAGTATGGAAGGGTAAGCATCAGTAGACTGGCGACGATAGCCTTCACAATGGAAGGCTTTAACAGTAGTTGCATCGATTTCCTTCTTTGTTAGCCTTGCATCGGTGACCTCCATCGGTGACCTTCATCAGTGACCTTTGCATCATTGAACATTGCATCAATAACTGTTAAATCAGTAAACATTACATCAGTATCCTTTCTATCAGTAGTCTTTACATTGGTAGCCTTTTTATCAGTAACCATTACATCGAAAACCTTTTCATCGGTAAAATTTACATAAATAGCCTTTACATAAGTAGCCTTTACATCAGTAAGATTTTATTAGATAAATTTTGTACGATAATCTTAAACAATAGAACAGTGAGATTAAAGATACATAGATATCAATAGATATAGATTATAAATATTAATTAAACATGATTATTCTATAGTAGAAATATGATTATCACATAAATTAAACATGATTTGGGATTATCAAAACATGTGAGTCCAACAATCTCCCCCATTTTGAAAATCACAAATTCTGTCACTATAATCTCAATCCGGGCTAGGCACATTTTCTAATATCTTCTAAGGTGTGTATAAGTAAAATTGAACCATAATTATGGTAGAAAATACAAATAGTGTATATATGAAAAAATTATAGGTAAGTTAAAAATTTCTCCCCCTTTGGGTAACTTTGGGAAACTTAAAACTTCTCCCCAAAATAGATAGCATATACATGAAATAGATTCAGAAACTGAATACTTATCCACTTTTTTGATTAAAAAATGAATGTAAGATAAAAAGTGAAAAAAACATTTTATTATCAATGATGCAATAATACAAGATACAAAAAGAGTACAAAAGATCCCTATCAACAAAGAAATCACATAGTCTATCCACATCAAATATGTCAAAGGGAGCTTTGTTTTTAGAAGCCGAAGAGGGAGGTTCTAAAGACAGATGGATAATCCTAGGTATGGCAGTCAGAATGATTATAGGAGCTGCTACAGAGGCATTATTAGAAATATATTTAGTAGATCTCTAAGGAATCATAGGGGTTAAGCTTCTGATGACATGTGTAGGAGTCATCAATGGCACAATACTAGTTGATCCTGATGCATTCGTGGAAGAAGGCAGGGCTGGAGGAACAATGATGGGAGTAAAGTCTACATAGTGGAAGGGTAAAAGAAAATTTCTGAAACACATAATAATACTTCATCATCTTTCCTTGGAGGAGATAAAATAATCCTTATTCTTCATAAATCTAACAAACGTATGAGACAGCTCTCTAAGAATTCTAAATTGATCCTTAAACACTTGAGTGATAGGTGGGATCCTTATTTTCTCCAACAGTAGCTAAATGTGATGATCCATCTGACGCTTAGTGTACACCAATTTGTAATGGTAATCTACTTTCCCTTTGATGGCCTTCTGATCTTGAGTAGCATCCCTTAGATAATCTCCCACAAATTTATAAATTTCCTTGGTAGTAGAAATAACCTGATTCATAGACTGAGGGTCTAAGTTACTGGTACCAAAGAACTTCTCTACTTCATCTCTAAAAATTGATTTCAAGGACTCTAGATCCACTGGAGGAGAGGATGAAGAGGATGCAAATGCACACAGAGGTGCCATAGTTAAAGTCATTGTCTCCTTAAAAGCTTTTGTCAGCCCACAGATCAGCCTTTTCACATCATCATCCTGGCCACTCACATGTGTCTCCAGAGTCTTCTTAAAGTCTTCAAACACAGTGACCAACTATTAAAACACACATTTAACATATCTAATATATTTGTCCAATTACACTCTTGAAGCAATATAAGAGTCTAAATTTTAAATATACTATTTCACTAATTCCATAGATTCTTCCACGGTTCTGACATGATACTGGGACTCTTTCACTTCATGTAGTAGATTTGAGTGGGAGGTAGAAATAACAATTTCTAAGGCAGATTCCACCACTTCTTGTGTTAGGGCCACCATTCACTCTATCTCATCAAATTTTTCATCAAAATTCATTTTCAAATATGACTTCAATGAATCCAAATCATCTATCTTCACATAGTATCGAGGTAAAAGTACTATAGGTTTCACAATAGTAGTCTCTGTAACAGAAGTAATTGGAGGACTCCGGATAGGCTAGTTTTCATCAGAATCACCAAAATCTAAGCCTAAGACCACAAATACAGGGCCGTCTTACTAGTATTCTACCCCATGAGCAACAAAAACCGATATTGTAGAAATAGGTTCCTCCCCCTCACTTGGGAAATTATCAGGATCAACCACATTCATCTCTATTCTACCTCCTTGAGAAAATTCCTCCACAGGAGAGTCCACTGCCACTTCCTCCACAAAATCATCAATTACTGCGATTGAAATTCCACCTTCAACCAAATAAACAACTTCTTCATACAAATTTTCTATAATTTATGTATGTCCTCTCAGATTACTAGGACTTATAAATTCTTCTCCACTTTCACCAGCAGCTAACTAAAAAGTCTTCATGACCAGATTCAGTGTCATATTCCTCCTCTGAGGTCAATGTAATGTCTCTTAAGACATTTTGATCTTCTTCTTCTTTGCTGGATTCCTCATTGTCATTATCCCGTAGAGTATTCTCCCTTCTAGGTAGCATTTTTTGGGGGATAGGCTCACCAAAAGATAAAATTTGGGTCTGAAGAAGGTTAGGATCACTACTGTCATCTACAGGAGAGACCTCTCTGACATTTATAACAGCAACCTCTTCTTCTTCAGAAGTTGTATCTCAAAATAATAATTTCTTCTTTATTTCCAAAACCTCCTTTTACATTCTGCATCAAAGATATCAATCTGGTATGAAACTATGAGTTGGACTTTAAAATATTCTTTTTCATATATTTTAATTGAATCATTATCATCTGACACAATTTTATCTTCTTTCCATGCTCCAACAGATAAAAAAGAAATACTTCATGATATTTCGAGGTAGAAAAGTACCCTCTCCTGGGACTCAAAATATAATAAGAAAATTTAAATAGAAACTTATATTCTCCTTCTATTTAGGAGGAAATTACCTTTCTAGGGATCTCATTCCACATAAGTTCATCTAGAGACTCTTTATAATAGATGTGCTCAGTTGTGGGAGGCACCACTACTGAGTAGTAATCAAAAATAAATTCATGTGGTATTCTCTAACACTAAGCCCATTCAAGAGATGAGAAGCTTATACTTACGCCATTGACCATAAAAGAAATATTTTTCTCAACCTCAATCTTCTCAAACTTTGGAGAATCATAAAACTCCTTCACTAGAATCAGATAATTGGGTCTATTATTGTCTGTAATGAATTCGACCCAACATTGAGCGTAAAGTGCCTTCAACACTAAAGACATGCTCGACCTCAGCCATTCCAAGTTTAGCTACCTTTCATCCATGATTTCCCTCTTAGATAGATGTAGATTGATTTGATATGCCACTACCTAACTTCCACTAATCTACATAGATTGAGGTCTATTAGGATTTGGTGTATCTCCTTCATCACCAACCAATGGTCTATGCGACCTTGACATTTCAATCTGGAGCGATTGTAGGGTTTTTGCAGACGGTGAGTTCCTTAGGTTAGAAATCAAGAGAATTTAGAGAGAGTAGAAGTATATTGAAATATTTTGTGTTCTTTATTTTTATCATTTAGGGATCAAAAAACAAATCATTTAAAAGATATAAGTAAAACAGATATTTTTTAGATTACGGCATAGAAAACTCTATGTCTTAAAACATCGACTATCAGTAAGGTAACAATAGTGAGGTCCAACGGTGAGGTTACTAACAGTGTGGTTCAAAGGTGAGGTTCCTACCATTGAGGTCCAACATGGAGGTTCCTAACGGTGAGGTCAAAAATTATGCTTCCAAACTGTGAGGTCCAACAGTGGGGTTCCTAACGGTGAGGTCGAACGGTGGGGTTCCTAACGGTGAGGTCCAACAGGGAGGTTCCTAATGGGGATATCCAACGGTGAGGTCCAACCTTAACAATTTATAATACCTAACACATTTTTTATGTAATTTAACCTCTTAGAATTCCATGGTTTTGTGAATATATCCGCCAATAGATGTTCATTGCCAATGAATTCAAGAGTGATATCACTATTTGATAATGATATCTCACGAAGTGATGTCTCACATCAATATGATTTGTCCTAGCATGATATACTATATTTTTAGAGATGTTAATAGCACTTGTATTATCACACTTGATAGGGACATGTTTAAATTGATATCCATAGTCTATTAAAGTGTGTTTTATTGACATAATTTGAGCACAACAATAATAAGAAGCTATATATTCAGCATCTATAGTAGATAATGCAACATAATTCTGTTTCTTACTACACTATGATACTAGTGGCTTGCCCAAAATTTGACATGTTCCATAGGTGCTATTTCTATCTAACTTGAATCCATCAATGTCATCACCTGAATAACATAATAAATAAAATGATGATCCTCATGGATAATATAGTCTTATTTTTGTAGAGTACTTGAGGTGTTTAAAAATACTTTTAACAACAGTTAAATGAGACTCTTTGGGATTGAATTGAAAATGAGAACACATCAATACACTGAACATAATATTCAGGTCATCTAGTAATAAGATAGAGCAGACTCTCAATCCTACCTCTGTAATTGGTTTGATCCACTGATTTTCCAGTTTCAACAGCATCCAATTTATAGGTGGTACTCATAGGTGTATCACTACCTTTATTAATGTACAAACCAAAACATTTCAAAAGATCTTTATTTTATTTAGTCTGATTTAGAATAATACTATTTTTAATTTGAAAATTTAGAAATCCAAGGAAATATTTGAGTTCCCCCATTAAACTCATTTCAAATTCATCTAGCATCATTTTTGAAAAATCAGTACATTATGATTTTTAGAGGATCCAAAAATTGTGTCATATACATAAATTTTTACTCTTAAAACATCTTTAAAAAACCTTTTAGTAAAGAGAGTAGGATTTTTTATTCCTTTAGTAAAAACTTTTAAAATACGAAAAGAACTAATTCTATCATACCAAGCTCTTGGAGCATGTTATAGACCATATAAATATTTAGAAAGTTTTAAAACACGATTTGAAAAAATGGGGATTTTTAAAACTAGGGGGTTGTTCAAAAAAATCATCTTCAACTATATACCCATTTAGAAATGAACTTTTGACATCCATTTGACAGTGTTGGAAATTCAGATGAGCTGCACAGGTAAGTAGTATACTAATGGATTCTAGTCTAGCTATAGGTGAAAAGTTTTCCTTATAGTAAATTCCTTCTTCATGACTATATCCTTGTGCAACTAGTCTAGCATTTTTTCTAACTACGTTTCTAGATTCATGTTCTTTATTTCAAAACACTCATTTAGTTCCTATGGCGAAAGTGTCTTAATGTGTTTCTACTAATTCCAAAACATTTTTTCATTCAAAGTGATTTAATTTTTCGTGCATATATTTCACCCAATATTTCTCATTGATATCATCATAAATATTTTTGGGTTCAAGCTTTGAATGAAAGGCTTGATGTTCAACATAGTTTCTCAGAGAAACTGTAGTTTGTGTTCCTCTACTTAGATCACCTAATACATCTTCTAAAAGACGATTCTTGAGAGTTCTAATACATCTAGAAAGAGTTGAACTAGTGTCTTTATAGTTTTTATTAGGTTCAGATTCACCATGAAAAGATTCTAGAAAATTTACCAAACTAGTTTTTTTCACTAAGGGTTCATTGTATTTATCATTAAGGTCTAGAATTGAAATTTCTTCCTCAAGATGTTCAATGGAGGTCTTGGGTTGATGTGTATTAGCGTCATCAAATTTGACATGAACTAATTCTTCCACAGGTTTTTTTCTCTTATTGAATACTCTATAGCCGTTACTAGAGATTGGGTAACCTAGGAAAATTCCTTAATCACTCTTACAAGAAAATATTTCATGATTATCCTTAGTTTTATGGAAAAAAAATTTTCAACCAGAAACTATAAAGTAATTAACCATAGGAATCCTATTATTCTAGAGCTCATAAGAAGTCTTCTTAAGAACAATCTAATTAAGACTATATTGGTAATGTAACAAGCTATATAAATAGCTTAAGCCCAAAAATAGATATGTATATTATACCCATTTAGCATTGTTCAGAATATTTTTGATGTGTCCTATTTCTTTTTTCTATAACTCCATTTTTTGAGGTGTTTTAGGAGAAGAGAAATTGTTATTATAGCTATTTTGTGAGAAAAAATATTCAAATTCAAGATTTTCAAACTCACAGCCATGATCACTTCTCACAGACTTAATTCCAAGTCCACTAAGATTTTCTACTGACTTGGAATATTTAGAGAAGTAAGAAGATGCTTCACTTTTGTGAGCTAGAATGTATACCCAAGTATAACTAGAAAAATCATCTCTGAGAACATAAAAATATTTCTTCCGAATTAAATTGGAAACTCCATATGGTCCAAACAAATCCATGTGAACCAACTCAAGTAGTTGAGAAGTTGAAACTTCTTTTTTTTTGGTTTGAAAGAAACATTGAGTTGTTTTCCCTTTCGAAAAGGATTACAAACTTTGTTGAGTGGGATGTCCAGTTTATGTTAGTCTCTAAATAAACCATTCTTGGTTAGTTTCCTACATGAGTGCACATTACAGTGTCCTAATATTTAGTTCGATAAACAAGATTATTTTTTAAAATCATTTAAACAAGAGCCATTTTACATATCTAATGAATTTAAATCAACAATATATATATTTTCATTTCAAATAGTAGTGAATATTAAATCATTTATAGAATTGACAACATTGCATGCATAATTTTAAAATGTAACATTAAAACCCAAATCAAACAACTGAGAGATACTTAGTAAATTTTACTTTTACCCATTAATAAAATGTACTTTTGAAATTAATATTGTATTAGGGTAACTAATTGGGCATAAGCCGATGATATTCCCTTTAACTGTATCACTAAATCGGACATGTCCACCATCCACATTAGTTAGGCTATTGAAGCATGAATAGTATAATGTTATACGTCATGAATATTCACTATCCAAGTACTATAGAGTTTTACAGGGGTTCTTTAGAAAATTTTCCTATAAAATAGATTAAATGTAGGGTAACATTGTTGCCCATATTTTAATGGGTTCAAGGAGGTTGAAAATAAAATTTTGGGAACCAATACTTGTCTCACATGTTCCCTATAACCAGTTTATTAGTTTAAAGACATGAAAACTTTTTAGATCCTTTATAGTAATATTTTTTAAAAGATGTTCCATAACTCTAACTAGTAGTGAACTGCCCAGATTTTGGAAAAAATTTATTTTTATCAAGATCTATTTTTAATTCCTCATTTGATAATTTATGTTCAGTATTTTCTTTTAACTGGTGAGCACATTTTTTGTTTTTCAATATCCCGATTTGACATATTATTACTATTTAAAGCCTGTTGACTTTTGAATAATTTGTATTTCTCCTTGAGTTCATTAAATGTATCCTCAATCATTCCACAAGAGTCAAATTGTTCAGCCAAAGTCATATTCTCATCATTATTTGATTCAATTTCATTCCTAGAATAATAAGAAATAGGTATAGGGGAATTGGGTGTTTCCTCAGATGTTTCTGTCATAAAACAATGGTTTTCATGTTTGTTCTTTTCAATATCAGAAGTGTCAGATCCACTGGAGCAATCTTCTGAAGCATTCCAAGTAGCTTTCATAGCCATTTTTATCCCTTTCCATTGTCTTCATATTTCTTCTTAAATTTCATCTTTGGGCATTCATCCGTCACATAGCCTTTTCATTTACACTAATAGAAAACTATGTTTTTTTTGTTTTCCTTCGATTTTTTCCTTTTTCCTCTGTCCTTTATTATCATACCTTCCTTTATAGTTTGAATCCCTAAATAACTTCTTCTTATGGTAGAACATTTTGAATCTCTTAGAAAGATGATTATCTCATCATGACTATCAGAAGTTGAGTCTTCAATGGGGGAAGTGTCAACAAGAGAACGAACTATTTCATTGTCTTTTTTGAGGAAGAATTCTTGAATTCTAAAGATTTAATTCTTTTTTCTTCATATCCTTCTTTATTTACCTTATGCTATTCTTCGTACATCATATGTTTTCCAATTATTTCCTTCATTAGTAGCTTGCCTATGTCACCTGATTCTTGGATAGAAACAGAAGTTCCTCTCCATCTTTCAGGTAGGCATCAGAGTCATCTCATAATCTGATCCATGTTGTCCACCGGTTTCCCATGCAGTCTCTTGGTATTTACTATTTAAATTAAGTTGAGATACATTTTAGATATAAGTTCATCCGGATTCATTTTAAAATTGTAATATTTAATTGTATGGGTATTTAATCTAATTTATTTCGCATTGGTTGTTCCCTCATGATAAACATCCAAATTATCCCAAATTTCATATGTATTTTTATAGGCAGATATTCTATTGAACTCTTCATCACCTAAATAACATCATAATTAATTAAGTTCTTTACAGTTATTGTTATATATAGCTTTAGTCAACTGAGACAATGTGTCTCTAGTAGTATGAGGCAATGAAAGTTGATCTTCAATTGTTTCAAAACTTTCAAGACCTATTCTCTCTAGATATATTTTCATTTTTAATTTCCACTGAGCATACTTATTTCTATTAAAGAAAGGTGTTATGTTTGAAGCAGCACACTCAACTCTATTATCCATAGTTTATTAGAATTTTAAAGAACTGAAATTTTTTGATATGACACATATTTGAAGATATTTAAAATACACCTAAAATCACAGTTGAAAATAATTTGAAAAATTGCACAACATTTTAGATAATAGTAATAAAAACTATTTCCTTTGATACCAAATGTTGGTCAGATAGGAATTTTATGAGGGGGAGTGGGGTGAGTTGAGTTCCTACATAAAATTTCTCTTAAAAACATTCTTATAAAGATCCCTCAAAATATGAAACTGCCTAGTTAATTAAATAATTAATGAAATAAATGTTTAGTTTGTCAACAAGTTTATCAAAGGGTGATTAGTGCAAAATTGAATCGGTGTAAAAAACCTCTTCGAAATTTATACAAGTTTACTGAATTAAACGCATACAGAAACTACCCAGTACTAACTATCAAAGTCAATGAAAAACAATTTTCTATTTTAGTAAGTAACGGGAAGGGAAAAATAGATACAACAGAGTATCACAAAATATAATACATAGTAGATTTAAACAAGAGGTTAAGCCTCAAGCTGAGACTAAATCCTCTCCAATTGGTGATTACCTGCCACCAAGAAGTTTATATTAACAATAAACATGATTCACAGCCTGTATCGGGCTTCACAACAGTTTTCAAAAACCTGTCCAGGGTCCACAAACTCTAAAAAAGTTCTTCTTAAAAAAAACAATATATTCCACACACGGTCTCTTCCATATTTATACGTGGGAAAGAGAATAAAAGTGATGTTTGATTTCAGTATTTTCATTTTCCTCTAGTTCAAGCAAAGGAGACAGTGTGTGTAATAGATAGACACACACTTCTCATAAAGATTAAATAGAATAACATGGTGAAGCTAATATTATGAGTTTGAGTTTAGAAAGATCTATGTGTTAGAAGTTCAACTCTTAACTCCTTGGAATGAAGAATTTTTAGTTTGAGTCTGTCTCGGGAAGTTGTCCTCAAAACTGAGGGTCATAACTCCAATTTCCATCTTTTAGGATGTGAGAGTTCTACTTCTTGTTTGATCGAAATTTAATTAATCTTAAAATAAATCATTGAAAATTTCTCCCAAAATTAACTTCTTGAGTTTTTTTGGTTCATAGTAAAAGCTTCGAGTGGTTATTCCTTGATCTCATTGATCTAATGAATAAGAACTTTCTCATGCATTCCTCAATACTCTCACATGCCTTTTCACACCCACGCCTCTTTAATTATCCCAGTATGCACATTTTCTTGCTTGTTATTTTTTTTTATTTGAGATTCGACAATAGAAGTAATAAAATCACATTCCGTCCTCCCCGTACCTCGTACTTTCCCTAGATTCGGTTTCATGATATGTCGAAAATATGCATTAATTAATGTCGGACACAATAATTTTACAATATATGACCATTGTAATAATTTAAAGAATTTGAAAAAGTTTGGAAGGGTAACTATTTGTAGATTTGTAAAGGTATCCTTCACAATTGTAGGCTTGAAAAGTAGGGGAATTAGTAGCCTTCATCAATAGCCATCCCTCAGTGACCGTCATCGATGACCTTCATCAGTGACCTTCATCAGTGACCTCCATCGGTGACCTTTTCATTGGTAACCTTTTCATTTGTAACCTATCCCTCTGTAAACATTCCCTCGATATTAGTTACCTCGTAAAATTTTGCATCATTAACTTTTATATCGATAACCATTACATCGGTAACCTTTATATCGATAACCTTTACATCGGTAGCATTTACCTTAGTAACCTTTGCTCAGAAAATTTTTTTACTGTAAACTTAAACAATAGAACAGTGAGATTAAAGATACATTGGTATCACTGGATATAGATTATAAATATTAATGAAACATGATTATTCTATTTTAGGAATAAGATTATCACATAAAGGAAACATGATTTGGGATTATCAATACAGGTGATTCCAAAAATAAATACCATATTTTTTTATATATTATTTTTTAATCATTCGTTAATGGTGGAAATGGAAAATAAATTACATCGCTTCTTGGAGACGGTATTCTATACATATGTAAGAGTGATGATAACATTTTTAATGGGTGAATGCTTGAATAAGAAGGTGAAAATTTAAAATTAAAAAATCAAAATTTTATTGATAAATATCAATAGAATTATTTTTTCTTTTTATTATGAAATTCTATTTATTTTGGTGATGGAAAAAAGCACACTGCATCATAAGGATGTAGTCCACCGTAAAAACGATCAATTGTTTTGTTTTCCATTTGATGGTGAAGGGTATGGATTAATATAATGCCATAAACATAACAATATCTATGAACATATTATATATTATTTTTATTATGTTGGGATTGATGTTAAACTATTGTTGGTGGAGAAATGAGAATAAAAAAGAGAAAGATATTTATTGAAACGATTACCTTCAATTAGAGACACCTCCTTTGGATCACTTATTAAAGACCATAATCTTGGTATTATTGGAAGAAAAACACATCCCAAACTTGTAAATTTATGTTTAGAATATGTTTTTATAGGGTTTGGCTGAGCTATGTGGATTAAGGTGGGTTATAGAGGAGAGAATTTGTATTGTATTTTTATATTTAATGGATGGATACACAAGGATTTCATATAATGATTTAAATATGATAATTTTATTTTCATATTTAAGGGGTTTAATTTGGAAATAATTGAAATATAATATTTTATATGGTTTAAATAAAATTAAATAATAAAATTTGGAAAGTTTTATGTTGTATTTTATAACATATCTTTTTAACAACTTTTATTAAACAAATTTAACCTTAACCATAGAAATGATTATTTTAATCATAAATTGATATTATTTTACTAATAATTTAATAATTTATCATAAATGAGAATGTGAAGATAACAACAAAAATTTTTTGTCCTCATTTTCCATCTTTTTGTTTTTTTACTTAAATAATTTAATAAAATATTATATTTCATAGATTATTAAAAATTTGAATTTAACACTAATTAATTAGTTTGAATTTAAATCTATCATAAAAATATATAATTTTATTATCTATTATTATTTTTAATCTGTAATATTCACAGGTCACTATAACACACCCAAAAATATTAATTTACGTGTTTTTAATTTTAATTTTAATTATTTATATATTCAATAAATATTCTTTCTGTGTGTTATGAGTTTTTATGGTTAATATTTCATCTCTAAAAAATAAAAATAAATTACAATGGAAAAACATTTATCTCTCAAATAAATTTATTAACCCAAAAATAAATTTTGTATCCCTATCAAAAAATATAATATATATTGATAGTAAGAGAGTGACATTTTAGACAACATTTTTAATTAAAATAATATAAATGTTATAATCAAAGGAATGTTGAATAAAGTTTCTACATTTTAAATTAAAGAATTAAAATGTTCTAAACACACTTTTCGAAAATGATATAGAATTTTTTAAGAGATTTTCCTAGGAATTATCACATTATTGTTAATCCTAATGACTCGATTAACCCATATAGTGGTGGAAAATATTTACTATGGTAACAAATAATATTACCCAAAAAATAATATGCACAAATTTACTAAATTTCAAACTATGGATTCCAAGTGTTGAATCCATTTTTAGGATTTCATATCTATAATTGGAAGAAATTAATTATAATATAAAGAAATAAACTACCAAAAAATTTGAAGAAAAATCTGTTTCGAGCATTAAAATTAACACATATCAAAATCATTAAAAAATATTAGTATTTTGTAATTCTAAATCAAACTGATCATTTTCCACATTTGGAAAAACCATTATTCAATGGGACATTAAAATAGATTATTTAATGAAAATAAAATATTTTATTTAAAGAATCATTCTTTTTTACAGTTGAATAAGAGATAAATTTTTTTAGATAAATCCCAAAATTTTAACCTTCATTAATTTTCATATTATGATTTATAAATTAAAATTATATAAAAAAATTAAAATTTTAAAATTTTAAATATTTTTTTAAACCCATTCTTCAATAACACAATGTGTTTAGTGCTGTTGTTTCTTTAAAACAATGTCACATTATTTTGATCTCATGTGTCATATTCTCCCATCATTGTCTATCATAGTATAATTTTTGGTTGATATTACTTTTGTTGAAAAAGAGTGTGGTTCTAATTCATAACATTCCCAAGTTTCCATGTTTATTCCATCATTTTATGATTTCTCTGACCAATCTCTATTGGTCTATTTGTTCCATTTCACAAAACATTTTCTCTAGTGTCATGAATCTTTAAATTCTATTCATAGTAAGAAAAATCAAGTTCCATTTTTTCATTAGATATGATCAAATATTCTGGGTTTGGCATATTATTTTTAAAAAATGAGATATGTAATGCATAGTGTCCTTTGTTGAGACTCGACGGTATTTCCAAATGGTATGCCACATTTAAAATTCATTCAAGAAAATATAATGAACAAATGTTTATGGGGATCTATTTTCCATTCATAAAAAATATTATAATTCCCCTCCATAAAGATAGATTTAAGATAAACTATTCACCAAAATGAAATTACAAATCATTTATCTGATTTTCATTAAAAAATTTCTTCATACATTGAACTGCTTTAAATAATTCATAATTGTATTTAAATTTGACATTGTTTCATAATCATGTTTTTGGATTATATACTTCCATTGACTAAATTCATCCCATAAAGTTTGATCACAAAATCTCTTTCCATATAATGCTTCATACATATCCAATTGAATACTTAAATGCAATCAATTGCTATATTAAAACTCTAGCAAAGGTAAATAACGATCCCACATACCGTGAATGTGATGTGGGAATTATCTCAACTTGTCCACTAAGATTTAATAATCATATAGGACCATCCATCTATTTGAGGTTTATTGGAGTTTCTTATGTGAATTGTAGAATAAATAGATTTCGCTAGACTTCTCCAAAAAATTTATGTATATTAGAGATCATATCAGAAAAAATTGGAAGTGATGAATCATGTTGTTTTACAACATTAATAATATAGATTCATGAAAGGTGCTCAAGATATAAATATTATATAATTGTAAGGAAATATGTGGCTTTGGTTTCCTGACCAATAATAAACTATATTGAATCCTTCTTTATAGTATCCTTTGGTAATATAGTAACAATTTATATAGTAGTGCCATCCCATTTCAAAAAATAAATAGGTATAGGTTATAAGAATCCTCTAGGATGATGTCTCTGAGCCTATTCTTCCATTGAAATCTCAAGTATCAGAATACATAATACACAATTTTTGGCTTCATATTTCCCCATAAAAAAATTTCATTCAAATACATATACATCATCACTCTACCTGTGTCTATTAGATAATTTGATCTATCAAAATCAAATAATCATTGAATTTTTGTCTCATATATAGATAGAATACATAGCTTCTATCCACATTTTATAAAACCGTATTTATATATTTAAAGATGACCAATTCCCCATAATTCATATCTGTAGTTTTTATTTAAAAAATATTATCATCATATTGATAAGTTTTTAACTTTTCTAATAAATATTTTTCTAAAATAATTTGAAATGGGAGTGATGTATTTAATTCCCTAATAATTCACATATCCAAATTAACTAAATCCATGTACATAAGTTCCCTATAAATATTAGTTTTCTAGAACACCATGATAATTTATTCTTAATGAATATAGTACAATATTTTCCTTTGATGGATGGTATTATATTAATCAATCAAAATCC
Organism: Viscum album; assembly: GCA_963277665.1. Classification (NCBI taxonomy): domain Eukaryota; kingdom Viridiplantae; phylum Streptophyta; class Magnoliopsida; order Santalales; family Viscaceae; genus Viscum; species Viscum album. The sequence goes on along the minus strand of OY728162.1, from coordinate 599,686,016 downwards.
ATGAGTACCTTGAGGAAACAACATTTCATCTTATTCCGCTCATTAATTGAAAATATTAATTTTATTCCATTATAATATATATATTTCTCATGTCACTCTCTATATAGATAATGTACCATATCATCATAGTCAAGATTATGAATGCCCAATCATGATAATGTGTTGGATATTATTGTTCATGAACTATTAACTGCCTTGATACATAAGAAATGTTTTTATCATTTTTCATAAGTATATAACAAAGTAACCTCATAGATGTGTCACTATATACCACAAATCCAAATTTTACTAAATTTAGAGTCACAACCTCATTTCACATAAGATTATTTAATGGGTTATACAATTGATAAAAATTTTGAACCGTTCAAAAATAGTAACTTTATAAACCAATGAAACTATGTACCCCAGTTAGGTTAATAGGTTTGGTGCATTAATTTATAGCCTTTTTACTCCCATGATCAACTAAGATTCCATCCTTATAGACAATATGGAAAATAATGGAAACTCTATTAAGAAAAAAGTAAAAACTACTTAAATTTAAACTATGATTCAAAAGAATGATCCACTAGTGATTCTCATGGTCCTTATAGGTTTTAGAATAAACTATGATATAATTAATACATACCAAACAAAATTTCAAGACATTCCTATATTAATTTTTTCATTAGATCTATAATAACATGTGGTTTATAGTCAAACCTTGTGGAATTACTAAAATATCATAATGTCCATACATTGTACGAAATTATAACTTTGTAATATCTTCCTTCGTCACTATTAGGCGATGATAACCAGAATGAAGGTCACTTTCTAAAAAATATGGAAACCTATGTAGTTGACCAAATAAGTCATCAATATGAGGTAAATGATACTTTTAATTTATCTAAACAACATTTTTTTACTTATAATCATTAGATATCCTCATTGAGAAATCCTTCTTCTTAATTAAAACCACATGGGATCCCCATGGTGTGACAATAAAGAATATTAATCATTAATTACACAACTCATGTAGTTATTTCATCATGTCCACAATGAAAATTCCATAGGGAATCGTTGATATGAATCTTTCATCATGTATTAATTTAATGTAAAAATAAACTTCATGTTCTGATAAATGTATAGTAATTCTATAGGGAATACATAAATTTATTTTTTAATAAAAGGTAAATGCACTATTTTAATATTTAATTTTAATCGATAGAATAAGTTTAATATTCTTCCACAAGAATATCATTTGGAATCCTTACATTAGGTTTATCTAAACAAGACTCTAATGATGATTTATACCCTTTAGAGATATGAAATACCATATTTTCATTATGGATTTAAATTTCTATCTATTTGTAATAAATGTTTTCACTATATTTTGAAGTTTATTCCACACCAATGAATATATATAATTCAACAATATATAAAATAAGAAATTATTTTAGTTGGTAACATTTATGATTTTTAATGGGGAAGGACTTACACACATTTGTTTTTGTGAGATTTATACTAGGAGTGTTAAATGAAAACTACCTTCTGATGGTGATAGGAAAATTTAAAATTTTATTATAAAAAAGGAAATATTTAAGAGAGTGTAACAAAACAGACTCAAATAATGCATCATTTAAATATTGATATATGATTAATGTAACTTCCATAACAACATTAATATCATTAATATCAGATGAAGTTATCTTATAATCTTTGTCCTATTCCATTCTCATCTTATGTGGTGTGTTCACATAATGATTGGGCATTGGTTAAACAAAATCACCATTTCATTATAATTGAAGCACTTGATATTAGTTGTTTCATTATTCCCCATTCTTTAATTAGTCTGATTACCCTTATCTCCACAATTTTAAAAAACTCCAAATCCCTTCCTGAATTTTCTAGGATGTTTCATTCACAGTTTTTATAAGATTTAAACTTCATAATCGTCTAATTATTCTTTGACATATTCCATTTTTCATGGTGTTTATCAACCATCCTCTTCTCACTATTACCATTAAACATCTAGGATATCGAACATTATATCTCTTTTTTGGGGTAACATAAAAAAAATCATCATATAATGAAAATATTTTAGAAACCAATTCCCTTCAGAGGATTGTCTTAATCTCATAAAAAATGGCCAATATTGCATTTTGAATCACAGGTGTACTTTTTATCATACCCAATAAGATATTTAAAGTAACCTTATACAATTTAACACATTATATTTATTTTTCTATTAATCTAAGTAACATTCAATTATTTTTTATCATTATTCATGATGGTATATGTGTCTAAGAATACTATATTAAAATATGTCCATTCTATTTATTCTATTTATGTTTAATCTATAATAATTTGTATCAAGGACCACTAATGGTGTGCATATGCTTTAAAAATATATGAAACATGTATAAAAATTACCCTTTTATCACATCCCAATTCCAAAAATATATTTTCAAGTGACATAAATCATTTATCTACTACCACTAGTTTAGTTGTTACACAAATAGAACGTGGCTTCATCCATATGAAATGATCCAATATAGGTGTATCATATAACGGAATACCATGTAGTTCTATACATGAATGTTTATGAGTAATAACCTGGATCATATCCCTTAATATATCCATGATCTATTTATTCCCTATATCATATATATTTTCTCTCTCAGTAGGGAGATCTCTACATTGGTCATGAGTATGGCTCCGATTTGTTCAGTAAGGAAACATTTCCAAAAATGGAATATAATGTATTGTTTGATAATTTATGAATTTCAAATAACAATATATGATTATAAATATGTTATAACACTTATCTTAAATTTATAATATATGAATTTTAAATCCCAAAAGCATAAACATGGTTACATAGAGAATATTATTAAATAATTAAAAATATTTTAAAATATTTGATAATTGTTTGTAATGATAATTTGAATTAATCTCACCATATACCATGTGATTGTAAAATAATGTTTATATTATGTTTCTATTCAATGTAAACCATAATATTTTCAACGATATACTCAACAAACATGTTTTACGATTTTTACCATGGGATGCATCTGTATCCAAACCGCATCCATAGGTATTGTCTAGAAAGTGTTTTCTTGCATGGTAAAATCACATAATATACACAATAGAAAATGTTTTATGTTATTTTATAATAATAATACATATTAAAAAATTATTTATTATATTTATGTTGCCTAATATATGTTTTACTAAATATAGACACCAATTTTTCTAATAAACTTCTCTAATACAAATGACACTACCATAACATTATTACCAAGAGAAAATGTACAAATTATTAAATTGATATAATATACAAGGTATCTCATGCTGATTTTCCACAAAATTAAGTATTCCAAATGAACCAAATATGTATATTATTCTTATATTACATTAGATATAGACATAAAAACATAAAAAAAGAAAATAATTTATATCATTGAAACTCATTCAATGATTTCTCCTTCATATAACAAGGAAATAAGATAAAATAAGGGTGATCTCAATGGATAATTAAGTGTTATTTATAATGGAATCTATCTATTGTAAAAAAAGGAATAATCTATACAGATAGGTAAATAGCTAAAACCACGTGCCTTTACTCAGAAACATGATCCCCAAATGCCTACATGGATAATATCCATACAAAAACGACATGGATAATAATCACTATATTCTAAAAGAAAAAAAATCTTAATAGTGGAAGTCATTATTTCAATAATCATGTATTCTTTAACATCAAATACTTATGCCAAGATAGTTTAATCGATGTGTAATCCCATTGAAGTTGGCCAAATTATTTGTCTCATGAGACCTATCGATGTATCGAGGGGATATCTATAATCATGCCCCACCCATTGTTGCACGAGTAATGCATTTCTCATATATTTAATGACATATATAATTTCAAATTGATATCACTTTTCAAAAAATATCCATATTCATTAAAAAATACAGAATATCGATATTTTCACAATCAATTTAATAACATTCATTATTAAATACAAATTTAGAAATTGTATATGTATTAGAAAATAATCATATCCATGTTAAAAAAGAATATTTATAATTCATATAAATACAATTTCTATTTAATATTGATCATATGAATGTGTTAATTTCTATATAATGTTATCAAAAATAAAATTGATGAATGAATACATTAAATTCATAATAAGTATATAATTCATATTAAAATTAGTTCTTTTTGAAAATGTATTTGAAACATTAAAAGAATATTTAAATAATGGTTTTTCTTTGAAAAAATATATGAAACTTTTGGAGAAATTAATATATTTTAAAATTGTTACAATGATGCAAATATATATTGACGTCATATAAGTTAAAAACATTGATTTAGATTTTTTAAAAATAGATATAAATAATTTTTTTTGAAAAAATATAAATATTCCTTTTAAAAGATGTAAAAATTCACATTTGACATAAAATTTCATTAATAAATAATTTAGTTAAATAATAAGGACTTTTGAAAAACAATTTTGAAAAATATGGATATTGATGAAATATATAACTGATCAAAATAAAAATATTTCCATATTTTCTATTGAACAGTCCTCTTGAAGGATTAAATTAAATTAAAAATCCTGAATTAATATATAATTATGTTATTTACCTCAAATGGGTAGTATATTCAACACTATAAAATAAATATGTTCATAATGATAAATATTTCTCGATAGAGTGAAATTGAGGATAAATCTCATACCTCACACTTCCACATAAATTAATATAATTTAATCTACTATATAATGGTTTTAAACATTATATTAATTTATATAATAACCATATCCATATTTATAATATAAAATATGATCCTCTAATCATATATTATCACTCATTTATAAATAATCATTCATTATAATCATTTTTATGTAAACTATGTTGTTTTCTTATGCATGTCTTTTCACATATGTTATTGTTCATGCGAAAACAATATAGCTTAATAAGATGAAAATTTATATAATGTTTCCAAATATAATATTTATTCAGTATATAATTTTTTAGAATCATTCTTGAATGGTGGATATGTAAAATAATTATCATCGCTATGTCCATCGCTCTGTCGTTCGCACACAGGAGAAATAATATCATTTTTAAATTTCAATAATTGTAAGAAAGACAATGATAATTTAATTTTAAAGAATAACTATTATGTAAAAATTTCAATACATATTCTTTTTTCCATTATTATGACTATCCCTTATAATCAGTGATGGAGAAACAATTACATCAGTTCGCTGGGCATGAGTATGCGATGCACACTATTAATGGTGTTGTTTCAAATTTTATGATAAAAGATAATGATAAATATTATTCAATAAATATAATTAAAAATATGTATATATTATATCCTTTTGTTAATATATTAGAATAGTTCTTACATATTTTATGGTGTTAAAATAGTAAGTAAACAAATAAAGGGAAATGTTATGATGATTATGTTATCTTGGACAAACATCCATTGGATCACTTCTTAAGACCCTATGTTTGGATTTTTATGAAGACAAAACCCACCAAAACAAGTATAAGGATGTTTAAAATTGGTTTCATATGGTTTTAGACTTGATAAAATGACTATGATGTTACTATAAAAGATGATAGGTGGTTTATTTTTACAGTGAATAAAAGGAACCACATATAATTATGAAAAATATTTAAATATAAATAACATATTTCTATGTACATGTGGCACAGTGTGGACATAATTTCACATCTAAAAAATGTTATTTTTGAAATACCTTCAAAAAATACAATTTGGATTGGATTATGTGGTATTTTAGACCTGATCTTTTGGTTTTAACCCAAAGTTAAACAATTTCTTAGCGTGAGTAATGACTTCTTCAATATTATAGTCCAAAAAGATTACTTATAAGGTAATAATATAATAATTATATGGTAATAGATGAATTTTTTGATAATTGTTTTATCATATTTGTCATATTATATTATTTTTATGATTTCATAATAATTTAATAATTTTTTTTTCAAAAAATATTAATTATGTCAATTTTGACACTATTCATTTTGTTTTAATTTAAATACCTCAATTAAATATTATAATTATAATAAATACTTCTAAAACATATCTAATATGTAATTTATATTGATAAAATTATTGGGTTACTGTAACTACCCAAATATTATACTTTTAGTGTTTTAAAAATAATTAATTTTATTCTTCTATTAATCAAATAAATACTTTGTCAATATTGAATTTGTATTTAAGGTAAATATCTCATAACAAAAAATTAAAATTAAATGATCATGATTTAAAAATTTAGTTATCTATAAAATATCAATTTTGAATGAAAAATAATTTCTTTTATCCCCACCTTATATTTTTATATTTTTTAATATTTTTATAGTAACAATTTTTACTTAATATTTACATAAAAAGCATATATGTTATAATCAAATGAGAGTGTAATGAAATTGAATTTTTTTAATCCTAATGATTAAAGGGAGAAATAAAAAATGGGGATCATCTAATTCATTCCAAAGCAGAATTCAATTTTGGAACTACAATGTCAAAGAATCTCATCCACCATACTGAGTCATCTAACTATCTGGTTATAGTTCTTCCCAATTTCTCCATCTGACTAATGAAAAAATGAAAGCCTCAAAAACAAGAATGTAAAAATAGGAGAAAAATTAAAATAGATATTAACATGGTTCAAACATTTTTCCATTATTCATAGGATAATTGTGTTACTTCATTTCATTGTCGTAGAAGTTCATGTTATAAGGATAATTGCACCTACCTTTCACCCAGCTCAAACTACAAGATGATGTCTCTCCAATTTCTACATATGTTTCCTTATCCAATACTCTACTTTTAATTATTATCATTTTTAATCCTTAGCCACTATAATTTTCTATTATTCATTACAATTTTTTTGTGAACCTAGGTTATCTTCCTGATATATGGTTCCACCAATGACTTTGTTAGGCCATATCAACACTCAGTAATCATAATCAGCAAAGGAGGTACATTGACAATAATTAATAGTGACATTAATAATATCCTTATCAACACTACCATTAAGGAAATTGGGAATCCAAAAACTAACATGAGAGGAATCTCTTTTCCTATATAAACCACCACATCAATAACAACACTTAGTGAATAGTAGGATTCAAGTTCCCAAAATCCTAGTGATGATTCATCATAATATCTACTTATGCTAATTGGTAGGAATTGATTCATGTGGATCCCTTTTCTTTCTACTTGTTATAGTTAATTATACACCCCATCTTTTTGTAATACCCTGAAAAGTTTCATAATGTATTCAAAATGTTTCACTTCTATATACTTCATCATATTCCTCTAAAACATGACCTACTAAATTCATGTTCGTCTATAGGATTCCCATTATCATACTCAGAAACCACTGTTTACTGTTCATTAGACTACATCCACCCAGCCTAGTTCCACTAAACATGACTTCAAAGTCTTTTTCTTGTGAAATATCATTTATACATGTTGAATTCTATAAACTCCTTCAATTCAGATTCATCCAACTATGGTTTTTTCACTCAACTCAAACTGTAAATTCCATGATGTTTCTATAATGTATCCTTCCAAAATAACCTATGTTGTTTTCCAATCCATTCCATCTGGAATATTTTTTTATAGAATATTTCCCTAAAAAATTCCAAACATTTTACCTAGAAACAATTTCTCCCACACAACCGAACATGAATTTGTAGGGGTTCCAGAATGGGAGAATAAGAGAGGCATCGTATTTTTTTATCGAGATCATCCCTCACAAGAATTTTCATCCGATGTAGTTTCATCCACCCTATATTACCCTCTTTCCAGGAATTCGTTACCCAAATATATTTATTCTAATATTTTACTCAAAAAATGGGTCCATTGATATATTGGTCTACTAAATAGTCTTTCTTAAATACTTCCCCAATATTTATAATGCAAAAATCATATACCAAAACTCCAAGACATAGATGAATTCCATTTTCAATAAAATAGTACATTAATGGATAATTTCTAAATAGATCCCATAAAAGTCTAAAAACATCTTTGAAATGATTCATTTGTAACTACTAACATAGCTGAGATATGATTAACATGATGAGATTTCCCTCATTAATATCCTCAACATAATTCCATTGACAAAATGCTAACTTGAAAAATATAATAACTACTCCTCATAGAGAAAGAGGGAAACATGGTAATCCACTATATTCATCAAGGATGTAGATATTATGTGACAATTTCCATTACTCATATATATTCTAGAGTTTTAATAGAATTTAGGATTTCTTAAATATCAATCATCACTTCATTCTCTCAAAATTAACTCATCCTATATGGAATGAAGCTGATCCATGATTCAAAATTATATAGATGGGGTACACATATATAAATGATTTTAGATCTACCACTTTATCATGAGTCGAGGTAATGTTTCTAGGTTAGGAAACTAGCCATATGAAATGAGGGAAAAATCATAATTTTTAATATATTGATAAAAATTCCAGTATTTATTGGATTAATCATTAAGAGGATACTATAAATAGTGTAAAAAAAGAAATCAATAAGTTTAAGTTTCAGAAATGAAACTAAATAATTCCACTATAAACCTACAAAAATGAAATATCACATCTCAAATAAGATATATATATTTATACAACCCTTTTACAAGACAAACATTCTTTGAAAATAACACTGTACTTGAATATAGTATGTCTCATTTGAAAGTTTCAATGAAACACATTATTATAAACAGACTCCCAATTTTATAATAAAACCATTCACCTTTTTATTTTTTTACGAATCCCTGAAAAAATTTAAAATAACCAAATAAATATCATTTTAAAAAAATTAAAAAAACTGCTATAAATTTTTATATTAGATTAAATCATTTAATAGAACATATCCACCATTCCATCAAACAACATATTCATGATTCAAATATGAATAAACTAACACAAACATCTAACAAATACTATTATAATTTATGAAATGAATGAAATAATTTCCATATATTCTTCTCAAATGAATTATGGGAACTATCATGAGCCATTTAGGATCCAAAATTTGAATAATAAATCCAAATTGATTTTGATTTGTGCGTGGTTCATAAACAATGTGTGGTATTCCATATGTCAATCATGTATTATCCTCTATGAAAATAATGAAACCTAGGTCATTGGCAGCATATTATATTCAATACCATTATATATACACATAATCTTAGAATCTCTATTATTTTCCACCAAAAATCCATGAAAAATGTAAAAAATATGACATTAATATTCATGATAAATTAAACAATTAAAACTCTATTAAAATAAAAAATTGGACCCCCAACTACCTAACGGAACTCGTGTTTTCAAAAAAACATGATGATAAAGTACATAAAAGTGATATACCCCTTGAGTCCCAATTAAAATCAAAATATCAATACTACATAGATACACTAAAACAGAAATAGAGGATTTGATTGAATTTTCTAACAAACGAACCGAAATCACGCAAAAAGATTGAACCCCAACCGATCAATGGTAATGCTCGAGGTGAATTACTGATCACCCAATTATATCAATTAGCTCTTATGTATCAAAAAATAACGAGTCTTTAGTGATCTTAAATATATAAAAAATTAACCATATAATTGATTCCATATGGAAATATAGTATGACCATTCTATATTTCAAATTCACTTGAAAAAATAAAACTCTCAGTAATATATAGGATAACTATAAAATACCTAAAATAAATAATAAATAAATTAAATAAAAAATATCATACAAACAAACATCATGACATAAATAATTAAACCAAAAAGTAGAAACCAAGCTCATAAATCAATAACATAATCATCACAAAATAAAAAAAAAACTAGACCCATGTAAAAAAGACCTTGTACATGTGACCCCTTCATCAGTCAGCATTCCTAACCACCAATTATCAATCTGACCTAAAGATCAAAAAAGGATGGGATCTCTACCAAGGTAAATAATATGAAAACTTGTGTGATGCATACATCTAATGGTGTATGCAGGGCGTGGAAAAAATATTTCCAAATAGGTTACCACCAATGAGTTTATGTATACTATTTTAAAAGGAATATCATTTTCCCTAGTTTGAAATATATTTAGAAAATATTTTTTATATAAAAGAATAATAATTTTGATCTTAATGATCCTTTTTAAATTTCCATCACTTAAAAACATCACCTAGAAATATTCACTTCCCATTTAATACCAGTTTTTAAAACCTCATTAAAAATACCCATTTTAACATGTTTTAAATAAATATGAAAAATTATACAGATAATAGAATACAACATAAAGGATACAGATTGTAAATTATAATAAATTTAAGAATTAAGAAAAATATATCATAAAACAATAGATCTAATCAAAATTTGAAATACATCAAATGAGAAATCCCCATGGGAATCATTTAATATCATTAGAAACCCACAATGTTTTCATGTGGGTGGGCCGTCTAAATTAATAAATATAATAAATGATCAAAACGCAATACTAAATTGTCTAGAATATATACAATTAACTTGATTCAACTCACATTTTCTTCCTTGGGGGAACTCCCCTAGCCTAGAGCTTGACATTCTCTAGGGAACTAGAAAGTATGTTTCATAAAATTTGATAGTTTAAGTCTATACCAATTTCTCAGTCCTTAGGATTCCCAATAATATAGTCAAATGGATACGATTATTATTAAAACAAATATCAATAAAAAGATAAATAATAAATCAAAAAAAGTATTCACTCATATCTTCCCCTTTAATATCATAATAAACACCCCCTTTTCATATCAATAATGTCAGAAACATCACGAATGTGGGAAAACCTAGGGCACATGCAAGGGCATCACATTTTCCATGGAAACTATTTTCTAAAAATTGAAAAAAAAATCATAATCTGAATCAGAATTCCATGAAATTTTCCATCATTTTGAATCCTCTAGAATAAATTCATTTAAAACAAACCTATATAAGAAACTATTGATTTCCTAAAAACCTAAAAAAAAGTGTTAAAAAAATTGAATAATAAAACCACTTCCTTAATTTCAAAAATATCCCATAAAACCATATTTTTAACAATTTCTTAACACAAATATGATTAAATACCTTTGGTTATCAAATTCATTTTGAAATGATCCTCTCATAAATTTTAACAATCACTAGGAACTCAAAACATTACTTCAAAAATTTGAAAAAGGTTAACACCTTTTTCTCCATGTGAATAATCTCACAAATCATTTATGAAATCCATTACAACTATTTCATAATATTATATTTTAATTAAAATTGTATTAAAAAATAACAAGCATCCAATGATATGTAAAATATTGTTAGTGTATAAAAATTACAACAAGACATGATGCATAAATCATTTGAAATGGGTTACAAAATATTACTTTATATTGATATCAATAAACTGATAATGGAGGATCCCTATACGTTAAATATAAATCAATATCTCATTTGATAATCCTTTTTGAAACTCTATATTAATCATCCATAGATTTAGGATCTATTTGAGGAAATAAAAATCATATGGAAAGGAAAAAGGAAGAAGATGAAAAAAAGAAACCATGATAATGGAAGGATTTACATAGAAATTTACAATAAAATCAAGGTTGAATGGCTAGTATTAAAATAAATATGGGTAGATATATCCATGGAGAGTTCAGATTTCATAGTTATGAGAAATCATGAATGGAGGAGTGGAATTCGTGTTGAAATTAGTAGGGATATGATAGAAATTTCAGATTTTTTTTAAAAAACGTCAACAATTATCTCAAGAACATGTCCATGACGGTTTCAGGGAAGATACCTTCATAGTCTCCCCACCATAGTGTATCCTACAAGGCATGATATTTTTTGTCCTATCCAAATATTCCCAATGATTAATCCCTTGGGGATTCAACATGGCACCCTTTGATCGGGATGATACTGGAACCCTAAGGCCATCCAAAATGGCTTGACATCAACCCCCGGACATAAAGAAACTTCCCTAGGTAGAACCAAGGTTCTTCCATTTGGAACACACCCATTGTACAACCCAAGGTATGTGGGGTGGCTCCCCCTTTCTAAACACCATCACATCATCAAAACACCTATTACATCATAGAAACAACTTAAAGATAAAAACTAAAAAAAATAAAAAATATAATATAATGTGACCTCCCATGATCATGGTGAAACCTGCTATAACTTTACCCACAACTAATGAACCCTCTAACATACCTAGGAAAATGATTGAGATACCCGAATAACAAAAAAAGAACCAAAAATAACTAATTAAACATTATAGTAACATGATTTGGATATAAAAAGTATAACTTATTTCATCATTTGGAATGGGAATCCATCATGAAATCATAAAACAATATGTTACAATATACCTAGTCACAAATAATTTTTTTTAATTTGTTTTCACCTATATATTCATCTTTATATTTGGATGATGATGTCTACCTTCAAATGTTACCCATCATAATAGGTCATTGTTAGTATCTAATTTTTATTCATTACTAATTAAATTTAATGATGTATATATCATTGTTATAAATGTATATTGTGATAAAATTTCTACAATAGAAATTAGGAATTGAAAATATTTAACAATTTTTTACGATAATAAAATCATATTTAGAGGTAGTTTTTTACATAAAGTAGTTACTTAAACATCTGATAAATTTTTCATGATGTTTTCTATAAAATTGTCCTGAAATTATATATATGGAAACAATTATCAATTACATTTCAAACAACAATAAACCATTTAAATATGGGTCTTTATAATAGTTTAAGTCGATATTAAATTATTTAATTGGGAATTTTATATAAATTTTTTTTTTAAATTTTTTCTATTAACAAAACATTTATAATATTTATATACCTGTTAATTATTTACAAATAATATATTCATTTATTAATAATTTCGGTTATATTTTCTAATTATTTTAATATTTTTTATACAAGGAATACCAACTTCAAGAAATGGATCACATCTTTAAACTATAGTAAATCTTTATTGATTTACATTATATGTACTAACCACCCAAAAATATATATATATATTTTAATATATATGATTTTTAATTTAAAAAAAATTAGGGTTTATGTAGTTAACACATATTATTAATTTTCTTCTTTTTTAAATTTTTTTATACATAGCACAATAACTTTCGAGAAGGGAAACCATCTTTTGATTAATATTTTCTAATTAAATATTTCTTAATATTACAGTAAATGTTATTTGGTCTACCTTTTTCAACATATTTTTTACAATATAGTACTACTTATCATGATGTCACCAAGAAATGCACTACACTAACCTAATACCTCTTAATAAATGTTTATAGATGTGAATTATTAATATTTACTAATTAAAAACTAAAAATTTAATTATTAAGAAATAGTCATTATTAAACAACATTTCCTTAAAAATACATAAAAATTACCAATTATCAATTAGAAATTATTTAAATCTATAATGCAAATAAAAATATTTTCTATAAATAATTAATAATTATGAATTAACTATTAATAATTAATAGGACAATGGGACTAACCCAAATTGTAAAAAATCCATGGCATCCTATATGAAATCTGGGTTTCAAACAGGGTGGGGGTGAATTATTAAGGGTATATTGAAATATAATAAGTGTGTGGGTAATATTTCAAGTACTTGTAGTGGGGTGATGAAGTAGTAGTAGTATTTAGCTAAATTGGGATTTCAGGTCATGGTTCGAGCCTCATTATGAATGATTCTATGGGAAAACAATATAATGGTGTCTGAATATATTTGAGTAGCCTAAAGAAAAATATATCTTGTGAAACAACCTTTTCCAGGTGGAGACAACCAAAAAATGAACCTAGTAGATAAGGGGGAAACACTACTAGGTTTAGGTATTGTGTACCTATCAATAGTGAAGGGTCAAGATAATCACATTGTCACATAGTATGCTAGTCATGTAAATTGAAGTGGTGACTGTAAGTGGTTTCTTTTGTACAGTCATGGTGATAAAATAATAATGTATCTATTCCTTTGGGATTTGGTTAAATATAATATTTTCACCGAGGCCATGTAAAGGTTTCTACTCACCCTAGTTAAAAAGTGGATTATCTAACAAATAAAAATTCAAATCCATTCGATCAAGGGGGAATAATAGTTATTAATTACTAATTACAAATTACTAAAAACTAAAAAATACAAATACATAAAAATAATTAATTTATTTTTCAATTAATGTGGAAATAAAAATTATAATTAAAAAATATAGTAAATAATTTTAAATATTTAATCAAAATTTATATTATAAATATTTATATAAAATATATATCATTTAATAACTAATTAGAACATAATAATATAAAAATAAGTAATTTTTCAATTTTTATTATGAATTTGTTAACTAATAGTTTTTAATATTATTAGGATTGTATTTAAAAACTAGATACTAAAAATAAATAATAATTTTATATTTTTTGTTGTTTTAGGAATCCATAATAATCATTACTAAATATCAATGGGTTTTTTGAAAAAATTATATGAATAAGAGATAGTTTTTTTAAATTACCCTAAAAAATAAAATAAAACATTTACAAATTCTATTGAAAGACACCATTAAATTAGTATTTTTCTAAAATGAGTGATGAATTAACCTATCATTAAAAATTATGATCCATTATAAATAAAACTCAGTGATTATCTTTGATTCTCTTCCAATTCCAACCAGTCCCCACCCATCAACCAATTGTCTAATTTCATATTAATTGATTAAAATAATGAAAATAAATTTTAAAAACATTACTAAAATGATATTATTGGGAATCATATTCAATTCATCATATTTAGGTCACTAAATGGATGCACTTGATGTGAAGTGTCAAAAAAAATCATGTTGATTGGGAGTTATATTTGATCGGTATATAGGTCTTCGAATGTGTGTGTATTATATTATCCATATGATCAAATGATGATTTCATTATAAGAAGGTTGTTTCTAGGATTGAATCATGCTAAGCATTCCATTTACAAGAAATAATATGGGAATAAAATAACTTTTTATATACTGGTGATTGGCGTTAATATCAAGAAACACTACAATTTTGTTAAAGTGGATTTTTATTGAAGTTTATTATAAAAAAAATATTCCATAATTAACATGATAGTAAATTTATAGGACAAAATTAAGTAATAAATCATATAAATATTTCAATTTTTCTAATCCTAGAGAAAAGGGGTGCACACCAAGCTTGTAGTCTATATAAAACATTAATAAAAAATCATAATTTTCTAAACATATCCATTAATGTTTCCAAAATTATTTACAACCCACAAAATAATTGTGTAGTTACTACCTTATTATAAAAACACAATTTTCAATATTTTAATGTCCCTGACCCTAGTAGCCCAAATCTAATACCTATATTTATTAAAGTGATATGATTTTGAGGAATCAAATCCAAAAGGGATGAAACTTATATTACTTAAAGAATATAGATACAAACATGATACAAATTTTACATTTGTAATATAAAATAACGAAAACACTGAAATATTGTTAATAAATTTTATCATTGAAAATTGATTCAATGATATCTTGAACATAACTTGGGGAAATGAAAAAAATATGTGTGAGATAAAATACATAGAATGGGTTAACAAAAGTGGACGAAAAAATGAATAAACTACAATAAAAAATTTGGAAAGGATAAAAAATATGACTAAGTAATGGACTAAATAATAATCGCTTGACCATGAAACAAGATCATGGATGTTCTAACTAATTAAATAATCACAAAATAATAACAATAATGATGGAATTCAAAAAAATGGATTTATAAACTATCAAAATATTTTCTCTAGATAGTAACTATCAATATATATCTTATATATATTATATGTATTTGGGTGGAAACCCATTATATTTATATAAAGTTTTACTCTCGATAAAATTTTTAAACTGCTAGGAAACAAACATGAAGGGTTTGTTTCCAACTGATTTCTTCCCACAAGACTACCACTGTACTGAGGGGCATACATAAACTGGTCTCCAACTAATGTAATACATGAGAAAAATAGTAATCACATACTAAATTATCAATTTAAAACAAAAATATTGTGTCTTATTAAATATTCAAATTGAGTAAAGGTTATATAATTTTCAATATTTCCCAAATAAATCATAAAATAGTAAAAGTAAACAATGTATTACATAACAAGATACAGTTTAGGAAATAATCATACAAAAAAACAATTATATGGACATAAAAATTTAATTTAATTTATAATGAAAAATAATTACATGAAAGTGATTGGTTTATGATAAATTTTACAACCACTAAAAAAAGTGAAATTACGAAGATAACTTTTACCACCTGGTAATTTTCATGTCAAACCCCTTGAATAGGATAATTCAATGTGAAATATTAAATACAAATAATTATTAGTGAATCATTTTATTACATGACAAAGGGGTAGTATATACACCACATTAATGTGAATTAGTTCATAATAACAAATATTCCTCAATGGAATATAAATTGAAACAGAATCCCATACAACATGAGTATCATTTGAATCATCAGATATATGAAATAATATAATCAATTAAAATATATAATATCATGAAATTAATATTTTTAAAGATATGTCATTTTATAATGTATTTAATATATCAAACCAAAGAAATAGTTGGTGAATATGTAATAAGTCGCTGACAAATAAAAGGGAGACTATAAATCTCATTACATTAAACACCCTTTTAGTTTAAAAGAAATTTAAATTATTGTATAATTGTTTTAATAACATTATTAACTTATAAAAAACATATAAACATAATTATAATATCATATATTATCTTCTTATGATATCATATTCCTAATTTATAAAAAATATTTCATTGTTTTCACTGCTTCTGGTGTTAATTGACTAGCTTTTTGAGTATGTTTTCAGATATTACATTTGATACTATTTAATAGATAATGATTTAAAAATATACAAAATTTAAATCCTCATTTAAATATTATATATATTTATTAAATGTGAATTTATATTAATTCATAATGTTTGAATATAGGATATTAAATACAATGTTTTTGGAAACGGTAAGTTATACGTAATCTTAGACATTGTTTACATTTTTATTTCGTATTAAATCAAATGAAAAATATATTATAATTTTTATAACAAAATTATAGTATCAAATTTATTTTATATTTTCCCATAATTTTGCTAAAACCATCATCAATACAATCCATGAAAAGCATGGATGAATCTCTTCACATTGAGGAGGTGGTAGCCCACATGCCCTGAAAAAATGTTATCATATTCACAAAAAATGGAAAGAATTAAGTTGTGTGTTATGAAATATATAAATGTATATAAATATAATATAAATATAATATGTATCAAATATAAAAAATAAATATATCATTATTCCAAATCATGAAATGTGTGAATGAGAAACAAATGACATCAGTTCGCGATGCGATATTCTATCATACACACAAATGATGATTGTGTATCCCACATGATAGAAGTGTGTATAGGTGTAGTTTGTAACCATAAAAAAACAAAAATATGTATATTTAAGATAGTAATGATACATTAAAATCAATATATAAAATGAATTTAAGGGGTGGATACTGATATAAAGAAAAATGTCAATTGTGGAATGTTACCACTTTTTCATGTAACTCATTTTGGTTTATAACAAAATACTTCATTGGTTGGATTTATGCTGAAATAGAGGATTATAGGATTAGTTTATGTGAGATGGGATATTATTCTGGTAGGTTTTGGTTGATCCAAATGTCTTTATAGGTGTGAATTTGTTAGATGGTAGTTCTTTTTTATAGTGGAGGAGGAGTGGTATTCTTGAAAATTTAAAAAGGTAAACACTAATTGGAGGTATCCCTTACATCATTTCATCCAATAACATCCCCAAATTATATAAAAAGTAGTTTATGGTTTTAATATTTTCATCTAATAGGTTTTGGAAATTTATTAAGGTCATTTGGTCACTTAATATTAATGTTTAACAACTAAGTAAACTAATTTTCACATTATTTACTATAATTAATTTTAATTTCATTCACTAATATGTTTGGTTAAAAAACATGTATAACATACTATAATGTTTTTTTAATATGAAAAAAATATGAAATCCATTTTTCTAATTTCTAATAACATAAGTGATAAATTTATTTTAAACTTAATCCAACAAACGGGACGAGAAAGCAAAGTCTTAAAGTGATAATGTTCAAAAATAACTATGTTTTTATATATATATTCAATATTCAAATTATTAATATGACACAAATTGTATTAAATACTTCAAAATAGATTTAATTTTATTTGAAAAAAAATTAAAATTATATTTTATATTATAAATTATTTAGGAAAAGTGTCAATTCTCAATTAAAATTCATTGTACTTCACTATTCATCAAAAAACGAAACAACATATAAAACTATAAAAAAAATAACCCAAATATTATTTTTAAATTATAATTTAAAAATATAATTTTATTTTTTCAAATAAAATTTATAAAGTTTTCAAAATTTCTTATTAAAAAAGGATCTCCATTAAAATGTATAATAATTTACATTTAGATATATACAATTTGTTACTATAAAAACGGATTTATTATTATCATCATATGTCTATAAATTATAGTGGATGAATATAAAAAGAATTTTATTGAATATATAATATATAAATTATTAATTTAAATCACTAATAGAAATTAATTTAATTATTCTGATTAAAATGCACTCGATGCATTATAAAAGTTTTTAATAATTTCTCATATATATTAAATTGGTTTTTATATTTTTTTTAATAGATTGGTAAATAATTTATTCATCCATTTATATTCATAAGTTAGTGACTCCTATTCATAACTCCATTTTAAATATCTAGGTTGTATCTTATTGTGTTAAATAATAATATTTTAATTATATAATTTTTTTTCAGTAAAACATTGTCTCACAGGTAACACAAGACATTGAAGACAATAATTGTATCAAAAAATGAAATCTTACAATGGTGTTCATTATAGAGATAGATTGATATTGTGTTCCATATTAGACTCAATTTAATCTTTATTATATTTAGTTCTAGCTAAATGTATCATTCAATGTAATATATGTCATTAGTGAGATTGAATATATCTAAATATAAATATATTATAATTTCTCATGTTTCTAAATTCATTCATGTTATTGGTGTTGAATTTAAATCATGAAATAAAATAAAATATCCTAATTTTAGAATATTAAGGAATTAAATTCTCCCTAATTAAATAAATTTAATCCTTGTAATCTAAACATGTTCTTATAAATATAGTGTTTTTCATTTGAGAAGTCCTTTGTTAAAAAACCCAAAGCGTAAAAGAGTTAATAAAATATCCTTTTCAAAATAGAGAATGGTAAGTACAATGGATTCTAGGACTGACATATAACAAGGCAGCTACAATGAAGAATATTAGTGGAATGTGGAAATCTGGAATTGATGTAGAAGTGTAAATAATTATAGGAAGGGATTGAGGTCCTTGATCATAAACATGTGAATTATATATAGAATGTTGAGGTACTAAAATCCATAAATATGTGATGATTTAAATGACAATAACTTAAACAATAATTATGGTATTATGATAACATGTTATTTCTAGATTATTTTTCAAATGTTCAGAAATTATTTTAATGCCCATTAATATATGGAAATACACACAATTCATGTAATTCTATAAAGAAAATTTCATCCATAGTTTTTTCATAGATCACTTATTCAATGAAATGTATATCCAAAAATGTAATATTATTCTTAAAGTGCTAAAATTTAATTTTAACAAATCATAATAACTATAGATTAATCTTTATATCATTCTCTAAATATTTTATAATAAAAATTTGGTTAATACATTAATCTCCAAGCCCTTAAATAATACTACTTCTTCATCAATAAAATTTATTTGTCTAATAGTTTTCCTAAAAACATTGACATATTAACCAAGATATCACATATGCTATTGGTAGGCAGAAAAACCTTATCATCCTTCGGTCGTGGGTTTAAACGCCACTACATTTTTAGATGAAATAGGTTATCACATAACATGATAGTTATACTTTTTTTAAACTATATTAATTTATTTCCTATGAAATTCCATATAAATAATGTAAAACCATGAAATATAACAATTAAATAACCTTTTATTTATGTTTTCTGCAGAACCTATCTTTTACAAAGTATTAAAATCTACTTTTAATATTATTTAAATGTCATTAATAGTTATATTATTCCAAATGGGTATCAATAACCACATACTTATGTCTTAAACTTTAAACTCATTTTTACTCAAATAACTTTTCCTCATGAACATATACATTCTAGAAATTTCAATCAAATGTATTTAATCTGGGTAGAATCTCATTACACAACCCCTAATATGAGGTGTTTAATCCATTGAACTTTGGATCATTCATATCCTCATAATCACATGATGGTATATATAAACCTAATGTTAGTGGCGAAATTTTTTTTATATAATAATCCTCAAACTCAATCTAATGGTTATGTTCACTAATCTACGTTTTCCTAAATCTATGTTCTAAGGTTGCAACTAAACATCCCATTCTAAAAACAGTAATGCATCTAACCCATGTTTCCCAGATCCAGTGCCATAGATTATTACAATGGGATGATTACATGTAATAAAATACTAAAAGACCAATACATTTTGATATTTTGGACATCATATACATACATGACACCCATTTTTTATTGGGAATAGATAATTAAACATCATCCATACAAAAATATATTAAATTACATCATTGAAAACTAATTAGAAAATCTATTCAACATAACCTGGGGAAAAGAAAAAAAATAAAGGCAACATAAAATGCAAAGTATGGGTGAAGTACAATGGAAATGATAATGAATCAATGATCATGTACAATATAAAAATGTAAATAATATAAGATTAAATATTTCCATAAAAATAATCACGTGTGGTTGAAACATGACATGGATATTCAAACTAATCATATAATTAAAGATATTAATAGTAATGATGGAATTAATAATTTCATACATATTAAATATCAATATATATCCTCAAGAGAGTCAATGTCATGATCTATCATCAACAAATTTTATGTCCATGGGTGGAAACTCATCTGATTTTTGTCTAGATATATCCTCTAGACAATTTTCAATCTTCTTGGAAACAAACACTAGGGGTTTTTCTCAATTTTATTTCATACCATGACACTTCCAATGAATTGAGGAACTTACAATAAATATTATATATCCAATGTACACCATGTCTCATACATTTATCTTATACTGAATAATTAATTTAAATAATAAAAAATGTTCCTTATCAAATATATATATTGAGAAACGAATACATATTTATAAATATTTCCCCAATATATCCTATAACATTCAATGTAAAAAGATTAGGTAAAATTGGTATACAGTTTATGAAATAATAATTAACATCATAAAATAATATAGTTATTGATAATAAATATTATGTTTAATGATGAATAATTACAAGAAATTGATTGTTTTAAGAGAAAGGTAACCACCACAAAAGAACGTGATATTGAAAAGATAACTTTTACCACTTCGTAATTAACATTTCAAACCATTTGGATGAGATAATTTAAAATGAAACATAAAAGACTTTTAATTTTGAGTGAATAATAATATTAAATTAAAAATGGGTAGTATATAAACCACATTAATGTGAATTGGAGAATAATAACAAATAAGTTCCAATTGAATGTAAATTTATAAAAAAACCCTTAGTACATCAGTAACTTTTGATTCATGGGATATAATAAATAATATCATCAATTGAAACGTTTTATAAAATTAATATAAGTAAATTTAAGATATAACACATTATTGGGTTGTATATACATCACTGAAAGGAAATGAGTGGTGAATATGTCATAAGTCGCACAGAAATAAAACTGAGTCTTGAAATCCCGATTCCATACACTCCCATTTTGGTTAAACACCATCTAAATTCAAGTATAATGGTGTCACAAATAATATTAAATTATTACAAAATAATAATAGAATTTATAATATCATATACGATCTTATCATACTATCTTATTACACATTGGCTAAAAATATTTCATTATTTTCACTGTTTTGGGGGTTAATTGGCACGTTTTTTGAACATATTTTGACTTATTACTAATATTAAAATTACATAGATCATGATTTTATAAACTAAATTATGTATAAAAGTATTTAATCATTATATATAAATATAAAATATGTATTTTTTATAACCCAGAATGTGTGGATATTGGAAATGAAATACATCGTTCTTAAAGATGGTAGGACATACATACACATGGACATTGTTTCGATTTTATGATCATATTAATAGGATGAATCATAAATTATAAATATGTATATTATAATTTTAGTATCATATTTATATCATTTAATTCACATATTTTTATTAATCCCAACCTTATTACATTCCATGTCAAACATTAAAGAATCACATTATTTTGAGGAGGTAGCAGTCCACATATCTATAAATGATGTTATCATATTTGTAAAAAATGGAAATCATGATTATATGTGTTATGAAAATATTAAATAACTATATAAAATTATAAATATCATAAATATCTTATATAAATAATAAATTTCACATTATTTCCATCCATGAATGGTGGAAATGCAATAATTAATGACATCGGTTCGTGAGCCTGTAGTACACTATACACATGAACAATGATGGTGTATTCCATTTTATGAAAGTGTGTATAGGTGTATGTAGTACCTGTAAGAAAAAAAATTATCATTAATATGAGTAAAAATATTTTATTATATATCCAAGATATAAGAAAAATTAATTGGGTGGATAAATAAATGAAACAAGAGTGCTTGATGAAGAACATTAGATCTTTTAATGGTAAATCCTTTTTGTTTACAATGAAAGTCTTCATAGAATGGATTTTTAAAGAACATGGATTTTATAGTATGATGGGAGGAAATTTGGAAGATTATTTGGTCAGTTTTTTGATGAGTAAATTTTCTTGAGAGTTGTGATGAAGTGGGGGGGTGGTGATAATGACTGTTTATAGTGGAGGATGAATTAATTTCTTTTAAATCTATAAAGATAAAAACTTTTTTGATATATTATTTACATGATGTACCACAAATAATGATTCCAATTTTTTTAAAAAAATTATATGGTCGATATATGTCCATCCAATAGTTTTTTAAATGTTTTTTGGTTATTTTTTCACATGTTTTTAATGATTAACAACTTTGTAAATCAACATTCAAATTCAAAACTATAATTAATTTTAATTTCATTAACTAATAATTTTTGTCAAAAACTAATTTCAAAAAATTAAAAATTAAAAATTCTTTTGATTCCAAATACAGAATCCATTTTTCCATTTTCCAATCAAAAAGAGGAATCAATTAATATAAAATTAGTCCTACAATTGTAACGGGATAAGAGGTTTTTTTATAGAAAATGTTTCAAATTTCACGGGGTTTTTATATCGAAAATAAATATAGAAATGATATAATGACATACATTTTATGGTTATATATAAAATTTATTAATTTTTAATTTAAAACAAATACACAATATAATTTAACATTGAAATTATTTAGACTAAAATTTGGTTTTCAGTTAAAATTTAGTATTTCATTTAACCTTTATAAAAAAATGAATCTTTATAGAAAATTACCAGAAATACTCCCTAAGATAATATTTAAATTATTCATTAAAAAATAATGTTCATTTTTTCATATAATATTTTTTAAAATTATGAAACCATTTTTTAAAATAGGTGTTCCATTAAAGGGAACAAAATAGTATTTTTTGAAAAATAAATTATTATGAATCAAACTAGATTATTTTTTATCTTATATCTATGTAACCAATTTAGTGAATTAAATAAATTTTTTATTTTATCATATATATATATATATATATATTTTCTTTAATAAATTTTGTAATATTAAATTATTTAATTTGTTGGGGTTAAAAAGCCTTTGGTACATGATTATAGTTTTTTTTTATAATGACATTTGAATTATATTCAATTGGTTTTTATTTTCATTTATAATTAATTGGTAACTAATTAATTCATCTAAATAGATTTATAATTAAATAAATCATATTCATAACAACCAATAAAAAACATGTTATATCTTAATATATTAAATAATAATATTTCAATAATATATTGTTGTTCTGAAAATATATGCCTTGTGTGTAACATGATCCATTAAAAAATGTATTAATGTGTGTAATTAATGATAAACTCATTGTTCCATGTTGATAATTATAAAAATAATTTTTCATGTAACACAATTTATACACAGTGTTCTATTTATTTCAAGATAACTATAGAATTGGATTTAATATATGATATAGGATAGACATAATTTATCATGACACAAATATATCATATTATCTCAGGATGTTATATTATGTAGTATCATGGTTGTAACGTTTCACATAGGTAATACAATGTAGTATCCTTATATAATAATTTTATGGTGTTAAAAATATGATCACCTCCTCCAATCCCTGTTTAGCCAAGATTAGTAAAATGCTATTTATATCAAAAAGAATTCTGTACTTAACAATGGTATCATCATTAAAGCCCTAATATAGGTAAATCAATTTATGGTAGTTAAATATAGAAAAAACCTAGAATAAATTAATAATTAATTTTATATTTATCCCAATAAATATCCCATATCAAATAACACCAGAATTCATTATTAAATAAGTAAAATATAACCATTGGAAGAAGATATGAATGAGAAAAAAATTTGGTTGATCGCCCAATGTACATATCATTGTTATTAATATAAATTTCCTTTTAAATAATTTTATAATAATATGTTTTATATTTTGGATGGTCATGATAAAATATAAATTTTATACAATTAAAAAATTTAGGACCCTAATAAACGGTATATTATGTATCTATATTTTAGATCACATTCATAAGATTAATATGATCTAACATACCTCAATGTTTCCTAATATTTTATCTTTCACTTCATAGATGACATTTCTATATCATGTTTAATTGTTTTCCGTTAGATTACTACACATATAATATATTTACTCTTTATATTAGGTTATTCAGTTCGAAAAAAACCATCCATAATATATTTTGAAATTTTGGGGTTCTTCCCATTATGGGAAAACCAAAACATATCATATTTCAATCATTAAAAAAATATTTATACAATTATGAATGTTTTTAAACTGATAAAACACTTGTATAAAATATTTTCTTCAATATGTAATTATTTCCCCTGGTATGGTGCATACATAATATAATCTTAATTCATAATATAAATACAATAGATAAAAATTATATATATAATATAATTTTCTTATGAACAAGGGTTTTCTCCTATAAAAAACTTGATATATATCAGTTTCATTTCATATTTAATAATGTTTTCACACATTTTATATTTTCCTCTAGAAATTTGATTACATAATATTTTATACTCAATTCATAATATAATTTATGATACCAAATATATATTCCATGGTGAAATACTGATAATTAATATTTTTCCCTTAAGAAAATGTGATATGAAATATATTTTCGAATGTAATCTATTTTCCTACAGAAAAATAAAAATGTTAAAGAATGTACCCCATTATGTAATATTTTATTTTTTATGATGGTTTTCTACTATGGCTCAATGAGAATAAAAAAGGTTTTTTCTTCCACCCCTATAACATGTAATCCATTGTTTCCATAATGCAGTTCCATAATTTCATATATAAAAATCTCATAGATAATATATTCTAAAATCATTAGAAATTCAAAAAACATAAAAATCCTCTAATATTCACCCGAGCACCTAAGGCACCTCCCTATCCGACAAATATATGCAAAAAAATCCCCGAAACATATTTCTTCTCTTATTATCCTAATCTAATTAGCATCACTCAAAACATTACACTATTCATGCCAAAAAAGACCAAGATTTAATTTCACCTTAATTTCAATAATCCATAATTGAACTGGTCATTAAAAAAACTGAAATTTTAGAAGATATATAATTATTAGTATTTTAAAAAAAATCATTATCTTATCTCATGTTATTTAACTTATATGTGAATGCTTTTAGATATTTATTTCAGAATCATATTCCTTATACCAATTCAAAATGTTCAAACTCTATTGATTTGTAACTCCTAAAAAAACAACCCTATAATACTAATATAAAATTGAAAATTAATTTTTATCTATACAAATCAAAATACATTCAATTAATATTCTTCATGAAAATATTTAATATACTATATTATAATTAAATGTAACCAATAATATCCACATGAGAAGGCATCGATCCATTGATAGGCAACCCACACTTCTCTAGAATAATGAATAATTAACCACTCTAGTGGGTAGTCCTTTCCAAATTCCCTCTACCTTGTGATACATTACTCATGAGGGATGTCAATTCAATAATAATTATAACACAAAATATGTATTAGTTATAATCAATTTATTAATTAAAACTCATATCTCAATAAAATACAATTTTTAGGTAGAATAAAACTAAATCCATTATCATACCTAGCATGTAACCCCATAAATTAATGAATGATAGTTTTTAGAAATTAATTTAATTTTTAACTAAATAATTCAAATATTCATAATATAAATAATTTATTGAAAGAATATGGGATCAGAAACATCTATTAATATAAAGAAATTTCTTTTAAAGAAGGTTGAGATGGAACCCATTACATGGCCTATAGGCTAGGAGGAACAATTTCCTTAAATAATTACATTATGTCCTGGAGAAAAATTATTTTACTTTTTTTATAACATAAAAATCATTCAATTAAATGAAAAATTCACATATTTAAACACAAGATAGACCTCTCATGTTTAGTAGAAAACTTGTGTTATATTTATCCCCCTCCCTGAACGGATGTAATTAGGTCAAAAACATATGTATTTATATACAATTTATAATTTTATCTATCTATATAGAGATTCAATCATTTTCAAATATTAAAATTTAATTTATTTATCTCTAATATGATCCTAGTCACATTTTTTAATATATTTCATTTACATTGAATTTATGGTTTTAAAAGGAATATAATGATTTTATATTTCAATTACTATTATGATATTTTTACATAATCTGAATATTATATATTATAATATTATTATAAACATGATCAAATGATTAACTAAAACTCATTACAATTTGGTTTATGTAATTTTCCAAAAAAGTAACTAATTTTAACAATTCAAATTAATAATTATGAGATGTTCACAATCTAAATAGAAAAAACATATATTACGTATTATTTTTTAAATTTATAATTTTTTTAAATTATCATTATAATTTAAATATTAACATTTTATATCTAAAATTTAAGTCATTCCATATTTTATTTAATGTATTTTGATGTTCGCAATAAATATTATGGTATACTTGTTAACAAATGTTAAAAAAATTATTATTTATAAATAAAAACATTGTAATTAAATAATTTGTAAAATTATTTATAAATTAATAAATACCATGAAATAAATAGTATTATATTATATAAACTAATTATAAATTATATATTTCATTTAATAAATGATTATTAAAGAGAAAAGTTTATACACTTTTAGTATTTGACTGTCTTAGTGGAATTCAATAATGATATAGATAGTCTTCCCATGCCATAACCATTTCACTTCTATCAGTTATATTTTATGACTGATCTTCTTATAACCAGATTTTATAAGTAGCTTATGTTAGTTTTTTAACAACCCATATAAAGAAAAGAATCATCTGTTTTATGGAAAGACTCTTTCTTATCAATGAAAACCCCACTGTTATTAGTTATATTTTATAATTCTCATTAAAATAACTATATCGGTAAAACACACTATTTTGAACTTGTGATATAGTGATATCAATGAATAAGATATCCCAATGTCATATTGTTTGACAAATAAAAAACTATGGGATTTATACTAAATAATTGGATATGATATACATCTATTGATATAACAAATCAAATGAGGAAAAAATCCATCAATCATATTTTACAATAAGAAATATTATATCTATTATGAATTCAAATTCATTATATTCGACAATATTTCATGAATCCTAAATCATATTAATGATATGATACCTATGATGGGTTTCAAAGGTTCTAATCAAACTCATTAATAAGATCAAAAAAAATTGATTTACCCCACATGTGTTGTCAAAAATTATATACATCAAATGTAGATATCTCTTTGTTATGTTGAATCACTTGTCATGCGATCATGATTCTTTCATATTTCATGGGATGTTATTCACTCACATTGTAAAGTTGGTATAAAAAGGGAGATATCAGAAAGAGATATTTGGATTGATCTTTAGTAAGAATTTATAATTAGTATCTCATGGTGAATCTCCCATTATAAATACCTTGAGGATTCTACTCAAGTAAAACTACATTAACTAATATGTTTGTGTTAATGAATTCATCAGTTGTAACCCCCCATATATTCCAACTATCCCTTAAGTTTAATCTAATGTAATTTCGGCTTTTAATTATAGATAATCAGGTAATATTCCAATATGATAACAATTATAATTCAACTATCATGATAATAGGATGTTAGTGAATATTTTTAGTTATGACTATACATATAATTCGACAAATTATATTTAGCAAGCATTCTATACTATTGGATAAGGTCACTTAATGATAATATTATTTCTTGCCTTATGATATACCCAATTACTACATATGATATATACATAATACATCATATTTATATGGACTTTGAGGGAGTATCTTCATCATATCTCAAAAAGAGGGTTATCATTTCTAGAAAAAATGACTGATATAACATTCTAGATAACATTATAACCATTTGATTGTTATTTAGTGTTACATTACTTAAATTGATAAGAACTTGAACATGACACTAATACTGCAATAAATATATTTTCTTGTGTACACCATTGCATACATGAGATTTAAAAATGATGATCTATAAGAAATACATTCACATATATGATTTATATACATTAGTTAATAGGGTCTGCTCTTTAGCCTAATGTATCTCAATTATAGATAGTTAATGGGTTAATATTTACTCATGTTTAATTATTCTCTACCATTATTAATAAATACCTTCTGAGATTTCCAAAACATATGATTTCTTATGATATGATTTAATTATAAAGGTATGGATTTATATAACTTATCTTATGTTCATTATTTTAGTTTCATATATTTTTGAAGGAATATAAATGAATAAAATTAAATTAAAAAAGGAAAAATAGAATTTTAAATGGAAAACCCATTTCATAAAATACCATGGGTGTTGGATTCACAAAAATTTTATTTTGAGATATTTTTTTTATAGAATACTGTGGAGGGATAGAAAGAAACTAATATTATAAGAGGGGAATATTTCAAAATGGTAATGTAAATATTTTTTCCATGATTAATGTAGAATATATTCTAAATATTAGTGGACAAAATAAGTTTTCTTTGAACACATTTTTTTAGAATGTGTGCTATGCTAGAAAGATATTTTTTTAAACAAGAACAATATCTACCATGATATGAATCATATTTAAGAATCAACAAACCTCCATTATCAATAATCAGAAACTACTATCTTCTATTTAATTCCCATTAAAAAATCAACATTAGGGACCAACCATTTTTACAAAATTATCAAGCATTGAAAAATTAATTGCCTTGGTCAACTAATCATTAGGATTTTCATGAGTACTAAAATTTCCCACATTAATATCACCATGATAAAATAATAATCGCAATAAATTATATCTCAAATCATCTTTCTGTGTCTAATCATGTGCTATATGGCCCTTTCGAGAAATATAATTCACTAACTATACAAATAGTTTCGTGAAATCTATAGATATATACTGAGTTTGGAATTCATTACCCTTGACAATATGGACTCTTTAATAGTCTATGTAGTTGTTATGTACAAAACCAAAGTGGTAGATAATAAATAGTATTATGTAATGTTGTTTTCCATAATATAGAACACACCCCAATGGTAAATATATTACATGTCAATGATCCTAACCTATAAAGATCCCCCATAAAATCGATGTCAACATAACGAATCACATTATCATGTGATCTCCCAAAATCAAGGAAAATAATAGTATTCCCATGTAGTTTAGGAATATCAACTAGAAAACCATTATATTTTATTTTATAGGATTACCTATATATCTACTAACTATAGTAAATGCATGATATAAATTTTGAAATGACTAAACCATTGAATGAATCAATGAAACCACTACACTGAAATGTGAAACATGAGATATATGATCAACCTCATCATCATACTACAGCGATAAATAAGATGAAATTATAAAATTAAAATCTGTGGGATTAATTACAATTTCTGAATTAATCATAATAAAAATCGCATTAACATTCTTAATGTATCATTTCATAATCAAATAAAACAAGACCAAATTGTTACCCCTATGTATCCCCATGAAAATTAAATTCTTTACCGATCCAAAAGTTTTCCTTATAAATGATGAATTCAAAATATCATTACCTGTCTATTATGTTTCTATTCCATATCAATAATAAATATTCCATCTTCATAGATTATTATATTAAAAAACAACCACAACACAATTTTATAATTTAAATGAAATTGATGATAAATTCATCTATCAATTCCATTAGAGGTTAATTAATAGTAAACCCATGTATACCATTGTCTAGGTGATTATTTTAAGACATAAATAAATTTGTCCAATTAACATACAAATTATTACATAACTAAAACTATAAAACACAATGTGTAATTTATATTTATAGCCTCCTCAAAATCACTATGAAGGAGTTCTGACTTCAAAACCAACATCCCATACTCATGATTCTACAAATCTATAATAACTAATATAATTCAAATAGAGATATTTTATTCAAATGGAGAGATTTCATATGTGATTTAAATACCTAGAACCTTACTATGGTCTTTATAAACTGAATTTACCTTATATTTTAGTCATTCAGATCCTATAAGTTTTTCTTTCTTATTTAACAACAATTTTCATCAAACACTATTCTTACCCTTATCTAATTTCAAAAACTCCAATGAATAATTTTTTAAAGAGGATGAATCTCTTCTTGTATAGATATAATTCAGTTACCTTAGTATTTCTTAATAACTATGTAATGATTATTCAGTAGTTATGTATTTGAATCAATACCTTGAAATAAGTTTAATGAATAAGAAACCAAGTCAGACTTAGCATACATATGTGGAGTTTTAATATTTACTGTAGGACATTATTTTATAAATTAAAATTTTTATGGGAAAGTAAAAGGATAAATATCACCTCACATATCAATGTCATTTAGAGATGATGAATTCAGTGCCAAATAATATTGAATCTCCACATCAGTACGATTTCTGGATTTATGAATTGTCAAATAATCTTCAGCTAAAGAACATATCATTTAATTCTTATAAAATATTTTATTCTATTTTTCAATAACATTATTATGTAATGGACACTATATCTTATATCATTTACCCCCAGATTTATATAAATGAAAGATATATTTTTAGATCCAGGATCTAATTTCCCATTATATTCCTGATCATATGTAAGACATCCAAACATTATCAAGTTAGAATAATATTCCGGAACAGTATAATATATATATTCAAAACCATTCTTTATAATATCAGTTAAGGGATACCAATTAATTTAAAGACATGCAATTATAGCATATTCAACACAAAACAATTTGGGTAAATGAGAGTCATAGAAAATATTTCATACCATTTCAATCAATGTCTTATGAATGTATTATACAAAAAAATTTTCTTATATAGTACTAGGAACTACCTAATGAATAACAAATAATTTATCTTTGAAAAATGAATAAGATTCATCAGAATATAATTGAAGGCTATTACCATTGTGAATAAGCTTCACTATTCTCTCAGTCTCCATTTCAATCATAGTCGTACACTTCTTAAATGGGTAAAAAATGACATATTACTATTTCAGGAATATGACCCATGTATTCCTATTAAATTAATCAATAATTTTTAATATATATCTCACACATTCATTAAAAAGAAAATCTTACTATTTCCCAAATATCAGAATCAATATAATTTTGTCTCCCCTTTGAATTATGAGTGTATTTTTAGAAACTATATCATTTATTATTCCTAAATATATAGTGTCCACAAAATTTCAAAATTTTAATTCCCTCTGTATCAAGAAGACCTCCTCAAATCCATTCAATCATTCCATTTTTTCTTATATAGCCATGTCACATATTAAATATATTTTTTAATATCATCGTCTAATATGGAATGAGTGGAAAAAATTACATTAACAATGATAGTCAAATATCAATGAACATACAACCAATTTTTTATTCTAATTAATAATATCAAGGGATAAATTTTACATACTAAATACAACAACTTTATTGGTGTACCATATCTATTAATATCAAGTTTACTAAAAGAATTTTTTTCAGAATAGGCACATCTATCACATCTATAATACTTCTCACAACATCATAAAAAATTTAAATCTTGATCATAACAATTCATAAAATCTTTAATGATTAAGTATTTACCATATAAACATTTATTTTCATTCTCAATTTTCTATATTGAAAACTATTTCTAATTGATACACATGGGATAGTTTTTGAATAATCACAAATTGAATCACCATTAAATTTAGTTTCACAATCAAAAACAACCAATAGATCCTCATCACTACTATTATCCTTTTCTACACTGACATTAATATAATTATTTGGTTTTATCCTTTCTAAACAATAGGTATCTTATTCATGTTATTATTTTTCAACTTGAAACATTTATATTTAAAATCCCTATCATTATTATTGTAATTATCGGTTTTCTATACGTTTCAAAATTATGACCATCCATTTTCCAAAGAAAAAAGTACCATTCCTTTGTATTCACTAATAAAAAACCTTTTAACTATCATTCATAAGAAAAACATATGTATTTATATTTGATCATAAGAGAATTAATCCAAAATTCCCACCTCAATTTTAGTTATACCATAGTTATAGGGAATTTTATCTCTATAGGACATATATGATTTATTAAAACATAATAAAAAAATTAATCCTGATTTTTCTTCTTAATATTTCCCTATCATAATTTATAGATATTTTTTAATGGAAATTATTATTATAAAACTCTTGTGGAACCCTCATCATAGAAATAGGATGGACTAATGATAACTGGGTAGTCAATCATTTTTATCTTGTGAATGAGATTCCATGGTTAAATGAGATGGATCACGGTTCTCTATCATTTGTTTCATATGAAAGAGGGGGTTCATTAGTCATTGTTCTTAATGGAAATCTAATTGGTTACCACATATGTAACTGGGTATAGAATTTATTTTCAAATCTAGATGGTCATTTTGGGATTTAGACCCAATGTCACATGGGAATAAAAATTGGTCAATTGGATAAGAGGTCAGACTCATCCCACCCTTTGAGGGGGTTTCTCTTTCCTGAGGACTCTCTTATAGATTTTAGTTATGTTATTGAATCACTTAATAATACTATTGTGGACTCAGTAACCCTAAAAATGGCCATTTTTTTAAACCACCTTCATATCCTGATAAGGAATTAGTTTTCCACCCAAGATGATAATAGGATTAATTGCTTTTATGCATGAAGGGGGACATCAATATTAATTAGTTATTCTTTATAAATTTCTATTGATTGATATCTTATTATATTGTGAGTCCACATAGTCAGGTGCTTCATAATTTTCTTTAGTGTATGGAAGTATTAAATAAGTCTATGATGGTGTAGAGCCTCTATGAGGTATCCTATATATCCGGATTATTGCATGAATGAACACCCAAGTATTTTCCTAAACCCTTGCAGTATAACTTCATGTGGAAAAGAAATACATGTGGGAACTTAGGAACAAGGTATTTTAGCTTGAGTGTATAGGATACATCATACATATAATAATTATCGAAGGAATCTGATTTATCACAGTTCAATCATTAACTTCTAACTTATTCTGTGGTATAAGTCCTTTTATAGTGGAATTCATGTCATGGAACTCATCGAGGATTTCACACTAAGGATTCCCTAGAATCTATAGATTCATTATATAAATGATATTACCATTTCAATTCCCTTCGAAAACATGATCCACGATCGGTGTGAGAAACAAGGGATATAAAGAATGTATTCTCTCTGAATATATATGTGGGACATATGAATTGGGAAAAAACTATGAAGGTTAACTATTGATCTTGGGCCTTAGGAATGTATCCTAAGTTTCCTGGTTATTGAATGAGTTATAGTTCTCGTAGTTCAGTACCTTTCATAGTCTGTTGATGGAAGAGGTAGAATGATGAACCCATGGGATCGATTAGGTTCTGATAATGAAAATTTCAGAGAACTACCAGGACTCATACTAATGTGAACTCCCATTTGAGAGCAGGCCTTAATATGTTATACTACATATTGTATTATTTAATTATTATTTTTAAATATTATATTGATATATTTTGAGACCAGACACTGAGAAGGTGTTTGATTTCGAGACCCAGTGTGCCCAAAATAAATGTTTAAAAATATTATAAATTTTAATAGAATGAGTATGTAGTTTCCATAAAAAATATAAATAACTAATAAATATTTTCCTAAATCAAAAAGTGTATGGAACCCATGAGTTATTAATTGTGGCTTAACCATAGATGAAACTTAAATTTATTCATCATTGATCTTTTGGGAAAAAATTCCATGGGATGTAAAGGGAAAAAATTAAAAAAAATTATTCTACATCGTTGCATTGACAAAAGGGATTTTTCTTTAAAAATATTATTATTTAAAAATTATATGGTTGGATGCATAACCCTAGATTATTTAAATATTCGTTGGAGATAATATTTTAAGAAATATCTAAACCAATCATCAACGGATAGTGTATTAATGATCAATACACATCTGATTCAATGTATGCTCACCTATATTACTGATAGATTGATCATTCATCATCTATGACTATTCTAAATCGAGGATGATGAGTTATTTTGATCCCTATTTCCCATTCCTGATAATTTATAACAAATGTGGACAAATCGAAACATAGATTAGCCCGTGGATCGATCATATTTTCATGGGATGGGTTTTTACAGGTTTATCTGGATGTATATTGTTTAGTTTTGTAACAGGAAATCACACGATCTTGAACATGTCCAATAATTTCTCGATAAGAATTCTAAAAAGGTTCTTATGTGTATTTCTCCCTTCGTTCTTCTTGTTCATTTTTGTTGGAACCCTGCAGTTCCCCACTCGACATTCAAGGTGGCTCTAAAAATTATCAAACCCCTGAATTTTAGGTGAATCAAAAAATGAGATCAGATATCTATAGATCAATACCAAAAAAGTATGGAACTTCATATTTTTAGTTTATTAGGATTCTAATGAGGCTTATAGGCCCACTAAATGGACCATTGGCAGGGCACCAGCGACCGTCGATGGAGTTATGCGGTGGAGATGCATGTTGCTGATGTTTCCATTTGTGAAGAATTGAGACTGTAGTAGTGATGGGGACATAGAGGTGGAGGCTACCGCATGAGACTGTAGTAGTGATAGGGATGCAGAGGCAACAATGACTTGGGATTAGTGGTAGAGTCGCCATTGGGGATGGTAGTGGCAGACGTGGTAGAAAGATGCGTGGGATGTTGGCCAAGAGTAGTGGGCCATGAAGGGAAGGCCTATGAAGAAAAGGTCAGACCACGGTTGTACGAGACAAGTATGTCGGGCCAAAAATTCGATTGAGGCTCAGATCAAACTCGTGGTGAAAGGTATAAAGGCGTCCACAGTCGATCAAATCGGTTGACCTGGAGTGGTGGTAGCCTAATCTGTAGAAAATTGAAAGGACCACACACTCATCTTTGATATTATAACATGTGTGAAACTATTGTGCAACCGACTACGTGATCAGTCAACTAACTACAGTGGTAGGTCTATATGCCCTAGTAGGCTAGTAGGTGGTTTTTCTCAAATGAGCGTATATCGTAAACCAAGCTTCCAAATAAAAAGTCATTTGAAGCATTGGGACCCTGACATTGATGTTGTTATTTTATAATAAGTGTTGTTTTTATAGTTTAGACCCATATAGGTTAAGATAATTCCCTAGATCCATTACATGGGGGTTCATTATGGTATTACATACACATCAATGTATTTTAATCCCCTATAGTGTCCAATTATCAAATAGAGTTTGGTATCCCTCCTCAAGACTGGAGTGTTAAACTATATCACCCTAATTGAGTCATGTAATATATGTACTTATAAGGGTAGGGAATTAGTCCTCCATCTAGTGAACCACATCAGTAGTGTATGTGGTGTCGCACAGTCAGATCTTGGGGTGATCCCGGACGTAGCAGCTTGATCTAGTATGGGAATGTGGCATCCCCTGATCAGTTCTTGGCCCGATCCATTGTGTCACTTGGTCTGTTTTGGGTGTGACCCCTCAATGAGTTTCATCGTATCCCTTTACCAATATTTTCTAATTTGAGAGGGTCCCAAATGAACTATAACTCTTTATGAGTGTCTCTGATGATATCATGGCTCGGGGAAGGAGTTCTCTTGGAAAGAGCATTCTTTGAGCATAAATCATATGGCTAAAATTGGTTATGACAACCTTATGGATGGATATATCTATGTTTTATATCTTGATGTTCTTGTTATATTTAATGTTGACATATAATTATATATATTTGAATGTAATTTCTCTTGATGTTTTTAATTGTGGATTCAGGTTGTCATATTGAGTATTGATATACTCACCCTTGCAAAGGATTTTTCCCGCACACGTTGGGTCTTGTGAAGACAAACGACCTTTTGAAAGAGTCCTATATAGAGTAGGACCAAATGGTTCATAGTGATACTGAAATGATAGTGATGGGTTCTTATGGCTTTCACACATCATTCTTAGTACCATTACATTATGGTTGTACTTTTGTTAAAGACTCATTATTTTGTTCTTATATTTCAGCTCTATTAACATTACTTTACATAATGATGTACTTTGGTTGTATGATGTCATCGTATGCATGCATTATTTACATAGTGGTTTTTACATTTCATCTTTTTCTGGGCTTGGAGATGAGACTGTTCAAATAGGTACAGAGGTGAAGTCTTCCATGTTAATGATATGCCTACCCAGTACTAGTCATCATCCCCTGGTCTATTAGAGTTGGGCTTGGGGAGTCACATAATGGGACCCACTAGGAAGGTTCATGATAGAGTGGTATCAAAGGTTGGTATAGTACTACGTTATGACTAGGAGTCGGTGAGGTTGGTTTGGGGAAAGAGTGTTAAGAGTATTGTGTTTTTCTTTTAGTCCAGGGACTCCAGTTTTAGTGTGACGGCTGACCTATCCATACACTAGGACTATAATTACCATAATGTCGACATATACATTAAAGCACTTTTCTCATTGAAATAAAATGGTACATCCATAACATATAAATGGTTTTGTTTTCCATGTCCTTATTTAGTCAACTCCCCATATATACTCAGATGATCTTGGTACACCATGTTTTACTTCCATGATGATTACACGTAGACATCTAGATATGATTCCACAATGAGTCCATATGTTTGATATTTCAAGTTGTGAGTCATTGATACATATATTTTTATTTGAAATAGCACCTCTACATGGTGCACCAGCCACACCACCACCAATAGAGAAACACACGGTACCCACTATACAATCCGGTGAGGTGCGCTGACTGAGCATACTTCACAAGTTTCGTCATTAGAGACCCATCAGTTTCTGAGGAGAGAATGAAACATATTCTAATAAGGATTGTATTGAGGAGGTGGCATGATTTTATTCATCTAGACAAGTTACCAATAGATCATATGGTGTCTCTAGTAACGAGCCTTCTAGAAGGCACGATAAGGTGATGGTGGGGTTTAACTACTTGATCTTATGACAGGGATACACTTATATGGATGAAGTTTGAGAAACATTTCAAACTGGAGAACTCACCATATATGATAATGTATATGCGTATCCAAGAGCTTCTACATCTTGGACAAGATGACATGTCAGTATCTGAGTATTCATCTAGGCATACTAACCTTTCTAGGTACCCGATGGACATGATTCCTGATCAATACATAAGGGCTTGGACCTTAGATTATGTTATGTGTAGTGACATTGGAGAATGTTTAATTCCTATTACCATTCCTTATTCTGGGTTTCATGGGTGAGATTTTCTGGTTGAAAGTTTCTTAGATAAGAAGATACCACCAGTGATTTACCGCCACATGAATGTAAGAGTTAAGACCTAGACAATAGGGAGACGATGTCAGTCTTGTGGACATGGATGTATGATAAATATTGGGAGAACCCAAGGTTGAATATCTAATGTCAAGGGTCAATGGGAGGGTATAGTCAGCATAAAGGGATGCATTTATTTTAATGTGGCGGTAGGGGTTATCTCTCTCTAGATTTTCCAATAAACCGTATTACTAATAGGGATACTATAGAAGCACCAACATGATATAGGAATAAATAAGAGTAGACAGATCTGTGTAGGATCGAAATAATTATGTATATTCTCAATATACAAGAGGGGGGTGAATTGTATACTTAAAAAATTCTTTAAACAAAGGAAAGAGCTAAGTTTAACAATGTTAAACTAAGTAGATTCACAACACCTCTAACACCAATTGAAAAATTGGAATAAGGAATGAAGTTATAAACTTCATGTTCTATGTACTTGCTTGAAACAGAAAAGTGATTCCGAAAGTAGGTTCCAGAAATATGGATCCAAAAATTGAAACATATCTAAAGATTACAATATGAGATTCTATCTTAAAGCGTATATAATCTAAATGAAATAGAGTACAAGTAAGGAAGTATAAGAAAGTTTTACTTTCCTTCCAATACAATATAAAGCGGAAACAAACAAGTAGTAAAACTACAAGTAACAAGATATATGTCTTTTAACCCAAAGAGAAGGGTATCCAACAACCTTGGATAAAGGTCCCTTGATTTATACTTTGAAGCAAGTTTGTCTTACCCACACTAGGGTAAGCCCTCAATACAAAGATCAGAATATATGTCTTGCAATCCCCACAAGCCCTCAACTACATGGTAGTTGGCATCCTCTGTCTTCCTCAACAAGGAAGCCCTCATACTTCAAGGTAGTCGGCACCTCTATCTTCCTATCCCCGGAAGTCCTCGAATGCAATCACCAACATTCGGAGTCGCACAAAGCATTGAGAGTTAATAAGAGCCTCTCTCTCTAGAAATCACTTCAACAGCATGTGTGAAAAATGCCGAAGAAGTTGTCTTTGAGTTCTTTCAAATGATCTCCTATTTATAGGCAAGGTTGGACTCCTTTCCAACGGTCATATTTTCCTTAAAAATCGGAGAGACCTGTACACGTGTAACTTAACCAACGGTTAGTTTATAATATAATAGACGACATTGTTTTTATAATAAAACAAGTGTAACAGAATGTACAACATCATTTTATTTATAACACAAATGTTCGGAGTGATGATTCGGAGTAAAGGTTCAGAGTGTAAACAAAATATCAAAGAGTAGAAAAATTATAAAAGTTTAAGCAAAATGAATGTTCGGAGTATAAGAAAAAATAATATTCGGAGACTAAATAAATTCGGTGTGTATAAAGCAAAGATAATCAGATTTTGTTAAATAGGTGAATTCGGAATGAGAATTCAGAATAAGAATTCGTAATGAGAATTTGTAATCAGAATTCGTTATTAGATTTCGATGTCGAACTTCATGAGAGTTCGTATCCAGAATTTGGAGTAGAACATTATTACGGTTCTCATCCAGAATTCGGATCCTAAAACAGAATGCTTCATATCAACGTTTTAAATGATTCTGAGAATATAGAAATGAATCTGATTCTTATACTTAAGAAAAATATGGATATATATAATGAAAATATGATAAGGATAATTTTTCTTACAAAAGAGATTATCCATACAAAAGCAATTTTCCATATAAATGCAATCTTCCTTATAAAAGCGATTTTCCTTACAAAAGCAATTTTCCATAAAGATAAGGTGTTTGTGATTTTCAAAACAAGAAGGAATGGATAAGTCATAAGGAAAACCTTATTGACTCAACAATCTGTAGGGTGGATGATGTGACTGAGGAATTGGGAGAGAAGTAGGAGTTGGATGAAATTTATGCAAGATACCACCGCCTCTTCCACGTTGTCAATGTTGGGCTTAGGGAGATGGAGGAAAGGGGAGGGTAAAATTGCATGTGGTCAAGGTTTATGACCCATGGGCTCTAGTAATGTTTCAAGGTGAGATATTTGTCTATTATACATTAGGGTTCAGATTGATATACATAGGTGATAATCATTCTACTCATTCCATAAATCTTGTTTGAGACTTCAATTTTTTGGTTGAAACATTGACTTGACCCTTATGTCTACCAAATATTAATGGGGGAGACTCGGTCCTCACACATTGGTGTAGATAGTGTTACTTGACTCGTGGAGGATTAAGTTTTGGTTGGTATCTCTTGATGGAAATGTTGAGGATTTATGACTTCATTCATGGTATGGATTGATTATCCACAATTCATGTTCAGATTGAATGTTTTAGGAATAGAGTGCAGACACACCACTATGGTGGAACCGGGTTTTTCTTTTTTGGTTAAAAAGAAATGTAGGAAATGGAGGATGGAATCACACAATGGAGAGTGTAACCAAATACTCATCATTTTGGTAGTCTAACCCTCATTGTATTGGATGATACAAGTCCTCGGTTTCGTGTAGTGGTGGAGGAGTATGAGGACTTGATTCTGAAGAGTATTGAGGGTTACCTACCTATAAAAAGATATATTTCTGTATTGATCTACACCCTTAGATTAAAAAGATATCTAGTATTTTATATTGGATGACTCCCATAGAGCTTCATTATCTAAGGTTGTAGTTGGGGGACTTTAAGAGGAAGGGCTTCGTGACAGCCAATGTTTCACAATTTGCAACCCCAATTTTGTTTTCCATGAGGGTTGGAAGGAGCATGGGGTTATGTGTGGATTATTGATGATTAATATGGGGATTGTGAAGAACAATTATTGACTATTGTGGATCCATGACCTATTTGATCAGTTGAAAGGGGTTCACTGGTCCTCTAAGATTAACCTAAAATTAGGCTAGCACAAATTGAATGTTAGGGATGAGCATATATCTAATATAGAATTTAGATGTCATCATAAAAACATGGAAAACATGTTTATGTAGTTTTACATGAAGAACACCCTAGTGTTCATGGGACTCATGAACCATATCTCTTATCCATTATTATACTAGTTCATCATGGTCTTCATTGATTCTATCCTAGTGTCCTCAACATCTTAGGGGAATAATGTGAGACATTTAAAGACGGTCATGGACATAATCGGATTGCACAAAATTTACTAGAATATCTTGATGTGTCTGTTCTAGATTTACGGGGTCCATTTTCTACGACACATCTTCTTAGATGCAATTGTTATTGTGGATCCAGTGAATGTTAAATCATTTCATGCTTGAAACCCACCCAAGAGTGTTGCCGAGGTGTGGTGTTTCTTGGGATTTTTATGGTACTATTGGAGGTTTTTACCTGACTTCTCTAGAGTAGCATCAACCCTAACATATTTTACATGAAAGGGGAATCCTTTTGTGTGAAAAAAAATCTAACAGTTCATTTAAGAGTTAAGGCAATGGTTGAATAATTCTCCCATAAAGATGTTAATAGAGGAAGGCATCGAGTAAAAATAGTTATGTGATGCATCAAAGATCAGACTTGGTTATTTCAATGTGTATGGTATAGTTGTTATATATTATGGTTCATCCCAGTTGAGACCCCAAAAACAGAACTATGTGAACAATAATCTTGATCTAGTTATGGTAGCCTTCGAATTGAAGATGAGATGAAACCACCCGATGGGAGAGTGGTTTACCATCTACTATGAGCGTAAGAGTATAAAGTATATATTTTCTATGAAGGATCTAAAATTGAGGTAGAGTTGATGGCTAGAGTTCCTCATATTCTATGACATTGAGACTATCTATACTCATGTTAAGTGGAACATGGTGGAATATTCACTCAACAAGAGATACAATATGCAGTTGTTAAACGATGTGTCAGAGTATTTGACCTCCTTACATAAATCATTTATGAATGGAGATGGAGTAGATTACGTCCAATAGATGGTTTTCACCCCTCCACTCTTATAGGGATCTAAGGAGGCAGAACTTGGGGATACTGACAAAAAAACACTACATTCTCAGATATCCACATGACATGCATTTAATGACCACTCATAAGGTGGGGAGCACATATTTCTTTATAGTGGGATCAGAGTAGTGCGAGAAGAATCTCTGGAGGAGGTATTCAGGGAGTTCCATACACCACCTTGGGCAGTATATTCTTTGATGTAAAAGATGTACCATGACCTCCAAGTTCATTTTTGGTGGCATGGGATGATTAAAATATTGGAAGAGTTTATTTCTATATTCCTTACATGTCAGTAAGTAAAGGATGATCATGAGGTTCAAGAAGATTTAGGACAAACCATTGAGGTTCTAGAATGGAAATTGATGGACGTGTTTTTGGGTTTATCACAAACATCCATGAGACACAATTTCATCAGGGTGATCTGTGACCAACTAATCATTTCATCCCACTTCCTATCTATCCGAGAGAAGAGTTTAGTAGTGATGTTTTTAGGCCTCTACATACAGAATATAGTCTGAATCCAGGGATTCCATTGATGAATATTTTAGATTGTGATGCTCACTCTACATCCCTTTTTTTCAAGGAATTATAGGAGGTCCTAGGGAACCAAAAATTCTTAACATGAAATCCCATAGTTGGTGTGAGCTACCCCAGAGAAGATGAATATCATCTTGGAGTGGTTGAAGACAACACAAATCTACCAAAAGTCTTTTGTTAATTGGAACCAAAGGAATTTGGAGTTTAAGGAAGGAGACCATGTATTCCTTTAAATTTCACTTCAACATGGATTGTGAATATTTGGGTGGGGCCACAAGTTATCCATGAGGTTTTTCAGCCATTTATAAATAATGTGTAGAGTTATTGATGGGTAAATCTTTCCTATATCAACCAACACAGTTATATCAGGTATAAAACATCTGCAACATATCGTATTTGAGGAGATATATGCATGAAATATCTGAAATCATTGGTTGAGTGAGTTAGATATCGAGGATGGATCAAATTTTACTGAGTACCTAGTGGAGAACACAGATCTATATGAAATGATCCATGGAGTGTGATAGATTCTTTTGGTGCATGTATGTTGGAAGCATGTGAATCTTCAAGAGAGAACAGCGTAGTAGGGTACCTATATTCATGCTCCATACCCTCATCTGTTCATGTAGCCTCTGTTTTCGATTTTCTGACATAAAACCCTAAGGTGGGGTGAATGTAAAATCTCATATTTTTATTTTCTTTATTCTTAAATATTATGTGTATTTATTTTGATGCTAGTAACTAGGACGACGTGAATGTCTGAGGACCGATGTTCCCGGAATAACAATTTTAAAAATATTAATATTTTTAGAGGAACATTCATGCGGTTTTCCTTAAAAAAAGTAGAATAACTCTTCATTTTTTCTCATATAAAAATATAAGGGAATCGTTGAGTTTATAATAGTTTCTTTACCCACGAAGCGAATTATCATTTTTCATCGTACTTATTTTGTAAAAAAATCATTCGTGGGACGTAAGGTGAGAAAAATCAATTAAATAAAGTTATTCTATTTTGTTGCGTTGATGCATTGACATTTCCATTGAAATTATTTGTATTTCAAAATTCATAGGATAGATGCATAACCCTAGAATATATTTGAATATGTTGGAGATAACCATTTAATAATTACCTCATAAAAATTATGACGGGCCATGGATCAATAATCAATGCGCATCTAAATTGAAGCAACCACACCAATGACAACGATGCATCAATCATTCTTTCTTAGCGACTATTCAGAATATAAGAAGAAGGATTTTTATCCGTGTTTCTATTTCTTGAAACCCTATGATGAATGTGGAATAATCCATGAATATATGAGCTAAAAAATCAATCATATTTTTATGGGATGAGTTATTTACAGGTTTATCGGTATGGTT
The DNA here is from genome assembly GCA_963277665.1 of Viscum album. NCBI lineage: Eukaryota > Viridiplantae > Streptophyta > Magnoliopsida > Santalales > Viscaceae > Viscum > Viscum album. The sequence goes on along the minus strand of OY728162.1, from coordinate 599,641,700 downwards.
TTCTAACCCCAAATCTCTTGATCATGATCTTTATATAAGAATTCCGGGAAAAAGATGTCAGACATTTTATTATGTCCATTTCTCCCTCCATTATTCATGTTATTCACTATTGGAACCCCATGGCCCCGAGCTCGATATTACCAGGTGGTTTTGAATGCAATAAGACCCTCAAATTTGAGGAGAATCAATAATCAAGGTCGAATTTGTGTAAATAGAGACCCAAAGAGACCAAATGAATGACCATTTAGTATTAATGGAATCGAAGGATGCATGGAGGTCTGTGAAAGGGATGACTGGCATGGCACTAGTGAAGGGAGGCGATGCGCGGTGGTAGAGCCACCTGTAGTGGGTTCAACCAGCAACAACCATAGTTTCCGTCACATGAGATGGGGATGATGATGGGTACACAGAAGAGGTAGATTCCACATGAGATGAATGTGGTGAAAAGGAAATAGACGTGTAAAATTAATAAAATTAGAAGAGGTGGTGGTAGTGGAGAAGGAGGAGGCAAACACGTGGGGCGAAACGAGTAGATCAAGCCAATCTGACTGACCTAGGTAGATATCTCTAATCAGAGTGGGCCCATGTGATGATGGTTGGGCCAAGGAGGGCTTGGATAGGTGGTTTGGGTCGGTCCATGTTGTTCTGGCCAAGAACTGGGTTGGACCTAGGGTCACTAGGTGGAAGGCAGCCACAGTTGACCAAGATTCCTAGTAACATGATCTTTCATGACGAAAATGACCATGTGATGGACAGAAATGCTCTTCCACGAAGGTTGATTATAGGTGAATCCACTGCACGACCAAACCTGACAGTCAACCTTAGTGAAGGTCCATAGGCCAGAGTAGTCTTGTTGGTGCTTTTTCTCGAATGAGCATTTGTCTTAAAAGGAGATTCTAAATGATGATCCATCTAAAACGTTGATACCCAGATATTTGAGCTATCTATTTTGGGACAAGTGGTGAGTATTTATTTTTGAACAATATAGGTTGATATAGTTCCATGGGTTCTCTCCTTGATATTTTATTGGGATATTACATCTACATCATTAGATTGTAATCCCCTCTAGAGGTTGAGACTCAGATAGAGTATATTATCCATCCCCAAGACTGGAGTGTGATCCTTTATCACTCCAAATGGCGTCGTACAATTGGTGTAACCTTCGAGAGTAGGGATTTATTCCTCCATCCAAAAGGTATCATTAGTAGGATTTTTTTCATTCCCCTAGTCCGTTTTGTGTGTGATCTCCTACATTGTAGGATGATCCATTTGGGCTATGTGGTATCCCCTGATGAATTCTGGGAACTGTCTATTATATCCCCCGATTAGTTTTATGAATGACCTTGTCTCTGTGTATTATAGTCTTTTAATACCAATGCATTCTCATTTGGGAAGGGGCCAAATAAGCTAGACCTCGTTTTGAGTGTCCCTCATGATATCTTGTCTCAGGTAGTGAGTTCTCCAAGAATGAGCATTCTTCGAGTAGAATCTTGTGGCTAACAGTTGGTTATGTCTTTTTAAGGGCATGATATCTATTTTGAGTATATCTGTATTTTCTAGTTATAAATTCTATAGACATATACCTATGTATAGAATACTATACATTACCTTATTGTGATTCATGGTGAATTTGGGTTGTCTTATTGAGTATTATTATACTCACTCCTATACGAACATTACCCAGATGTATCCAGTCTTCTATAGATGATTCACCTTTTGAAAAAGTCCTAGGTGGACCAACACCAAAAAATTCATAGTCAGATTATAAAAACAAAGGAGTTTTCCTTTTTCATTCAAATATCAGTCCCAATAACTTTACTTTTAGGTTATACATGTGTTATTGACTCATTGTTGTGGGCTAGCATTTTGTCTTTTTTTTTAATTACATTGCTTCTACTCATACTTTGATTGTGGGATGTAGTGGTATGCATGCATTTTTTACATATTAGTTTTCAAATTTGTTCATTTTTTGTATTAGAGATATCTGTTTGGTATAGTTACATAGGAAATGCATCCTATTTTAGTGATATTCCAACTCTCTACTTTTCATTATCACCTAGAATTATGAATATGGGATTGGGGATTCATGGAATTAGTCCCACTACGATGGATCTTGTTATATAATCATACGTATCCTAGGTTTTTCATTATTTATAGTTCTCATAGGTCCAAAAAAGTTCAATTCACTAATGGAAAATTTATAATGAGTATCCAATTTGAATGATTTGGTCTGGAAGGTTTAAATGTTTGATAGATTGAGGGATATATATTAAAGTGGATTCTCATTTGATTTCAGTACTTTGGAAGGAATCCTATATATGATGGCTTTTGTTGGAATTAGAGTTCTCATAGTTTAGGTGATTTCAATGTCTGTTAATAGATGATATAGAATGATTATCCCATGGGAATGGTTTTCTCATGATGTTTCAAATATCAAAGACATGGATGGACTTAAGTTTATGTGGATGAACATTTTAATTTTGGCCTTATGAATTCATAATATGTATCCAATTTATTGTAGTAATCCGTGTTCTGATAGATCAGCTAAACTAGGGAATACACACTAAGACATCACTTTATATATGGGAAATATCATATTATTTCCTTGATCAAGGATTTCATAGTCAGGTTTCCCCAATCATGAGTTTTGGAAAAGGTTATCAAGTCATTTGATTCCCGCTTGACTAGGATTTATTTTCTGCATTACATGTATTGAATCTCATCCTAAAATTCCATGATTGTTTACAAGAAATATCAGAAGATATCTACCTAACATTTCTAAAGTTAATTGAATGTATCAACTAAGTTTTCCAAGGGATTTCATGTAATCTAGATTGAATGTAAGAAGGTCATCCTATGACCATGGATGACATGTCCAAATTCCATTTGAAAGACCATGTTGGATTATCCTATAGTCCATCACAATATCTCAGATGATATTCCTGGAGGGTGTCACATGATCGAGATGAATTTCCCTTGTGTCACAATGAAGGCAGAATGATTCATTTGGATAGTGTCACGAAATTCTTTGTTACATGTTTCGATAGTGATTCATGTCTTATAAGTCCTATCTTGGGGTCATCGCATAATCTTTTTGACTTGTTCGGAGAACATCCAAAATGTATTCTTGCTAGATTGGAAGATATAAGGATACCTTGAGATCTTGTTCGGATGATATTGTGAATCTTATATGATATGAAATGTTTCCCCCATATGGAATGGGATACTTGTCTCGAGGACATCATGATGTTTGGATGGGGAGCTTGGAGGGTTTAAAAAGTGATCGGTGGAATTCCTGTGGGGCATGTGACTTGATTTGACTCATCCAAGGGACATTACATATACCAAATATTATTCCAAATGAGTTCCATGTGATCTGGGTGACGTAAATTTCAATTGTTTCTTGGCCATGGTTTCTCATTTATGTTCATGAGGATAAGTTTACATTTTCATCACATAAGTATCTCATCTTTTTATTCCTTCTTTTAGGCATTTATTATATATTATATAGAATTTATTTATTTTTGCTAGTTTATGTCTTGTGTGACAGATCTGTTGTGTTGGATGTCCATCACATGACCCACCATAATTCATTTTCATGATCTGTGAGGGAAAACATAATGTAACGATTCATAGCTCATGATAACTTAGTATATTCCCTATAATTTTCCTAATGGAAAACCATTTTGATCATAAGATCAACATCTTAGAGAAATAATATCAAATGCCTTTGTGCACAGTAGTAATGATATGAGGATTCATTTTTTCATATTGGGGTGGATAATATATAGGAATCATCACCCTGATTATTCTCCTCTTTATGTTGGATGTATGGTGATAATCTTGTCCAGAATTGATGGAGGGCTTTGATGTATTGCGTTTTGTTAGATCATTTTGCATGTCATTCTTGATGCATCCCATGATTTGCAGTGACTACAACACCATCCCATACACATGACATTTAATTTATTATTAATGGGATCTTTACTAATCATATGGATATGATAAAGGGATTTATCTTTATTTTGATGATTTTCCATGGCCTTTCATGAGACTAGGGTGCCCTTTGAAGGTTCTTCGCGTGACCCGGGGCGACATTCCTGGGATCTTTAGCAAGAAAAAGATGGCATGATATGGGAATTTTGAAGATTATTCTCTCATGAAAAAAAGGATTTTTTAGAAATTTTGGAGTTTTGGATTCTGTCAAATGATGTTTATGACCACAAGAATCTCCCTCCATTTCCCATTTTTATTTACATTATTATTTTAGAGGGACCTTAGATCTCGGGAGATTGCTCAAGTGTTGTTTGAGTCAAACACTATCCCCATCAATGATGTCTCACGTGATCCAAAAATGATTCTATAGTGATACGTGAGAATTATCATTCAAAAACACTACTGTTGTTCTTTGGGGCCAAAGGGGGAGTGCATGACTAGTTGTATATATCTAAATCCTTTACGTGATTAGACATAAATTCCATTGTTCTGGCTTTCTAGCTCTATGTGTAGCTTGTGACATGGATGGGCAGTCCCTGCTACATTGGTGGTGTTTCATCCCCTGGATAGGTGATGAGTGTGATGTATTCAATGTAAAAACAGTGTAGGGAGGCTAGTGATGTCGATACATGAAGCGTTTTGGGGGTGTTTTTTAGGCGGGTTGGTCTGGGGAAGGATTCCAGGGCCAACCTTCCTTTGGGTTTTTGTATCTATTATACTCTTTCTACTCTTCATTTGTTTTATAAATTGGTGTGTTTCCAAGCCTAGGATACCAATGGTTGTTTTTGTGTGCATGAGGATTCTCAATTATGCTCATTTTTTTATAAAATCAAAAAACAAATAGTGGTGTGAGTTACATTCCTTTGGGATCTCATGTGTAGAGGTGGTCATATCACCAGGATATTGTGGTGTATCATAAAACACATAGTAATGTTTTGTATAGTTTTTTATATAAATAGGATCCCAAAATATGGATATTTTTTCCCTTATTTTAAAATGAGTTTTCAAAAAAAAATTCAAGCATCCCCCATTTGACATTCCATGTGACATGGGGTTGATTATTTTGTTATCATTGAGTGATAAGTGAGTTCACTAGACACATTATTGGAATGTTTGTGACAACACCATTTCATACTAGACTATCATGGAAGCTGAGGATCATACTATATTGGTGTTTGGGTGATGCAAAATGTATTACTGAGCCTCTGTTTGGTAGAATTTATGTCAATTTTTTTAAAAATAATAATTTTTCTAGATAGGGATTCACATTTGGGAATTTGGGTCAATACACAGGTGGTTGAATCTCACCAATGAGAGGGAAGGCCACTCAATCTATAAGTGTTCACTATACCATTCCTCTACTAGCTCTTGGACCACATCAAGCAGGGAAACAGCCAATATTGGATCAATGGTCCTTTCCATTTTCTAGGTTGTAGGATACGAGAGAATTTTCCTACAACAAACACTGTAATACAACAAGGTTCACTTCTGATTTATTTTTTCCCTTGTTTATGGACATATTTGTGGTCGGCTCCATGTTATTAGGCCTCGATGATATTTCAATTGTCTTGTTTCGATCTAATATATTTTATTTCACCCCTTATCATACACCGACTAAGGAGATCATTAATAATGATGATGAGTATCTTGATGAAATGTCATATATGATCTCCATTCAATATGTGGTTCTTATAGAGTGTGTGGGAGATCTGGTCATCTGAAAGCTATATACAACTTATCAGTTTTCTTTTCATTTCAGCTGCACCAAAAGGGTACCCCACATCCATCAACTAGAATGTAGGGAGAGTGAATCCCTGATATTTTCTGCTCATTTTTTAAAATGTTTGTTTGTGAAGAAACCAATATTGGGATCTTTCTCTCATATGCTAATGATATTTCATTTATTTCCTTGGATTATGCTTAGGCTTGGGTAGCATCCTACCTGAGTGTTGTACTAATTAAACAGATCCAATATGTGAAAATTCTATTTTCTTTATTTACCCTAATGTTTTTATCCCTGATAAAGTGTATTTAGGACTTGGGTGAGACTTTGTGTAAGTTCCCTAATCCTTGTCATAATTATCACATTAGCAGGGTAGAATCCACTAAGGAAGTTTTCACTTTGAAACAAGAAATGGCTAATGCTCCTATAGAGAGAAAATTATATGGGATATCCACTCCTACTTCAAATCATATCAATTTTCTATTCCCCCTTCTAATATTATTTTTTTAGGAGTGCAGGAATCTCAAAAATGGTGTATGTTGATCAAGAAGTATATTCATTCCCATGTTATGAAAAATCTTTTGGAAATGTCTTACAACCAAGGGGAACTCTTTATCCATATATTAAATATGCTTGGGGATGATTTATTTTATCTCTATCCATTGTATGAAATCATGTTACAAATTATGCAAACTATGTAATATATCGACACTAGTGAGATGGGAATGAATGATCTTGATGATGAGACTCCCCTAGATGAACAGAAAAATGATTTATCAGAGGAATTAGACTATATTATCTTGTTTCTATCTAATTTTCAAGACTAGATTAATTCTTGGACCATACATATATAGAGATATTAGGAAATCATATATCGCCTAGGTTTTGAGCTCTCAGCATCCCCATCCTCATTATAAATCTCTCAAAAAAGTGATGAAGAACTTACTTGTCAGATCAAGCCCCCCCATCCTAGGGATGAATCAGAAGAGACGGGGTGAGTGGAACTTTACTATTCAATTGGAGCTCCTAACAAGAATATTTCTAGCATATCCTTATCATCTGATTGAATGATATTGTAGTTCAATACTTGATATGAATTTTTTTGGATAAAATTCATGGAGAGTCACTCTAATGTAAATATTCCTCCTTTTTCAGGCAATCAATTAATAGATCTACTTAACATTATGTTCTATTAACCAGTTACCTTTTATTCATAATATACATGACAATTTTTTCATCTCATATCACATGAATCATCAATGATACCCTTCCGTTTCATAAATTCAATTAAACATAAATGCACAGATATGAATATTTAATTAATAATATATTCTTCTTGATAAATACTAAAAAATTCCACCAAACATGATATTCCTTGCTAATATATCTACTTCAGCTATCATGAGATTCTGTGACTCACTATATAACAAATGGGTAGAATATATTCCCCATAGGGAATGTGATTTATCTTTTTCATAACTCTAATAGATCAAGGGAGTGACGAAATCCTTTATAGGTTGTAGTTTAGAGTCCTTTAGATCCAAAATCAATTTTCCTTAGTTTAGGTTCTTTTATATTGGACCTTCTATAACTATATTTTAGGGTCTTTTAGCTTAGTCCTTTGATTTTTGTAGTTTTGGTTCTTTTAGCTCATACCTTCTGTTATTGTAGTCTAGGGTACTTTTTCTTAGACGATGATAAGACATGTAGTTCAACATCATAATTCAAGGAAATTATATCATTTTAATTTAGTTTCTTTTATCTCTGAACATGAGATTTTGTTCATTCTAATGTCTTTTTGTCTGGACATGATCGATGATTATGGTATATGGTGTATAAAAACACCCATCATTATTAAACATTTAAATATGATATATTAAATAATTTGAAGTTAATATAAATCAGAATATCGATATGTCTAGTGTATTTGGGGATTATGAACATTAAATAACATCTTAAAATATATAACATAGCATCTTTGTTGAAAACATCTTTTATATTACCATAATATTCCTTCGTACTTAACACTGAATCAGATAACTTGAGGACATACATAAGAAAAGGGTGAGATATAAAGCCCAGTAATGAAATAAAAATGGATTAACATGAGGATAATAATAAATGTTAAAATTTTCATTTTAATGAGGAATGAATGAACATTAATATAAAGGAATGATATAAAATGATAATCATAACCTGGAAATGTGGCAACAACATTAAAAATTGCATTAAAAAAGAATCTGGTAAACCGATATCTCAACATGGTAGAAACAATTCCCTTAAATTAATATGGTAAAACCCTATTCCCACATGATGTATCATTATACTAAACATTACCCAATGAATTGGAGTTCTATTAATGCCCTCCCTTCATAATCATTTTATTCTTATGCTTATGTGTGCCATGTAGATCACATAACATGGATTCATTCAATGTCATAATTTATTCCATGATCAAGAAATACGTAATATATAAATTAAATTCCTAAATAAATAATTATATATTCATAAATATGAATACCATTGATAAAATAAGGATTATGGTATTCACTACGTGATGATTTTGGAATGGAAAATCACTGTGCAAGTTCAGCAGCCTAACGACGTTATATAGAAATTCATAAAAATGGTTGATTTGAGTGAAAGGGGTATCTCATAATTAATAAATGAAATATATAGTAAGGGGGTCATGGAATATAATATCCCAACATATTATGTATAATATTATATGCATAATATAAAAAATGTTATGTAATGGGAAGGAGGATAGAGGAATCCCTTACGGAATTTTGTCATAGTAACGGGTGTATATAAAGATTTATGAATGGATTAATGAGAGTGGAAGGAAGATTTCATTATGTAAATATCAAATGGATAGTAAGGATATAATTTATGAACATAACCCAACATTTCAAAATTAAAATTAAAATTCATATAACAAAATGAGTTATTGATAAATGAGGAAAGTGAAAGATCCCTTACGAAATTTTGGCATTGTAACAATTGGGATTAAAGGATCATGGGGGGGGGGGATTAATGGGAGTTAAGATAATATTCCACCATGTATACATAAAATATATAGTGAAGAGGTATGTAAGAACATTTCCCAAATCAATAAAATGGAAATTAAAACGCATGATATAAAATTGGTTCCTGAAGAAAAATTATAGAGGGAGATCCCATACTGGGATGTGTGACTAAAAAGTCTTGGGAGGGGTGTTTTGGGAGCATTAGGGACCTTGGAATGTCACTATGAATAATCATGACATTGTTTTCAAGCTTCAAAGAGTTTTAGTGAAGTGGAATGTGAGCTTCTGTGGATTTATATAGGAATTGTGGATGATTTCTTGATTTTTATTGTTTCGGACACTACAAAATAATACATTCAAAACCACAAACCATACCTAGAGGTTTCCCCATTTTTTCTAAAAACGGTTAGTGGTATAAATTATTATATATGTTAAAGGGACAATGATATAAAAATAATTCCCTTAATTAGGGGGAGGTGAGTCACACTCTCAAGGAAATGATTTTAAATTCATAAAATATATTATATGTCTTGAAGGATTCACTAAGACTTTATTAAATAAATCAAATAATCCTAAAATTAAATTATCATAAAGTAATGAAAAAGTTATTTGGCCAAATATTAAACTAATTTTATTTTTATATCATTATTGGGCCATTATGATGACATAAAGCACACCGTATATTTATACAGTATTTAATTTTTACCCAAAAATTGGACTATTTTATAAAATTATGTAAAATTTACTAATGGATAATTTCAATGACCATATTCCAAAAAAATATTAATTTTCTCCAATAATTTATTTATATATGTGAGTTTAACTTTTAAAATTAAAAATGACATTTAGTGAAAATTAGCAGGTTTTGAGAAAAACAGTTATTAAACCTTAATAAAAACTATGATTGACTTCATTAAATGATCATTTATATTTGATAAATTTAATTTGATAATAATATTTTATTGTAATATTATTTATTTTAAAAATACATTAATTCATTAAAAATTATTTCTTAATTGGATTTGAATATTAATCAAAAATACTATTTGTGCACTACAAATGATTTACAAAGTAATAATAATAGAATGAAAGTATATTCATTATTATATTCAAAAATTAAGTACATAATCATAATTATATGGAATTGTTACATATTACCTTATAACACAAATATACTCCATAAGAGTAAGGTCTGTGATGGTGGGTCTTTCATGGGGTTGTTAGGTGAACATGATTCAGATCGTGATTTCGAAGATCTTAAACTTCACCTATAAATGTTTTTTCTCAAGAATAAGTTGATAGATCTTTTCTTGGACTTTGTCTAGGTTAATTACTAAAAATTATACCTCCATATAAATATCTAATAAATGGGATTCATAGGGAATGATCCTATTGGTTGAGGCCATCACTACCCTTGTCTGTGCGAAAAGGATTTATTAAAACCCAATATTTATACAAGACATGTGATCAATGATCAATGACTATATTATCAACGGTAATGATACATAATGATCAATTAAAAAAATGGATAAAAAATATTCACATTTATTCTATATACATAAGAAATTTAATTAAATCCAAAAGGGGGATTTTATTTAGAACTATTTGGGTCATTAAAACCTTCCCCCATAAAAAATTTCATGCATTAAATTTACATTTTCAACATTAAATTAGATTTGGGTAACTGTTCTTCATCACCTCTTATGGTTCCCATGTTTCTTCTTCAAAATATTTGTTTCTCCCCAACACTTCTTTTGTGGGAAATTGTATTATTTTATTGAAAAATTTTCCTACGATCTCAAATCTTCACTCGCTGCTCCTGATTGAAAAGCAATGCTTACTATGGTACCAACTCTAGATTGAGTTCTTGTGATGGGTCTGGAATGTGTATTCATAACTGTGATATGTGGAATACATTGTGCACATGATACCTTTCAACTAGGAGTGCTAGTCGATACGCCACTACTCAAATGATATCAAGTATATCAAAAGGGATGATGTACCCTTGACTAAGCATTACCTTCATCCCCAATCTCATTACTCTATTCCATGGAGATATATGGATAAATTCCATGTCTCAATCATAATTCTCTAGGTCACATCGTAGATCATTAGTATAGTTCTTTTGTCGACTCTAGGAACCTTTTTTGTGCTTTTGGATGGTCATAAACTTCTCCACCATTTAAATGACCATTTCTGGACCTAGATGTTTTTATTCCCCAAAATCATCCCAACATTCCAGTGTTCGAAACCTCTTCCCACATAGGGCATAATAATGTTCCATTTGGATGACCAAATGAAAACTAATGATGTATGAGAAATCCACCAAAGTAATATGTTTGTCCCATCTACATTGAGGTGCATTGGGAAATCTATCAATATGTCCTCATGTGTTTGGATAGTCCACTCAAATTGGCCATCATTTTGATTGTGATTGGACATTTTGAAATTCATAATAATATTTAGATCATGCTGTAGAATTTCCCAAAACCTAGAGGTGAATCTTGGATCTCGATCGGACACAATGGATATAGGTACTCCATGCAACCATAACACTTCTATAATGTATATCCATGCAAGTTGATCAAGTGTAAAATCCAATCAAATAACATAGAAGTGTATAGTATTTGTAAGTTGTTTTGTAATAACCCAGATAAGATTATTTCATTTGGATGTCTTCCGAAGTACAATGAGAAATTCCATGGTGATGTTTTCTCACTTCCACATTGGTATGGGTAACGGTTGCATCACTGCATTAGACTTCTGCCTCTCATCCTTCACTTACAGACATACCTGGCACTTTGATGTGTATTTAGTGATTTCCTTTTCATTTTTACCAAACAAAATATATCTTAGAGATCTCGATACAGCTTTCTATTTCCTTGGTGAATTGAGAATTTTTAACTATGTGCATCATAAAAAATTTCATTCTCTAACTCAGTATTTGATAGAACATATATCATTGACCCTAATCTCACTATTCTTTCTTCATTAACATTTCAATCTAATCATTTCCCATTTTCAATTGTTTCCACTTTCTTCTGAAGTTCCACATCATCCTTTGATAATCTATAACCATTCCAAATGAAACTATTGAGCAATCATTTGTGAAAGGATTTATTAGGTTCCTTTCATTATGATTCCCATGTCCATATTCTTAAAATCTAGAAAAATTAAGTCATTTTCCCTTCTCATCAATGATTGAATTTATAGGGCCTTTATACTTGTACCATCCCCCACCTATTTCTCTTTCCCATGATGCTATTGTATTGAGTAGTCATAATGATTAATTATATCTGACCATCTTCTGTGGTGAATATTTAACTCTATCTATGTGAATATACAATTGAGCCTTTTTTGATTATTATATAATTTTCACCTCTACCGAAATAGATAATGAAGCCATATTTTCAATGAAAGGATCGCACCTTCCAACTAAAAATCATGTGTGGGATAGTTTTGTTCATTAATTTTTAACTTCATATAGGTGTAAGCAATTACTAGGTCATTATACATAAACAAACACTCTTATACCTTCATTGATACATCACTAAAATTTAAGAAACGATCCCCACTTGTGGGTAGTGTGAGCATATGAGTAGTGATAAAACTCATTTTCAACTCCATGAATATTTCATCACATACATTATTCCAAGAATACAACACTCTCATTTGAGGAATAATGTTAAGTGGGTTCGACAATCATGAGAAATTTCTCACAAATTGGTGATAACATACAACTATCCTAAGGAAGATATGGATATATGTCATAGATTTGGGCCTTAAATATCCATATATAACAATTATCTTGGAATGATCCATAAATATCCCTTTTATTGTGATGACATGCCCCAGTAATGGGATATTATTCCACTAGAACTCACACAATTTGTAATTTTATTGAGATTATCCTTCAAGAATGTTTTTAGCAGATTCCTCAGATACTCTTCATTCTCCTCCTCAGATTTGGAGAATATAAGAATGTCATCTATAAAAACTACCAAATTTCTTTTGATACTCACTACTAACTTTATTTATCTAGTCCATGAATATTTCTGGAGCATTAGTGAGTCCGAATGGAATCTCTATGAAGTCATAATTCCCATTCCAGTTACCCAAAGATTCCATGTGGATATCATTCATCTTCACCCTTACTTGGTAATATCCTAACCGCATATCCACCTTATAAAATTATTTTTATCCATGTAGATAATCGAAAAATTCATCAACTAGGGATAAATGATACTTTTTTATCATGATTTTGTTGAGCTCCCGATAATAAATGAAAAAGGTCCATTGACTGATCCTTTTTCTTAATGAATTGGACTAGTTCACCCTATGGTAAAGAACTTGGGCGTATAAAACCTTTTTCCAAATTATCCTATAATTTTTCCTTCAGTTCAACCTGTTATAGAATAGTCATTCTATATATAGTCTTGGATATTGGAAACTTCCTAGGTATAAGATCAATCGAGAATTCAGCATCTCTCCTAGGAGGAAGATAATTAAATTCCTTGGTATCAAATATGTGAATTCCCTAATAATAGGCATGTTTTCGAGGATTTTTCATCAATTATACATAATAATATGAGTAAGAAATTCTTTCTCATAGGGAAATAATATCCTTGATGGAGATAATAGTGCTAATGAAAATTCATCCTCCTCCATGAACATGTATAGAATCATGGGTCGATTCGCTATATAGAGTTTTATTTTCCTCTTGGTATAATTTATGTTGGATCTATATAGGGTAAGCCAATCCATACCATGAATTGCATTAAATTACGCCTAAGGAATCCTAACAAAGTTCACTGGTATGTTAAAACTATAAATAGTGAAAGGGGAAGAGTTATATTCATGGGATGCAATAATTTCCTCATTTGTCGTCCTCATCAACATATCTACATCAATTCATTATGGTGGTGTTTGGATTGTAATATTAAACATTCAGTATATAAAATAATGTGTACAATAGAATAAAAATGTACATTCACTATTTTTTAATGAATAGCTATCATTTGTATCAATGCGTTTTTTGTTTGGAATCACTTCGGTAGTGATGGAAGAATATTTCCCTTGCTGTCTTGGAGGTTGATGATTGACTCTTAAAACCATTATTGTAGGGAACTGGATCGTAAAGTGCCATGGTACCCTTTAGTTGTAGCAATGAATAACATGTTCAAGTTTGACCAGACCGTTCCATTCCACTATAACAATGAAGTGTTTCTCCTATCAAAAATTGGTTTCCATGTTCCCTTATATTTAGAACCTAAACCATTTCCTTGTTCTCCTTTAGAAATTTTTGGGGTTCTTCTTTCCACACCTTTGATAAGAGAGGAGTTACAATTTTATAGCACCACTGGATTTATCCATCGGTCCTCCAAAATTAAACTCCAATTTTGACTTCATATCCCCAGGATTCCCGGAGATTCACAATATTTTTCTCGACATTGGGGGAATATCAAACAATTTCGACATAGAAATCAATTTCACAGATTGAAAAGGCTTTTCATAGGATTAGATTTAGACTAAAAAAGAAGTGTTTGACCTTTCATTATAGGGTAACTACAACACCGGGGGTATATCGAGAATGGGTTATGAATTATTATTCATATTCCCAAATAGATTCTTCATCTGTTTTCTTGAGTTCATAGAAGTCTATTTCCATCATAAAATATAGGGTGCAAGGAATATATTTATCAAGAAACATTTTCCGCAATTCATTCCACTCTATTGGTTCGATCTCCTCTTTAAACTTCATATTATTGATCAAAGTCCACCAATGATCAGATTCACTCTCAATATGTTAAATAGCCATAAAAACTATCTCTTGTTCAAAACATTGAAGGATAGAGAAGATATTTTTGAGGGAATTGATCCATTTCTCCACGATTAAGGAATCAGATGACCCATTAAACATTGGATTCCATTATCACAAGAAGGTCTCGAATTTGGGTTACTCTCTCTTGGGGGGGGGGATGGGTATTGTTCTAGGATTCAATTCAAAATTTGAGTTAACTGAGAGAGTATCATAACAATGTTTTTTATTCCCACTCCAATTGGGTTAGGCATCTCATTTGGAAATCCTCAGATTACCCTTTGCATCTATTTTTAACATGATTCCTCATATTAACAACCATTGGTTATAATAAAAGGAAAATTGTGGATCTGTAGCATAAAAATATAAACACATAATGTGAATACAATGATATTTAAAGGATACCATATCAATTACATTTATCTCTTTAATATATGAGGTTTTAGGATTCAGTCTTATTTATCCATGATCTACATCATAACATATTTTCCCTTGGGCATTTTTTATTATCTTAATAATCATTCTTAATGAGATTATGAATTAAATAAATCATATCCCATAAGTGTGTCAAACTAAGAGTTCAATAAGGCTTATTTTCATATAGTAGTTCCTATTCGAGTCTAGATCAAAGTGTTTATTTTCTGGTTTTACCCCTATATATATTTCTTCCAGATCCATATCCACTTCTTTATATCCATAAATGGATTTATTTACTTGGTAAACCAATCAATATATACTCAATAAAATTTCGGAATGTTTTTATTATAATTACTCTCATCCTAAAGCATTTTCACTAGGTTTTTCTAATCGTAATCCCAAAATTAACAAAACAAATTTCTCTGATACCAACTATAAAAACAATGATCTTTATTAAACAATTTATCCTGATTTGTTAAATTATTTTAACATAATAAAAATTAGATGATCCAATGGTATAGTTTCTTTTGGGATTAGGAACATTACAATACAACATAAAATATAATGTAAAACATATTTATTGAATACTTCTTTTACCTGACCACAACATTCCTTTTTACATAACAATGAATGAAATAAATTGACGTCACACATAGGAAAATAGTGAGACATAAAGCCTTGTAAGGTAATAAACATGGGTTAAAAGAAGTATAATAATACCCAATATAAAATGAATATCAATGAGGCATGATGGACCATGAATATAAAGGCATGATATATCATGATAATCATAACACGGAAATGTGGAAACCAATTAAAATGATGCCTCATAAATTAAATGGTATTAGGTAAACCCCAATCCCAAAAGAGTGAAAAAAAATTCCATAATGTAATACCGAAAAAATATATCCAATCATGATTTTTTATTATACTAAACATTAACCAATTAATTGGAGAGCTATCAGGGTGCACCGTTTTTATTAATTTTAATTTCATACCTATGTGTACCACATAGATCATATAACATAGAATCATTCAACATCATCATTTATTCCAAAATAAAGGAAAGAAGAATTCATATATCAAAGTACCCAATCAACATGTGTATGTTTATAATGTTTCATACCCTTGATAGTGGAATGGATATGGTATTCACTATAGGAGTATTTTGGCTTGGAAAATTGTGGTGTAATTTCGTTAGTAGAACGACGTCTTATAGGAATTCATAAAGTGGTCTGATGATAGAGAAATGGGTCTCTCATAATTTATATATGAAATGGATAGTATGGGGATTAGTAGATATAATATTACAATATAATAAATGAAATTTAAGATGAATAAAATAAAATAAGTGATTTATTTGGAATGAGGAGAGAGAAATCCCTTATAGAATTTTTCATGGTAACGAGTTTATATAATGAATCATGAATGGATTAATGATAAATAAAGGAAGATATAATTGAAAATGGACAGTAATTGGAGTTTTTATGATCATATCCCAACATATATAAATTGAAATTAAAAGGCATATCACAAAAGGGGTATTTGTTAAAGAGAAAAGTGAAAGACCCCTTACGAAATTTGGGCATAGTAGAATGTGGGATTAAAGGACCATAGTTATATTAATGGGAGTAAAAAAATGATCCAATAATTTATATATAAATTGATTATTAAAGAGTTATGTAAAAAAAATTCCAAATAAATCCAATTGAAATTAAAAGGCATGACATAAAGATGTTCTTGATGTAAAAGGAGAGGGTAGATTCATTACATGCATGTGTGACTCTAATGGAATGGGGGGGGGGGGTTAATGGGAGAATTTTAATCCTTGGGAGGACTCTATATTTAAGGGGGAATTTGTTGGTTGAGCTTAAAATATTTTTAGTGAATTGTAATGGGATCTTGGATGGGTTTGAATAGGAACGGATGAAGATTTCTTCATTATTTTTGTTTTGGACACTACATAATAAAATATTCAAAAAAATAATATATGACATGGGTTTTTACAATGGTTTATATAACAATTGAGTGGTATATATTAATTTATTAGGTCAAGGTACAATGATATTAATATAATCCCATTTCTTATGTGGATATGGGTCACACTCTCAAGGAAATGAATTTAAAATCATAAAACATATTATCAGTCTAGGTGGATTCAATAAGGATTTCTAAAATAAATATAATAAACCTAAAATTACATTATTTTTAATCAAAAAACATATATTTTTCCAAATATTAGTTTTATTTTTTTATTATTTCATTATTGGGCCAATGTCATGTCATAAAAGACACTGTATATTTATACTGTATTTAATTTTAAGCCAAAAATTTGAATATTTTACAATATTAAGAAAAATTTACCATTTGATAATTTCTATTTCCTGAATTCAAAAATAATATTAATTTTATCTAAATATTTTTCTATATATTTTAATTTTCACTTTTAAAATAAAAACTGATAATTATTAAAAATTAACAGGATTTGTCAAAACCAGTTTTTAAACCTTAATAAAATTACTTTTGACTTCATTATTATTCATTTATATTTAATTAAAATAATTTAATAATATTATTTAATAATATTATTATTTATTTAATATATTTATTAATACATTAAAAATAGATGTCTAATTGAATTGGAATATTATCCAAAAAAATACTATTTTTGCATTAAAAATAACTTACAAATTAACAATAATAGAGTGAAAGAACATTCAATATTCTATAAAAAATAATGTACATAATAATAATGCTAGGGTCTTGTTACTGATAACATTTTTACACCATAATATTCCCTATGTGTAAGGTATGCGGTGGTGGGGGTTATTATGGTGTTTTTAGTGAACATGGATTGGGTCGTGATCTTGATGAGATTGAAATTCTCCCATTAGTGGTTTCTATCATGCTTAATTTGTTTGAACATGGCTTGGGATTAGTCTAGGGAAATTCCAAATAATTTTTTCTCCATCAAAATATCTGAAAATGGGAAATATATGTAATGATCATACTAGCTGAGTTCATCACATCCATGGTCTATGCCAAAAGTATGTCTTAAAACCATCTATTTATAGAAGTCTTGTGATCACTGTTCGACAACTATATTATCAATGGTAATAATAATTAACGTTCATTGAAATACTACAAGATATAAGAAACAAAATACTTTCATTTGTATTTTATACCCATAAGAAATGTAATTAAATCAAAATGGGGATTTCTATTCATAATATTTTGGGTCATTACACGGTGATGGTGTGTGAGGAAAGACTCAATACACACTAGGATACTATGTTCTTTCATGGTGTTTCTGAGGCTCATGAGGATTGGAGTTAAATTTATTCAAGTAGGATATGCTTATGATTTATTGGATAAGTCCTTTATGCCCAATATCATTTTTAAATATAGATGCCTCCACTCATTTCTGAGGGTCATCAATGATTTATGGATCTGATATTGGGTGAGGATGAAATACATAGGATGAAAGGTCTACCTGGATATATGGAATATGGGTAATGTAATTTAGGACTCCAAAGATAGAGTTGATAAATATGATATGGGGAAGAAATGTAGAGAATGGTCTATAATACCCTAAGGTACTCAGTTCTTCCACAGTGTTTCTAAGGCACACAAGGATCGATGTTCCGTTCCTGCATAGAGTAGATGCCTTTATTTAGTTGGAAGAAACCCTTATGTATCAATATAATGGTCTGGAAAATATGATATTCACTACTTTCATAGGGCCATGAATTATTTTTGAAGACTCAAATATCAATTTCATGAGGCTAGGAATGGAATGAGAGCCTCTCCTGGAAGGGTTCTAGCACCTTAAGTTGTAGTCCATCTCATTATCTATGAAGCTAGATCCTTACACCATTTGGTTTCGAGTCATGGGATGTGCAACATAAAATAGTTCAGGGGTTTATTGTCATATTCCTTCATTTAAAAGGTTTAAAAAAATAGTTATTTAACATCACAGATATTGAATCCATTTTAATATTCTATATACATAGATTTTAAATTATAGTCCAAATTGTTCAGTTCATGAGGATGGTGTGGGAAAATAGTTATGGGAATGGCATAGAATACACTGAGGAGATGAGTTCTTCCCAAGTGACGTCAGAGATCAGAAGGATCATAAATCCTTTTTCCAAAGTGGTACATGTGTTTTATGACCATAGGAACATATTCATGATCTATATAAATACATGAATAGTGAAACAAATAGTCTCTTGAAGATGTTTAACCTTTTCCAATAGCCATAGTAGATTATAGTGATTAGAAGAACATACATTCTAAATTATTATTTATGAGATATTTAATTTTCATGAAGTTTACATGTTCACAAAAAATTTTGTTTAACCCTAGTGAACACATTATCATGGTAAGGGGGTGTGAAAACCCATTACTCTTACTTATTCCTAGATCATTGGAAAGGGCATAAGAAGCATAACCTAGATTTTTCTAGAGCCAAAAGAATACCATATGAGGTTTTTCCACATTTATTCATGTAATAGTTTTTTCCCTAATGTATATTGATGAAGAGTTGAACAGGAAATGAATTTCATTTTTTCTTGGGCCACCCATTGTTGGTTTTCAACCTAAAAATTATTCTATCAATTTCACTACCATTTTATAGTCTTTCCAATTGTACCATCAATGGGTAGATTTTAATGTTGTATAGCATTGAATAATATACATGATGTTTAAGGTCATGATAAATTTGGACCTAATATAATGAAAATGTCACCCAAGAACCTAATTAGGATACCCAAATTCAAGAGTATTCCATCATTCCTTAAGGAAGGAGACAAGAATGCTGTAAATCATATATCGAGATTCCCCGACCATGAGTAACGATATGGGAAAATAATGTTGTAGATGACATATATCACATTAAAGTGATGAGTTATATCATGGCGAAGTCGGGCCCAAAAGGATTAAGATTACATTTTTACAAATCCATGATGCCTCTAGTTGGTAGGTCAAAACCCTTATGAATTGATATCATGGTCAAGAATATATTTCTTTTTTCCTTTCCAACATCCAAGTAAGGGTTATGGAATCTAAAGGTAATCAAGACATGAATATTATTTATGGATTTTGGGGATTAAAAGATTATTGAAGAACCTCATACTATTGTTGATCGGGGCAAGGATCTCGTTGTCCACTGAAAAGGGTTAAAAATGTTCCATGGTTAACACAATTTAACATCCTATAGTGCAAACATATCTTCCATGCATATTTAGTGTCTTGAGACTATGAAATTTTTATAGAAATTTAATTTCATGTAGAAAGGACAAAGTGTTTTCTTTACAGTTTAATATCACATTGTTAGGATTTGGGGACCGATGTAAAACAATTATGCAATATATATTTTGTGAAGAAAAACATACACATATCAAAATCATACTTATGATAAATCTGAATTTATTAATAAACCCTATTACCATTGGGAACATTACCTATGAATGTCATACCCATATGCATGTATAGGGGAATATATCGTTTATCACGACCGGACCCATGATTCAGTTTTTTTATCACTACATATCCTATGATGATAGAAATAAAGCCACAAATAGTTCTTTAATAGGAAACACTGTAGTCATGTCTTACTAACTCATAGAGGGGAACTGTTTCTACTAGTTTTTGTAGCTTGTCTTATGATTGGTGATTTGGGTATCACAATATATCGTAAGATAAAAGGAATCATGCCAGAAGTATTTATTTATAATTGGTGAATTTTAACATCTTGTTTTAAGGACATTGTTTTCTCAAAATGAATAAGTATTGATGAATTTATTCTCAAAGAATAGGGGTTCCAAATTCAATTATCATTTGATAAAGGAATCAAGCTGCGTGTATTTATTAAAAAAAATACCCTTGTAGGTCATAGCCACAAGCATAAAGTGGATAATTTTCTTGTTAAATATTGTTGGTTGCTCTATGAATAAAGATATAAAAGGAATTATATATCAAGTGATTAGAGGAATCAAGAAACATGCAATTCTGATAACCTGTGTTGTCTAGCATCACATGATAAGAAAATTATACATGTATTTTTACATGTTATGGTAATTAATTGTGGTTTTATCATTATGGTCATTCATTCTAGACTGTGGACACAATTTCATGATTCAATTTTTCCGGGTTATTCTGGGATAACCCTTAGAAATATTATAATTCTCATGTGATCCATTCTCAGTGTGAGAAACATGTAATGGAAAATGATCAATGAATCATGGAGAAAATAGTAGGATATACAAGGGAAAATTGTAAAATATATAGTTTGGTCCAAGATATAGTATGTAGACGTTCGAACATAACTCATTAGAATGTTAATCGAGTCATATTGAGTTATAAAAAACCATGATTTTAAATGTTTTATGGCATCGACATCAGCCATGAAATTTCATGTTTCCTAGTAAAATTGAGGGTGAATCATCATGAAGGAATTAGAATTATGGGGATATGTGCTATTTTACATCATGTAGTAAGGGAATTTTTCATGTAGTTTAACGACTTTAGATAAGGACATGGGTCACCCAACATGGATGAAAATTAGTACTATGGATGAATCCTAGAATGAATTTTTGGGGGTCACAGCATATACTACTATAGTAATAATCAATCCATACATAGTTATATGATGAAGAGGATCCCTATGTGGATCTTATTCTCAAACTATTATGGCAGAATTTTAACCTCGTTTCGTACGAATCTAGATCATTTGTTGTGAATCATAGGAGTGATTATGTTTTTTGTGAAGTTTAATGTCGTGTGTTAATGATATCAGTTGAAAATGTTATCATATTGTAGTAAGAAGGAAGGATTTTTTGATGTTTTTTGTCTTAATTATAAAACTAGATACATATAGTTCAACATCGTCTCATTAGGATGACTTCCATACAGTTTAACGTCATGTGGTTAGGATGAGAGACAGTATTCAAGTTAACATCTATCATCCAAAATGTGATGTTTAATGACAACTATGAAAAGTATTTTTTGAGAAATCCTACATTGGTGGGGGTCTTGAAACACCCCCATCAATTGTGTTTTGTGAGTATGCTCTGTTGTAATAATCATTATGTAATATATAAGGACCATCCTATATGGTTTCCATATTTAGAGGCATCATGCGTAGTCTTATTGGGGCCTTGATAGCCAATATATACTCTTCTAGTTGGAAAATTAGAGGAATACCTTTTTTATGTCCCATGCAATTCGATTCTAGTGGACTTCAAGTTTATTCAATTTATACTACCAGTTTTCAACGAGCCTCTCTAATTATCCTAGCCAATTTTGATATTTTTCATCATCCGAGAGTTCTCCACAAATTTATATTCATAGTATGAAAAGTGTAAATTCTCTAGGTAAAATTACCTTCAACCCGTTAACTAGTAAATATTTTATTTCTCTTATAGAAGTATGATTGGTGGTTCGGAAGTCCCATTAAGCATTGATGAGTATTACGACCTTGATTCTTGTCCTTATACACCATGTTCTGGATTTTATTTGGCATAGACTTATAAAATACCTCTGTCCTTCCATTTTCCACTACATGATAGTGTGATGAGTGATTGGAATCAATGTTATACTCATGGTATAATTTCATCAATTTGTTGAATAGATTTTGGTGTCATTATTCTTCAGTATTATTTGAGACACCCCATACCCAATGAGGATATGGGAACTTTTTATGTTTACAATGGTTTTATCATGACTTCATTAAATTTTATTCTCTTAGACCAATTTTAGAAGTATTTAGTTTTAGTAATGATGTTATTGAAGATCATAACTGTCAATGGGGGATAGGGCCACACAACATCAATTCCTTGTATAAACAATTTTCCATGAAAATTTCTCAGTATGTATACGTTTCATGGGTTGATGTATGATGTTTTCATGGATATGGAATTTTTATAATTTATTATGAATTCCACATAATAATTTATAATTGTTTTCTAGTAGTAACCTAGTTTCTTAATTTTTTGGTCGATTGTAGTCCTATACTGATTAGCATTGCAGTATCCCGAATATACTTCTTCCATGATGGAAGTAATTTCCCTTTGTCCTTTTCATCTAAGTAGGATTCCATCAAATACTTTCTTTGTCTGGAGAAACAAATATATATATATAAGATGGCCTAATTCATTGTCTATTTTTCTAGTATTCCCTTGATAAGATTCATGGAGGTTCCTTCATTATACATCTATCATGTATAGAGAGTGTCATGATCATAGAAAAATTCTTCATCTATAAGTTTAGTGTATACAAGTGCATTTTCTGGTGTGGGGGATTCAACAAGGAAATAATCTAGGACATATCATTTCACTGACATCTATGACATGAACTAAATGTCATATTTTTATAGAATAACCACCCATGAGGAAAAAATTCAAGTCATCATGGGATGGCCAAGGATAATCATGAGCGTGTCAATACGAGAGACAAGATAGACTTCATGGTACTACATATAATGCCTCAACATCTGCACTATGATGATTAGTCTGAGGTAGATCTTCTTGACCTTAGAGAACTGAGTCATAGTACCTAGAATCATTAAGATGAGTTTAGTAGGTTCTATATGAGACTCTAGTGAGACTCTTAGTTGTTATTATCCCATTAGTAGAATTTTTTCTTCATTAACTATGTGAAGTGGAGATATTTCCCAGATTAGTTGAATATAAAACACCTAATGTAT
Source organism: Viscum album (assembly GCA_963277665.1). Lineage (NCBI taxonomy): Eukaryota > Viridiplantae > Streptophyta > Magnoliopsida > Santalales > Viscaceae > Viscum > Viscum album. The sequence goes on along the minus strand of OY728162.1, from coordinate 599,618,010 downwards.
GTGGGAAGACCTTGGATCTCAATAATTTCATTGAAATTATTGGTGGATGAAATTTACAGAATAGAATGAGTCATTTCAGTGTCAAACTCGATGTCGTGGTGTAATACCACAAATCTGATAGATGTTCCTGATGTTACCCCAAAAGAATAATTTAATTAATACATCTTCAAATGATTTTTTCACATATTTTAAATGATTTTATGAAAATATATTAAATGATTACAACATTTTCAGGATTTTACTACCATATCATTGACATAAAATTTAGTTATTATTCCATGTACGGGATTTAAAATATTATGCCTGATTCATTGATAAGTGGTTCCATAATTATTATATCTAAAGGGACTAACCTAAATCCAAACGAAGCCCTATGGTTCTTTGAAGGTTGTGGGTTCCTCATCATTAAGGTACAACCTTTTATTATTTTATCCTGAATACCCATCCATGATGAAGAGGGCTTGGAAGTTACTAAGAGTGTTGATCAAGAGATTTGTGATTGAAAATGGGAATTCAACCATTGGGAAATTTCAATTATGGTCTCTAAAATCAATGCATACTCTAATATACCCATTATTATTCATGAAATTAATGGTATTTTTTATCCATCATTGGTATTCCATTTCATGTAAAATTCTGGCATTGATCTATTTTTAAAATTACACATATAAATTTGTATCATGAGAGGGATTTATTATACTTTTTCTCTCCATGAATCCTATATTGTCATCATGTAAGAAGAGTGGGTGTGTAGCCACAACTATATTTAGTTTGGGGATTTCTATATAATTCCCAGTGAACAGATATAATTGTATCTTTAAAAATGTCATTTCCTTATTTGTCTCCTTAAGAGAAATGAAGACACTAATAAATATAGGTTTTGGGTCTTATTTAGTTACAGAATTCAACTAGCTATGATAATCAATAGCGGTGGAGAGTCCTTCATTGAATCCAGTAGGGTTGTTACTGAGGTCATTCTCCTCTTCTCCCATATCTGATCCTCTTGATATATTTTTAGATGATTTCAATAATCTGGGGGCATACCTTTCACTATTGAAGTGAGATAGGCTAGGATAAAAGACACTGTAATCCCCTAATACTAGAGTTGGTTTAGATAGATTCATTACCTTATTGACATTTATGATGCCACTGGGGACATAAGGGGCATGGATATCTGAGATCATGTCAATTACATCAACTATAATTTTAGGGGCACATAGTCATTTTCTAGTATTATCCATGTATTTATAAGGGAATTCCTTAAGCTATTAGCGACTAAAACCTGTATATGATAATCCTACATTGGATGTTTTAATCCCTTTTATAGAAACATGCCTCAACATATGTGTCATTACAAGTCCATAGGGTGAATAATAACTATGTTGTATACCAAAAATTCTAATGATGGAGAATTTAAAGCATTGATGGAATATTGAAGGTATTCCATATGACTATAAATCCAAGTCCTTCAATGAAGGACATTTTATTTTGTTTCCTATAGGATAACAATAAACTCAGCAGCAGATATGATTTCCCCAAGATTTATTTTCTGGAGTGGACTTTGATCATTCTTATTGTACACATGAATAGTGATCTTTGTATAATACAAACCACTTCATTATACCCCAAATATCAGAGGGGTTGAATTTGGATTTGGTAGATCCCAGAACCACATTCTTTCAGATCCCTTTATATATTGGCATTATTGATTCATTATGAAATATATAGGGGTTTCATTTTTCCCTAGATGAACTCTTCGTGATCACGGTCTATTAACAATGTGATGAAATATCACTCTAATGGCATGGTCTTTACTTGTTATACCTCAGATAAAATGGAGGTTTCTCGAAATCCTATGGGATCTATATGGATTCAGTGAGAGCCTCCCTGATTTCCTTTGAAATATGAAACAAATACATGATTTAGACATTGGTTGGGAAAATTTCTTGCTATTTCATAATTTTGTACATTTTTGCTAGAATTCGTAACTTCTTTAGGTGGGTTAGATACCTATTTTACAGATCAAGGGTTGGGGTATTTTAGGTAGATGGACCTGATACCTATGCAACGGTTATGGGAAAATCTTATACCATTGTAAATAGTTGTGTTTGACATCACTATTCTATGGGATAATCATATAATTTCACCCCAATCCGATGGTAATACAAGAAGACTTGGCATGAGAGATTGGATGAATGTTTTGGGAAACTTCTATCTATTTTTTGGGATTATTGGAGAAATTTAAAATTAATATCAGTTTCATATATGTACTGTATGGGGAAAATATAAAAATATAATGTTTTACCATGCCTGTGATGTCCCACCTATTCTCATTTTTTTCTCTTGTGGCCTCATGTTCCATGATTGTGTTTAGGGAACTCATACTCGGAGTCATAGTCATCATCAGAGAAGGGGTCTTATAATTGTATCATGTTGAATATACATAACATGAGACCTTAATCATATTAGTTTTCCATTTGGTGGGGTGTTTCCCATGAATCATATGTTTTAGGGAAGAAATTTTTAAGATTCCGTTCTTTCTTTATATTAGAACATGGTCTTTCCTATTCCGTTTCATCCTATATATGATTCTAGATTCCCTCTTCAAGATACATATCTAATTTCACATCCATATGAGTCAGAACTTTTTTGGTCTTGAGTATGTATTCTATTTGGGTTTGATGATCTTAGTCAAATTGATTTCAAGCCCTCTAGTTGTTGATATTAGGGCCACAACTTCCTGGATGTTTCTACCAAATAAATTCTTCTACTAATAGGGAAATGGTTATGCAGGTCACCAACTCCGGGGATTTATCCAACATCATATTTCTAGAATTGAAAAAGCATTGTAGAACATCCCTGATGATGAATCAATTTTTATTTTCATGACTGAGTCTCCATTAAAAAGGGAAGTATCATTGTCAGTTGGTGTGGTTACCCTCATTGGGCTTCCTAGGTCATGGTAGTTTGAGTTGGTTATTTTATATGGATACAATGAAATAACAAGGTACATTTTCATTTCAAATGGAGTATTAATTATTCTTTATTCCTCACATCTAATTTGACCCTGGTCTCTTCAAAATTCTAGCTAAGGGGTATTTTTTGGTTTTTTCCACCCGATAGGAGGTATTGGGACGTTCAGGACCTACGTAAGTGCTTGAATGGGCATCACTGTTGGTTTGAGGGTAACAATAGATGTTTCTACTTTTCAATTCCTTTTTCACTATGATGAGGTTATGAGTTGAGATTCAGATCAGATTCTCTAAATGGATTTTTCTAGATGTATTTTCATTTATAAAAACTCATGGAACCATACTCGATATATCATTTGGGATAGAGGGTTCTAGAACTCATCATATATACTCTCAGTAAAGACTTCCAACAATTTCTCTAGTTAATGAGGGATGCTGAGGGAATATGATATAATTTATGATCTCGCTGTGAAATCATAAACCCCCACATTTATAAATATATTGTAGTTATTCCAGTTGAAAATTTTCATTTCCCTTAGTGTTTAAATAATTTGTAAGGGAACTTACCATGAAGGTCTTCCCATCCAGCAACAAATCATACTAGAAGGATGTTGTACCTAATGAAGGGTGACCATAATAGAGTCGGTAAAAAACAACTCACTTTTTTTACCTCATGATGATCTCGAGGGCCCATCATTATCCCACATGAGTATATGAAGTATGTGAGATGTTGTTCAGGGTCTCCCATGCCTTAAAAGTGGATAAGGTAAGGATTAAAATACTAGGTGGAGGAAATGTGTCATCCACTCAATCGGGATATAGATTCCTCTCATGCTCTATATGAGTGCTTCACCCTTCAATGGATTCCATTTGTGTAGCTGGGGACTTTATGACATTGAGAAATTATTTAGGTACTATTTTTTGAGCCACCTCTCATCTATAAAGAGTGGGTATGGATAATCGAGTTGGTATCCTTTTCATCTCCCACTAATTCCCAACCCGTGCGTAGACTGATTGATCACCATGGTGAGTGAGGGGATATAGTTGTATTAGATGTATGTTATGTTCATTTTCAATTTCCTTATTCCTGTAGATCGACTTTTTGAATTTATATCTAGACTTTTAGTCATATTATACTCTTATATGAGGATTGACCCTTGGATTAATAGTATTCACCTCTACCTGAAGATAATACCTAGTGAGAAAATTTCCATTAGCTAGCTTATCATTGAGTTTTTTGATTGTTTTTATCTCATTCTCATATTGTTGAAATAGTTCATTTGTTTAAGGAACCTTAGTTCTATGGGTAAGTGATTAGGATGTAGTTACAATTTTCCCATTATATTTGGAAGTGTTCCACCATAGAGGTGGGAACTCAACAATAGAGGTTCTAGGTTTTAGATCGTTCTCTAATTCTAGGTGCATGTAGCCTCAGTTGGTGCATCCATACCACCCTCCTATAAGTGTATTTTTTTATATTATGACCACATACATATCTGTCTTGATCTGTAACAACACGAGATTTTATGAGAATCATTCTTTTTAATTTCATTGATGTTTTCTATTTTATGCTACACCAAAGGAAGCTTGCACAACACACATCACTAACTTGGCTTTCATTACACGCAATTGCGACCTTCCTCGATAGAGTGTCTTGTAAGCAATACCATGTCCACTAAACAATGATATATTGTTATAATATTATTATGTACTAGCCATTATGAATAGTACTAACTATATTTTAAATTTTATAACATTATTATTCATCTTACACATTTTCAAGAACATGGTATGAGAACAAAATAAATTTTTCGGGTAAAATAAATATTTTTAAAAAAATGCAGTTTTGCCACCATTTGATGGCGCAGCCACATAAAATCTAGTTTTTGACATGTTTATAAGTTCAATTGGAAAAAAAAAATTCTTATTTGGAATCAGAATATAAAAAATTACTTTGGATAAATTTTTCATATTATTCTGATAACTTTCATATTTTAATGAATAGTAGAAACACGATTTATTGTAATTAAAAAGACCTTTTTCATCGTAATAATTTATATGGTTAAATTATAATATTGAATGGTTTTAAAGTATAAATAGAATATATTTTTACCAATTAACATAATTTATGCAATTAGCACTAATTTTACACAGAATTCATAAGTAAAAACATTTCAATCTTTTGCAAAGTTTTAACTTTTAAAACCCGTTTTCTCAATAGTGGGATTAATTTTAAATTAAATTCTGAAAATTTTTTGTTTTTAATTTGGAAAAATGGATTCCATATTTGGGATCAGTAGGTCCAAATTATTTTAATAATATTATTTCTATTTTTAAGAATTATGAATAGTAACTACGGTAAATTTTATTTTCCATAGTTAAAGATAAATCAGGTAATTAAGGGTAAATATAATACTATAAAATTACTCTAACTCCTGAAAAAATTCAATTGGATGAATAAAAGTCGACCCATATCACCTAAGGGTCTAAATAGATTCATTTCATGGACTTTTGACCATGAAAATGATGTAATTGTTATTAAAACCAAACAAAGTGACAACATGTAACTCTCTTATATCTTATAAGTGTAATAATTTTAATTTAGTGATAAACGTCATAAAACCACGAATATAAATAGTATCTAGAAACATAAAAAAATTATATACATCATGATAATTTATTTATAATTTTTAGGGATTAAATAATAGTCATTAATGGTGACACAATAGTGATGCAGAAATTGTTTATTTAGTGAAAAATTAATAATATAGTTTTTATTAAAATAACAATACCTACCAAAATGACCAGAAACATGACCAAACATTATTGGTAGAGTATAGATATACTTTAATCATACAAGGGTCTATTTTTGGACCATTTGGAGCCTTATAAAACCTATTAGGACATTTAAATTATTTTATTTTAAATTATGTCAAAGATGTCACCTTCATAATTTAATAAATATAACTATTTAAATGTTGTGATTTTAAGATGATAAATTCATTTAAAAATATTATTATGAAATGTATTATATTTATCTTCATCATAGGATTTTATTTTTAATTTTTATGCAACAATGTAATTATTTTATTAAGAGATATATACCAAATAAATGGTTTTAAAAATAATAAAATAAACAATATATGAACAAATTAAAGTTACCCATGAATTTTTTTGATGAATATGACATTTTAAGAATCTATTTTATAATTTTTTTCGAACATATATTCGGTGTGGGTTTTATTTAAATTCAAATAATGAACAGTGTCAAAATTGACAGTATTGATATTTTATAAAAATAACATATTATTAAATTTTTTAAAAAACTACAAATTGAAAATTATATGGTCTACATGGTTATAAAGTATCCAATTATTGGAAATTTACAAAAATTAAGTATGTATTTATAACAATTTAATATTTAGAAGTTTATTACCACAAATAAAATTAAATATATTAAATAATGATAAATCAAGTTGATAAGGTTTAAAATAAAAATAAAACATGTCTAAATTTTATTGGATGATGAGATTAAAATGCAATCTGATATCAACTTATAATTGAGTCATTTTTTGATGTTTTTAAGTGGGGTTTCATTTTATTAATAATTAATATTTTTGAGGTTTCCAAAAGTGCCCCTCTCCTCTCCTATATAAGGGCACCTCCTCCCTCTCTTCTTCACAACACATTGAGCCTAAAAACTCATCCAAACCCTACCCATTTCACTTCTCCACTTCCCTATAAACATTTTGGAGTTTCTGGTCTTCTAAAAATACCAACTCTAGTCCCTTGACAGGAATCTTAAAAGAGGTGCGTCGAAGAAGAGGAGGTTCAGATACATACGAAGCATATCAAACATAAGGTATGTGATATCTATTTCAATCTCATTTTATCCGATATTTTTTATTTGTAAGTATTTATAGGGATTATTGTTATCATCCATGCCCATGTTTTATAAAAACGTTTTCATGTATGTTTAAAGTCCTTTTTACCCATTTTTAAATTTTACCACATGTTATGAAAAGAATATTAATTTTTTTACCGCATGAGGAACTTTTTACCTTTTTCGAAAAAAGTATGAGGAGAATTTTATTTTAAACTTATATGTCAGGAACTCATTTTTACAGTTTCATAACGAATTATTTTAATGAATCTTACTCTATAATATTTCATGATTATTTTCAAAAAAAACCTTTTTTTAAAACTTTCATGGCATTTTGAGAAAAGAAAATGATTTTAAAGAAGAAAGGATATTTTCTTCAAGAATTAATTTCAAAATGTTTTATCAAAACCATTTTCCATCTAAGATGACATTATTTCATATGTTTATGTTTCAAGTATAATATCCCTAAGATTTACATGGTTTCATTTTTCTTATGATTAAATGATATCAATTTTTTATATGGATTATGTTATGATGGGATGATGTTTAAGAACCTCGTTTTATTTGTTGGGTTATTATGAATTATGCATGTTTATTTTGTGTCACATGTAAGAATGATTTAATTATGAGATGGGTGGGACCTATATCTCCCTCCAATGCATTGGGTAAAGATTTATATCTCATGGATGGATTCGTAAGTTAATCTGGTTCATTGATACAGGAATGGAACGAGGAGGGAATTCGATTAAAATTGGGACTTTTTCAGCTAAGATGGTCTTGGAAGAAATACCTTGGCTACTATAGAAATCATATCATGTGCTTAATGGTTTTACACAATTACATGTTTTATTCTCATTCTATTTTATCATGATTGATGTTATTTTATGATATATGCCTTACGTACTTCCAAGATTTATGTCTTTGCTCAATATTTTGATGTTTAGATTTTATGTTCATGTTTTTGAATTCAAATGTTTATGGATTGTTTTTTGTTCTCTATGATTACCCTTAATGATAATTTGAGCTCACCCTTTTTATGTTTTCTTTTCCCCAGGATATAAATAAAGGTTTTAGGTAAGAAAATAAAAGGGGTAGATCTTTATGGGAGATGTTGAAGATCTTTCACCATGATTAGAAGATTTTTTTTCCGAGTTTCCAGAGACACTAAACTACAACGATCATTGTGTGTTATTTTTTATGTATTAAGTATTCTAAAAAAGTAATGTAATGTCCATGTACATCATGTGTGGGTCTCTACAGTTCGTATCAGAGGAAAGGTTTAGTTAAACTTTGGGAACTAGGATGTGAAAACTTTAGTGAAATCCCTAGAGATATTTTTAAGGTATGTCTAGGGATGTCCCTATGGTTAAGTATACGTATAGATTAGAGTCCTAGAATTATGTTGACGATCATGAATAACCTAGGGTGAACCTAAGGTGTCATGTATTAAAGTATTTTTGATAATTTATACATCCCATAAGTGACTTGTTATGATTATGTGGTTCCTTATTATTTTAATTGTTTCTTACACTATGGTTTCTGGTCTTATTCAATGGATAGAACGAGAAGGAATTCAGTTAACATTGATTACAATGGAAAAATTAGTGACTTTGATCAACAAAATTATGTAACACCAGGAGAGAAAGATATTGTGATTATGCCGAATCAGTCATCTCAATATATGATTAACAAGGTGAACTTTAGTTGTATTCCTAATTCATCAAATAAGAGGAAGATGGAATTTTATGCATGTTCGCATGGTGAAGAACATAGAGAAAGGAAGATTTTGATTTCTAAATAAGGGAGAAGAACCTTTAGGAATACCTAAAATAGAGGGGAAGATGTTATCTATGTGGAGAAAAGGGTCATAGAGTGACAGACTATTATGGAGTCCAATGTCTTATCTGCAGAGAACATGGGTATTACCCAACTCAATGCCCGGACCTAATATGGTACTCCTAAATTGAGGAAGGACCTTTTCCATGATAATCATTGAAGATGATTTATTGAAAGGTTATGTATTGGAATTCAATAATAATGTTGTTGAGGCCGTTTTATAGTATATTGAAATATTTGTGTATTGGTCCATTGTGGTTTTCTATAAGAATATGGTACCGGTAAGCAAGAAAAGTGATTCAAATATTTTTGGAAAGTAGATGATATTTGCCTAATGAAGGGATAAGAAGAAAATAATAGTTTGATAGTATTCATGAGCTCATGATTGACATAAGGAAAAAGTGATATCATGGTTTGAGTATATATATTTTTTAGAATTTTGGTATGTAAAAAGAGTTAGCTTTTGACATCATTCATGTTTTCACTAAAGTTCAATGGGTATTCATTTTCCAAGAGGATACATGATTAAGGAATTCAGATATTTGGTATGTGACCAATAAGATATATCTTATGATATATGGGGGATAAATGATGGTATTCAATGCTTGTTAAATGACCTTTCTAGTATTAGTTTTCTTTATACTATGAGATTGGACATAAGTATTTCTGATAAGCCTAAAGGTTGTAATGCATTAAGTTGGACATAAAATAGTATTGTTTAAGGCTATAAATATTTGATATTATTTATGGAATGTTGTAATAGTATAGTTTTAGAAAAAGGGACAACCTGCAGGACGAGCGACAACCTGTCGCATCGGACAATGTTACGGGAATAGAACCCACAACTGAAGTGTGATAGGTGTTTATTACCTACCACTGGCCTACAATATTTCCCTGGTTATTAGAAACTAGTTTTATTTTATTAAGTGGGATTATAGAAGAAGTATAATTCCATTGATGGAATCATATACGATTAATCTCACCATAGATGAACTTATGTTTATTTAATTACTTCTGCAAACCTTTTTATTATAGAAACAGATGGGATGACTTATCAATTTATCGCATGATCTCCTAACACTTCATGAATGACAAATTCAACTTAATTTTTATAATAGAGATGAAGTGGAAATTGTTCATGCAATGATCGATGATGATATTACCCTAAAATGAAGTATGTATTCATCAACATTAAGGAACTGACCTTGAAAACCAAAATTTGGTCCTAGTAATCTCATATCTAATGAATCAGATGGTACCTTAGATCATCACAAATTTATGGCTTTGTAATTGTTGGATTTTTTATCGCCATGTTCTCTACTACTCTCCATCAGAACATGACGATTAGATTTCTCTTCCATATCCATATTTTCACATATGATCTCCTATGTGGGAACCGAAGTGTTGAGTTTCATTGGGTATCCATTTTGTTTCTAACATTCTTTTTTAAAATTAAGTTTTAGTATTACTTTTTACAATATGGGTGTCTATGAAAGAAACTATCATGTAGTAAACCATTTATAACCCCGACGAATTTCGAGGGAGAAATTCATTTTAAGGGGGGTAGAATGTAACAACACATGATTTTATGGGAATCATTATTTTTAATTTAATTGATGTTTTCTGTTTTATGCTACACCAAATGATGCTTTCAAAACAGCCATCCCTTACTTGGCTTTCATTACACACAATCACGACCTTCCTTAATAGCATCTGTAGTACGCAATACCGGGTATCACTAAACAGTGATATATTGTTATAATATTATTATGGACTATACATTATGAATAGTATTAACTACATTTTAAATTGTATAACAATATTATTAATCTTACTCATTTTCTAGAACATGATATGAGAACAAAATAAATTTTTTAGGTAAAATAAATATTTTTCAAAAAACGCAGTTTTCCCGCCATTTGATGGCGCACCCACATTCAATCTAGTTTTTGACATTTTTATAAGTTCAATTTGAAAAAATAAAATTCTTCTTTATAATAAAGATATAAAAATTTACTTTGGAAAATTTTTCATATTATTCTGATAACTTTCATATTTTAATGAATAGTAAAAACACACTATATTTTAATTAAAAACAACATTTTTTATCAAAATAATTAATATGGTTAAATTATAATATTGAATGGTTTTAAATTATAAATACAATATTTTTTTACCATTTAATATAATTCAAGTCATTATTATTAATTTTACACTTAATTCATATGTAAAAACATTTCAATCTTTTGCAACGTTTTAACTTTTAAAACCCGTTTTCTCAACAGCTGGATTAATATTAAATTAAATACTGAAACTCTTGTGTTTTGAATTTGGAAAAATGGATTCCATATTTGAAATTAGTAGTTCCAAATTATGTTAATAAGCTGATTTTTATTTTTAGGAATTATGAATAGTTACTATGGTAAATTTTATTTACCACAATTAAAGGTAAATCGGGTAATTAAGGGTAAATATAATATTATAAAATTACTCTAACACCTGAAAAAATTCTATTGGATGAATCAAAGTCAACCCATATCACCTAATAGTCCAAATAGATTCATTTCCTAGACTTTTGAACATTAAAATGATGTAATTATTATTAAAACCAAAGAAAGTGACAACCTGTCACTCTCTTATATCTTATAAGTGTAATAATTTTAATTTAGTGATTAACTCCATAAAAACACGAATAAAAATAGTCTCCAGAAATCTAAGATAATTATATACATCATTATAATTTATTTAGAAGTTTTAGGGATTAAACAATTCTCATTAATGGTGAAACAATAGTGATGCAGAAATTGTTTATTTAGTGAAAAATCAATAATATAGTTTTAATTAAAATAAAAATACCTACCAAAAGGACCAGAAACGTGAAAAAAACATTAATGGTAGAGTATATCAATAGCCTACTCATCCAAGTGTCTATTTTGGGACGATTTAGAGCCTTAAAACCCGATTAGCACATTTATATTATTTTATTTTAAATGATGTCAAAGATATCACCTTGATAATTTAATAAATATAACAATTTAAATGTTATGATTTCAAGATGATAAATTCATGTAAAAATATTATTATTAAAAATATTATATTTATCTTCATCATATAATTTTATTTTTTATTTTTATTCAATAAATAATTATATTAAATAATTATACAAAAATGTTGTAGTAATTATTTTATTAAGAGATATACCAAATAAATGTTTTTAAAAATATAAAAATAAATAATATATGAACAAATTAGTGTGACCCATGAATTTTTTTGATGAATATGACATGTTATTACTCTAATATATATTTTGGTTTGATCATACCATCTGTGTGGTTTTTATTTAAATTCAAATAATGAATAGTGTAAAAATTGACACGATTGATATTTTATAAAAATAACATATTTTTAAATTTTTCAAAATCCCAAAAAAAATTAAAAACTACAATTTGAAAATTATGTGGTCTACATGGTTATTAAGTATCTAATTATTGGAAATTTACAAAATTTAAGTATGTATTTATAATAATTTAAAATTTAGAAGTTTATTACCACAAATAAAATTAAATAGAATAAATAATGATAAATCAAGTTGAAAAGGTTTAAAATAAACATAAAACATGTCTAAATTTTATTGGTTGATGACATTACAATCTTATCTGATCTTATCTTTGAATTGAGTCATTTTTGTAGGGTTTTTATTGGGGTATCATTTTATTAGTAATTACTATTTTTATGGTTTCCAAAAGTGCCCCTCTCCTCCCCTATATAAGGGAACATCCTCCCTCTCCTCTTCCGAACACTTTGAGCCTTCAAACTCGACCAAACCATGCCCATTTATCTTCCCCACTTCCCTACAAACATTCGGGAGGTTTTGGTCTTCTCAAAAGACCCACTCTAGTCCCTTAAGAGGAAGCTTAAAAGAGGTGCATTGGAGAAGAGGAGGTTCAGATACATGCGAAGCATATCAGACATAATGTAAGGGATAACTATTCCAATATTGTTCTTATCCGAGATTTTTTATTCTTAAGTATTTACTAGGGCTATTGTTATCATCCATGCCCATTTTTTCAAAAAAAAAAGTCATGTATGTTTAATGTCCTTTATACACATTTTTAAATTTTACCACATGTTATGAAAAGAATCTAATTTTTGTTTACCACACGAGGAACCTTTTAACATATCCAACAAAAGTATGAGGAGAATGTTATTTTTAACTTATACAGCATGAATTTATTTTTTCAGTTTCATAACACCTTATTTTAATGAAGCTTACTCTAAAATATTTCATGATTATTTTCAACAAAATCCCTTTCTTTTAAAATTTCATGGTATTTTGAGAAAAGAAAATGATTTTGAAGAATAAAGGATATTTTCTTCAACAATTCATTTCAAATGTTTTATCAAAACCATTTTCCATATAAGATGACATTATTTAATATGTGTATGTTTCATGTATAATGTCTCTATGATTTACACGGATTCATTTTTCTTATTTTCACGAACCAGGCCAGATCGTCATCTGACCCGGCGCCCGACCCAGTCCGTGACATGGACCGAAGGGAGTTCCCAATCCCCACGGGTTGACAACTAGTGTTGGGCATCAAAATAAACCAGTTGGGAATGCTTTGGCCCTTAATGAAGATAAATGAACATAAACTAAACAAGCAGCTAAATAAAGGAAAATAAACTAAACAATTTGACAATGGAAAAAGGAATAAACAAAGCAACGTGACATACCTCAGGTGACCCCATGGATCACCATGGTACGTCAAATACACTCAATCCCAAAGAAAGTGATCTAAGATTGAAACCTTAAACTGAAAAGTAATGTATGCATGAGCACCAAGATTCTCAATAAGAATTCCAAAATATAACCATGTCATATGCCCCTACCTTTAGTAAGAAATCCAATCATGCCAGTTTGAAAATAAGGTATAATAACACAATATTTTTCCATCCTTTCAAATGCATGTAATGAGTTAGCATTATCAAGTAAATAATTTCACTCCCACTACATTTTCAAAATAGGTTCCACGCATGCATTAACGTTAAAAAAATGAAAAGAAACCAGTTTGGATTAAAATATGGTTTTCACAAACAACATCAAGTATGAAACAACTGAAAGGAAAGTTACATCACTAGAAACATATCACAAATTATAACCATGGGTAATTATTATAGGTAGCTAGAACAAGTGGGATCCTAGAGACCTCTTACCTTTGTGAAACATGGATTAAAATACCACGATCCTTAGAAAACGTGGCTTAGAGGACCACGACCCTCAGAAATTCATATGTTTAGTTAGTGTTGGTGCGTCAATCCTGCTAGAAAAACTGGGACGAACTCCTGCTGTGTCATCTACCATACTAGTCTTGGTCACCCACCTAGATACCCGGGTTTCCCATTGTGCTCTATTTCATGTGGTGGTGAGTTTTTCTATATCATGCTAACATATATGAACATAACATTTTCTTTATCAAAAACTCATTCAACCTCTCACCACTATTCTCCCTCCTTAAGCGCATTCCCCCTCTTTCACGTCACACAATGCATAAACATCAACGTTAGGAACATCATAACACTTCCAACATAAAAATGATTTTCTAAAACCAAGGGGGCATGCCTCAAGAAAGGTTTTTTGTTTTTCATAAAACATTCCTAAAGTTCCAAATGGGATTTATTACATAAAGTGAATACTTTTTACAATTAGCCATCCAAAAGGCAAAAAACTTTCAGAATTACACATTACTAATTCAAAACCACTTAGGAAATCAATTTTTCATGAAAAGTTCACTTATGACCGATAGCATTAAAAATACATTTCAATTTTCAATGAAAAGGCATAATAGTTTCTAGCAACTGTAACATGATTTCATAGCATTTGTATATAGCATAAATGAAAAAAATATTTTTAAAACAAGAAAGCAATTATGAATCTCAAATTAAAGGAATAGGCATAGAATACCTACCTCAAACTTGTCACTATTTGTCGATGGCCACTCGAACTGACACTTGGCGCATACACACACATGCATTTATACATGTATATATACACACCCCTATCTACATTGCACATATTCCCCGCGCCATGATGGAATATGTACAAAGATGGCATATATATATATATATATATATATATATATATGCCTTACCCCATGCATGTACATGTAGGATACAATGAACCCGCGGCCCAAAACCGTCGTAGCAAGGCCCAACACACTACACATATAATTTAATAAAGTAATTAAACACTTAAACGATCCATAAAGTGTTTCAAACTAACACATCAAGGATTTTCACCAACGACGCAACACTTACATAACTCATAAAACTCTTTGAAAATATTAAAAAAAATCAATTTAACCATTTCCAATGGCCATTTCAAATCGTCACATAAACCAGAACAAATTCCAAAACATTCATTTCATTGATTAAACCATTTACAATTTACATTATAAATACACAACAACCCAAATATACCAAATTATTCTTTTCCCTTTTAAAACCATACACCCAAATCCATTTTCACCATAAGTTCCATTGAAAATGTAATTCACACCATTTTAAAAACTAAATAAACCATTTGAACAATTTATAAAACACCTGAAAGAGGCACAACATGGTTTTACACAAAATTTATACGAAAATTCACATTAAGATACCAATTCCAACCCAAACACATATCAAATTCTTTCATAAACTAGTTTCGCATCAATTGCAAAATGAAATACGTCATTTTCATAATTTATAAAACATTACCTAGGTGAAAACCAAGGCTTAGCACATGGAACACACCCAAATTCCCAAAACTAGGACACTTTAATATTAAAAACATGTTTGATTTTTATCAAGTACCATCTTCGCAGCGCGCACAAAAGTAAACGAACATGTCAAATTAATTAAACAATATATACTCAATAAGAAAAATTATTTTCAAGTGAAACCACCTAATTTCAAGTGAGAAAAACTATTTTTAAAACCAAAATCGTAATAAAACTTTTCGAAAAGTAGTTCCGCACAATGAATTTCACCCATTTGAACCCCAAATCGACCAATGAAACCAAAAGTATCAAGAATTAACCGTTGGTGGTATTACCAAACTTTGAACACAAATGACCACTCAAATACATCTTCTAAGAAAAAACGCACACCAATAACATGATAAAAGAAAATTCACAGCCCTTGCGCGACATAATAAACCAACAAAAATGTTTATAAAACACAACCAAAGGCTCATTATGGATTTCCACAAAATAAAAACATTCATATCAAATAGAAATGCTACTAAACACATTGAAATAATATCAAACCTCATGTAATACTACATTCACACCATGTAAAAAAATAAATGAGTATGACAAATTAACTAAATAAGAGAACTAATTCATCAAACAACACTAATACACAGAAACGCTCACCTTCGGTGTCAAAAATTACATATTTCAGTGCAAGACTTTAATTGCCCTGCATTTTCACCATAAGGGACCAAATATGAACCCTAAATAACATTAATCAACCAAAAAGAGGACCCCAAAATATGGTAGAGTTTGGTCATGATATGTGCACCCCTTGAAATTCAACAAAACACCAAAATAGTGGAATGGGAAAGAAAAAGAGGGCTCACCAGAGGAAAAGAGGTGGCTCGTCGGAGTAATGATGGTGGCTCACCGAAGGTCCTCGGGCCAATGGTGGATGCACAATAGGGAGGGGGGCTCGAGTCGGCTGGGTTGGCTAGGCGGCGGGGACCGGAGATAGCAGGGTGGTGCGAGGTCCCAGGCGAGCGCGGAGGGGCGAGCGTGGAAGGGCGAGATGGACGGCCGGAGGTGCGTCATGGCCGGAGCGGGGGACGGTCTAGGCTCCGGGTTCCCACAGGCGAATGCGGGGGAGGAGGGGGGGGTCGCGAAGGGATAAGGGAAATGGGGGGGGGGGCTCGGTTAGAATAAGTTTTTCCCCTTTTTTGTAATAATAATAATAATAATAATAATATCAATATAAATAATATTAATAATAATTTAATAATAATTACAATACAAACTAAATAATAATAATATCATTATTATTGTTATGAAATCGTTTTCCATTTATTTTATTTTATTTTAATTTTATTTTTAATTTAATTAATTTTTTCCACTTTCATAAACCAAAAGACTCAAATATAAATATAAATAACAGTGACTGCAATAAGTCGGGTCGGGGTGTCACAATTATCCCCACCACAAAAACATTCTGCCCCTAGAAAGTCACTCAGCCAAACAAAGAATCAAACTCAAGGACGATACTAAATGAGACAAACAAAAACACGAACACAGTGTGACTTTTCACTCCATCAGTCACACCCAACCAACTCTAAGGGAAAACACAATTAGAAAAGCACTCAGGAAACGAGAAGGGTTCTCCCCATCACAAGAATCCAACTATCACAACCAACATTGAGACTCTTAGCAGAGGACAACTCTGGAAACACTAAATTGATCCAAGAGGGAACCACCACATAGACCAAACCTCGAAGAAGGCACAACAAGATTCATGGTGGGTCCCCCCCACAATTTAAGAACCGACCATCTTAAACCAACCAGTATAAACCGACATGAGAACATCCAACCCAAACCAGAAACCAATGACACATGAGAAAACTCACTGAATAATTATACAAAATAAGGAACTTAACCACGACTCATCATTTCCAAAAGAGATGAGCAACAAAAAAACGAGCATGTGCTAAAACAAAACGGGTCATATTTGAAGAGGCGCAACTATTGGAATTACAAAAAAGACGAGATCATCACACCTTCTTACAACCACAGTGGGATATTGAAGGAACAAATACTGCACTGAGAAAAGGAGACTTTTACGCCTCTTACAATAAAATATAACCTTCAAAGACGGGACAACTACAACAGGGAAATTCAGACCGTCCTCATTTCAGCATTGGAGAAAAAAATTAGACCAAGGTGCCCCACACCCAACAATTCCTAACTACATGAAGAGCTTCACTCCAAGACCTGTGTCTAGAGATCTAATGTCTTTAATCATATTCTACCCTGCATTCATGAGCTGACATCCTTCGGTCAAGACTCCGACTGACGATGCTGCTAGTGGAACCCCTCCAATTGTCTCAAATGGCCACACTGACAGCAAGCCTTCGGAGGATGATGACAGGGTGACTTAAAGTACCCAAACTGATCACACTAGAAGCAAACAAGGGGGTGTCCCCACTAATAGAAAACGGAATTCACAAGAAGACGTGTCTGAGATAGGTTCTTCTGATTTCCTCTCATCACCGGATGGGGAACCTTCTCGAACACCAGAAAGAAAAGGTCATGGAACCCTGGACGAAGACCCCACACAAGAGGAATTTCAACTGATTCCAGGACGCTACCTCTGGAGAAAATGGAACCAATCCCTTGGAATACCCCACGTAGGCCTTCTCAGATCGTTGGCCTTACTCAACACCCACTAGTTCTGCCACATTCATCGACTTCACTTCCTCGGGTATGAACCATCGGATGAGAGTGGTCTTAAACACCTTCTAAGACATACCATCATCCAATGACGCTGGGATTATTTCCTCCCCCAATCCAAAGTTTCACCTTCAAACGGACCCGAACCAACACAGACTCTCATAGCTTTGGGAGTTTCCAATAACCTGGAAACACCACCGATTTCACCAAGCCAGTCTGTTACCATCGATAGATCATGATCACCACAGAAGCAAGACAATAATCGAAAAGAATTCAATTCCACCACTCCACTAAGAGTCTGGGTAGAACCAACAACTAGAATAGGCTCACTAAAAAACATCTGGGACTATTCTCGGAAGCATACTCAAAAACAAGAGGCGCAAATCCAAATCAAAACTCATCATAAATCAAAATTTCACCCCTCAATCACAAACGAAAGCTCAAACTCAAATCACTATTCCAACCACAATTCAATATGTCAAATCAAAGAACCCACGAAAAAGAATACCCAACACGAAAAGAGAACGCTAAACAATTTCTCCCTAAATTTTCTAAACATTTGAAAAACCTTTTTTGAAAACCATTTTTCAGCAAACAAAACAACTTAAATATACACCATTGGTATCCCATGAAGTCTCACACATACATATCATTGTGCTAGCTCAAGCACCCATCCACTCACATCACCAATTTCCCTACTTTCCACATGCATAACTCAATGTATATGATCGTTCATAGGAATACCAAGGGTCAATTCAAGACACTTCTGATTTCCAAAACAGACCATTAAGCACAAAGCACAAATTCCTAACCAATTTGAGAAAGTCACTTATCATTAGAGAAACACATTTAAAAATTCAAAAACGTTTTCACATCAAATTTTCAAAAACAATAAGGGACTAGTGGCTATGCCAACCTGGTAACCTGGCTTAACAGACCATGCTCCGAGAGGGCGTCCACCACAGGAAGTATCTTGAGTTTTTCACTCAGGCTATACATGGGTCGCTACTCCATGCAGGCTCTTCGTGTAACACCGGATCACTTCCCTTATCATCCCTCATCCACACAGACCAAGAAAAAGAAAAACTAAAATCCCATTCTACCTCTGGACAATCGAGTCCCGAGATGGGAATGGGTTCAAGACATCCTTCCCACACCTACCTCTCATGTCCCGACACACCTAATCACCATGATACATGACCCCCCAAATAACAAGGGCCCCTTTGATACCATTTTGTCACGAACCAGACTGGATCGTCATCTGACCCGATGCCTGATGCAGTCTGCGACATGGCCCGAAGGGCGTTGCTGATCCCCACGGGCTGGAAACTAGTGTTGGGCATCAAAATAAACTAGTTGGGAATGGTTTGGCCCATAACGTAGATAAATGAACATAAACTGAACAAGAAGATAAATAAAAGAAAATAAACTAAACAACTTGACAGCGGAAAAAGGAATAAACAAAGCAACGTGACATACCTCAGGTGACCCTGTGGACCACCACGGTACGTCAACTACACACTCTCCTAAAAAAGCAATCCAAACTGGAACCTACAACTGAAAAGTAAAGTAGGAATGGGTACCGAGATGCTCAGTCGGAATGCCAAAATATAACAACGTCCTATGCCCCTGCCTTTAGTAAAAAATCGAATCATGCCGGTTTGAAAACAATGTATAATAAAATAATGTTTTTCCTTCCTTTAAAATTCAAGTAATGAGTTTCATTATCAATTCATGCATTTCACTCCCACTAAATTTTCAAAATAGGTTCCAAGAATGCATTAACGTTAAAAAAATGAAAAGAATCCCGTTTGGATTAAAATATGGTTTTCACAAACAACATCAAGTATGATACAACTGAAAGGAAAGTTACATCACTAGAACCATTTCACAAATGAGCACCATGGGTAATCCCTATAGGTATCTAGAACAAGTGGGAACCTAGAGATCTCGTACCTTTGTGAAACATGGCTTGAAAGACCACAACCCTCAAAAAATGTAGCTTAGAAGACCACGACCCTCATAAATTCATATGTTTAGTTAGTGTTGTTGCGTCAATCCTGCTAGAAAAACCGAGACGAACCACTGTTGTGTCATCTAGCGTACTAGTCCCGGTCACCCACTTAGATACCTGGGTTTACCATTGTGTTCAATTTCATGTGGTGGTGAGTTTTCCATTATCATGCTAACATATATGAACATAACATTTTCTTTATCAAAAACTCATTCAACCTCTCACCACTGTTCTCCCTCCTTAAGCGCATTCCCCCTCTTTGACATCACACAATGCATAAACTTAAACATTAGGCACGTCATAACACTTCCAACACATAAATAATTTTCTGAAACCAAGGGGGAGCGCCTCAAGAGAGGTTTTTCTTTTTCATAAAACATTCTTAAGGTTCCAAACGTGATTTATTACATAAAGTGAATAATTTTTACAATTAGCCGACCAAAAGGCCAAACACCTTAGAAAATACACATTACTTATTCAAAACCACTCAGGAAATCAATTTTTCAAGAAAAGGTCACCTAAGATCGATAACATTTAAAATACATTTCAATTTTCAAAGTAAAGGCATAATCATTTCAAGAAACCGTAACTAGATTTCATAAAATGTGTATGAAGTGTAAATCTAAAACATATTTTTAAAACAAGCAAGCACTTATGAATCTCAAATTAAAGGCATAGGCATAGACGACCTACCTCTAACTTGTCGCTATCTTTCGATGGCCACTTGAACCAACACTTGGCACATACACGCACATGCATTTATACATGTATATATACACACCCCTAGCTGCATTTCACATATTCCCCACACCATGAGGGAATATGTTCAAAGAGTGCATACATAAAAATATATATATCTATGCCATACCCCATGCATGTACATGTAGGAATCCTCGAACCCATGGCCCAAAACCATCGTAGAAAGGCCCAACACACTACACATATAACTTAATAAAGTAATTAATCACTTAAACGATCCATAATGTGTTTCAAACTAAGTCATCAAGGATTTGAACCAACGACGCGCCACTTACATAACTCATAAAACTCATTGAAAATATTAAAAGAAAAGCACAAAATCAATATAACCATTTCCTAAGGCCATTTCAAATTTCCACATAAACCGGAACAAATTCCAAAAAATTCATTTCATTGTCTAAACCATTTACGATTTTCATTAGAAATACACAACAACCCAAACATACCAAATTATGCATTTCCCTTTTAAAAACCTACACCCAAATCCATTTTCACCACAAGTGCCGTTGAAAACGTGATTCACACCATTTTAAAAACTAAATAAACCATTTGTATACTTTATTAAACACCTGAAAGAGGCACAAAAATGTTTTACAAAAAACTTATACACAAATTCACATTAAGAAACCCATTCCAACACAAACGCATGTCAATTTCTTTCAAGAACTAGTTTCTCATCACTTGCACAATGAAAAAATTCATATGCATAATTTATAAAACATTACCAAGGTTCACAACCAGGATTAACACATGGACCATACCAAAATTCTCAAAAATAAGAGGATTTAAAATTAAAAACAAGTTTTATTTTTATCAAATAACAAATTCGCACCACGCACAAAAGTAAATGAACTTGACAAATTAATTAAACAATATAAACTCGATAAGAAAAATTATTTGCATGTGAATCCACCCAATTTCAAGTGAGAACAACTATTTTTAAAACCAGAATCATAGTGAACCTTTGCTAAAACCAATTCCGCACCATGAAATTCACCCAGTTGAACCCCAAATCGACCAATGAAACCAAAATTATCAAGAATTAACTGTAAGAGGTATTACCAAACATTGAACAAAAATGCCCACTCAAAGACATCTTCTAAGGGAAAACGCACACCAATAACATTATAAAACAAAATTCAAAGCCCTTGCGCGACATAATAAACCAACAACAATGTTTATAAAACACAAAAAAAGGCTCAATATGGGTTTCCACAAAATAAAAACATTCATATCAAATAAACATGCTACTAAACACATTGAAATCATATAAAACCTCATGTAAAACTATATTCTCACCAAGTAAACAAATAAATGAGTATGCCAAATTAACAAAATATGAGAACTAATTCATCAAATAACACTAATACACGGAAATTCTCACCTTCGGTGTCGAAACATCCAAATTTCAGTGCAAGACTTCAATTTCCCTGCATTCACACCATAAGGGACCAAAGATGAACCCTAAATAAAATTAAACAACCAAAAAGAGGACCCCAAAATATGTTTGTGTTCGACCATGATATGTGAACCCCATGAAATCCAACAAAACACCAAAATAGTGGAATGGGAAAGAAAATGAGTGCTCACCAGAGGAAAGGAGGTGTCTTGTCGGAGGAAGGAAGGTGGCTCACCGAAGGGACTTGGGTCAATGGTGGTCACGCAATAGGGAGGGGGGCTCGAGTCAGCTGTGATGGTTGGGCGGCGGGGACCGGAGATGGTAGGGCAGTGCGAGGTCCCGGGTGAGTGCAGATGGGAGAGCGCGGAGGGGCGAGAGGGCCGGCCAGAGGCACGGCGTGGCCGGAGTAGGGGACGAATGCAGGGGGGCTCGCGACGGGGTAAGAGAAATGGGGGGGGGGGTCGGGTAGAATAGGTTTTTCCCTTTTTTTGTAAAAATAATAATAATAATAATATCAATATAAATAATATTAATAATAAGTTAAAAATAATTACAACACAAACTAAATAATAATAATATCATTATTATTGTTATTAAATAATTTTCCATTTAATTTATTTTACTTTCATTTTGTTTTTAATTTAATTAATTTTTTTTCCACTTTCAGAAACCAAAATACTCAAATATAAATATAAATAACTGTGAAGACAATAAGTTGGGTCGGGGTGTGACACTTATGATTAAATGATATCCTTTTTTTATATGGATTATGATATTATGCAATGATGTTCATGAAAGCCATTTTATTTGTTGGTTTATTATGAATTATGTATGTTTGTTTTGTGGCACATGTAAGAATGATTTCATTATGAGTTGGGTGGGACCTATATCTCTCTCCAATTCATTGGGTAATGATTTATATCTCATGGCTATAAGGGTATGTTAATCCGATTCAGTGATACAGGACTGGAACATGGAGTGAACTTGATTCAGAAAGGGACTTTGTCCGCTAAGATGGTCTTGGTAGCAATGCCTTGGATACTAAGGAAATCATATAATGTTCTTACGGGTTTTCCACAATTACATGTTTTATTCCCATTCTATTTTATCATGATTGATGTTCCTTTATGATATATGCCTTTCGTACTTCTATGATTTATGTCCTTGCTCAATATTTTGATGTTTAGATTTTATGTTCATGTTTTTGTATTCGAATGTTAATGGATTGTTTTATGTTTTCTATGATTACCCTTACTGAGCATTTAAGCTCACCCTTTTTATGTTAACTTTTTCCCATGATATATATAATGGTTTTAGTTAAGAAAATAAAAGGTGAATATCTTTATGGGAGATTTTGAAGATCTTTCACCGTGATTAGAAGATTATTTTTTCGAGTTTCCAATGACACTAAACTATTATGGTCCTTGTGTGTTTCTTTTTGTTATGTATTAAGTATACAAAAAAAGTAATTTAATGTCCATGTACGTTAAGTGTGGGTCTCTACATGATCCACATTATCTATTATATTGATATTTATGACATTTTTAGAGGTATATCAAGAAGTGGTAGATTTCATATAACCATTGATGTGACATGAAGATTCTATATTTTCTACATTTGTGTCTTTCCTCAAACCCAAGTCCAAATTAGCTCATTTATGATTATGACCCCAATGGGTTTTTATTGCCTTTGATATCTGATCATATCATCTCATTCTATGATTAATGACCTTTAGGGTGGTTCTAATCATGACTACTGAATGGGATACCTATATTAGAGATTTGACCTGTGGCGAAAGGAACATATTTGATGTCAAAAATCGATATTTGCCTCCTAAAATTTAGAATTATGATTCACTCTACATGGATTATGTTGTTTATAATTTCCCCATTTCTACAGGTTTTGGATTATTTGGTGTAGTAATGGGCGTTTATTGATCCAATTTTTGAGGATATAATTATTCCATTTTGTGATTTGGTGACTCTTAGGATGGACATTGAGATATAAGTTCCCCAATCCTAAAAAGATTTTTTTGATCTAGAAGAGACATTTATATCCCCATAACGCTGTTGGTGGAAGATGAAACAAGTGAGAGAAATTGAGATATGAATGGACCCCTCTTTATTAGTTGGGGATTTGTTTTTTAGTTTTTTGGGATATAGGTTAATTCCTCTCTAGGATTAATGATCTGATGGGTGGAATTAGTTGTATATATTCATTTGGCTTAGTGGAATGAATTAGCTCTTTGATAGATTCTATAGTATATAATATTTTTAACTATATGATGATGAGAAACTATGACCATGTAAGACCTAGGTACAATGGTATCCCATGTTAAGATTTAGTCTTAACAAGAATTTGTTGAGATGATTGCATCTTTGAATTTCTTATCTAAAATGAATTCCCTTTTCATAGAGATTCCTAGTTCAAAGCTCCATAGCTGATCCTCTACCCCTATTCATGATTTCATTACATCATTGATGTAGGAGAATTTGTTTTGTAGGGACCAACAATCATGAATATTACCTGGTTTTTGGATTTTTACTTAGTATATGACATTATAAAATGATATATTTGTGGGGTTCTGCTATTCTGGGGATATAGTGAAGTAAATTTATCTATATTTCTCCCATCATTAGATAAGTACATTAGGAGATGCTTTGGAAATCAGATAGAACATGTTTTTTAAGATTTGCAGACAAACACTTCGTTTATTTTTATCATCATCCTCCATTTACAGCTTCTATGCTGTAGAAAAAGAGGCCATCTGCAGCTAATAAAAAATTGTATGGATAATCTGAAGGTTATGCATGTTTTCTGTATTAATGATATGTCTATCCTTTAGACACTGATGAGTATCCCACATATTTTTTTAATAGATATGGAATGCACTATTTTTCTAGCTCATCTAGGACCTTGTAGTCAAAAATAGTACATGGCTCAAAAATGTATGGGAGGGTTTTTTCAAAAAAACTCTCTCTACATATCAATGTATGCTTTCTCTTTTTTAGATATATATACCTCTATCCTATCAAACCATGAATGATGATTCTCCAGATCTTCGGTTAACTGTTGTTGACTTATGTTTGTATTTTACGGTAATTTATATGTGATTGATCTCGATGTTATGAGAATATCGTTTTATGAAGGTTTTGGGGTTTTAATTTCATCTCTATAATAAAGTTATTAGGAAAAGGAAGGGTATTATTAATAGTGGGAGATATCATCATGGGGAGATTGACCACGAAGGAGGTTAGGAGAAGATTCCCTATGATCTAACACCATAATACAATGTGGATTAATATCATGTTAATTATTTCCATCTTATTTGGTTGAAGAGATGGCATAACATTGGGGTTTTGGGAATTTATCTTGAACATCCAATAGGAAAATGGAATTGGTCAAATCAATAATATAAATTTCCTAATGCATCATGGATGGAATATTATAGTATTACTTCTGAACTTGGGTAGGAACATGAGCATTTTGTATTATGGTTACAGGATATTGTTGATAACTGTCTAAAGATATGGCTATATAAGCTCCCCACTAATGACCTTCTAGAATATGAAAAATACAATCTTTATTATTGGTAGGAATATAAGATGTCCTTGAGGGATCTTAAATTCTAATTTTATGATCCTCGGATAGAATGGAGATATGAGCCTTATCCTGGTCCATTATTATTAGATTATTGTTTTTTCTGACACGTATACAACCATGTGTAAAGGCTTATGTTGCTCTCACCTAGTAAGGCCCAATTCGAGTGTTAATATGATCCCAGTCCAAATATTCATTCATCGTTAGGATTTTCTAATGGAAATATGGAAAGAGATAAGAGATATGATCCTCCCCCTATATAGACATGGAAGGATTCTAATGCAGTCATTTATCAGTGGATATAAACATGGATTTAATGATCCTCTAGAATATACAATTAATATTTAGGGATAGGGATGTGGGACAGTCCCAATGTATGTTATATTCTCACTTGTCATGTCTCGGAAATAACAAAAATATTAATCTGATTTTGGGCCTATGTAATATTCCATTAGTACTATTTGAAATGAATTTGTATTTATCCCATTGTTTGTTTCTCTCTAACATGGTGAGCCCAGGCCAAAATAGAGATATGTTCCTAATACTGTGACTTTATATTATTTCATAGGTTTTTTTTGAAAGGAATTTACCCATGTCTCAAGGTAATTACCATGCTCACATGGTGAGCCTCAGTTGTAATGATAATATGAGCCTTATATGGTTCCTCATCCTTTAACAAAATATGCTAATAATCCTCCCCCAATAGGTGCAAGAATGTGTTCTTTATTCAAGGAATCCACTTGTTCATAATGATCAGAATGTTGTGCGAACCTAGAAATTGCGAATAATAATATGTCCATGTCCATGTATATGTACTAGTACCATAATATGTTGGTGGATTTACATAGTTCTTGAATGATCAATGGCACTTTAAAAATGTTCTCTTAGGAATTTAATCATGCACATTGTATTCCTCCACTATATACAAGAAGATATATTAAATTGAAGAAGAAATAAGAACCCACTTCAATCCTCTATGTTCCACCTGAATATGTTGATGGACTTCATGCACTAGTGTAAGGATATGTGCATCCCTAGGGGCTGCTGCAAGAATATGCCCAAAAACATCTTCTGAAGGAATAGGGAAACGATCCTATATGATGGTTACCACTAGAATAGTCATAAAGTCGTCATCAATGGGAGGTGGTATGTAGACCAGTCACAATTATCTATATCATTCCATGCCTTATGGGTCTTCCATGTTTCTTGTGCATGGGTAGCATAGGTGGCAGTGTGTTAGGTGGTACCCTTAGCAGGTGACTAAAGGTTGTTAGTTGGTGGAACTATACATAGTAGTTAGATGGAGACCTCCTTGATGGAAACCAAACTATAAGAGAGTGAGAGTTATCTCCCTTTTCAACCATCATCAGATACTATAAGTGGTTATTGCTTCTCTTTGGGGATAGAATTCTAAATTGTCTATCTATAGAGACAGGTGCAACTAGATTTACTAAATAATTCCATGGATGAGGTGGACTCATCGATTTCTGTGCTTAATGACTATCATGGTAATACTCAAGATTCAATATCGTACCATGGTGATGGAACTCCCAAAAAAATGCATTTCCACCATTCATTAATGTTATTAGATGTGTGAGGTATACCTATGGCCCATAGGGGTTGTAGTTGAAAGGGACTTTCTAGAATGGTCGCTGGATGAAAGATAGTTAAATTAGGATATTGTTTTCTATAATTGGATCTAAAATCATGATGACCAAATGGAACATGGTCTATGATCCTTGAATCATCATATTCATGATATATGCTCAATCAAATATGCATATCTAACAGAATTTTACATTTTTCTCGATCCTTCCATTCAACTATTATTGAATTTTTCAAAGAGAGGATATGAATAATTCCTGAGAAAATTAGCTATAGAGGACCGACCATAATTTTTTTTTCATGTTTTCCATGATTTTTTTAGATATTCCAACAAAATGGCATAACCCATTGTCAACCAATAATTCTATTTTTTGAGAGATTCACATTGTGTTTTCCATTTTTTGTAAAGATGATGCAAGAAAATTGGCTTGATGCATGGTCAACATGTCATCTAATTGGATAAGAGATTCAAATTGGGTTAAACATTTTTAATTTCTTATCTGATGCAAACAATGTGTCTTGATTCATAGTCAATTGATCATTTTTATTGGAGATATTCACACAAGTTACAGCAATTCGGTTTCTGTATATGATACAAACAATGGTCTCAATCATGTTCTACAAATCATTATTTTGTTTTACAGATTTAGGTAAGGTTCACTATATTAATTTTTATAGAAGAAACAACTAACATATTAGGGAACCCTCTAGATAAGAACAAGATGGTCTGAATATTACATGATAGTCTATCCATTTTATCTTATCAAGATGATTCCATGTTTAAATGATTTGGTTCGAGGTGTACCATATTTTATTTCATCTGAAATATGCATCATATTAATCATTGTTCTTTATGAATAATCCAAAATGTTCCCATATCTAAAACTGGGTAAAAATATCATTCTAAATACTAGCGTTTAGTTGTGGTTTCAGAAAAATTTGTCTCTTAGGATCGCACATTGGTTGAGAGGATGGGAGGATGGGATCATCAATTCCTTTTATGGGAATAGTTTCATACTCTTTGAATCTATTATTGATTTAATATACGTTCATGTGTCTCTTCCTAATCCCATTACGGAACTGGTTACCCTAATAAAATGACCATAGGTTGATCCTCCTTCTAATCCTAAAAAGAAATCTATTTACCTCACCCAATAACCAGAATTAAATATCTTTTATTCCTGAAGGTGAATTTTTAATGACTCCATTATTATGAATATGTTATTCATTATGTATTTTCACTGATGGGATGCAACATTTATGTAAAATTAATATAGCAATCTGCTTCAAAATTTTCTGCCACCTGGGGAGATTATTAATATGTCATGGATTTGATTGATCTTCTATGATGTATCCTATGTATCCTATTTATAGTAGGAATAAAATCCCACATAGTTTACTAATACTATTCAGTTTAATGTCACATGGACAGGACATATGTTGTAGAAGGTAGGCTCTCTACATTTGGGATCATATCATGAGGACACATCCTATGTATACTGGTTACGAAATGAATCGTAGTTATCGCAGTTCAATCATGACTATAGAACAGTTCCTATGGAATATGTTGTCATATAGAGGGAGTCATATCATACCCCTCAATGGTGGACAAATACTGATATCCTCTTATATTATCAAGAATCATTATGAAAATAATTTAACTGTGGAAACACTATAAGCCCTTGTGATCAATGCTCAGTGTGAGAAAAAAAGTATAGAATGTAGTCAGTTTCAATGAATATGGATGAAGGAATTGTGAACTAGGATAACCCTTTAGAGATTTAATATATTGTACCGGCCATAGGAAAAAAACCTGTGTATCATGATTATTCTAGTAATTATAGTTATCATAGTTCCACACATTTCTTTGTATGATGATGGGTGAGGTAGAATGACCAGTAAAGCGGAATTATTGGGTACTAATGGTTGAAATTTCCAAGATAATGTGGGAATTACACTAAAGTGGATTCCCATTTGAGATTGGACCTTAATAAAGGGTCATATGTATTCCAGTTTTTGTAGGGATCAATGTTATCATAGCTATGTAAACTTCTAATTCATCTAATGTATGAGGTCTAATGATCAACTCATAGGATTTATTATTTCCTAATGGTTGAAATGCCAGATACATGACAGAAATTACATGTTATTGGATTCAAATTGGATATTTATATTTAGGAAGGAGTCCTATGTATCTTAGATAATGTAGAAATTAGAGGTCTCAAAACTTTGGTGATTTCTTAGTCTACAATTGGATGAGGTTGTATGATCATCCTTTAGGAATGATAGAGTCCTGATAGTTAAAATGTCAGATACATAGATGGATTTACACAAAAGTGGATTCCTATTTTATCACCGGTGATATAAGGCGTCCAACATATCTTGGTTATAATAGGAATAATAGTTGTTTGACATAAGTTAAATTATGCCTTATAGAGTGAGGCTACCCTTTGAATATGGGAAATATCATATTATTTCTCTAGTAAGGGCTTACACTGTGAGTTATCCCTAATATATAGGTTTGGAAAATGTTATCATGTCTTGGGATTCCCACATGACATGGACTATTATTTTTCTTACAAGAATTAATTTTTTTAATGGAGTTAATTGATTTTATTCCTGGAATTTCAGATGATATCTTATTAAGATTCCAAATGATAATGGCATGATCCAATTGACATCTTGGATAGACATCACATAATATAGATTGATTTTCTAAAGGTCATCACATGACCAAGTCTGAATTATTCGGATGGCATCACAAGACCAGGTTGGTTGATCTTAGAGGAAATCATACGATCATAGCTAAAATGATTGGAGGGAATGAATGATCCAGCAACCTTTATTGGGTGTCCTCAATAAAGATGGCTAGAAAATTAGGAGGGTGTCACAAGAATCTGGGTAAAATTCATGGAGGGTGTTACATGTCATGGCTGACTTTTTCTTTTGTAATCATGAAATCGGGAAAACATGTATAGATGAAATCGCAAGATATATATAGCTTGTTTGGAAGACCTCATGTGATCTGGTAGGCTTTCTAGGATTCCATCTCAATAATTCACTGACACACAATAGTGAAAATATATGATTTTGTATACATTTCTAAATGACATTGTGATGTCTTGATGGATAACCTAGAGTGTTTCCTGATACATAGTTACCATGACTGGTGGGGCACCATCTGAGTTGATTTGACATATCATGGGGACTTCACAATATCTAAATATTATACCAAATGAGTGTCGTGTAATTGGGGTGACATGTCCTGGTGCTATTTCAGGACCAGGGTGGTTCATGAGAAGCACATGAGGATCAACATAAATGTTCTTCAAATAAATATCCCATATTATTAGTATTTGGTCCATCATTTTAATGTATATGCCTTATATTTGTTCATTGAATGATTTTTAAGTATTTTCATGACTGATCAACTATGTGGGATGTCTTACACATAACCGACATGAATCCTTCATATGATCTATGAATGATCATGTGATGTCCTTACCTTGTATCATGATTTCATATGTTGTTCCAAGAAAATCACATGACGTAAAACCATTCTAATGACAAGATCATGCCCATTTGATAAATCCACTCGGATTCTTGGTTGTGCTAGTGGAAATATCAAAGGATTGATTAATAAGGCTGTAGTGGGGGATTTATAGCCCCCTCCACCCCTATTATTCACCACTTTTCATTCTGTGTATTGAAATCATATAGGATGCAGTCGATGGTGGACATTGATGTCATTTATTTCATGAGATCCTTCTAATGAAAAATCAAGGGGCATCACCTGATTTTTAGTGGCCATGATACATGCTCTTCAGTTCTATATTTATTTGATTATATCAACCAATGGGGTCATGACTAATCATATGGAAATCCTAAGGGATTTAAAAATATCATTTAAACATGTAAAAGGGCTTTTATAAGACTAGGAGTTTTGTTGAAGGGTGTTGGACGACATGAAGAGACATGTTTAAAGTCTTTTAGGAGAAAATTATGGTTTTACAGGGGGAATTTATAATATCTGGTCATCATTCCAAATAGATTTTTTGAGGTATTATGTGGACTACTAGTTCATCTTATGAAATTTATGATTATTATAGGCTCACCCATTTTACCCTGTTTTTATTTTCTTGTTTATTTTAAAAGTTTCTGGGGTTTCATGAAAATGTTCGAGTGTTGTTGAAGACAATCAATCTATACTTTATTGATGCATCACATGACAAAAAATGTGTATTATGGTGATGAGTGATCATTATAATGTACAAACCCTCTTTCTTTTCCATAATCCAAAGGGGTTGATTGACTTGTTGGACATATCTGATGCCTTTCACGTGATGAGAGTGATATCCTAGTAGGCTCTCTGTGGTGAGGAAATCATGTTGCCTTGGGTCTGTGGTGTCTCTCAAACTTTAAAGGGAAGTCATGTTAATTTTAATCCAACAATGGTCTCTTTCCTTTTTTATATTGTTCTCATTATTTTCCTTATAGTTTTGGATTGCTTTTCAAGGGGCTTCAAGTTGACTAGTTTCATAACCATGGGTAGTGTATTTTGTTGCCACTATGTGTTAAAAAGGTTACTCGGTTGCCTTCTCAATAGCAGAAGAAATCATAAAACGATCTCTATGTTGTCTCCCATAGGTAATGTGATTCAAAAGAACATTCACATGATCATCCGAATGATTATGTGACTACAAATATTCAAGTGGTTCGCACTAATTGCGTGAGTTTGACCCACTTTTTCTACATTTTCGTTATTGATAAAATAATACCCATGTGTAGGAATTTAAAAACAGTTGGATTTTCGGATTCTCTTTTAGAGACCATCAAAAAGATAAGTATTATTTCATTAAATATATCTAAATGAATTCAAATAGATGTACCTACCAAATTGTTATGGGAGTATAATAATTTTTTATAATGAAAATATCTAGAATGAAACATCTTCAATGTTATACAAATTTTATTCAATTTTAAACCTAAAAAAATTTCAGTTATCTCTCTCAAAAAATAAAATAAAATCCAATTTGACAGATATAGTATTATTAGTGAGAATGTCTTACAATCCTTTCGTTCTTTTTCCTTTGATGTCAATGACTTTGGAATCATGTCAAATCCAAAAAATGCAATATCTCGATCTGTATATGTGATAATAGATTACATAATAAACATGAAAACAAAAAATATATTATTTTGATTCAAAATCATAATATAAAATATCCCAGTTCTCAATGTAAGAAATATAAATAAGATAATGACAATATATTTGACCATGAATAGTTATTCAGATCACAAAAACCTGATCGGATCTAGGTTTATCAAACCTAGTACTATGATACCAGTTTTTTTGAAAATTATTAATTAAAATTAAGGAAAATTTGAGAAAACAAATAGTGAACAGAAAATATTTTACATGGAAAACCAAAATATGGAAAAACCATATGCATAAGGAGTGGTGAAAATTCACTATGACATGGAGTTTTCAAAAAATTCCTAATAGGGATACAAAATAACATATATGTTGGAATATTTTCACAATTTAATTGAAACATAATAAAAGCAATAATAGTTAATTTACTATAAATATTTACACAAATAATGAAGGGAAATTAACTTTATTTTTGGTAGCATGTGTCAACCATTAAAAATTGATTTATATTTGGACACCAATAATAAAAAAATGAATATTGAAAAAATTATTTAACATATTAATATTGGTGACATATTTCATAAATTCAATTTTAATTCCACATAATTAAAAATAATACTGAAATCATCACTATAATAACTTTTATGGAAATCGTAATTATCAAATATCACTCTCAAGAACACATTTTCTAATGAATTTTTTGAATATAATCTACCATTTCCATGGTGCCAATTTCAAATCATATAATTTTTTTATATTTAAAAAACATTATTTTTTTTAATTGTATATTTAGAACATTTATGATATTACATCTACATTGTTACATCAATATGAAGAGATATAAAATAATTTTATATATGAGGTCATTGTACCTCAAATTTGAGGTTAGTTTATACCACAAAGATTACTAAAATAGTAATTTTTTATAATATGATAAAAAAATTCGACATATTAAATACCTTTATATTTTATGGGTACTACAAAAATTATAAATTTTTTAGATTAGTTTTGATATATCATCTTCACCTTATATTTTTATTCCCAATTTTTATTGAATAATATCATTCCATTTGGTAACTCTACCAAGAGGAATTTGTGGTCCCTATATAAGGATTTTAAGTTCTTATGCATATATTTTATTTAAAAAATCTTACGATTACTTCTAATAAAATAATTTTAAATTTTTTATTTTACTCGTTAATGAATATCACATACTCATGTGGTTATTATCTATGTAATAGTTTTCATTTTCATTTGGATATATTTAATTTTTCATCTAGTGAATCGTTTAACATATATTAAATTTTTTATACTTATTATTTGATGGATAAATAATGCATTTTGGTCACATATCATCAGTTTTATGAATATTTATCACATTATTTGGAATTGTTGGCAGGGATAGTGATTTATTGTTTTATAAAAATCTAGAATGTAAATGATATGATTTGAGGTACGTGAATATGACACTAAAATTAAAACATGGATGAAATGATTTACATTACATGATTAATAATTACATTATCATTGATAATTGAAGCATCATTTATAAAATATGTGTCTTCATTATCCCATTTCTCTCTATTAAATTACTAACACACTCAGATAATGTGCCCATTATTACAAATGTGGTGAAGGATTATTTTATATATTGATATGAATTTTTATTATTACACATTTTTTTATTATATCCTATATATTATTTTCATTTTATTCTTCCCATATATTTTAATTACCCATGTGTTTATGTATTAATATATTTTAATTCGAGTTCATATACCTTACCCTTTCTATGGGATTAAATTTTCATCATCTTTTATACACCATTCCGAATTTGGAATTTTTTATCAGGTGAGGGGTTGTTGAATAACACTGTTGATGATTATTTCCTTTTGCGTAACAATCCCATCATTAATAGATCTTCCACCTTATCATCAACCATCATTTAATAGAATGATGAAAATAAAAAAAATCACCTTGAAACATACCAATGTTTTGAAATATATAGATCACATCCATTTTTAAATAGGTTGAAAATTATTCAAATCATATTGGACTTCTTCTAGGATTTTTCCCTTTCATATATCCTTTCATCTGTTTTCAAGGGA
The DNA here is from genome assembly GCA_963277665.1 of Viscum album. NCBI lineage: Eukaryota > Viridiplantae > Streptophyta > Magnoliopsida > Santalales > Viscaceae > Viscum > Viscum album. The sequence goes on along the minus strand of OY728162.1, from coordinate 599,583,218 downwards.
TTATGAGAGTAATGTTTTTTAGAAAAATATTGAAAGAATATTTTTCTCATATAATTTCTGATTTCCATATTCTACATTGTGTTGAGCATTAACAACTCCATATGAATATTTTGGGTGTTGGTAGAACATGTCTAGTCATAAAATTGGGAAACCTTCATAGCTTTCTCATATGGTATTGTAGTGAACTTATTTTTTTCTTCTATTCTCATGATGACATTCCAAAAATATTTAAAGTGTTATATACATTCTATTTATTCCACCTATATAAGATAATAAATATAATAATATTAACCTTTATCATGGATTATTCCATCGATGTATTGTTTATAATGAATTAATGGTGATGAAGATGTTTCTGGAATGATCAATTTTGTGGAAATCAACACCTGAATAACTCAAATAGTACTGTAAATAATAATGTTGAAAATCATGACCAAATTACTAGAAATTAATATCTATAATTATTATGGTACATTAAAGTAGTTTTAATAAAACCTCACTTGAAAAGATATCAATGGCATGAACAATTTATTCCTCTCTAGAAATTAAGTATTCTAACAATGTTGACAATAATTGATGAAAAACACCACTGGCCATATATTTGAATATTTTTTGAATTATTTTTTGTTTTTTGACATTTATTTTGTAATAAATTATAAAATATAGGGCACATCATCAATTAGACATGATTTTTGCCTCCAATATTAATTAACTATTACAAAATCACCCATACTCAATGCATGATTCTATCATTGTCGAAAACTAGTACTAATAACAAGGTTCTTTTCTCAGTGCTAGATAATATTCACGATAAAGGGTACCTTTTTGTGTACTAAAAAATTAATTGATAAAAAATTCCTTTATTTGGGATTATTTTAGTGCATATAAAGGCCAGACATTGTTAGTTCTATTTTTAGCACAATTAAATTAAATCATTATCCATAATTTTTTTGCAATGAATAAAGGCATCCTATATATGAAATTTATATATTATAAAAACCATTTTGATATATAAATATATTTAAGTTCATATAAATATAATATATTTTCTTAAATATATATAATGTAAAATTACCTATTTATTTAAAATTAATTGATAATATATTTAGTAAAAAAATTATTAAATATTTAAAAAATATTTTTATTTAATAATATAATGTGTGAATTCAAGTAACAAACTTTCAATAGTAATTTTATGGTATAAAATATTAATAATTCACTTAATATCTAATGATAAGTTAGAAATATTACTTGATCATCAATTGGCCAAAAAAATTATTATTCGTTTAGGGTCTAAGGGATGCCTAGTATATTCCTATAAATATATCTACAACATTTAAACCTATGATGCCTTGGTCCCTTTTTTTTCTTAGTCAATGTTTTCATGAAAGGCCTCCAAACCTGACTTTTTATTAGGGTATTGTTATTTTTAAAAAATATATAAAACATTATAAATTCATAGGAGATAATTATAGTATGTTATCAGTGTAGATAGAATTTATTCCTAGAGATTAATTTTATTTGAATATTATTGTATTTAAATTTCATTATTTTTAATATTTCAATATATGTTATAATTAAATATAAAAATATATAAAATGAAGTCTAAGGATATTATCCTCATCAACAATGTATGAGATTAGTTTTATTCATTTTTTTATTAAAATTAGACACTTTCTATTGTTAAATTTTTATTAGGTGATCATTCATATGAAGAAACATGACATAAACATGCATTGAGGGAAAAATATCTCCTTGAGGACTCTATCGTGGGATCACACTAATAGAATATATTTTTACCTATTGGAGGATATTGCTCCAAAATTGATTATCTAGAAAGGTATGCTGACTCATGTAAGAGTTATTCATGATGTTATTTATTATAGATTTATATTTTACAATATTTCCATAATTTTTCATTTGATTATTCCCACTAGTGGGGAAATATTAAAGAATATTAAGTCTAGATAATGTCTATTAGTTTCATAGGTATTATCTAACTAGAATATCATTCCAATATTAAGGGGGTTATTCTATTTTTTTCACCATGCCTTTTTGATTCCTAGTATCAATAGATTTTAGTATTGGGTTCTTTTTTCACTATATCTCTATTTAAAATGAATATGTTCAAGATTATATTTTATTACATTTACTCAAATAGATATTGTTACATCCATGATGTGGAATATATTATTGTAATCCCCATATAGATTGATTGATCCATGTAAGATTAAAAAATCGGTATTTTTCCTGATTTATTGTCGAAATATATATTAGTTAAACTCTTACTAATATGGTTATTCACTAGTTCATAGAAAATGATTTTAATAAAAAAATTATATCCAAAAATTTAACCTTTTGTTAGGAGTTAAAAAAAATTGGTAATTATAAATAAAATTGAAAGAGGGATGTTGTTTGTACCTTTTTTCTAAAAAGTGAAATGATAATGAGAAATGTTGAATGGTTAAGAGTAAAAGGGGTGTCCCAGATGAGATAATAATCACTGAAAATAAAAAACAATCACTAGTATCTAATTTAAGTGAAATTATTAGGAAGGTATCTAATGAAGTTATATATATAGTTCAAGGGGATAACTCTATGTTGCACCCATTTTTTCTCCCAATGGACCACCCATCGAGTATGATAGCCTTGATCCTGGTCCTTAAATTCAATATCAAGGAATGTAGAACCTTATTTTCTAGTGTGAACTACAATCATTGTCCTACGGTGATGTGACTAACAATGAAGGGGTTGAGGGGAAATCTCCCTACACATGGATCTCATCTATGTATGATCTTGAAATTTCATGTGATTTTGAGTATTTCAACTCTTCTATTCAATTATCTAACAAAGCGTAATGTACATAAGATAATGTTGATAGAGAATTATGGAATGGTAATCAATAGATACTAATAAAGAAAAAAGGGAAATCTAATTTTTTATGCCTATTCAAATATTTAAATACAAAAAATACATCATATTGTTATATCTGAAATTAATAGAGGAATAAATTTTTTAGGGAATCTTATAAAAAAGTTCAAGTGTATTAACATAGATAAAGGATTCATATGTCTGATAATGTGAGGTATTCTATCAATGGTGAGGGAACTGAAAAACTATATGGTATCAACTTGTGTGATTCAATAGATTCATAATGGATCTATGTGATCACCTATATGGGAGTGGTGAATCATTAATGTTTTTATTTTTATAGTTTTATCATTTTTATCAAATATCATTAACCTCATTTTAAAAAGATATGAATTTTTTTAAAATAATCATATAATCAAAAACATTGGGAACAGAAGAATTTATAGGGATCGTTACTTAATAAGTGTATCAAGACCTTTCCATGGTTTAGAAATAATCTAATACAACAAAGTCTACTTGAAAATAAATGTTCTATGTTTTTAGTGAAATATAGAAATATCAATACACTTTCAATATAGTATGATTAATAAAATAATTCATGTCCCACCTAGATAAAAATATGTAACAATGTTTTTTCAAATAACTCTTACAAACCATTTCCACCAGGATTAGAATATTGTCACTGTGTTGGTTGTACTTCTTAATTTTATAACTTCTTTGATAAACTATATCTTTACATTATTACCCTGTAGTAGGCTTAAAAATCTTCATGTAAGTTTTTATAAAACCGAAATATGATGGTATTATCTTGGAAGGATTTTCAATTGGTTCAACTAGAAAACACTTTCTGATCCCTCGGTATAAGAGGAAACATTATAACCCAATATATTCTACTACACACTTTATTTAATATGTCTCTATTTCAACTTAAAATAAAAGTATTTTAGGAGCAATATTGATCACTTATTGGCTCTTATTCTATGCCCTATGATCAAAAATAACATTTTCTTCTTATTTTTCTTATTCATCACCCAGTTGATTCCTTTCAGGGAAACATTCATTTTCAGACACTTGAATTCAAATGATTGTCTAGAATATCTATAGAAAACTAATTTGGTAGATATTCCTATTTCTAAACTATTGAATAGTGAACTACTTTTGTAGTCATATTTGAAACCTATATAATGAAAACATTTTATGGATAAATGGAAGGATAATAAATTTATTTTCCCACTCCCAAAATACTTGAAATTAAATTTTTTTCTCATAACAATTCACCAAATTTATCGGAATGATTCTATAATATTCGTATGTTCTTACGATAAACATTAACAACATCACTGAACATCAACATTTCATAATCCAAAATATGTATCATGTTTTTAATATGGGATTTTTATCATTAAAATACCATATCAGCATCATAAAATTTCTTATTATTATGAATTCTTCAAAAAGAACATCACATTGTAACATTATCAAAAATACATTTTCTGGATAATATTTTTTAGTAACCCCATATAGTTTAATTTCCTTGTGATAATCTATCAGCAGATATAGTAAAACATCATTTTAGCACATTGGATGATTTCTACAAATGCATTATTAAAATGTTTCCTTGTGTTATACAAATATGATATTTGATATTCATATGAACAAATTTTTCTAATGTATTCACATAATGAAAAAAAATCTCATTTGATTGACTTCTCTTAATTGATCTTCATCATGTGTTATCCAATAGAAAATTTTTATCAATCATAAATACTCATGAATTTTAAAAAAAAAATCATCTAATTTCATCTTTATAACATTATAAAATAAAATTTTGATACACAAATGAATTTATGAACCTTACAGCATAATTAAAATTCTTCTTCATTTATACTCCGTGAAAAATAATTCAATCCTATACGAAATCCATGACATTATTGAATATATAATTTTTTAGAAAAAAAATATCCCCATTTCTACATGGGGATCATATTTTTATTTTTAATTCAAAACTAATTCCTTACATTTTACAGAAGATTATATCATGACATTTTCAGAATTCATGAATGTAGAAACATAGGGTAAGAAAATAATCTCTATATTTTATTATCAAACATTCTAAATATTTATAATTAATAAAAAATTGTTTTCTTATAATACTAGTTTTACCAAACTATCCACATGAACAATTGTGTATTTAGTGTACTGGGTTAGCATATCGGTATCTGATCCTCTCCATTTTGAAATGTTTGATTTTTCACTATTGTTTAGAATAATTAGAAATTTACTGGTGATTTTATATAATTAAATAAAGATAATCTAAGGGGCCCATAAGGGGTGCTCCACCGCTAGGGTTTCCCCATCGCCACCTCCTCCCTTTCATTCTCGGGTTGGCTCGAACCTCCTCGGTGGTTGAACGGTGAGCACGTGGAGGATTCATCCTTCTACAGCAGCGTCATGCGACCTCATTGGATCTACCACCATGATGTTTCTCTCTGTTGATGGCCTTCTTTTAACTTCACTCCACCTAGTCTGGATTGGTATTCCAAAGTTGTTGCGGTGATGGGCCGCAACCGAGATCCTGTTTCCACGTACGAGGGTTGTTGCCTCGTCTCTCGTGAGTGTGGTCGGTACTCCATTGTAGTGTCTGAGGCATTTATTAGTGGTGACTAGATTTGGGTTTGGGATTGTGGTAGGGTCTGCTATGATATGTGTTCGGATGGTATTCGATGAGGCGATGGTCTCCAGCTCCTTGATTTCTGTTTTCTCAATCTGGTTGGGATGGATATGTTATTCGTGTTTTGGTTTTGGTTGAATCAGCGTTCGGGAGATTGGTTTAGGATGTTTTGTGGTGTTTGGGTCACCTGTTTTGTTCATGCTATTCATGTCGTCGGTGTCCTATGTCTGTTATGATTTTGTATTCTAGTCGTGGATGGTGACTACTTGGATACTAATTTTTGATGCTGAGTCTATGTTTCTAAAGGCAAAGTAGTTGAACTTATTGGATCTGTTAAGGTTCTATAGAGGTGATGTGAATGAACATTGGGGGACATCTCGTAATTCTGATCTAGTGTTTTTGATTTTTATGTTGAATGATATGAATTGGTGGAGGTGTTGGTTAAATGCATTGAATTGATGGCATGATCTTTGTGGCCTTCTGGTTCGAGGGTTGAGGGTCATTGCATCTGTGTTACATGGTTTTACTAATGGAGGTGTTTTGAGAAATTGGTTTTCATCTGGTCTTCCCTCCGGAATAAGATGTTTGAGAGGGTATGGATTTTCCATCGGTTCTAGGCACGTGCACTCATGCACGAGATAATTATCCGATAGTGGGGAGTATAATGAGGCCGATCTTATTGTTTATGTTGCTAGTTAGGGGCTCTTTTATGCAGTCTTGGTGTTGTGTGGCCTTAAACATTTGTATGAGGGTTTTTTGATTATACTAAGTTGTGATATCATGTATGGGATTTTACTTTTCCCTCAAAAGTGTTTGATTAATACGAATTTAATTTTTATTCAATGAAAGATAATATACCATTTAATTTCATAAAATCCAATGAAATCACAATCGAATCAATATCCCAAAACCTCAAAAAATATGTTATCAAACTTGGACCCAAAAATATCCCCATAGGATTTATTTATTATCAATGACTATAAATCACTAAAATATTCTAACTGAAGCTATTGATTAGTTATCCAACTATTCTATGCCTATATTAGGAAATTTAATGTAGGAAAAAATAAATATTGAGTATAAAAACAATTTTTTCTACAAGTAATGACATTAAAAGATTATCCATAACTTTCAAATTTTTATTACAATTTCGACTTCTCCTGAATGTAATATTTTCCTTCATCCACTATGAAAAGGTCATAAAATAGGTCACACAATTTGAAATTGCAGCTAAGGAAATCTAGGAATTACCCCTAAATACTTGCCTTTATTAAATGGTTATTAAATTCCATTAGATTGATTTATGTATCAGTGTGTTTCTATCTATTGATATTACTATAAAAATAGAAGATGAGAGTGGTATTGTATGTAGGCTCCGGGCACAGCGGAAGAGCATTGGTGGGTTTACCCAAAATTAATTTTAACATTATACAACGTTCAATCTGAGATCCTTCATGATTTAAAATGCCGAATCTTCAGAATAGAACGAAGAACGGAAAAAGAAAAGAAGAGTCTCGGAACCCTTCGGATAGGATCATCATATATTGGTTATAATTAATTTAATTAATTCATAAGAATTACCTCGATGGAATTATTTCTTCATTGGAGTCTCCGGTCACGATCTTGTGATCCGTCATTTCGTTGTATAATCCAAGTATAATATTCCTCTAGCGATGATCCACATGCACTCCACGTATCTATGGACGTCGCCGAAGGGATCTCCAGGTGATAGCATGGAAGAATCTTTACTTGTGATATCCGCCTTCAACCACCTTGATCCAGTGGAGGATCTCGCTCTCGTAACTTAAAAGCGTTCTTGGTGGAAAAGGAATTCTCTCTTGGCTTCAGAGCATTTTCCAAATCCGTTGTGCACAACAATGGCTATGAGTCTATGAGAATAATTTAATTGTGTTTGTAATACTTATAATAATAAAATGAAATAATTGCCTGAAAACATTAAATCATTTCATTTAATTCTTAGTAATCCCCCATGTCTTAATAATGACAGTCGACCATCATTATTACTTGACATGCACCCAATATATTACATTTAATATCATTTAATTAAATAAACAATATTTTCTCATGAATCCCGAAAAAACAAACCACACGGCGTGTATATAAATATACACGGCATGTACTTTTATTTTTAATTTTATTTATTTCCTCCACCATATTTATTAGACCTTGAGTAATGGCTATTTATTTCTTAAATAAATGTAACTGCATTACCCGCTAAAAAATATATCTTATTTCTCCCACAATATATTCCCTCGAATAACTAGTGTCGAAATAAATGTGATCAGGAATCCTTAAATAATTATTGAACCACAGTCGGGAATAATTTTTTTTAACTTGTTAAATTAATATTTAACTGAGATACATGGACACACTTAGTGTGTGACCCTCTAGGCCTCTTTCTCAGTGGCATTAGCCGGAGCCTGCCTAAAGTCCAAGGTTAGCATATAGAAACACGCCACGGCACCCATAGAAAAAAGAAGTCAACGCTGCAATGACGTGTCACCTCCTACGAATGCTTACCATGTAATATAATCCATTTGTCTCAATATCTCCAATAAAGTGGGTTGCATGCTAGTGCCATCAACCCATGTGGTCGATTATTCTTTCTTTGAATTCCCGGAATTGAACTCGCCCATACCTTACCATGTCCATGGATTTATTTAGGCTATATCAATTCCATCAAAGGGCCTGAGATATCTAATTCCATTATGAAATAGAAGGGATAAATCCTTTCTCGCATTATCTATTAATGCAGTATTACTCGTGACGCACCCAACATATCCTACCTCACTGCGAACAGTGTATCGTCACAATTTTCATCAATACATCTACGTGTGCGAGTTTTAATACCCATTAATAATAATATTAATGTCTAAGGATCAATACACACGTCTCTAGATAGGAACATCCAATGACACTATGAAATGTGGATTTCCTACTGGCAGGTCTTGTTTGCATAATATCTTCCTGGATATTACCAAGGGCTCACACCATGATAAGGTGACACAATGTTTTAGGAGTCCTCACCCCTAAATACCTGTATTATTTGTGTCCCTCAAATAATATCGTCCGGCCATAGAACAAATATTCATGAATAGTGTTATGGCACTTCCGGGTTCTCACCATAGCAGGGATCCATTATGACCCATTAACACAACAGCTGTCCTTTGGACATTATCACATGCATTTTCACGTAGAAAAACTATTAAGATGTGTTAAGGAATTTATTAATGAATAAAGTACAAAGTAGTTGGTTCTAGGCCACCAACTCCAACAGACTCCCACTTGGACTGAAGCCAACTGCTAACAACCTTTAACTTGCTAGCTCTCACATGATATCATGATTCTGCTGAGATAGGCCTTTAGTCATGGGGTCCACCACATTCTCTTTTCTGGACACTCTACTCACTTCAACTTTACCCCTTTGATAGAAATCCCATTAGAGGTGATACTTCTAGAGTATGTTCTTTGTCCGTTGATGTGACCTTGGTTCTTTTGCAAGAGCCACTGGTGCAGTATTATCACAACATAGTGTAATAGGATCTTTACTTACAGGAACCACATCAAGCTCCTGGGCAAAGCTATGAATCCATATGGCTTCCTTGGCTGCATCAGAAGCCTCTATATACTCGGACTCCGCTGTAGAATCAGCGATAAATGGCTGCTTTGAACTCTTCCAGCTCACAGCTCCTCCATTGAGACAGAAAACATATCTGGATTGCGACTTCATATCGTTCTGATCTGTCTGAAAGCCACCATCAACATACCCTCTAATGACAAGCTCCTCGTCTCCTCCATGCACCAGGAACATATCCTTAGTTCTTCTCAGATACTTAAGGATAGTCTTAACAACAGTACAATGTTGTACTCCTGGATCTGCTTGATATCTGTATACCATTCTCAGTGCATAGGAAACATCAAGCCTGGTACATAACATGGAATAGATAATGAATCCTATAGCCAAAGTGTATTATATCTTACTCATTCTATCTTTCTCTTGTTGTGTCTGAGGACACATTTTCTTATAAAGATGTAAGACATGTGACATTGGAACCAATCCCCTCTTGGATTGTTCCATAATAAATCTCATTAGTATCTGGTCAATTCATGTAGCCTGACTTAGTCCAAGTAGCCTCTTGGATTTATCACGAATTATCTTGATCCCTAGAATGTAGGCTGCTTCACCTAAGTCTTTCATGGAGATGCACTTGTTCAACAAGTCCTTAACTGACTGTAAGGCTGATACATCATTTCCAATAAGCAATATGTCATCAACATATAATACTTGGATAACGACTACATTCCCATTAAACCACCTAAAACACATGGCTCACATTCGTTCTTAATGAAACCAAATACCTTTATGGATTCATCAAATCGAATGTTCCATGACCTGGATTCTTGCTTCAATCCATAAATGGATTACTCCTACTTGGAAACCCGTTTGGCTTCACCTGGTGTCACAAACCCTTCTCGTTGTGTCATGTAGAAATCTTCCTGAAGGTTTCCATTAAAGATTTCTATTTTGACATCCATATTCCAAATATCCTAGTCATGGTAAGCTACTATGGAATGTATGATTCTTATGGATTTAAACATGGAAACTGGAGAGAAGGTTTCATCATAAACAATTCCTTGACGTTGTCTGAATCCTTTAGCCACTAGCCTTTCTTTATAGGTGCTAACTTGACCTTCCATGTCTAGAATTCTCTTGAATACCCATTTGCATCCAACAGGCTTTACATCAACTGGCTCATCGACCAGAACCCAAACTTGGTTCTAATACATGGAATCCATCTTAGAATTCATAGCTTTTTCCCATCTTGCTGCTTCTGAGCTTTCTACTACTTCCTTGTATGAGAGAGGTTCATCATTGTCCAACAATAATGATTCACTAACCTAGGTGACTAGGAAACTAAATCTCACGGGTTCCCTTACCTCTCTTGATCTCTTATGCAGTACTTGTGTTTCTAGATCCTCTTCCACGGGGACCTGTGGAACTTGTTCCTATACCAACTCCTGTGTATCTTGAGCATCATCTTCGTCAAAGTCAATCTTGCTCCCGCTATCCTTCTTGAAGATGTGCTCCCTCTCAAAAAAATGGTGTTTCTGGAGATAGTCACTTTCTTGTCTTGAGGGTTATATAGGTAATATTCTTTATTTTCCTTGGGATATCCTATAAAGATACCCTTTGTTCCCCGGGATGCTAGTTTGTTGCCTTATAAGGCCTTAACAAATTCCTCACATCCTCATACATGTGTGTGCGACAAAGTGGTTTTCCTTCCATTCCTTAACTCGGATGGAATTCCATTTGACGTTTTATTTGGTACTCAGTTTAATGTGTATGCTGCAGTTTGTAATACATATCCCTAAAAGGATAATGGAAGATCCGCATGACTCATCATTGACCTCACCATGTCAAACAAGGTGTGGTTCTTCCTTTCACTAACACCATTCCACTGTGGTGTATAAGGAGGAGTGAGCTGAGATAGAATCCCAAACTCTAGTAGAAGATCGATGAACTCCTCGTTCAGATATTCTCTACCTCGATCTGATCGAAGCTTCTTTATCTTCATACCAAGCTGATTCTCTAATTCATTCTTGAATTCCATAAATTTCTCTAAGGACTCCGACTTATACCTCATTATGTAGACATATCCACATCTACTCAAATAATCAGTAAAAGTAATGATGTAAGAATATCACCTCTAGCTTTGACTGGAAATGGTCCACACACATCCCTGTGTACCAATCATATAATCTCTATGGCCCTTTCACCTTGTCCACCAAAAGGCATCTTGGTCATTTTTCCTTGTAAACAAGCGTGACATAAATCAAGTGGTTTTAGCTTAGTAGAGTCTAAATAGCCATCTTGGAAGAGATTTTTCAAGCACTTCTCGTTCACATGACCAAGGCGGTGATGCCATAACATGGTGATGTATGAGTCATGTGAGTTTGTGTAACGCCCCGACCCCAGTTACCCAGAGTCGGTGCATTAATTACATAACATTGGCATGATCACAAGAAAGATCAAATCTCGAAAGACCGATTGGTTTAGTAGCCTTGGAAACACTAGATATATTCATAAGTTTTACATTACATCATAAAATCAAAAACTACTACAACAACATAATGTTTCCACAGTCCACACTACAATCCCCTCATAATATCCCTGCAGGTCATTCATAACTTACATCTTCACTTCCTGGGAAAAATAAAACATAGAAAAGGGGTGAGCTCAAATGCCCAGTAAGGATAATAATATAGCGGAAACTTTCATCAATAAGAATAAACATTTAAGGCAATGTATAACTAAAACAAAAGCCTTTTAATCATGAACTTTCAACATGGTATGGCATAAATAAAATGAAATAATGCCATTTACTTATTCACATGGATATTCCACTAATCGAATAATCACATGCAAAAATAAATAACCACTTTCATAATGTTGGAATGCATAATGCTAAACATTAATTTCTTTGTCTAGGCCTCATCCCAAGACCTAGGGGTTACTTCTAACCGGAACCCAACCCGGAGTGCCTCTAATAACCGGACACCAACCCGGAGTGCCTCTAATAACCGGACACCAACCCGGAGTGCCTCTAATAACCGGACACCAACCCGGAGGGCATACCTTTACCAGTCCCTAACCTGGAGGGCTTACTTTAACCAGTCCCCAACCTGGAGGGCTTACTTTTACCAGTCCCCAACCTGGAGGGCTTACTTTTACCAGTCCCCAACCTGGAGGGCTTACTTTTACCGGTCCCCAACCCGGAACATACTTGTTTAGCACATTCATCTGAAGAAAAGATTGAAATATAACATAAACATTAGGATTAAAACTAGCATACGAAATGTCAATAATTTCACCATAAACTATGAATGGTATAAAAATAGCACATCCACAGTCAAACATATCACAAAACCTTCAATTCAATATAGAATTTTTGTATCATAATAAATCAACTTCAAATAATCTTAAAATCCATCAAAGGATGTTGACATAGATGAAATCAAAATTCTTTTTAAAGAAGTATCTCCTTTTATTTTGAAATCAATTAAGATCCATATAAAATAAAACATTTTCTTTGAAAATATTCTTATAAGCTTGTATGTAATGCTTCGACGATTTTATAACGGCGGAAAATAACCGCACCCGCCGTATAAGTTAAAAAAACATTCTTACCTCAATTCTGTCGAAAAGGTTAAAAAGAACATTGTTTTGAAAACGACGGAAAGATTCCTTTATAAACCTCTTATGAAAAGTCAAACAAGGGTATAAATGACTTTAACCCATATTCTTGTAAATAGTAAAAATGTTTTGAAATACATTTCGAAGAAACATGGATGTGGATGATAACGAGATCCCAGTAGATTATTACGTATAAACAACCTCGGATAATGAAGAGATTGTGAAATAACCCTTACCTTGTACTTTTCCTCGGTTGTGGTAGGTTAACCTCCTGTATAATGGTGAAATAGTTGTTATTAAATTATACAAGAATCATATATATTAATATGATATCATATATGATCTTTTAACATTGATTTGTTAATAATATCTTAGAATTATCGTCGTTTCGGGAGTTAACTTACTCATTTTCTTTTATATGTTTTGTTACATAAGCCATGGTTGTTGTATCTTATTCATATCCAGAATGATATACAGTCCTTAAACATCATTTTTAAATCATCAAATGATAATTATACTTGAATGGATACGATGGAGAATGAATCTCATCGCGTTCGTGGAGACGGTAGTCCGTACGTACGCACGAGCGACAATATCATTCTTTTGATATTAAAATAATATATAAATGGATGGTATATCATATATACAGAATCATTAACATGTTATATTTATTATTTACATGAGTTACACATCATTATTATACCCATCCAAATAATATTATATTGAATAACAATTACACCACGACGTGGAGACGGTAAGCCGTACGTACGCACGTATGGTGACATGTTATTCAAAGGGTGGATAGAATACTGAATATGATTGTAAAATATTTATAATAACATCACAGTATATGTGAGATACTGGAGTTATTATTTCATAATGGTAAGAACAAAGGAAGAAGAAGTGGAAGAAGAAATGAACTTAGAAAAGGGTGGTGAAATCATTACCTCTTCTTCGGGTTCTTCCTTTTGATTTGATCAAAAGGGCTCCTTAGGTTGGCTTTCTGATCAAATTAAGGCCTCTAGGATGTAGTGAGGGATGTTGGGAGAGTATTTGGGCAGAGTTTGGCCGAACCAAAAGGCTTTGAAGGTGTGAAGAAATGGGAAGGAGGAGTGCCCTTTTATAAGAGGGGTGAGGGGCACCTTTGGAAAAGCTAGAAATATTAATTTATAATAAATTCATATTCGGTTTCTAAAGGCTCCAAAGTTGACTATTCAAAGGATGAGGTGGGGATAAGTCGAAAACAACTCATCCAATAGAATTTAGACAGGTTTGGGTACTTATATTAACCTTATCTTTAAGTATTAACTCTAAGTTAATTAGTTTCACTTTTACAATGTCTCTTTGTATTTTTATATATTATGGTTAATAAACTTAGTATATACATCCAAGCGACCCCCAAGTGGTCCATTAATGATTAACCTATCATAATATAAGTCTCTTGGCCGAACCTTAGATTTTTAGGAATTTAATATCAATTAATAATATAATATTTGTTTTAAGAACTCTTTTATGTCAATTTTGACACTATTCAATAGTTGATTTTTGTGAAACTCATAACAGACTGATTACTTCGAACAAAGTCAATTAAATCAATCCTAATATATCATATTATCCTAGAAAATTAGTTTAATTCATTAAAAGTTTCATATTATATTTATTTGGGTATTTATAATATCAATTATGTTAATTTTTTACTATTTTAGTAATTACTGCATCATCATTGTGTCATAAATAAAATAAATTATTTAATGTGTAAAAATTATAAATAAAATATCATTATGTAGGAAATCTTTTTATCTTTCTAATGAATATTTATAATCGAAAATCCAACATGTATAACCCTATGTAAAAATTGTTGTTCTAAAAGATATATGCTTGTGTCATTTTTGTATTCATTTTGACTTAATTAAAATAAAGTGTCATTATCACTTACAAGTGGATCCATGGGGTCCCAAAATAGACCCAAAGATGCCCATGGTCGACTATGTATCAACCAATAGGGTTAAGACACGTTTTAGGGTAATTTAGTATTATTATAATATTATTTTTTTAACCCTTATTTACCGGATTTACCCTTAACCATGGTAAATAAAATATTTACCGCAGTAATTATTCAAAATGTCTAAAAATAAAAGTTACCTATTTACACAATTTGAACATCCTGATTCCAAATATGGAATCCATTTTTCTAAATTCAAAACACAGAAGTGGCAGAAATTAATTTAAAATTAATTCCCGCTGTCAAAACAAAAAGCGTGTTTTTAAGAGATAATAACTACCAAAAGACTGACACTTGTTTATGTTCGGTTTAATTGTAAAATTATGTCCAATGACCAACATTATATTAAATGGTAAAAATATATTCTAAATATACTTTAAAACCACTCAAATTCATAATTTATCAATATTAATTATTTTGATTAAAAAAGTTGTTTTTAATTAAAATTTAGTAATTTTCACTATTCATCAAAATATAAAAGTTATCCGAAATGTACCAAAATTTCACCCTAGGATAATTTCGATATTCCGAATCCAAAAATGAAGTCCATTTTTAAATATAAAATATATATAATTTCAAAAATTAGGTATTACTATTCATAACGGCTAGTTTGATTGGTTGTGGTGTGTGTTAAAACTCAAGGTTGCGTACAACACACGCTACTGTATTACTCAAAGAAAGCGTACCGTGGAAGCTTGGGATGTTTCATTTTAAATTTTTGATGTCCCAATTTAGTCAAAAAGATTAAAATATTGTATTTAAAAAGGTTTCACTATTAGAAGTTGATAATACTGAAAATGAATCTGTTCTTGCAATATGACTAAGAAACTCATAATAGGGATTCTAAAATTATAAGGATTATATAAAGTTCAAAATGTAGTTAATACTATTCATGAACTCTTTTAATGGTGTGATTGAACTCGGTGTTGCGTGTAGTGCAAGTTATTGAATTATTTTTAAGAAATAACACACTCTGAAATCCTGGGGTGTTACATTCTCCCCTCCTTCAATAAATTGCATCCTCGCAATTTGAAATTGTTCTTCGAAAATAAAAGGTTGAAAGTAGAAAATATATTTGTGGGAAAACCCACATCGGAAATTGGGTTACTAAAATTTAGTCTTAATATGAGGAAAAGATAAATGAAAGGGTCACCACCAAATTATGATCTCGATTAGGAGAACATTGGTGGCAATTAGAGACATATAATTGGAGGAAAAACGTAAATATATATAGGTAGTGATTGAGGTCATCAATCAAAACAAGTATAAAATTGAGGTCCTTAAACTCATCAATCTATGATGATTTGAAGTACCATCGGTTCAACAAAATATAGGGTATTGGGACAACACATTTTTGACATTTCAAAATATCTTAGTTGAAATCCCACATCGAAAAATGAATTAATGAGGCCTCTATTTAAAATAAAGAGTGGAAAGTATGAAGATTACCGAAAATAACACATACTAGGGTTCCATTTAGGAAAATATGGATATGGAAGAGAAATCTAACCATCAATTATCTGATGGAGAGTGGTAGAGAACATGGCTATGAAAAGGCCAACAATCCCAAAGCCATAAATTAGTGATGATTTAAGGTACCATCTAGGAAAACATTTTTGTTCTAAGTTGCTTTTCGTAATATTGAGGAATCTATTTATGAGATTGACTAAGATCATAAGGAGATATACTTACTT